>CM072775.1:53192500-53792500 GCA_036936925.1 Cenchrus fungigraminus
ATTTGAGAGGGAGAAATTTTCTGTCATCTTCAAAAATTTGCTATTTTTTAACTTAATAAATTTTGTGATTTGTCAACTCTAAAAGATTTGCCAAGCTAAAAAAATACATCTTCAAAAGTTTGTTATTTTTAATTTGTCAAAATATTCTTTCTCTCTTATAATCAGGAATTCTTCTCTCTTTTTATTTCCTTTCCACCCTCCCACCTAGCTAGAAACTCCATGCCAAATCGAGTATGCGCGCGTATCTTACGCACTGGAGGCATGTTTTTCCCAAATTGCCAAAAATTACCAAGTCCTTTGCAAATTGTTGGAGGGGTGTTTTCAACGTTTTGCCAAAAGTTGACGATGTTGACTTGATTTGGCAAACTGTTGGACATGCTCAAACCTCGCTATATTTGACGTATAGGATCTGTTTATTCGCTATGAACTACTTTTACTTCCCATTGTGGCAGTCCAAAGACATCATTTTGTCATGTTAAAAATTATATTTTATATCATAGAATCATAGACAATTATACACATCAAGCGATTGAGAATTGAAGAAAGAAGACAAAGGTCAAAAATGCATCCTTCTTATTCTTTTAATTTTAGGAAGTCTGATAGACAACAACCTCTACCTAATTTCACATCAAAACACAGTAGAGGAGCGCACAGGCATCCCATGAAAATAAAGATCCGATGCAGATTAAGCCACCGATATGCTTGCATTAATTGCCTGTCGCTAGCTGTGCATGAAAATAATGGGGTTTGTTGCTCAGCAACCTTTTAGAAGACAATTTTGACTCGTGCAGTGGGGCGCAATCTATACATGGACTTATTTCGTTGCTACCTTAGGGGAAACCCCTGCCGGGACAAGGCAGTGGCATTCAGCTGCAATCAAGCAAAATCCGACTCCTGAGGATATGGTCCTGTTTGGGACAGCTTAACTTCGATTTAAGCCAAATAAACGAAATAAGCCCACCAAACTATCCGGTTATGTAATCGCGACCTGGAAACGCCACCGCGGAAAAATCAGGCCCAACACTGCATTTTGAGAAGCACCTCCCACCCGGCTTTTCCAAAACGTGAAGCATTTCCACCCGATGCCCCCGACCCCGACCCGCTCCCTCCCGCACTCGACCCCCCCCCGACCCGCGCCGCCCTTCCAGGATCTCGCGCGGCGCCTCCCCGCCGCCGCACGAGCCCCTCCCCATAGCTCCGCACAAGCCCTCCCCACCACCGCCGCACGAGCCCTCCCCACTGCGCCGCCGCACGCCGCCTGCCAGGCTGCGCCGCCCGCCCTCCCACTGTGGATCTCGCGCCGAGCCCCTGCCCACTGCGCCGCCCGCCCGCCTGGAAGCCGTGGAGCAGCGCTTGGAAGCCGTGGAGCAGTGCCTGGAGCCCGTGCAGCGGCGCCTGGAGCTGCAGGAGCCCGTGGAGCAGCACCTCCGTCTTGCCAGGACCCCGCGCAGGCGCCATCTCCCTCTGATCTGTTGAACAAAGGTGAGCTTCCTCGATCCGGAGTACAAGGAATTTTTCTTGCTGCTGCAGTAATAATAGAAATTGTTCTTGCAATTTGTGGTGTGTCTCGATCTGCCTCTTTGGAATGTTAGTGAAATATTGGTAGAAAATATTTGTTGCTGCAGTATTGTTCTTGCAATTTGTGCAATTTCATATGAACTATGTGCAATTCCATATGAAATTTATAGATGGGGTCAAAAGTTCCAGCAAGATGGGATGCATTTGCAGCCAAAGTGTACAATGAAATATGTGTAGAAGAAGTTCTTGCCCACAACAGGCCACATTTTTGCCTAAATGCTGTTGGATATGGCAATTTGGTGAAGAAGTTCTTTGACAGAACAAAAAGACCCTACACCCATGACCAAATGAAGAACAGATGGGATGTTCTGAAGAAGAAATATAATCAGTGGAAGACCTTGAACCAGAAAGCTACTGGATTGGGTTGTGATCCTGTTACTGGATGCATTACCGCATCAAATGACTGGTGGGAGGAGCAAAATAAGGTTAGTACATGTCGTTATGTAATTTTTGTACATGCAGTAGTTGTTTTTATCCACTAATGCTCTTGTTAATGTTTCAGGCTATGTCAGGATATATAACCTTCAAGACTTCAGTTCTTGAGCTTGAGGACATGATGCAGATAATGTTTGAAGCAATTAGTGTTACAAATGGGACTGCATATGTTCCTAGAACTAGTCATGGAGAGGCTGATGGTGATGGTGATGGTGAGGCTGATGGTAATGGTGATGGTGAGAGGGGTACAGAATATGTCACTGGAGGTGCTAACAAAAGGCCAGGCCCATCTGGTGGGAGGACCAAAAGTTCCCCCTCTGGAAAGAAAAAGAAGCCATATAGAGATAACCTTATGAAGAGGTTGGTGGAAACATATGAGAAGAAGGCCCAAAGTAGTAATAATTCGGCAACGTCCCATGTGGTTGATCCTGTTAGAGAGGAGATTGGGGCTATGTTGGAGCAAGTCATGAATGATGGCGCTGAAGAAGGAAGTGATGAGTACTACTATGCTACCCAACTTTTTAAAAAGAAGGATAACCGTGATGTGTTTGTTACTTTAAAGACACCTTCTAGTAGACTTAATTGGCTGAGGAGAGCATGGGAGGACAGGAAGAACTAGTGTTGTGTTGTAGGCATTTCCCCCTTTATCTGTTTTTTAGAATGGACCAATTTTATTGCTACTCAAATAACTTGTGTTGTATGCATTTCTCTTTATCTGTACTAGACAAATAATTTGTGTTGTATGCATTTCCCTTTATCTATAATAGTCAAATAATTTCTGTTGTATGCATTTCCCTTTATATGTACTAGTCAAATAATTTGTGCCATTCCCTTCATGTGTACCTATTTTTAGGTACTGCTGTGATAATTCAAGATGAGCACATCTAGTGGTTCATGTCAGGCTGAGGTGTCAGATGATGATGATTTCATGGTTGCATATATGGCATTGGAATTTATGGGCTCATGTAATGGTGCAAAGAAGAAGGAAGTGGTGTTCACTATACCAAGGATGTCTGGGATCCAGTGGGTTGAAATCACTGTAAATGATACAGTTGAGTGCTACAATATGTTCAGAATGACAAGGTCAGTGTTTTATCGCCTCTATGATACATTGGTTCAGAATTATGGCTTGACTGCAAGTAGAGGTATTTGTACCAAGGAAGCCTTATGCATGTTTTTGTGGGCATGTGGTCCACCTCAATCAGTGAGACAACTCAAGAATAGGTTTGAACATTCATTAGAAACTGTTAGTAGAAAGTTCAATGAGGTACTTGACTCCATTTGTAGATTGGCTTTTGACATCATAAGGCCTAAGGATCCACAATTTGGTACAATTCATCCAAAACTACAAGAACCTAGGTTTTTGGCCTCATTTCAATGATTGCATAGGCACTATCGATGGTACACATATACCTGTTACTGTGCCAAAAAGTGAGACACCAAAATACATGGGTCGACATAAGTATACTTCACAAAATGTCATGGCATCTTGTGACTTTGATATGTGGTTCACATTTGTTGTCACTGGTTGGCCTGGCTCTGCTCATGACACTCGAGTATTCTTGGATACTTTAGTCACCTACAAGGATAACTTCCCACATCCACCTCAAGGCAAGTATTATCTTATTGATTCTGGGTACCTGAGAGACATGGGTACCCATGGGTCCCCACTGGCCAGGGTCCCAGGGGCCCCTGACAAGTGGACCTGACCTTCCAGAAGACCCGCCGACCTGTCAAGTGGGCCCAGCAACCTTATCTACACCTCTGATGACCGTGGGCGACCTGATCAGGATCCCGGAAGACCCGCGAAGCCTTGGCGTGCAAGTCAAGACACCGCGACCTGGTGCGCCGCCGCCTGTAGCTCCGAGTATCATGAGATACTCCTTGTAATCTGGGAGATATGCTTCCCGTAGTTGTAACCGACCCCGACATGGGTCAACCGACCTGTCATGCAAACCCTAGCCCGTCCTCCCCATATGAGGCGGCCTAGGGCTCCATGCACAGGGAGAACTCATCCGTAGGGTATTACTCTCTGGAGGCCCAAACCAGTATAAACCCTTGTCTCTTTGTTCCTCACCGCCATACTCGCCTAGTTCCGTGTGCATCCCGTGCATAACCACCTACGCTCTTAGGTCCCGATCCTCCATTAACCTGCAAACCACTAGGGCAACCCCTAGTGGATCTGTCCAGGTCTCACCCCTGACAGTTGGTGCACCAGGTAGGGGCGATCGGGAACTCGCTGTGCAGCATGGTGGCCCAATCTGGTGTCGTCTTCCCGGCGAGCGTGGCGGCCTTCCTCGCCGACCCCGTGGAGATCTGCTTTGGATCCTTCACGTCAACCTCTCCTGCTCCGGCAGCCCCGACTCCTCCAGCGACCTCCGAGCAGGTCGTCACGGCATCTGCCGCCGTCTCCGTTCCTGATCTAGTATCGGAGACCCATCCACCCAGACCCTGTGACCTTGTCCAGGGGATGGAAATCGTCATTGGCTCGATGAGGGAAACCCTGGAGATCTGCGAGCGAGCTCAGCGCTCGGCGCAGACAGCGCTACACCACAACACGTTCCCCTTCGGCCTGAAGTCTGTGCCCGGCCTTCGCCTGAGCCAACTCTCCACGCCTCCCCAGATCCAATCTGGGCGGCGACCTTCTTGCGACCCAAGGCCTGCACCTCACGCGAGGCGCGACCCTCTCGATCTGCCCTGTACCTACCACAAGGGTGCGAAGCACACCCTCCGCGGGTGCCGCCTGCGGAAGAAGATCGACAATGAGCTCCCTCGCCGAGCTAAGTGACCTACCCAGTCTGCGGACTGCGGGGAGTTCTAGAAGGTCCGGGTTCGCATCTCCCCCAACAACTTGGAGATCGTCTTTCGCTAGGTGCTCGTGATCTCGGAGAACGAGCCACCCCGCGCGGGCGTGACCAACTCTGAGGAAGCGGCCCGCATCCAAGCCAACGCCCGCCGCGCTCAGCGACGTGCAGAAGAGCAGCAGCGCGTCTTGCCCTGCGCTCGGGACCTGCGTCTGGAGTTCACAGAAGCTGGGATCCCGACCTTCAACAGCCCCCAGGCCAACCTGGGTGCGGCCATTACCCGGCTCTAGTAAGCCCAGATGACGCCTGAAGCTGAGCAGGCCCTCGCGTACCTCCGGGTTGCCAATGCCCTAGTGGAAGAGAAGAGCGCAACCTCCAAGTCTGCTGCGTCTTCATCGACCCGCCACTCGCGCAGTCGATCTCATCGACCTCAGCGCAGCCATCTCTCCCCTATCCGGGAGGAGGTCACTCAGCACAACCCTGAGCAACCCGTGCAGTAGCCTACCGCTGCTCGGGACCTTCGCGTCAACCTCGACGCCAATAGGCGCACCTGCGGTGCAACGGTCAGGTCGAGCGGGCCAACAGCATGGTCCTACAGGCCATCAAAGACCGCATCTTTGACGGCTCAGCGCCTTACGCAACCAGGTGGCTCTCAGAGCTCCCCCACGTGATCTGGGGTCTCAAGACCCAGGTCAGCTCGGCTACAGGGTACTCAACCTTCTTCCTGGTCTACGGGTCAGAGGCTATCCTCCCCACCGATGTGGCCTTCGGGGCTCCTCGCATCCAGAACTTCGATGAAGGAGAAGTAGAGCAAACTCGTCGGCTCGACCTCGACAGTGTTGAGGAACATCGTGTGGCCACGCTCATGCGCCACACCCACCACGAGCAGCAGCTACGTCGTTACCATGACCGCAACGTGCGGGAATGTTCCTTCAACGTTGGCGACCTAGTCTTGCGGCGGATCCAGAACACCAAGGACATGCACAAGCTCTCTACGCCTTGGGAAGTCCCCTTCATAGTTAAGGAGGTCATTGGACCGGTGACCTATCGCCTCCAATGGGCCGATGGCCAGGGTGTCCCGAACCCTGGAACATCGAGCACTTACATCGCTTCTATCCTTAGGAGCCTTGTATCAATAAAATCTATGTACTCTATCCTTTGTAATTCAATACATATATAAAAAAAAGATTACCTTTTCGACCTACTTTTACCTGTTTTTTATCTGTTTCCCCCTCCCCTTCGACACGCTCGGGGGCTTGGTTTAAAATCGGACCCCTCACGCTCGGGGGCTTGGTGTTAAGCTCGGCCCTTCACGCTCGGGGGCTTGGCTTTGCCAACCTAAGTGTCGTTCGACCTAGGGGTTTCTACTTTGCTTTTTAACATTGCTCCCTTACCACAACTTCTTGTACACCTTATAAGTATTCCTAGGTCGTGGGGTTGCTCGACCTTGGGTCCCTGACCCTCCCCGCGCGCCGACCGCACGTAAGGCTCCGTGCCGAGCCGTGCAGTCGGTAAGCCGTTCCTCCACTGAGTTGGGTTAGCGGGGGGGAAAGGGTTCTTGCAACTCCGCTAACTTTGCGTTCTTATAAGGGGTGCACGAGTCAAATAAGGGATCGCTCCAACCTAATTAAACATGCCTTTTCATTCATGCAAGGTTTATCTTACATCAAAAGGGTCCACGACCCATCGGCACTAACCGTTTGCTACGTCCTAAGTTACATCTCCAGGTTTATTTTCTTCATAATTTCATCCGCGGCGGCCTGGATATCCTCAACGCCCACCAGCCGAGACAGGTCCAGTTCCTCCTTGACCTTCTCAAGGTCGAACGTTGGCACATGGTGCCTCACCGTGGCCAGCGCGGTAGCAGCAGCGAGCTTACAGCTATCTATCAGCAAGGTCTTCACGCGACCTTCCGCCTCCTCCAGCCGTGCGACGAGCTCTTGTGGCCCGCCTTCGACCTTGGGGACGTAGACGTCCACAAGGTACTCGGCAGCCTCCTTGAGGTCGTCCAGCTCCTTCTGAAGATCTGCAGTCATCTCTTGATGATCAATGAGGGTTTGCATTGCCCGGCCAAGGTCGATCTCTAGATCCCTACGCACGCCAAATTCATATGCAGCTTTTCGGGTGAAGTAAGACTCACTGGCGACGACCTCCTTGTGCTTCTCCTTGAGGGTCTTCACCTGATCTTTGGACTCCTTGAGGTCCTTCTTCAAGGCGGACTCCCTCTTCTTGGCATCTGCGATCAGCAAAGCCAAAATCAGCACTGCACAACGTAAAACTCAAGTAAATAGACTAAGGGCGTCCTCCGACGTACCTGCGGCGGCGACCTTCAGATCGTCCTCCACTTCCTTCGTCTTCAGCTTAGCAGCCTCAAGCTCCTGCTTCAAGGCCTCCATCGCCTTGTCCTTCAAGGCCGCATCGTCCTTGAGGTGCTTTATTTCCTCCGCAGCCTCAATCTTGGCCTGGAGCACGGCCTCCCGTGTCGTGGATAGCTCCGCGTGAAGCTTTGTGCCCTCCGTCAGCAGGCTCGCCCTGCCCTGCGCCCGCTCGGCAAGAGTCTGCACCCATACGTTACAAAAAACCGTCAAACCAAGGCGCCTGAATGAATTAATGACCTAGCCCCAAAGGCAATGTTGACTCACCATGAGTGTCCTGTTGATCGCCTTCGCCGCCTCCGTGATCGTCGCCTGCGCCGCCTTGAAATCTGCAAGGTCACGGCCGTCGCCGAGAATGTCCTCCTCCCACGGAGCGCCGGTATAGAGGCATCGTTCCTGGTCGTCCTCCTCGCCTCCCCCTCCGGTCTCCGCCAATTGCGTCTGCGGAAGGCTCGACTCGGGTGGGTCCTGCTAGTGAAGACCTTCCCCCTGCTGAGCGCTGTCAGCAGCGACCTTGGCCGCCATCGATGATGCCGCCCCCACGGTCTCAAGGACCCTGCTGGTAACATCCCCGCCTGAGGTCGTCGGTGACTGCCCCATCGGCAACTTCTCGACCTTCCGCCCAAAGGCCTCTTGGCACGAGGCGTTCTTGCTGGTACCCAATACAGCGGGAGTGCCCCTGCCCAAAGCGCACAAATTTGTCAGCTCGATGTACTCAACAAGCCGCGAAGATCAAGCAAAGCAAGAAAATCAATTTTAACAACGTACCCGCTGCCAGATTTCAACTGGACCTGAAGCGGCCTAGGTGGTGCCCGCCTTGGTTTCTTCTGCGACCCTTGGTCGCTCACACCTTCCGTGCTCGGCTTCGGCTGCTGCTTGCTTATAACACCGAGCGTGGTGTCATCTCCTCCTGCGGCCACCGTGGCGCCTGACCCTGCGCCGACATCATGCGACCACGCATCGTCCTGCTCCTCGAAGACGACCTCGGTGCTAGTCGTTGCCGTCTCCGACGATGAAGTGGTGTCCTTCCTCTTGCTCCTCTTCTTCTTCTCTGCTTCAATGGTGGCGGAGATGATCTTGACGCCCTTGTGCGCCGGGATCTTACCGGCGACCTACCGCATACGCCGAGTCATTGGCGCCGAACTCGCCACGGGCGGATCATCATCATCACTACCTCCCACTGATGAGTCGGAGAGGTAGTTGTCGAAGTACTCCTGCGGCGGAGTCCGGATGTCCTCCGCCGCCCGGACCTTGAAGCTGCGCTCACCCTCGTCAGCGAGGGGAGCCGGGCTCCAGAACAAGCCCTCACGACCCTATAGCAGGCGACCTTCGTCTTAAAAATGAGGGGATGCAAACTCAACAAAAAAGGAACTAAGGCCGATCAGCGACTTACCACTTCGGCGGGCCGCTTGAGGGAGAACGCCTTGGGGCACGTCTGGTTCCGGATCACCCCATTGAAGAGTTCCCTCACCCGCGCCACCATCTCCTCCTTGGATACCTTGTGCTGCGCCACGCGGGTTGGGTCGGCCTGACCCTAGAACTCGTAGGCCGGATGTACTCGATCTTGGATCGGCTGCAGCAGCCTCCGGCTGAAGCTGATGGCCACCACGCCACCCGTCAGCCCCCCTGCCTTCAGCGCAGTGAGGTCCTCCAGCAGCGTCGCGATGGAGTCCGTCTCTCTCAACGTCAGCTGGTTGGTCCACTCCGGCACCGGGACTGGCGCGAGCCCCGACCTGGTGGCTAGCGCTGGCTTCGGGTTGTCGATGTAGAACCACCCTCGCCTCCAGCCCTGGGTGTTGTCCGGCAGCTCCATGTCGATGTACACCATCTTCATGTGACGCCGTAGCATAAAGCCGACCGCCCCGACGACGCCATTCTTCCCTGTCTTCTTCACCTCGAATAAGTACTGCCACAGGTCGAAGTGTGGCAGTAGCCCCAAGTACGCCTCGCACAAGTGGATGAACGAGGAAACTGTGGTGACGGCGTTGGGGATGAGGTGTACCAGGTTGATGCGGTAGAAGTGGAGCAGCCCGCGGAAGAAGTCGCCTGCCGAAACTCCAAATCAGCACTCCACGTGCGCGATGAAGGCGACGGTCTCCCCGGTCCCCTCGGAGGGGAAGGCTTCAGCGGTGGTTGGCCTCCAGCCCACCTGCTCCCTGGGCTTCAGCAGCCCGCGCTCCACCAGACCTTTGAGCTGCGCCTCCGTCACCGTCGAGGGCTCCCAAACGCGCTCCGGGGCCGGCACATGCTCTGGGGCCATTTCTTCTTCGTCGAAACCGGTGGATCTAGCTCTAACCACCACCAAGGACTTCTAGCGCATACGGCGGCGCTGGGCGCGATGGATCTATGCACGGCGGTGCCGGCGAATCTGCGCACTACACCTCTTGGCGGCGGATTGAAAACCCTAGCTGTTGCGGGGGAATGGAAGTGAGTGGGGTCCCCGACCCTTCACTCGGCCTTTTATAACTGGGCCGCATCAGTGCGGTGGGCCGTGGCGCCCCAAACGTCCCTTCGGATTCGGCGACATTCCCGGCGACCCAACGGATACATCACCCAACGGCTCTTTCGGCCTAACGGCTACAGGCAGTAACGGCTCGCGCCGTGCGGGAATCCATGCCCGTTGGCCTTCTGCCCAACAGCCCGACGTCCATGGACCCGTTATGCCCTACTTCAAGCCCCTTTCCCATTATTTTCTTCAAGGTCTCCTGGCCTCTGATGACCTCCGGGTCTATGACAACACCTTCACAAGGTCGACAAGTACTACCGCTTGGTAGGCCACCTCATCTTTCACTAGCGGGTTCACACCCCTGGCTCCTAGGTCCTGTTACCTACTAAAATTGCCTTAATGGCTATACCAACGGCCCTGTGCTTAATGGCTCCACTGCCCGTTGGCGACCTTCCGGTCAAGTAGCACCTCCCTGAGGTCGCTAAGGTCCTGCTACCTACTAAAATTGCCTTAATGGCTATACCAACGGCCCTGTGCTTAATGGCTCCACTGCCCGTTGGCGACCTCTTGGTCAAGTAGCACCTCCCTAAGGTCGCTAAGGCCCTGCTGCCTTCTAGGTCATGTAGACCTAGAGTTTCCAGGCTGACTACCTGTGTTGTGTCACTGCACAACGGCCGTGTCGACCCAGGTCGACATGGTCCCCCTGTCTCTACAAAAGGCCTCCCGAAGGTCGGCATGCTAGCTATTACAGCCCTGCCGGGACCTTGGTATCCGTACCATTGCAGCCTGGGCACCCTTACAAACACTGAAATCATGACTTTCCTCATGCAAAACTATATTTACAGCTTCATAAGCTACAAGGAGTTTGGCCCTTGGCCAAATTACACGATACAAAGACATTAAAGGTCCTGAATTACCTTCCAAAGTGCTTACATCTACACTAATAAGGCTTGTGGCAAGCTTTCTTCTAGCTTCAGGACCTACTCGACGACCTCTACAGCCACTGTGGAGGCAGCTACCACACAGCCACCTCTACTCGCGCACCAACCGGTCTCCTGCGGCGCCCAGCGTCAAGTCTGAGCTTCCCCGCAAGATTGCAGAAGGTCCGAGCTTTAACACCAACCTCGCCGGGTGGAGCGCAGCATTCACCAGCATTACATCAGGCCTGAAAGTGTCAGGGTCGACGATGCAACTGCTGCTTCATACTCCTCCTGGGTTCCTCGGCGGGACTGGGAGAAGAGCCCAATCGAGTTCTTCGAGCCTCGCAAGCATTCTTCTAGCTCCAAGCATGAACTACATCAACCCTACACTCTGGAGGGCGGACACAAGCCCCTGGCATGGTAATATTACTACACTGGATCATCTTGCTTCACCTTTGAAGATTGGTGTGGCTTACTTCAAGGTTTGGGTGCCTATTTATACCACAAAGCACCTGCCATTCGGTCTTATCTGCAAGCCAGCTTGTGTGGCGTCTCTATCCACAAGGTCACTGTACACTCGTGGAACACGAGGTTACTGTTCACTCGTAGGAAGCATTGGCGTGCCTGTCCCCTACCTGACTACGTCCTGGTGCACCTTTGTCTTTTGCGGGTGATAGCGACCTGTGCTACCTCTGCAAGCTGGCCCGTGACCGTACAGTGCACTCGTGACTCTGGTTACGCCAGACCTGTTGCCTGCTAACCTCTGCAAGATTCTGGAGCTTTTGTCCTATAGCGTCGGCATTACAAGAGCATCTATTTCCTAAGCAGAAGGTCGTAGGTTCAGATTATTTTTCTCTTCTTCTTCTTTGGAGCATCAAACCGGCCATCCTGGTCGCTTTACTGCTCGGGGGCTACTACACTAGTGCGTCTTCGACGCCCTATTTTCTTCAGGTCGCCTCGACCTAATGGAAGCCCGCTTCCATCACATCTCTGCTCGACCTACCCCTGGTAGGCTTGTTGACCTTTCTGAAGGTCGTGGCTGCTACTATAGCATGCCTGACTTAGGTCAGGTCAGCGGTTCTGCAAGATCTACGCCTCGTCTTCACTTCGACCTCATGGTCTTTCGACCTAGAAGCTCGATGTTCAACTTCGTGCGCGCATCAGAGGGGTTTCTTTTCTTTTTTGATCCTCGTGCACCCTTCACGACCTAGATGGTGCCGCGCCTTGCTACTCTTCGACACAACCTCACCTCGGCCGCTACGCCTACACGTCGATCGGGGGCTTGAGAGACATGGGTACCCATGGGTCCCCACCGGCCAGGGTCCCAGGGGCCCCTGACAAGTGGACCCGACCTTCCAGAAGACCCGCTGACCTGTCAAGTGGGCCCAGCGACCTTATCTGCACATCCAATGACCACGGGCGACCTGATCAGGATCCCGAAAGACCTGCGAAGCCTTGGCGTGCAAGTCAAGACATAGCGACCTGGCGCGCCGCCGCCTGTAGCTCCGAGTATCACGGGATGCTCATTGTAATCCGGGAGATATGCTTCCCGCAGCTGTAACCGACCCCGACACGGGTCAACTGACCTGGCATGCAAACCCCAGCCCGTCCTCCCCATATAAGGCGGCCTAGGGCTCCATGCACAGGGAGAACTCATCTTCAACCTCCCGCATAATCTACCATAACTAGACGTAGGGTATTACTCTCCGGAGGCCCGAACCAGTATAAACTCTTGTCTCTTTGTTCCTCGCCGCCATACTCGCCTAGTTCCGTGTGCATCCCGTGCATAACCACCTACGCTCTTAGGTCCCGATCCTCCATTAACCTGCAAACCACTAGGGCAACCCCCTAGCAGATCTGTCCAGGTCTGACCCCCTGACAGTACCCAAATTCAAAACGATATCTAGCACCATACAAAGGACAAAGGTATCATGTGCCCGAATGGCGGCAAGGTAACCACCCAGTGGGATTGAAGGAGACGTTCAACTATCATCATGCGTCCCTTCGAAACGTGATTGAACGATCATTTGGAGTTTTAAAGATGAAGTGGGGCATTCTGTTGCAAATACCTAGCTTTTCAACTCAGAAGCAATCAAAGATAATTGTTGCTTGTATGGCTCTTCATAATTTCATTAGAGAGAGTGACATCAATGATGAACATTTTGTAACCTATGTGCCAGACGATAGTGATGAAGACCCTACAAATGGGGATGGTAGTCTTGCACAAGATGATACTGATATGTGTGCTTTCCGTGACACACTAGCTGCTGCTTTGGTTGGTTGATTTGTTGATGTAATATTTAGTATTTTGTAGCAATTTCTATGGATCAAATGGTAGTAATTATGAATTCTATTATGCATTGCATTTTATTACCAGATTTCTATCTCAATCTGTACACCATTGCGTTCAGATCATTTAAATCAACTAAAAGAGGTATTATCAGACTTAAGGGTATATCAGCATTTTACACTTAGAACAGATAATCTACCAAAAATAATCAGAACAGCCAAACACCTTACTTATTTGGGACAGCAGATTCTCAAGACCGCGGCTTATCAGATAAGCCTGCTCAGCTTATAAGCGAGTTTCAGAAACGCGGTCCCAAACAGGGCCTATATGTTGCCTAGCGCATGCAACTTTCTTAGGATAAGAAGCAAACAAGCCCACAAAATCTCTAGCGATATGACACGCGTTATTGTACTTTCAGCTAAATATTCATATAATAATAGCCAACGTGTATGCCAGCAGCTAGGCCCTCTCCCATAGCATCAATTCTGTTTGGATCTGTTTAGTCTCGGAACTAAATTAAAGTTTAGTTTCTACTATGTTTGGATGGAGGGATTAAAATATACTAAGATCCATTAAAATTGTTGAACAACGATCAAAACGTCCATATTATTAAATGCACATGGAGGAGTCGGAATCGGGACAACAATTAGAGGCAGAGGGTGACTTTTGATCTATTAATTTAGTTCCATTTAGCTACCCTAAAGAGACGAACTAAACCATTTAGTCCATGTATTTGGATCCTTAGAGACTATAAATGTGACTAAAAGTGAGGGATTAAACTATTTAGTCCCTTGGATCTAAACATTCTCTTAAAATCCAATGGCGTAGTGTGATATCTATAAGAATAAAATTGAGTAAAATACACCGGAGGTCCATCAACTTGTAAGGAGGTGTCACTTAGATCCATCAACTCTCAAAATACATTTATGGGTCCATGAACTTGTTGAGTCATTCACCGCATGTCCATAACTGTCCAGATATGCTTGTATTGGTGACATGACATGATGACTTGGCTCAAGAAGCATCTTCTAGCTGAGGCATTTTAATGAGTAGGTTACAAATGGGCGACACATGTACTTAGACATTCCTTGGGTTGAATAACGATAGCCTCCTTGCGTGTATGACAGGAGTAGGCTGCTGTCGTTTAGCTCGGAAATATCAAGCATGTGTCACTCATAAGCTGCTCGATGAAATGTCTCAATTAGGATATGCTTCTTCTAGCCACGTCATCATGTCATGTCACTAGTAGAAGGATATGTGGACAGTTATGGACCTGCAGTGGACGACTCAACAAGTTTATGGACCTAAAAATGCATTTTCAAAGTTGATAGACCTCCGGTGCATTTTACTCAATAAAATTTATAAGAACGAGTGTGCATACATTTATAAAGATGAGTACTGTGTGCATGTGTATAAAGATCCGCATCTGATGTTACTACTGGAAACTCAAATTTCCCCGTGTGCTCAATTACAGACAGGAAAATCGGAAATTCCCTGTGTGTTTTTTCAAACCGACAATGCAAGGAAATGTGAATTTCTGTGTGTTCTAGATTTCCAGTAGTGTATGCTATATCAAGATCTTGAAAATACCCCAAGAAAATTCGGCACACACAGGCAAATTTAGATTTTCAGTAGTGTGTGCTATATCAAGTTATCAAGTTGAGCTTTATGTGGTCCTTACGGATAATTCATAACCAATGATTGTTTTTCCATACACATTGCGTGCACAACTCTGACTAGCTACAGTAGACATTTATGAAGGCTGCAGCTATATAAACACATGCATGAAGACCATAAGATGTCATCTCAGGACGAGCGCCACAAACACAAAGTTTCAGAAAATGGCAGCTGCTGGTAAAGAAGACATCAAGCTCCTGGGCTCGCCGGTGAGCCCCTTCGCGATCCGTGCGCGCATGGCGCTGAGCCTGAAGGGGGTGAGCTACGAGTACATCGAGCAGGACCTGTTCAACAAGAGCGACCTCCTCCGCAGGTCCAACCCGGTGCACAGGAAGGTGCCCGTGCTCATCCACAATGGCAGGCCCGTATGCAAGTCCCTCGTCATCGTGCAGTACGTCGACGAGGCCCTTGTCGGCACCACCGCTGCCCAGGTCATCCTTCCGGCAGATCCTTACCATCGTGCCATTGCGAGGTTCTGGGCGGCGTACATTGACAACGAGGTACAGGTAGTCTATATATATAGCTATCTTTACAGTAGGACACCATTGCAAATTGGAGGATTCACGTTAATAGCTCTTGAGGTAAAAAGGCTAATAAAAAAGAGAAACCTGCTTCCTCGTCACATAAAAAGTGCAATTCTAGAGAAACAAATCCCATAAAAAGATGCAATCCCATGAACTATATCTAACTACCCACCTAATTAAGTGGTTAGATTTCATTTGCATGCCCAACCTTAATGCATGTGGCTAATGTATATGTGAGTCTTTTCAAACCGCCACTAATCCGTGGGACAAACTAGAATTGCACATTTCATGAGACAAAGTATGTATGAAAAAGCAAGTATTTGAAGTTATATTCTAAAAAGTTGCATTTACTTTCCCATAGCATAAATATCGATGTTGCAACAAAATTTCCCATGGACCTCTATTTGTCATGCATGTATGTATCTTCTATTTTCATAATACAATAGCTTTAAAAGAAACCACGATGTTAGTTGAGAGAGTAGAAATTATCATATTAATTTAAAAAAGAGAAAAGTATATACCACTGTTAGATTTTATGAAGGTCTAACGGTTTAGATTAACTAACATAGTTCATATGGGTGTGTTTAGTTCGGTAGAAATTTTTGGAAATTTTTTTGATGTCTCCTTTCAAGGTCTATTAAGAGAATTAAACGTAGACTAATTACAAAACTAATTACACAGATGGACAGAAAATCGTGAAATGAATCCATTAAGACTAATTAATCCGTCATTAGAGATTGTTTACTGTAGCACGGCGTTGTCTAATCATGACATAATTAGGCTCGTTAGATTCGTCTCGAAAAATTAGGAGGGTTATGGAATGGGTTTTTGTCATTAATCCATGTTTAATACTTCTAATTAGTGTCTGAAGATTGGTGTTGAAGAAATTTTTGCGAACTAATTAAGAATATTATTAATACATCTGCCTAAAAATTGCCACGGTGAAAATTATAAAAACTATGAGGTTGTATTGTTCCAGCAAGCATTCCATGCACATCAACATGTACAAAAGATGGAACACGTATAGAGTTAGAATTGTTTTCAACGGATCATATACTATATAATGACTCTGACACAATATATATTTAAATAAACTGACATAATATGCACCGTGAACCCTTCCTGATGACCAGATGACCGAGGATAAATATACATTGTGCAAGTTCGGAGATCGGGATGACACATCATATAAGTTTGAGTACCGTTGATGGACTTTACTCTTCTTTTTTAATAAAGGAAATAGTTTCAGGTCTCAGTACACAGCCAAATTTTCTTAGATCATATCCTCAGCCCAAAAGCTGATAAAAGTCAAAAAAAATCTACATATAGGGAAACAAGTACACATAGAGGATGCAAAATTCAAATGCATAATCTGTTATTGCTTCCATCGTCTATTCTTGACGAATATATCCAAATCGACAATCTCTTGTTTTAAAGTGTATATATATATATATATATATATATATATATATATATATATATATATATATATCCTTGTCTCTAACAAGCGTTAGCCATAGAGCAAACATTAAGTAAACTTGATTCATTATTTGCTATCTGGCCATGCTCGAAGCATTCATACCATGCATGCCTTGATTCATTATTTGGTATATCAGCGTGCAACCATATATACTTGAAGCATTCATCATCATGCCTCGCATCCCATTAATACAGTGTTTAATTGAACCCCTCTCTTCTGTTATTCTCTAGATCCTTTTCCATAACACATTTTCAAATACGAATCTGTTTATAATCTTGTAACTCTTTATTTTGTAGATGTTACCCGATTGGTTAGGCATTATGAGGGTGACCACCTTGGAGGAGAGGCTGAAGAAAGTTCAAAAGTCAGATGCGAAGATGAGGCGCTTAGAGGATGCTTTCACCAAATGTTCCAATGGGAAAGCCTTCTTTGGAGGTGATTCAATTGGGTATCTGGACCTTGCTCTTGGGTCGTTCTTGTTTTGGTTCAAAACTCTACGCCAGATCTTTGGCGTGGAGATTATTGACACGACCAAAACTCCGCTCTTGGCTGCATGGGCAGGGCAGGTAATGGAAACCGTGATGACAAAGCAGGTGGCACCAGAGGAGGACAGGATGGTGCAACACTTCAAGAAGGTTTATATGACTACTGCTTCAGCTCTCTAAGTTTCATTTCATGATGCTACACTCAGGCGTGTAATGAACTCAGGAAAAATGATACGGGTGATGGGGGTATTGCATGTTTAAACCTTTGTTTATAGTTTGCAACTGTTGCATGTCTTTGATGTATGAGATATCGTGATCTAGTCGACCAAGGAATAAAATGAGGATTCACTTATGACAATTACATTCAATGTAATTATATTGTTGGAGTTTCCAAAATGCTTTGATTTACAATCTAATTTGTTGAACTTTATAGTTTTTCTTCATTCACTACCGGAAACCTATGCTTTGCCGAGTGCCCGATACACTCGGCAAAGAAAGGTTTACTCTCGGCAAAGAGTTTGCCGAGAGTAGCTCTCGGCGAAGAGCTCTCGGCAGAGATTCTCTTGGTAAAGGGGGTGAACGTGTGCCGTGAGGACTATTCCTCTATCGGCAAAGAATTTTTCAAAGGAATAAAAAAAACACGGCCGGACACTGTGGCCCCACCGACTGGCCGCCGCAGCCCCACCCCACTGTCGTCGCCGCCCCCTCCCTACAGCCTCCACCCGTGCCGCCACCACCATCACCACCACCACCCACACCACGCCGCCGCACCACCACCACCACCACAAGCCACCACCCGCGGCCGGATCCAGACACAGGGGAGAGAGAGAGAGAATCTTCCTGTGCCGCCGCCACCATAGCCCTCCGCCACCTCGTGTCGAAGCCCGAGGCCGCACCGGAGTCGTCCATGCGCCGCCGCCGCTGCACCTCCGCCACCGCCGGGTGCTGGATCTCGCGCGCCCGTGGTGCCCTCCGCCGTAGCCATCCATGCGCCGCCGCCGCACCTTGCGTCGGAGCCCGAGGGCACGCCGGAGCCGTCCATGCGCTGCCGCCAGGGAAGGATGCCGCATCCGCTCTGCCACTAGCTGCATCTGATTCACCACTAGCCGCTCCGCCGCCACCACACAACAGATCTGAGGAGGGAGAGCTCCCCGGTGCTCCTGCTGGCCGCGGCTGTCGCTCCTCGCCGCGCCACCCCTCCTCACCGGTCGGTCTATTCCGGTGAGGGTCGAGCGGAGGGGGAGGAGAGGAGCCATGAGAGGGAGGTGGGGAGAGAGAGCTGAGGGAGGGAGGTGGCTGCCGTCCTTGCCGCGGTCAGGGACGAGAGCCGTCCATGCGCCGCCGCCGCCTGGGCTTGGAGGGGAGGGAGAGGTGGGGCGGCGGTAGATGTGAAGGGAGGGAGGCGGCTTGGAGGATGAGGGAGAGAGCCGGTGGCTGTCGTCGAAGTGAGGAAGGGAGAGAGCGCGGGGGCTCTAAGCGGCGGCAGGCGGCCGGAGGGAGGGGCGACTTAGGGATTGCGGCAGGGGTTGGGGAGGGGGTATTAACACTACTAAGGAAACCACAATTTGTACCGGTTCTTAAAGCTCATTAGTACATGTTTCCAAACTGGTATTGTCTATCCGGTACTAATGTGAAGTCACATTAGTACCGGGTGGGGAAACTGGTACTAATGAGAACATTAGTACGGGGTGGGGAAAGGCCCGGTACTAATGTTGGTGTGCTGCTGCGGCCGTAACCATTCCCTTTTATTTTTATTTTTCTTTTCTTTTCTTTTCTCATCTCTCTACTATCTCTCATCTCAATCTCAAAAACACAAGAACAGTCGTCTCACAGTCCACAAGAACACAAAAAACATGAATCTTACATTCCACAATCACAAGAACACATGTATACATTCCACAATCACAAAAAAATCACATGAATCTTACAATCCGTCTCACAGTCACACATCCTTTACACAAGCAATGATTTCACAAGAACCTCACAAGAAATCAGATCCGAGTTCATTCATAAATCTCAAGAAAAAAAATCACCTAAGATGTTCCCGCCGACCGGCCGCTGGCCATGGCGCCGTCTGGTCCCCACCACCTCCCGCCTCTGGAGGGGCCGCGCCCGGCGGGTGGCTGCCGGTGGCGGCGCCCCGGCCTCCCGCGCGAGCGGCGGCGCCCTGGCCACCCGTGCGAGCCGGCGGCGCCCCGACCTCCCGTGCGAGCCGGCGGCGCCCCGGCTCCCGGCTGGCCCGGCGGCGGCGCCCTAGTCTCCCGTGCGAGCCGGCGGCGGCGGCCCGGCCTCCCGCGCCCAGTCGCGCCCCGGTCTCCCCTAGACGCCACTCCGGCCGCCACCTGCTGTTCGCCTGCGAGATCCAGATCAAGAGAGAGAAATTAGATGGGGAAAGAAGAATGAAAGGATAAGGCCCTGCTGGTGTGAGAGGCTTGAGGGATATGAGAGAGGGGTGTGAGCGAGAGGGAAAGGAGAAGGACGCATGAGAAATTTTTCTAAGTGTCGGAGCTGGTGCAAGGGTGACCACACATTAGTACCGGGGGTTCTTTTACCTGGTGACGAGGCCATGGACTAGGGCCCACCAAGACCCCTAAAAAGCGCAGTACGGACCCACGTACGGCATGCTTTGGCGGCTAATACAACGAGTATTACGCTGCCCGAGTACGTGAGGACCCGTACGACCTATTTCCGCCATGGGCCAGAAGGCAGGCAGCCCACGGCCACCCGCACCCTCTCCCCCGAGTACGTGGCGGCCCGTACGACAAGTTTTCGCCTCCACTTCTGACTACTTGCTCGCACGAGTAGTCTCCGCCTCCCGCCTCCGACTACTCGTTCGCACGAGTAGTTTCCGTCGCCGACCCGCGCAGGCTTCACGGGGAAGGCGCGGGGCGCGTGGGCCCCACCAGATCGGGATCCCAGGATCTCCGCGCACACCTCCCCGCGTGCCGCCACGTGTCTGCACCACCGCAGCGGTCTGCCCGGGCCCGTCTGATTCGATGTCAGGGGACGGATTCGTCAAACCCTGCCACGAACGGCACAGTGGCCATCGTACTGCAAACGGCGTAAGGAACGCTGGGCAACGTACGGTACAGTACACGCTACGCCCTAAGCATCGGAAGACGTGGCATAGATTACCTACTCGCACGAGTAGTTTTCCGCCTCCGACCAGTTCGAGACTTGGCTGTCAAGGCCGCAGGTACACGGACCCTGTTGGTGTCCCGTGATACCCAGGCACGCGACTCGCCACGTGCCAACCTCCCCGCGCTAGTCCACCCTGACCGGGTCGATCCGGTGTCAGAGGACGGGTCCTCCTACCGCTCCTCAGCAGGGGCGGTACGTATCGTACTACGGATGGCACGGGAAACGTTGTGCCACGAATGGCACAGGGCAAGCTGTCACCTATCCCTCGATCGTCGTGGCGCAGGGCACTCCGTTTCCACAGTACTCAGAAAAGACAAGCCCCTAATCCACTAACGGGATCAGGATACGGACCCTGCCTCCTGTACCCGATTAACTACTCAGAGAAGGGTGCGGGGGGCCCCGGGACGGCTGCTTGGGACGCACGACTCAAAAGAAATCTACACCGTCACCTGGAGCACCGAAACAGTTCTTCGCCGCTGCTGCTGCCTGACAGCCCGGCGCAGAGAAGGACACCTTAGACTGTAGACCAGCTCACACACTCGATGTAACCACCCTGAGCCTCTCCCTTGCGACTATAAAAGGGAAGGACAGAGGCACTTACAAGACACGTTCATTTCCACCCCCATACGCACTTAGCATCGATATCTCATCTCATACAATCCCACACTCACGTACGCAGACTCCTGCTACAAGAACCACTCGCACACCAGGGACTTGGGCTCGAAACCCTCTCCCACCTTGTTTGTATCCCCTACTACAAACTCCCGAGCATAAAGAACACCCCCTCTCAGACTGGACGTAGGGTATTACTCTCCGGAGGCCCGAACCAGTATAATCCCGAGTGTCTCTTGTGCTACTGTGCGGATCGACACATGCGTTCTTATAAATTTACTTGCCGGCGGTAACAAACCCCGACAGTTGGCGCGCCAGGTAGGGGACTTCGCGTGTTTTTGACGTTCTTTTTAGGGTCTGCACGGCCCTCCCGTCATTCGCTTCGACGAAAGCCTTCACCAAGCCGCTGCTGATGGACTCCCCCGTGGGATTGCCGGGCTCGCTCCAACCTGGGCTCGAGATCCGCTTCGGGAGCCTGAACTTCCAGGCGACTGGAGACGGCTACCTCATGCACCTCGTCAGCGAGACCACCGACGCACCCACATCAGTACCTGCTCTGACTACCGCGGCACGCTCGCCCCAACGCAAGAGGCGCTCGGGCAAGCGCTCGAAGCAGGCCAAGGCGGACCGACGCAGGGCGGCGCGTGCCAGCTCCCCTCCACGGGTCGAGGCTGGCGCACCACCGGCCACCGACGCGGTGGAGGACTCCCTGTCGTCGGACTCGATGGAGCGCATCGCCAGGTAAAGTGTACCGAAGCCGTCTCCCTCTCAAGGGACATGCTACGCGGCGGCATACTCCTCTTCGTCCAGCACGGATCTGGCCGTGTACGAGAACTACCCTAGCCATCGCCTCTAGTGCAACATGGGGCTCCCTGCGACCTCGCCCGACGAGCAGTACCTCAACTCTGACAGCTCGGAAGATGCTCTGGGCTCAGAGTGGGATTACGTGGGGCTTCGGGACGCTGGCACCCTCCGCCGTTTCCAAACGGCGGGGGACTACTGCTTCGGCTACTCCGACGACTCAGACGACGGGGCTTACGACCCCTCACGTGAGTGCTTCGTCGTTGGCAACGCCCCGGCGGCACCGGCACCGGCCCACACCCCGGATGGGGTGCTTCATTCCGCCCACAGCTCGACGGCAGATAGTGCAGCTGAGGCCCAGGCTCCACCCAATGGCGCCGCACAGCGCGCCCGACTAGATGAGCTGGAGGACGCACAGCGTCAGCTCGACGACGAGCGGGCCCAGCTCCACCAACAACTCGGGCAGGACCCGAACCCGACTCCCGCTCGCGCACGAGCGAGGGACATCTAGCAACACATCATCAACGACGACCGAGACGTCGTTGAAGGCATGCCCGTCTTCAAAAGGGCGTCGCAGAATCTGGCGGCGGCAGCGATCCTTGTCCGGAAGATACCTGAGCCCGCCACGCCTCAAGAAAAAGAGATGCACAAGCAGATCAAGACACTCCTCGAGACTGCCGTTGTGCAGCAGGCGGAGAGCTCTGCTTCTCGACAGCGGGGCTCGCAGGGTCGCGGGCCCTCTGAGCTGCGACAACCCGCGGCACCGTCGCAGCAGCCGCGACGGTCCGAGGAGGTCAACATACTGGTCAAGAGCCGCTTGGGTCCCAACCGCGACGCGCGCGACACCATCAAGGCGTGATGGAGGGCTGACGTGGGTCAGTACGATGACTACGAGCAGCAGCCTCGTAAGGAGTACAACCGGAGACGCGGATGCCGGTACGACAGCGACGAAGACCGGAGCAGGAGCAACTCGCCTAATGCCCAAGGGCCTCGTGCTTTCGGGAAGAATGTGCACAGCGCCCGTTTCCCTTCGCGTTTCAGGGCTCCGACCTCCGTACCTAAGTACGATGGTGAAACCAACCCCAGCGTCTGGTTGGAAGACTACCGACTGGCATGCAACACTGGCAGAGCGCAGGACGACCTGTTCATCATCAAGAATCTGCCGCTACATCTCGCGGACTCGGCCCGCACGTGGCTCGAGCACTTGCCGCGAGGCAAGATCGACAGCTGGTCGCAACTACGCGACGCCTTCATCGGCAACTTCCAGGGCACGTACGCCTGACCAGGGAACCCTTGGGACCTACGCAACTGCAAGCAGATGAAGGGCGAAAGCTTACGCGACTACATCTGACGCTTCTCCAAGCGATGCACCGAGTTGCCCAACACCACCGACACGGACATCGTCTCGGCGGATCGGGCGATGGAAGCCGCGGTCTACTCGGGTGCTGCTCGACATCGCAACCGACCACGCCAACGGGGAGGAAGCCGTAGCCGCGACGCTTAGCCCCGGTGCCAGCAAGGGGAAGCAGCCGGTCGAAGCTGGTGACAGTCCGTCCGCATCAACGAAGAAGAAGAAAAGTAAAGATAAGAGGTACCGTGAGGACACCTTGGTGGCTGCTGTCGACCGAAAGACAGCGAGACCCAGAGGTAACCCGCCATCGGATCACTTCGAGAAGCTGTTGGATGCCCCGTGCCCCAACCACGAGGGCCCAGTCAAACACGCCTTCAAGGACTGCAACCTGATGAAGTCCTACCTCGCCGGCACGCTGAAAAAGCGAAGCAATGCTCCGACCGGTGACAGAGGGAAGGACAAGGGCAACGACGAAGGCGCTTACCCTCGGGAAGACGGAGCCGTGATGATGATCTTCAGGGGCTCGGAGGCGCGGCCGCCCAAATGCCAGGAGAAGCTGATCCGATGAGAAGTTTACCAAGTCGAGCGTGCAACTCTGACGTACCTAAAGTGGTCGGAGATGCCGGTCACGTTTGACCGGCACGATCATCCCGACCACATACCACGACCACATACCGTCGACGGCGCCTTTCCACGGGGTCGTACCCAGGATGGAGGCGGTCCCCCTCGGGCAGATCGATCTGCCCGTCACGTTCGGAACTCCGAACAACTTCCGAAAGGAAACCCTCACCTTCGAAGTGGTAGGGTTCCCGGGGACGTATCACACGATACTCGGAAGGCCAGCTTACGCTAAGTTCATGGCCATCCCCAACTACACGTACCTCAAGCTGAAAATGCCTGGCCTGAAAGGCATCATCACAGCTGGTACAACTTTTCGGTACGCATACGGATGCGATGCTGAGTGCTTCCAGTTTGCTGAAGCACTGATCCGGTCTGAGAAGCTCGCCGCTGAGCCCCCTCCGAGGACCAAGAATTCCCTGAGTCGTCCAAGCGCGTGGCCTGCTCTTTCGAGCCCGCCAAGGACACCAAGGAGGTGCCCGTCTCCGACGACGGCCGCACGCTCCGTATCGGGACGGCGCTCGGTTCCGACTAGGAAAGCGCGCTCGTCGACTTCCTCCGCGCGAATCTCGATGTGTTCGCATGGAAACCCTCCGACATGCTGGGGATTCCAAGGGAGGTCGCCGAGCACAAGCTTAACATTAAGCCCGACTCGAAGCCGATCAAGCAGCGTCTGCGCCGCTTCAATTCTGACAAGTGCAAGGCTATCGGTGAGGAGATCAAGAAGCTCATTAGTGCAGGGTTCATTCGTGAAGTCTACCACCCCGAGTGGTTAGCAAACCCTGTACTCGCTAAGAAGAAGAATGGAAAATGGAGAATGTGCGTTGATTACATGAGCCTGAACAAGGCGTGTCCAAAAGATCCATTTCCTTTACCGTGCATAGATCAAGTAGTCGATTCAACAGCTGGGTGCGAAACCCTTTGTTTTCTTGACGCTTACTCGGGATACCATCAGATCGCGATGGATCTGATCGACCATCTCGCCACCTCGTTCATCACCCCGTTTGGCGCATACTGCTATGTTTCTATGCCTTTCGGGTTGAAGAATGCAGGAGCCACGTTTCAGAGATGCATGCGTCGCGTCTTCAGAGACCTCATCGGACGGCTAATCAAGGCCTACGTAGATGATATCGTGGTCAAGTCGAAGAAGGTGGGCGACCTGATTCCTGACCTCACCGTAGTCTTCGAAAAGCTGAGGGAACACGGCGTGAAGCTAAATCCCGAGAAGTGTGTCTTTGGGGTCCCCAGGGGCATGCTACTCGGTTTCGTTGTGTCAGAACGCGGCATCGAAGCCAACCCCGAGAAGATCTTTGCGATCACGAGCATGGGACCCATCAAGAATCTGGAAGGAGTGCAGCGCATCACTGGATGCCTCGGTGCTCTCAGCAGGTTCATCGCCCGACTAGGTGAACGCAGCCTTCCGTTGTACAAGCTCATGAAGAAGTCGGAACATTTCAAGTGGACGCCCGAAGCGCAGGAAGCACTCGACTCGCTCAAGAAACTACTCGAGAGTCCACCGGTGCTCACCGCGCTAGCGGAGGGGGAGCCGATGCTCCTGTACATCGCTGCAACGACCCAAGTCGTGAGCGCGACATTAGTAGTCGAACGAGACGAGCCTGGGAAGACGCAGAAAGTATAGCGCCCCGTCTACTTCGTGAGTGAAGTCCTCTCTGACTCAAAGACGTGATACCCGCAAATCCAGAAGTTGATCTACGCTGTCCTCATCACTAAGCGAAAGCTCCGGCACTATTTCGACTCGCACCGCATCACAGTGGTGTCCAAGTACCCGCTTGGCAAAATCATACAGAGCCCAGAGGCGGAAGGGAGAATCGCTAAGTGGGCCCTCGAGTTGATGGGGCAGAACATCGAGCATGCACCCCGCACCGCCATCAAGTCGCAGGCATTGGCTGACTTCGTCGCTGAATGGACGGAGATCCAGACGCCCCCTGCTCCCATCGAGCACGAGACGTGGCTCATGTATTTTGATGGATCCCTCATGAAGGAAGGAGCCGGGGTCGGACTCGTATTCATCTCGCATCTGGGCATGCAAATGGAATACATGGTCTGACTACACTACACGGACTCCAACAACGTCGCAGAGTACGAGGCGCTCATCAACGGTCTCCGGATCGCCCTCAAGCTGGGAATTCGACGCCTCGACATTAGGGGGATTCCGACCTGGTCGTGGGGCAGGTAATGAAGGAGAAAAATTGCATAAGTCCTAAGATGGCCGCGTACTGCCGAGCGGTGCGCGAGTTGGAGGACAAGTTTCACGGGCTCGAGCTCAATCATGTACTACGCAAGTACAACAAGGCGGCGGATACCCTTGCGAAAGCGGTGTCGAATCGAAAACCCGTGCCCCACGGAGTCTTCGCCAGCGACCAGTATGAATCGTCCATCCGCTCCGAGGAAGACAAGGCGCCAGAGCCGTCAACACAAGAGGTCATGGAGATCGACGGGACGCGAGAGCCCAACCTCGAAGACCCTGACTGGAGGATTCCGATCCTCGAATGGATGGTGGAAGGAAAATGGCCGCCGACAAGGAGACGGCTCGACGCATCGCTCGCATGGCCAAGTCGTACAAACTGGTCGATGGCGAGCTCTGTCGAAAGGGTGCTAAAGGCATATTCATGCGTTGCATCCTGGCCGACCAGGGCAAGGAGCTGCTACAAGAGATACATGTAGGCACATGCGGACGTCATGCCGGCCCGAAGACCATTGTCGGGAAAGCTTTCCGACAAGGCTTCTATTGGCCAACCGCGGTTGCCGATGCAACTCGGATCATGCGCAGCTGCGAAGGCTGTCAGTTCTATGCGCGACAAACTCATCTCCCAGCGCAGGCATTGCAAACCATTCCTATCACCTGGCCCTTCGCGGTCTGGGGGCTGGACATGGTTGGACCACTGAGAAAAGCACCCGGGGGCTACACCCACGTGCTCGTCGCCATCGACAAGTTCTCCAAATGGATCGAGGCCAAGCCCATAACAAATGTCCGCTCCGAGGAGGCCGTTGCGTTCTTCACCGACATCATCTACCGTTTTGGGATTCCAAATTCCATCATCACCGACAACGGTACCCAGTTCACCGGCAAAAACTTCCTCAAGTTCTGCGATGACAACAACATCCGTGTAGACTAGGCCGTTGTCAGTCACCCGAGGACCAATGGGCAAGTGGAGAGGTCCAACGACATGATCTTGCAAGGTCTGAAGCCGCAGATATTCAAGCGCCTCGAGAAGTTTCGAGCGACGTGGGCCGCAGAGCTCCCGTCTGTCTTATGGAGCCTACGCACCACGCCAAGTCAGGCTACTGGCTGCACGCCGTTCTTCCTTGTCCACGGGTCGGAGGCAATCCTCCTGACAGACATCGACTACGGCAGTCCACGGGTTCAAGCCTACACCGAAGAAGGCAACCAAGTCGCCCTCGAGAACGCCATCGACCAGTTGGACGAGGCGCGCAGCGTCGCTCTCCTCCACTCAGCACAGTACCAGCAGGCTCTACGTCGCTACCACGAGCGAAACATACGGGAACGCGAGTTCCAGGTCGGTGATCTCGTCCTCCGACGAGTCCAAAGCAATGAGGGGCGGCACAAGCTCTCGCCGCCGTGGGCGGGGCCGTTCATCATCGACCAAGTACTCTGTCCAGGAACCTTCAAGCTCAAATACGAAGACAGAAGGGTCATCTCCAATGCCTGGAACATAGAGCAGCTACGCCGTTTTTACCCTTAAGTATTTACTTCTTTTTCATCTTATGATAATGCAAGAGCTTTGAGCTACTTTCTTCTTCGTAAGATGATATCTTCCTCAAGCTTGCGTTTTTTCTCAGAAAAATGTTCTTTATGCTTGTCTCATCCCATGGGCAAGTCTCCGACTTGTCCATGGGCTCGGGGGCTACCCGGGGGCTATGACCCCCCTCCCCTGAGCGTTGCAAAATCTTTTTTCGATCAAAAACCGTCTACGATTTCTCGTATGATCGTCGCGGTACGCTCGCACTCCATAAAGGGAGATGAACGACGACTCTAGTGGTTACGAACCTGCGCTCGTCCGGGCCCCGAGTACTTACGCCCCCGCGGCTACGGTACAAAGACCCACAAGCAAAGTTTGTGGCCTCAAGTTATCGATCACTCGCGCCCTCGAAGGGATGCCAAGTAACTGTTTCAGTGAACTCTGAAGAGTTTTCTTGTTTGCAAAAACACATACGCACACCTATCCTTCTCCAAAGTACTCGGGGCTGCCTACCTAAGTATCAACACTTCTAGACTAAGCCTGGTCGAGTCGCCAGGTTCCTACACCCCCGCGGCTACAGAGCAAGACACCATCAGCGAAGTTTTAAGCTGCACCGCTCGGGCTCAGAGATTCCCTAACTACTCGAGGAAAGGTTAACAAACGAACAAAATGCTTAAACTTGACATAAAGACGGGAACTTAACCCACGAGCTTGCCATAAACACTTGGCCCATATGTTTGTTACAAGCATGACTAAAAGCCTCGGCGAGGCGACTCTGTTTTTTCTTTACAGGCCCAAGTCGTGGAGGGTGTGACCCATCATAATCTTGGCAAAGTCGATGGTGCCTTCCTCAATGCCGTCGTACTGCTCGTTGCTATAACCTGGACACCATCCCTGGCCCAGCAGCTCTCTATCCATATCCGGGTAATGCGATAGAAAGATGGCCACCACCTTGCGAACGATGTCGCGAGCCACATCCATTGACTGCTGGCGGGCTGTCTGTTGACGGTCGAAAAGTGCTGCTTTTACACCATCAATACCTGCATAAAATAAGTGTAAAAGGATCATCAACACTAGAATAGGGCTTGATACTGATGATTTCCACAAGTGTTGGTGTTTCTAGCTTTTTTTGCAGAATGCACCGAAATACGTGCCAAATGGTACATCATCATAAAGGACATCATCATAAACTTCCTCAAATGCCAATTTGGACTGCACCATTGCGACGGGCTCGTCGAGATGATCGAAATGGATATATCATTTGTCTACTTTGGAGTCCGGATGAAAAAGATATGCTCAAGACAAGATCACCCTCTTGATATCATGTGGGCCCGGTGGGACCCACACCAGACCACGTGGTGACGTGTGCCACATTGCATGCCATGTGTCCATGACACCTCACCAATCCATGTGAAGCAACTCCCGATGAATCAGACACCGCCACGTGTGCAGCACAAGGATCCAAGGGCCACCAGGGACCCAAACAACCACGAAACTTGCCATGCACGGAGGATAGATCATGGGACCCACAAATCAGTCACTGGGAGAAAGCACACCGCGAAAGGCGCCGCTAGGGGGTCTGCCGATCCTTGGATCGGCGGAACCGCCTTAGTGCCCGTTCATCGTGGCCTTCCACGTGGTGGCTCCTGATTGGTCCCTTGTCGCGATCCCGGGCGTTTTGGAGCACTTGGAGCCCCGGAGCAAGCCACTCCCTCCTCTATAAATAGGAGGGGAGGGGCTCCATTTTGGAACACACACTTCTCCTCCTCCTCTTCATTTTGGCTTGGAGCCTCTCTCTTTAGGTGAGGAGAGCTCTTTGTATAGGATTAGTGCTAGGAAGTGAGGTGGGAGGCTTGAGGCCATGTCATGATTCATGACATCTTCCTCAAGAACGATCCTCAGCGGTGCCTTTGTTCTTCAACTAGACTAAAGTGAGTATTTTGATATTTCCTATTTAGACTAAAGTCGTATGCATGCTTAGTTGCTTTGTTCTTGTGTTCTTCGTTTGTTCTTGGTTTAGAGGCTTGTGTTCTTCGAACACAACCCTTTCGATCCAGTAGACTTAGATCATAGGTTTGCATCTAGTTTGCCAGCTTGTCTATTAGAGTAAAGTGAAGCTCCTGCATGTTTCTAGTTAGATCAAAGTGCATTCGTGATCTTGCATGAGTGATAGAGCATACCTTGAGCTAGTGCCAGTATCTCCCTCGCGAATTCGTAGAAATAGTAAGTGGTGTAGACAAGGTGTCTGGACCATAAGCTATCCTTCGAAGACCACGTACGATCGTAGCGTAGAGGTAGGCCGCAATGGTGACAACCTGTTGGATCCTTTGTCAACCCTCTACGTCGCGTACCGAGTTGGGCTCGAGCCAACACATTGGCCTTGTGCTTGGTGCCCGAAGTGAGTGCTATACCTGAGAGACCATAACTAGACTCTGCGCTCGGTCGAGGCAGATCCTTTCTACCTATCCTATCAATCAGTGTTGTGTCCTTGGATCATCTATACTAGAAGTAGAAGATAGTGCACATCATTCCTTGGATTCGATACCCTTTGAATACTCTCCTTCCTTGGGGAAGTGCTACAGCGGTATTTCCGTGCGCTTGTGGTATACCCAGTCATTCTTATACGCTCTCTCTAGGTGCGCAACTAGTGGTGACGTTAAGAAACACCAACAAGCATTTCTGGCACCGTTGCCAGGGAATGGTTGCTGTATCTATCTTCGAACCTAGTGGTCCTCGTATTTATCTTTTTCGTTTTTTTCTACCTTCACCCTCATTACCCATTGAGATATCCTTTTTGTTTCTTTTCTTCTACCTTTACCCCCGTTACCCTTTGAGATGCCTTCCTGTCAAAGCCTCTCTACCCCTAGGGGCGAGTTCATCTTAGAGCAACCATCAACTTCCTCATCTTGCTGCGAGCTTCGCCTCGGCTTTATAGCCATGGTTCGGAATCGACCTTTCTCTGGAGCGATCAGTGATGATCCTAATGTTCATTTAAAGGAGTTCGAGGACTTGTGTTCGTGCTTGGTAATTCTAGGCATGACACAAGAAACTTTGAGGTGGCAATTGTTCCTGTTCTCTCTCGTAGATAGAGCGGAGCAATGGTACACCCACACAACAGAGCATGTGAATAATTGGGGAGAACTACGAGAAAACTTTTGTGACTCGTTCTCCCTTTATGAACGCATAGAGCTCTTGCCGTGTGAACTCCTTGACTTTGAGCAATTAGAGGGTGAGTCCATAGGTGCAGCTTGGGCTAGGTTCCTACATCTTATGACATCCAGCCCAGACATGTCTATACCCGATGATATAGCGACGTATACCTTTTATACTCGTATAGACATGGAATCTGCACAAGAGCTCAACCTATTAGCTGGAGGTTCGTTCGAAGACCAAACTCTAGTGGAAAGAAGAGAGATCCTAGAATTCTTCTTAAAAACCTCTTCTTCCCATATTGTTTACAACGAACCCCATCTAGAGTCTAAGTTGGTCCATGAGAGTCTCTCAATAGCCGAATCTGAGCTTTCATTCTCTGAATTCCTTGATTCCTCTATTGAGCCCTCTCCTGAACCACGAACATCGAAGGAAGAAGAAATTCAACCTTCAGAGTTCTCTTCCCGATTTGAGGATGATCCTTCTCGAAACATCAGAAATACCTCAGATCACTCTTGGCACGAGAAGCCTACGGCATCGTTGGACCTTTATGAGGTCCTCGATGAAGTTTGGAATCATGGGACGATAGTGGATTGGTCACCTCAGAAGCATACATCCGAAGCAATTCGGGTTAGCTCGACTTCCACGATCATCCACTGTTCCATGAGAGGAAACACCGTAGATGCTGTCCATGACCCTACTGTTGGGGCTTGCATCATACCAGAGACCCTTTTGGATACTCTGGTGGGTGATATGCCCTTGATCCCGACTGATAGACTTTTCCATAGTCCCAGGTGGCGCTGTGTTTTTCCATGTCGGGGGATTGCTAGGGACGTGCTGATCACCATTGATGACATAGCGATGCGATTAGATTTCCACATCTATGACATCGTGGATTTTGATCTTCTTCTAGGTTTCCCCTTGGAAAAACTTCTTGCTAAATCTCAAGGAAACCCAGAAGAAGAAGAGCTTAGGGAAACCGTTTCTGTCCATGCTGAACCATATAGACATTCTCTGATAGAACCTTTCCCTAGACCTAAGGTATCTCCTTCGCCTCTTGATCCTCCTGACGAAGCATTTCCTGAGGAGGCCATGAAGAAGGAATGGCCAGAGGGAGCGATATGCTTTTCCGAAGCATTTTGGGATAGTACGCCCACTCTGGTTATTCCTTGTTCTGTGAGAGGGATTGCCGTAGAGGCCCATTGTGACCCCATCATGGAGGTTAACATCATGCCATGGCACTTAGCGGAAACTCTTTTAGGCAAAGTTCCGCTAGCACCATCCGACATGCTCCTTAAGACTTGCCCCTTTGGGCATGTTCTTGAATGTCGGGGGATTGCAAGTGCCGTGCCACTCATCATAGATGGGATTGAGGCTGGCTTAGACTTTCACATCTTCGATGTCCTCGATCCTGATCTACTCCTAGGCTCCCCGCTTGAGAAATTCTTTGAGGAATCCATAGGGAGCCTAGATGGTAATCTTGGGGAAGTCATTTCCACCACTGCCACCCCTTGTTTGGGACACCCTATGGTGAAGCCTCTTCCCCAGCAAAACCGGCTCGAGAAGACGACGTGTATACCTCCATTCATGTCATCTGAGCATGTTCTCATTGAGGGCGTAGAACTTTCTACTCCTCATGAGTACGACTCGAAAGACTCTCTTCACCTTTGTGAAGGTGAACGATCATCACCATTCTCGACCGAGTTTCAGCCTCTTCCCGATGGCCCGTATCATGTTGCTTTCGATTATGATCGAGAGTCAACATTGATCGTCCACGATGACTCTCTTGAGATGGAGAATTCATGGACCATGGAACCTTTCGAGGCACTGACTCTTGAGTCTGGAGGAAAGGATTCCACATACGAGCATGGTAGTTTCATCCTTGATCTACCGCATAAACCATGCTCGCATCATGCCTCTCTAGAGTCAGCCATGCTTAGTGCGCTGAGCACATACGAGGGCTACAACCACCTTCTGGTCCTCTTTTGCAAAATGTTTGGAAGGTTGATGGTAGATGCATATGTTTACCATAAGCATTGCAGATTTCGTGTGTGCACTGTGGCACTAACCTTGCAGCTGAAGCTTCACTGATACATAAAGGATTGGTGGTGAGACGGGAATGACACCACCAATGATAGCTGCAAGATGAAGTTCCCATGGTCGAACTTATGACCTTAAATAAACAAAGCACTACCAGGAGATAGCCCGGATTAGCATAGGTTTTATTTCCCTTTTCGAATAAAAGCAAGAGCATGTTTTTAGGATAAGTTGTCCTTCGGGTATTTTTGGTCACTAACCTTTCAGGTGGAGATTGAAAAGAAAGATGGACTGGTGATGCCTACGAACATGTGAGCCATATCAGCTGCAACACCTAGATAAGCTTTGGTGAGGGAACATTTACAAAAGGAAGCTTGATCACCACACACTTGAGTTTTGTTGCCTAGCAATGCAAACTTCAAGTGTGGGGGAAGGATGTGAGCATCTTGAGTAAAGTTCCTCCTCTACCAAATCTTATCCTGGTGTGGCGATGATGTTAGCTCTTGCATCTTGCCCACTAGCTAGGTAAGTCCTGCTTTTGACAGTAAACAAAGCCCTTCCGGGAGGTTCCCGAGGTTCACCGTCTTATGCTCATGCTTATGTCCCTTTTGATAAATAGCTTGATCATGCTTTCATGCCTCCTTTATCTTTGTTCATATGCTCTGGTTTGAATGTTTAGGAATCCACACATTCATAGGTTGTTTTAAATTAAGCATGGTGCTTAGGTTAAAACTGCCTTCTTCAGTCAAAACCAGACATGGTGTCGAGTTTTGATTGATGAACCTTAGAGTTATATTTTCATAGATCTTGGTTGCATATATGCTGACTAACCCCTGCAGAAAATTGTTCAATTTGAGTGGGTAAGTCATTGAGCTAAATTCAACTGGGAAGGTAAGTTGAGGTGTCAGATTCATGTTGCACAACATGCAAAGGTGGTACATATGACCTCTCAAAGGTCCAAGGTAAGTATATTCCCCTTTGTGTATGAAATGCAACCGTGATCTAACCCTTCTTGAGTAAATGACATGGTGACAATAAATAAAAGAAAAACAACAAAAATATTTGAATTTGAATAAAGGCTCTATGGTTCTCGAACCAGTAGAGTCCATCCTTTATTTTCATTTGTCGTTTGAAGAACAGCACTAGGGTCAACCACTTGTGTGGGGGAGTTCTCTCGACCTCATCATCGACATTTCCACTAGAGAACCCCCACATAGGCGCTGCACAACATCAACTATGCCTTCATGACAAGAGCAAGGTAAACTAGAGTGAGCCGGCTACCTTATGGTTAGCCGAATCACCACTGGTCTTCCTTGGTCTCTTATCCTTCAGAAGCGATGGTATGTGCACCCTCTACCTCACTCTACCTTATCCATGAGTTTGTTTGAATTTCAATTCATATCCTTTATATCAAACTCAGTGGTTGGTGCTATGCTTGCTCTACATGGTTCCTGTGGTTGGCTTGCATATGTTTTATTCCTTACTCATCATCTTATGCTTGTGAATAAATACCATTAGGGAACTCATGCTTATCTAAGTAGTTGGTGTTTGTGATATGGTTTGATGATATGATCTTCGCTCTTTATGTTTGAGTGCTTGGTAATTTTATTTGAAAATCATGAAAACCCTTTGCAAAGCTCCTCTTTGATATGCCACCGTCCTACTAGAGCCATATGATATAGTTGAAAACCTTCTATTCATATGCTGCTTGTTATTACATTGAGCTTTGTCAAATCCTGTGACCCTTGTGAGAAGTCTTTTCATTACTTTCATGATCAAGATTCATGTGCACACCACCATATTCCCCTTGCTATGCTTCTACACTAGAAGTTAGCATTGTATCATTCATCAATTCCATAAAAATAAAGCTCCATAAGTGGTGTGACTCTCTCTCCAAAAGTATCCTTCAAGAGACATGGGCTATGAAAAAAGATAGAAAAAAAAGAGACACATGCTCAAGGCATGATGAAAAAAAATGAAAAAAAAGAAAGAAAGAATAGTCCATGTCCAAAATAAAGGAGAAAGAGGAGAGAGATGGTCATGCAAAAGGAGTTCCATAACTTAGATGGTAATAACTAGTGTCCATTCCGGGGCTAGTGTCCACCTTACCATCAACCAACATTCCCCATATATGTATGGTAATATCTAGCACCCATTCCGGGCCTAGTATCCACCTTACCATACTCCCATAGCCATACACGTGGATCTGGTTTTTGACTTTGCAATATATGTGATGCAAGTATGCCTTATCCTTTATCCTACCCTGAGCTCCACATATAGCCATCATTAGTAGTAGGATGAAAAAAGGCAATCTAATGCCTTGGTGAGGACATATACACATTGAGCGATCTGAGAGAATCAAATGAGGAGCTAAGCAAGGTTTGTTTTGAAAATTTATTGTAAAACCCCAAGTTACTTGGCATGATGAGCAGGAGTGACTTGATTCATGACTGCTCCATTCCTCAACTACCCAAGATAGCATGATAGACACTTCAAAGTTCACAAGTACAAGGTATGATTTGGAATATCTCTTATGCTTATTTCATACCTTTGGATATCATGTCTCACATTGACCTGACTCCCTTTACTCGGGACGAGCAAAGGTCAAGTGTGGGGGGGTTGTTGACAGTCGAAAAGTGCTGCTTTTACACCATCAATACCTGCATAAAATAAGTGTAAAAGGATCATCAATACTAGAATAGGGCTTGATACTGATGATTTCCACAAGTGTTGGTGTTTCTAGCTTTTGTTGCAGAATGCACCGAAATACGTGCCAAATGGTACATTTGAGAGCAAGTAGTCCAATGGCTATTAAAGGACATCATCATAAACATCCTCAAATGCCAATTTGGACTGCACCATTGCGACGGGCTCATCGAGACGATCGAAATGGATATATCATTTGTCTTCTTTGGAGTCCGGATGAAAAAGATATGCTCAAGACAAGATCACCCTCTTGATATCATGTGGGCCCGGTGGGACCCACACCAGACCACGTGGCGACGTGTGCCACATTGGATGCCATGTGTCCATGACACCTCACCAATCCATGTGAAGCAACTCCCGATGAATCAGACAACACCACGTGTGTAGCACAAGGATCCAAGGGCCACCAGGGACCCAAACCACCACGAAACTTGCCATGCACGGAGGATAGATCATGGGACCCACATATCAGTCACTGGGAGAAAGCACACCACGAAAGGCGCCACTAGGGGGTCGGCTGGATCGGCCGAACCGCCTTAGTGCCCGTTCATCGTCGCCTTCCACGCGGTGGCCCCTGATTGGTCCCTTGTCGCGATCCCGGGCGTTTTGGAGCACTTGGAGCCCTGGAGCAAGCCACTCCCTCCTCTATAAATAGGAGGGGAGGGGCTCCATTTTGGAACACACACTTCTCCTCCTCCTCTTCATTTTGGCTTGGAGCCTCTCTCTTTAGGAGAGGAGAGCTCTTTGTATAGGATTAGTGCTAGGAATTGAGGTGGGAGGCTTGAGGCCATGTCATGATTCATGACATCTTCCTTAAGAATGATCCTCAGCAGTGCCTTTGTTCTTCAACTAGACTAAAGTGAGTATTTCGATATTTCCTATTTAGACTAAAGTCATATGCATGCTTAGTTGCTTTGTTCTTGTGTTCTTCGTTTGTTCTTGGTTTAGAGGCTTGTGACACAACCCTTTCGATCCAGTAGACTTAGATCATAAGTTTGCATCTAGTTTGCCAGCTTGTCTATTAGAGTAAAGTGAAGCTCTTGCATGTTTCTAGTTAGATCAAAGTGCATTCATGATCTTGCATGAGTGATAGACCATACCTTGAGCTAGTGCCAGTATCTCCCTCGCGGATTCGTAGAAATAGTAAGTGGTGTAGACAAGGTCTCTGGACCATAAGCTATCCTTCGAAGACCACATACGATCGTAGCGTAGAGGTAGGCTGTAGTGGTGACAGCCTGTTGGACCCTTTGTCAACCCTCTACGTCGCGTACCGAGTTGGGCTCGAGCCAACACATTGGCCTTGTGCTTGGTGCCCGAAGTGAGTGCTATACCTGAGAGACCGTAACTAGACTCTACGCTCAGTCGAGGCAGATCCTTTCTACCTATCCTATCAATCAGTGTTGTGTCCTTGGATCATCTATACTAGAAGTAGAAGATAGTGCACATCGTTCCTTGGATTCAATACTCTTGGAATACTCTCCTTCCTTGGGGAAGTGCTACAGCGGTATTTCCGTGCGCTTGCGGTATACCCGGTCGTTCTTATACGCTCCCTCTAGGTGCGCAACTAGTGGTGACATTAAGAAACGCCAACACTGTCACAGCGGCTAGTTCCAAGCGATCCTTGATGTGCCCGGAAGGAACACCAAGGTCATCCATCGCCTTGATGATGGCTGCCGCCATCCTGTTGCGAATTGTCTCCAATTGCGTGATTTCGGTCTTGGCCTCCACGTGCGATTTCGGCTCCTGCTCGAGCTCAGCCACGACCTCTGAAGGAAAATAAAAGGCCAATGTCAGCGAAGGACATCTTGATCCAAAGAGGGCAAAAGGTGAAGGGGACATGGCTCTTACTATTGAGTCTCTCATTAGCCTCCTTGATCAGCTCCACCAGCTTCTGGTTCTCGACGAGGCGGGTGGCTGCGGCACTCTCGTGATCCGCGACCTGCTTCTCCAAGTCGGTGCGGGCCACGCGGAGAACTGTCCACCCCAAAAGGAAGATGACATCACGAATCAAATAACCACACGGAAACAGAAAGCAGAGGGAACAGGTCGTAAGGTACTCACTGATGATCTCATTCTCACGCTTTTCGGCGATTTCCTCAAGATGGCCCTTCTCGGCAGTGACGCTGCCAACCTGGGCCTCGAGCATCGTCACCCTCTCGCGAGCCGCCTGGAGGTCAGACTCAGCCCGGGCTGCCCTGGTCTCGAGCTCCGTCTTCTCCTGGTGGGCAGTGCGGGCAGTGGCCTCGACATTGGAGCGTAGCTCCGCCGCTGCTAGCTCTGCCACAACCAGTTTTTCCTCCAGGGCAGTCTTCTCCGCCTGCGCCGTGGTCGCGCGGTCTTCGGTAACCTTCGCCCTCACCTCAAGGGACGCGTGCTCAGCCGACTGGCCGACCTCGCTGTCCGCCACCGCGAGACGGGCCGCGGCCAACTGTGTCTCCAGCTGGATCTTCTCCGCGCGGAGTGCCTCAAAGGCCCGTGCCTTATCGTCGCAGCGCCCGACAAGCTCCTGAACCACATGTGAATTGCACGGTTAAGAAGGAAGGAAAAACAAGCGTGAGAGTTGAAGAAGAGGAAACAGAAGGACTCACCCTCGAGGCAGGGATCAGATCCCTGGTCGCCCACTCCGACTGACGTAGCACCAGCTCGCTCAGGCACAGGCCGCGCTCCAAACGGCGATGGGCCGCCAGCTCCGCGTCGCTGTCGATATCCAAGCCAACTGAGGCTTGGACCGGCGAGACGGACACCAGCCAGAGTGGCGGGACTTCCATCTCCACCTCCTCCCCCACCGTCAAGGTGGTCGGCCTCTGTTCCCTTGAGCTCTCCCCGACCTCCAGGGTCAGAGGAGGCATCTGCTCGTCCATCACTGCGACGAGAGAAGTGACCGGAGAAGGTGACGTCGGGATGACGATCACCTTCGCAGGAGCGGCGTCCGATCCGGCGACCGACAAAATGGGACGATCCCCTCGGTTACCACGATCGCCGCCGCGGCGGAAGCCTCCTCGGAGTCGAGGTTGGCCGCCTCCACCTCCTCCACAATATTCCCCACTCCCCCCACCGACTCGGGGGCTTGGGTCTCCATCTCCACCTCCGCCGCGGCGCAACTCGCTCCCCCAGCAGCTTGGGGGCTGGGGCCTCGGAGCCCGCAGCGGCAGCGGCCGTCCCCTCCAGCGACTCGGGGGCTGGCCGCTCGACGTCGGCATCATTGCCCGCCCCCGTCAATGACTCAGGGGCTGGCTGTGCGTCATCGCCCGCCCCCGTCAATGACTCGGGGGCCGGCTGTTCATCATCGCCCGCCCGCGCCTCAAGAGCAGGATTCTCCTGGTTCTGCTCTTGGGCCCCGGACAGGCACCTCGCTAACTCAACCGCATGGGCTGAGAGCACTTCTTCAGTGGGGGCCTCGCCCCCAAACCCATCATCCCCATTGACAGGTCACTGCGAGCCGGGCTCGCAGTTCCCTGTGGGGGGACCGTCATCACTTGGGTCCTAGACCCATCTGCCTCTTCAGTTACCGCCCCCGACTGAAGGGAGGCCGGCGGGTCGCTCGGTGACGGCGTGTCCCCGACCACTTGGGCTTGGCGGCGCAAGGACTTGATAGGCGCCGGCCTCATGGTGCGGCGGTCGGGCGCCCTGAAACTCGAAGAATGTCACAACAACAAGCAAAAGGTGTACTCGCCATGGACACGAGGCAAAAACCGAAAAGTCGCAACTCGGAGCTCACCTCTCTGCGACGTGACGGGGCCGCTTGGAGCCAATGGTTGGGTTGAGCGGAGACGCCGCCCTCTTGCTCCCTGCAGACGACGCCAATGTCGGAGGAGGTGTCGACCAGCCCCCAGCAACAACGACAAATGTGAGACGCTACTGGGTCGGGGCCAGCCCCCCGCTCTGGGCTGCAGGTGGAGAGGAGACCACCGGCGCGCTTCGTGGCACCCGTGATGGACGCACTGAGGGTGAATGAGACCTCCGGCGCGAAGGGTGGCGGCGCGAGGTGTCGCGCCTCGACTCGTGGCGGCTGGGGTCGCTGCACCGAGGGCTCCTACTCCTCTCGCGGTGGTCCCGCCGAGAAGCACGGCTGCTCGTCCCGGGATGGTTAGCCCGGGAGGAGGGGTGGCGCCTGCTGGCTCGAGCCGGCACCAACTGTGATCGAGGCGGGCACCGATCGGACGCGTAGCCGCGAGGACGGCGCCGCCTCGTCGTTGGTCCACTCGGACTCGGCCTCGTCCGTGTCCAGCGGCGCCAACGAGGGGTCCTCGTCATTGGAGACGTCAACCTCCCCGTTGCGCCGGCGCGAGGCGTGGCCGTCGTTCCTCAACCGCTTCTCGATCTCTTTCTGCTGGTGGGCCCTCTTGCGCTCCCCTTGCCGCTGCTGCCGCGCAGCAATCTCCCGGGTGAGGGTCCGGTCCTCTTCCAGCGGAGGACGAGAGGCGAGGATGCGCACGGCCCCCATCTGCGCAAACACAAGACAATCACCACCCACAATCACAAAAGACAAATCGAAAAGAAGTCGGGAGAAGGCGCACCAGGCCCGCAGTGATCGGGGAAGGAAGCATCAGCAACATGTCCGGCGTCGGCCAGAACAGATGAGCGACCCCAGTGGCCTGGGTCACCCGGTGCTGAACCTCGTCCAGCGAAGGCAGGGGATGAGCGGTCACGGTGCCCTCAAAAGGAGCCCGATCGTCCGTCATCTCCCATAGGCGCAGCGCGCGACGACGGAGCGGGACAATCCCCCGGGCATGGTAACCACCAATCAGGGTGATGAAGTTCACCCCGCTCTCGTGGAGTATCTTGAGGGCGGCGAGGGCGCTGTTGAGGAACCGGGGTCGATCCTTCTTCTCCGGTCCGTAGCTCCACTTCGCCGGCACCCGATCGTACCAGCGGTTGGTGAACTCGGGCAGCGGGTTCTCGAGATCGTTCTTGAGGTAGAACCAATCTCGGTGCCACCTGCTGTTGGAGGTGGTCAGGTAGGTAGGGATGTACTCGTCCATCCTTCCCTGCTTCCCCCGGAGACCGGCGCACCCTATGACCGCCGCGGTGCGATCATCCTTGACGCAGACGAATTTGTAGAAGAACCAGAACAGGTCCCAATGGGCCCCCTGTTCTAGGTACCCTTCACACAAGGCCTCGAACACCGCCATCTGCTAGACGCCGTTCGGGTTGAGGTTGTGGAGCTCCAAGCCATACTCCTCGAGGACGGCGCGGATGAACCGCCCCACCGGGACGGAGAAGCCTCGCTCGTGGAATAGCACGAACGAGACTACATACCCCGCCGGGGGCTGGGGGCTGTGCTCCGGCCCAGGCACCCTCCACTCTCCCGCTTCGGTCAGCAGTGGCAGCATGCCGTCGGTAGCAAGGCGGTCGAGCTTGGACCAGGTCACCGTCGAGGATGACCAGTTTGACATGGCGTCGGCCGTGGAGGCGGCGGTGGGCGAAGCTAGCTTGCGAAGGGAAGGTGAGATGAGCGCAGTGGCTTGCGCGCGGTGAGCACGGAAGCAAAGGCAAGAGGCGAAGGCGGCGGAGAACACAAGGAAGCGGAAGGGGAAATTTTGGCCGGCGGCTGCGGTATATAAAGGGGGGAAATGATTACTTTTCCCTCCCGCAGTTAATGCCCAGGCCGCCTCGGGCCACGTCCTCCATCCGCCGAGGCGTCACCCCTCAAAAGGCACGCCCCACTACTGCCCACCGCCCACGACTGTGCCGCCACATCATCCGAAGTAGGGCCCGCAAATCTCGCGACCGGCGCGAGATCTCCGCCAGTTGCCCCACGACGCGCACCACACAGCGAGCCACAAATCTCCGACTTGTCCAAGAGTTCAGCATTTAACCCCACGCACAAGTCTCTGACTTTGTCTGTGGGCTCGGGGGCTACTACCCGCGGGTCCGCTCACACGTCCCCGCCGGAGAAAACACAACAAGTCTCCTCATCTCCATGACAGTTGATCCTGGGAGCAAGTCTCCGACTCCCTCACCAGGCTTGGGGGCTACTGACGAGGCCATGGACTAGGGCCCACCAAGACCCCTAAAAAGTGCAGTACGGACCCACGTACGGCATGCTTCGGTGGCTAATACAATGAGTATTACACTACCCGAGTACGAGAGGACCCGTACGACCTGTTTCCGCCGTGGGCCAGAAGGCAGGCGGCCCACGGCCACCCGCACCCTCTCCCCCGAGTACGTGGCGGCCCGTACGACAAGTTTTTGCCTCCACTTCCGACTACTTGCTCGCATGAGTAGTCTCCGCCTCCCGCCTCCGACTACTTGTTCCCACGAGTAGTTTCCGTCGCCGACCCGCGCAGGCTTCGCAGGGAAGGCGCGGGGCGCATGGGCCCCACCAGATCGAGATCCCAGGATCTCTGCGCACACCTCCCCGTGTGCCGCCACGTGTCTGCACCACCGCAGCGGTCTGCCCGGGCCCGTCCGATTCGATGTCAGGGGACGGATTCGTCAAACCCTGCCACGAACGGCAGAGTGCCATCGTACTGCAAACGGCGTAAGGAACGCTGGGCAACGTACGGTACAGTACACGCTACGCCCTAAGCATCGGAAGACGTGGCATAGATTACCTACTCGCACGAGTAGTTTTCCGCCTCCGACCAGTTCGAGACTTGGCCGTCAAGGCTGCAGGTACACAGGCCCCGTTGGTGTCCCGTGATACACAGGCGCACGACTCGCCACGTGCCAACTTCCCCGCGCTGGTCCGCCCTGACCGGGTCGATCCGGTGTCAGAGGATGGGTCCTCCTACCGCTCCTCAGCTTGGGTGGTACATATCAAACTACGGATGGCACGGGAAATGGTGTGCCACAAACGGCACAGTGCAAGCCGTCATCTATCCCTCGGTCGTCGTGGCGTAGGCCACTCTGTTTCCACAGTACCCAAAAAATACAAGCCCCTGATCCACTGACGGGATCAGGATACAGACTCTGCCTCCTGTACCCGACTAACTACTCGGAGAAGGGTGCGGGGGGCCCCGGGACGGCTGCTTGGGACGCACGACTCAGGAGAAATCTACACCATCACCTGGAACACCGAAACAGTTCTTCGCCGCTGCTGCTGCCTGACAGCCCGGCGCAGAGAAGGACACCTTAGACTGTAGACCAGCTCCACACTCGATGTAACCACCCTGAGCCTCTCCCTTGCGACTACAAAAGGGAAGGACAGAGGCACTTACAAGACACATTCGTTTCCACCCCCATACGCACTTAGCATCGATATCTCATCTCATACAACCCCACACTAATGTACGCAGACTCCTGCTACAAGAACCACTTGCACACCAGGGATTTGGGCTCGAAACCCTCTCCCACCTTGTTTGTATCCCCTACTACAAACTCCCGAGCATAAAGAACACCCCCTCTCAGACTGGACGTAGGATATTACTCTCCGGAGGCCCGAACCAGTATAATCTCGAGTGTCTCTTGTGCTACCGTGCGGATCGACACACGCGTTCTTATAAATTTACTTGCCGGCGGTAACAAACCCCGACACCCGGTATTAATGTGTCTTCTTAGATACCGGGGCTAGTTCACACCCGGTACTAATGTGGCTTGGCCACATTAGTATCGTCTGGAAACTAGTCCCGGTATTAATGCAGACACATTAATACCGGGGCTAGTTTTCACCCGGTACTAATGTGCTCTCCCTGGGGCGTGTTGGGCCATTTTTTTCACCTGGTACTAATGTATACTTTAGTACCGGACGGCAGAAAAACCGGTATTAATGTCAAAATTGATCTGGGATGGAAGCCTCTTTCCCTAGTAGTGTAAATACTAGGCGGGCAGGGACATTAGGCCGGTGGGCTGAATGGGCCATGGATGGCCCAATATGATTTTGCTGTGAGCCCAATAACTAACTCACGGCAAAAAAAATTCAAAGAATGCTGCAAATGCATTTAATTCATTAAAAATAGCAAATAAATGCAAAAATTAACCAAATTTTAACATAGAGTAACACATGTTGTATGTGTAGAGTAGACAAAGTTTGAATTTAAAATCCAATTTGAATGTCACTTTACCTACAAACCTAACTGCTTCTTTCTTAACTCTATGAAACTTCTTCGGAGATGTTTCAATTTCTAAGCATCGTGTGTGAAAAATATGCTAAACTCACTCAATTTTTTACCACAGCCTCCTTGTATGATATCATGAGAAATTGACAATTTTTTTTGATTTTCAGGCTTCATTTGCGGCCCCTACCCCTGGCAAGTGCGGTGACCTCTCCAAGATCCGATGCCCTCTCCTCCATCTCGAAGATCCTGCGGCGACATCTCGCATAATCTGGTGGTCCTCCCCCCCCTCTCTCTTTCTCTCTCTCCTGTGGTGGTGGTGCGGTAGCGTGGTGTGGGTGGTGGCGGCGACGTGCTGTGGGTGTGGTGGCGGCGCGGATGGAGGCTGAAGGGAGGGGCAGCGACAGTGGTGGGGTGGGGCTGCGGCGGCCAGTCGGTGGGGCCATGGTGCCCGGCTGTATTTTTTTATTCCTTCGAAATTCTTTTTACCGAGAGTGGAATAGTCCTCACGGCACAGGTTTGCCGAGAGTCAGGGGCGGCTCTCGGCGAACGCCCCCTTTACCAAGATAATCTCTGCCGAGAGCTCTTTGTCGAGAGCTACTCTTGGCAAACTGTAAACCGTTCTTTACCGAGTGTATCAGGCACTCGGTAAAGCATGGGTTTCCCGTAGTGAGCAAAAGGATGGCCATCCAAATCCCGACCACAAGTATCCTGTCGGCAATCCTAATCTTGATCTATATTCTTTAATCATTTTAACATTATTAAAACGGGAGAAGAAGATATTTTATTTTATTTTATTCCTTTTTTTGTTTTCAATCTGTCCATACGCACGTTATGCATATCATATCATTTGAATGTTACTCAAAGTTTCATAAAAAAAGAATCAATGGAAGATGCATGCCATGCAACACCGATATCAATTTGATTATGTTTGTAGACTGGTACATTGAATAAACAAAAATAGAGTAAAGCTGGCAAAATTACAAGTGCAGTTTCGCACAAGGATGAAAAACAAATCTATTTGTTGTCAACTATAACTACTAGGGAAATAGGCTTCGGTCCCAAACCATTTTTGACATTAGTACCGGTTTTTTGGCGTCGGTCGGGATGGGAGAGCCCCGATGCAAACTTGCATGACCCATATTAGTACCGGTTTGTAAAACGCACCAGTACTAATGTGCCACATTAGTACCGGTGCGTAATACAGCCCGATACTAATGTGCAATGGCTATAAATCGCCTTCTTCTTCCCCTGCCCAAGCCTCACCCTCTCCACTCCTCAAACTCGCGAGCTTCCCACTCCCCATGGCGCCCTAGGGTAGCTTTTGCCCGTTCACTCGTTGAAGTGGTCTAGATGTTAGTTACTTCATCCTCCCTTGATGTATGCGTAGTTTTTTAAGTTTGATGCTTTCTAGTAAGAGTATTTGATGGTTTTTTGAATAAGCTAAGAATGAGGATTTTTTTATTTAGATCCATATTTGTGTATGTTTTAATAGAAAAGATTGCAAAGGATGTGTCATGTTAGTTGGATTAGATGTTGTATATTATGATAGTTTTATTATTATTTATTTATACATATGTAATAAATATAGGGTAAATTTAATATTTTATATGTTAGTTGGACCGAAATAATACTCTTATCCTACTCCCGTTCGACTCCTGCCCGACTCACTGCCCCCAGCCCCCGACTCGCGGCAGAATCCTGCCCGACTCACTGATTCCCCGCCCCCTCCCCCACTCTCCACCGACTACTACCCAACTTTTGTTTGGTCCTCCCTCCCCCCGACTACTGCCCAACTCTTGTCGGGTTCTCGCCTCTTGCCAGAATCATGCACGACTCACTGAGCCCCCCAATTGTCCACCGACTACCGCCCGACTCTTGTACCGGTTCCCGCTCGAATGTCGACTCGCGCCATTTAGAAAATAGTTTCTTTGTTAGAAAAATAGCTTCCTCATTATAAAAATAGTTTTATTCATTATAAAAGTTGTTTTCTCATTAGAAAAATGGTTTCCTCATGAGAAAAATAATTTCTTAGTTAGAAAAATAGTTTCCTCATTAGAAAAATAGTTTTCTTCATTAGAAAAATTGTTTGCTCACTAGAAAATTAGGAAAAAGTTTATATTTCATGTGGAAAATTGATTTAAATAGTTTGAATTTGTGTAACATAATCTTGCCTTCATTAGACATTAGTACCTCATTTGAAAAATGGTTTCCTCATTAGAAAAATAATTTCTTAGTTAGAAAAATAGTTTCCTCATTAGGAAAATAGTTTTCTTCATTAGAAAAATTGTTTGCTCATTAGAAAACTAGGAAAAAGTTTATATTTCATGTGGAATATTGATTTAAATAGTTTGAATTTGTTTAACATAATCTTGCCCTCATTTGAATTTGTTACATGACAATAATATATTTTGTTCGGTGATACTTTGTAGATGGACCGGCAATGGATGTACACCGACAAGAGAATCTCCCATGATTACATTAACGGGTTGCGTAAATTTATAGAAGTAGAAGAATCGAACAAGCCCCCATCCGGTTTCATTATTTGTCCATGCAGAAAGTGCAGAAATTTGAAGGTTTACTCATCGATAAAGCCTCTTCACGATCACTTATACAAATGGGGATTCATACCAAACTATTTTGTTTGGACAAAGCATAGGGAAAGAGGGGTTATAATAGAAGATGACGAAGAAGAAGATGACAATATTCCTGATTGGACTCAAGAAGGTACCTTTGTAATGGGAGATGATCCAATGGGTGAGGATTACATTGCAATGGGAGAACCTCAAGGAGATGATGAGCCACTCGATGATCTAGGTCAGGTGTTGCGAGAGCATAAGGAAGATTGCGAAAAGGTGAAGGAGGCAAAGAAGTTTGACCGTATGTTAGAAGATCACAAGAAATCATTGTACCCAGATTACAAAGAGGGGCGCAAGAAGTTGGGTAGCACATTAGAAATGCTGCAATGGAAGGCTAAACATGGAGTTTCCGACAAGGGCTTCGATGAGTTAATGATGATCGTAAAGGACATACTTCCAGAGGGGAACAAATTGTCGGAGTCAACGTAAGAAGCTAAAAAGGTAGTTTGTCCTCTGGGTTTGGAGATTCAAAAGATACATGCGTGCCCTAATGATTATATCCTTTAACGAGGTGTAGAATATGAGAAATTGGAGGCTTGTCCTGTGTGCGGAGCGCAGTGTTATAAGATCCCACGAGATGACCCTTAATAATAATAAGAAGAATGTGGTATTTTCCAATGATACCACGACTGAAGCGTTTATTCAGGTGTAAGGCTAATGCAAAGTTGATGTGTTGGCACAAAGGAGATCGTAAACAAAATTACAAGATCAGACACCCCGTTGATGGGTCGCAGTGGAGGCTAGTTGATAGAGAATTCCCCGAGTTTGAAAAAGACGCAAGGAACATTCGGTTTGGTTTAAGTATGGATGGATTCCATCCATTCGGTGAGTTCAGTAGCGGTCATAGCACTTGGCCTGTGACCTTATGCATATTCAAACCTTCCTCCATGGATGTGCATGAAACAAAGTTCATTATGATGCCAATAATCATCCAAGGCCTGAAGCAGCCAGGTAGTGACATTGATGTTTATCTGAGACCGTTTGTTGAGGACCTTAAAACATTATGGAAGGAAGAAGGTGTACCTGTGTGGGATGAGGACAAAAAGGAGACCTTCAATCTACGAGCGTTTTTGTTCGTCACCATCAATGATTGGCCGACACTTGGTAATCTATCAGGACAAACAAACAAGGGATACCGAGCATGCACGTATTGTTTAGATGATACTTGCAGCGTGTATCTAAAACACAGTAAAAATATTGTGTATTTGGGCCATCGTCAATTTCTTCCTCTTAAGCACCTGTTAAGAGAAGAAGGAATAAAGCATTTTGAAGGTGTTGGAGAAAAATGTAAGAAACCCTTGCACCGTGATGGTAAACTTTTATTTTCTATGATGAAAGATTTGAAGGTAGTGTTTGGGAAGGGTTCTGGTGGCCAATCCGTTCCAAACGACAAGGATGGACATGCACCCATGTGGAAGAAGAAGTCAATATTTTGAGAGCTTCCTTATTGGGAATTCCTTAAGGTTCGCAATGCAATTGATGTGATACATGTGATGAAGAATTTTTGCGAGAACTTTCTTGGCCACCTAGGTGTATACGGAAAGGCAAAAGATACAGTTGAAGCTCATCAGGATCTTAAATTTATGAAACAGCGAGATAGCCTGCATCCCGAAAAGAGAGATAAGGGAAATTGGTTGGCCCCTGCTAGTTACACCCTGAGCAAGGAAGAGAAGAAGATGATGTTTGATTACTTGAACAGTATCAAGGTCCCGACGGGCTACTCCTCAAATATACAACGAATAATAAATTGCAAAGAGAAAAAAATCACAAATCTGAAGGCTCATGACTGCCACGTGTTGATGACACAATTGCTGCCTCTTGCACTAAGGGGTATTCTACTAGAGAATGTGAGATTGGCAGTCGTCTAGGTTTGTTCATTCCTTAACCAGATCTCTTAGAAGGCAATCCGTCCAGACAATCTAGTGCAGTTGCAGAAAGATGTCGTGCAATGCCTCATCAGCTTTGAGATGATCTTTCCACCCTCTTTCTTTACTATCATGACCCACCTTCTCGTGCATCTAGTTGAAGAGATTTTTATCCTCGGGCCTGTGTATTTACACAATTTGTTCCCTTTTGAGCGGTTGATGTCTGGTTTCAAGAAGTAAGTCTGTAATCGTAATCGTGCTCGTCCAGAAGGAAGCATCGCAAAGGGATATGCTATAGAGGAGGTCATTGAGTTTTGTGTTGACTTTATTGATGAGCTTGGTCCGATTGGACTCCCTGTATCACGCCATGAGAGGAGACTCAGGGTAAAGGACACACTAGGGAAGAAATCTTGAATTGATATGGATGAATTATTATATCGTAGAGCACATTTCACTGTCCTCCAACAATCAACCGATGTGGCTCCGTACTTGAAGGAGCACAAGTCCATTGTACGGGCCTCAAACAAAGGGAAGACAGAGGCCTGGATTACACGTCATCACAATGATAATTTCACATCATGGTTGCGGAAAAAACTTATCAGTGATAACACTATTGGAGAGCAACTGCAATGGTTGGCTAGAAGTCCATCTATCTCAGTACTTACGTTCCAAGGATATAAGATAAAAGGATAAACATTCTACACGAGAGGCCAAGACCAAAAGAGCACAAACCAAAATAGTGGTGTCTGTATAGATGCAATAGACAACAATGGAAAAGTACAAACATACTATGGTGTCATTGAAGAGATATGGGAATTGGACTAAGGACCTTTAAAAATCCCTCTTTTTAAGTGTCATGGGTTAAAATACTGGAGGAGGTATAATCACAGACAAATTTGGGATGACAATAGTGGATCTCAACAAGATTGGATGCAAAGACGAACCGTTCGTCCTAGCCAAAGATGTGACTCAAGTTTTCTATGAGAAAGACATGTCAAGCAAACCACTAATAAAGAAGGGTGTTGATAAGGGTGTTGTTGATAATGAGCCAAAGCGTGACATAGTTCTACCGGGAAAAAGAAAATTTGTTGGAGTTGAGGATACGACTGACATTTCAGAAGATTGTGATCAATTCGATGATCTTCCTCCATTTTTAGTCAAGATTGACCCAAGCATCCTGTTAGCTGAAGAGGACACTCCAGACTTATGTCACGATCACAACCAAGGACATTCGTGCAAAGGAAGATTGTTAACGTTCCCTTAGATGCTGATGCTAATAAGTTTTATTAATTCATGCTCATATAACGAAGTATTGCAATATTTTGCTATGATTGAGAATATTAATTATTTTAAGTAGTCAATTATTCATTATCGTCCTCGTTGCCAGCGGAGGATCCACTAAGTTTAAATTAATAAAACTGTCATTTTCTCCTTCATATAGACAGAGCTTCAACCTGCTCTACCCGGCTCTGGCCCTGATCCTCCCATTAAATAGTTTTTTCTTAATAAAAATAGTAATTATTTCATTTTTTTAGAATCATTAAATATTAAGCAATAATTTTATGTTGAAATGTACATGCACAAGACCAAATCATGATTACCATATTAATAACATTAGATATTTTAGTTAAGGAAGATTTTGCATGAAAAAAAATTATTTTAGGTTGTTAAAGTGAAGGACAAAATAATGACAATTAGAGGACATTACTAGGTTAAGGATAATAAATTCTCATTTTTGATTGTTAATATATCATTTCATAGTATATATGTAAAGTAAGTATGCTAAACTTTTTGTACCATTTTATGCGTTGTATATGATTTATCATAAATCAAATAGCAAATATAGTAAATTAAAGAAAATTAAAAGGAAAAGAGTAGAGAAAAGCACATTAGTACCGGACCTAGTAGAGCCTTAGTACTAATGTGCTTTTCGTTATGGCGCGAAATTAAAAGCTCCGGGCTTGTTGAGGCCCGCTACTAATGTGGTGGGTATATAGGCAGCACCCTCCCAATAATTAGCAATTTTCACCGCCGCCCTTCGCCTTCATCTCCTCTGCGCACGCCCACGCCGAACGCCGCCGCCGCGCTCCGCCGCCGTCCTCCCAGCTCGCTGTCCCCGCGCCGGACGTCCTACACATAGTCCCCTCGCTGAATCGCCGCTGTCGCCACACCGAACCGCCAGCGCACCTCCCGGCCTGCCGCGCCGTCCCCCGCCGCGCCGAACCACCGCTGTCGGCCTCCATCGCAGTCGTCCCCGCGCCGTCCTCCCTGACGCGGAACCCCGGGCCGGAACTCCTCCACGCTGTCCCCGCACCGCCTCCCCCCGCGCGAACCCCGACCGGCCGCCTCGCGCGCTGAACGGCCGCTGTCGTCGCCCTCCATCGCATATGTTCCCGCGCCAATCCTCCTCGCAGGCACGCTGTCCTCACCGACGTCGTCCCCGCACCAGAACTCCTCCAAGTCGTCCCCGCACCGCCTTCCCCCCGCGTGAACCCCGGCCGGCCGCCACGTCGGCGCGCGTCCCCCGCGTGAACCCCACGGCTCGCTTGCCGCCGCCGCCGGCCGCGTCTTCCCCGGCGTAGAACATGCCGGCCGTCTTCCCCGATACCGGCTGTCCTCCCCGATGCGCTGACCCTCGAGCCTGACGCCGACCGCCACTGCCACCGCCGGTCGGTAGCGTGTATTGTGCTGACGTCAGCCCCTTGCTAGCTGACGTCAACACTTTTTTTATTATTAGATTTGAATTTAGATTTATATTTGAATTTAGAATTAGATTTGAACTTAGAATTAGATTTGAATTTAGATTTAGATTTAAATGTTATTTACATTTATATTTATATTTAGATTTGAATTTAGAATTAGATTTAAATTTAGATTCATATTGAATTTAGAATTAGATTTGAATTTAGAATTAGATTTGAATTTAGATTTAGATTTAAATGTTATTTAGATTTATATTTAGATTTAGATTTGAATTTAGATTTAAATGTTATTTTATACGCTCGACCTCACGACCTCACGCTCGACTCGTTCGGCGATTTAGATTTAGATTCCTGAACTCACGCTCGACTCCCCCTCGACTCTCGACTCCCGACTCCCCGCCGCACTTCCAACTCGCCGCCACACTCCTGTCTCCCCGCCACACTCCCGACTCCCCCTCGACTCTCGACTCCCGACTCCCAACTCCCTACCACACTCCCGACTCCCCGCCACACTCCCGACTCCCCACCACACTCTCAAATTTAGATTTATATTTGAATTTAGAATTAGATTTGAATTAGTTTCATCCTTGGAGAAATACTCATTAGAAAAATGGTTTCATCATAAGAATAGTTTATCCTCATAATATTATTCTTGTCGTTTTATTTTAGTTGCAATGACGCAAATAGAAGAGGAACGACAAGTGGAGCAAATGCTATTGGATATAATTGCTCGCAATACTACGAATGATCCATAAAATGAACAAGAACAGGATCACATAGAGGCCGACAACTACCTAAACATGTCTGGTGATGGCAATGAGGGGGAGAGCAACCAATTGCTCAGCGAGAGTAACCAATTGCTCAGGGAAGTAATGATGGAGAACCATCCAAGGTATAATTAATAGAAACCAGTACTCCGTCACGATTTTCGGGTTCACTTACTACTTAGAGAAAATGAGTTAATAGTTCTTAAAATTCCAGGAACCTACATCGAGCAGCAAGAAGAAGCCGGGTGGGAAATGTGGCCCAAAGGAGAAGCTAGAGGGGTGTTTCATCATCACAGAATTATATGACGAGGGGATGCCATTAGCTCCACATGAAAATGTGGTCAAATTGATAAGCCACATTGGGGCTCTTGTTAGGGACAACATCCCAATAAGCTTTCGGTATTGGAGAGCGTCTGACGCTAGAAGAGAAGTTGCACCCGAAGAACAAGAAAATGAAGATGAAAATCAAGATCAGGAACAACAACATGAACATCAACATGAAGATGAGAATGAACCACTGGTGCTGGTTCGGGCAGATGTGGTCCCGGTCACAGAGAAGAACATGATTTCGGCCAAGGTGGAAGCACACTTCTCATTTCCAAAAGATACAAAATTGAAAGATTTGTGCACTTGGGCCCTGCAGAAGGTTGCAATTGCCTTTCAGATGCACAAGAAGCGGCTGACCAAAGATTACATCAAGAAGGGGCTTACACCCGATTTTACGAAGCCGGGAAATGCAAAGTTAAGAGATCACTAGGATGCATTTGTGCAGTACAAGCAATCGGATGATGCTGCCAGGTTGATTGCAACCAACACAGTCAATGCGCATAAAAAAAGAATTTCATAAGCTTGGCCCTGGAGGTTACAAGATGGCCATGCCCAGATGGGATCAGATGGAACAAGATAATGGGACGTGGAGTCATACCGGCAACTCTAGATTGGCCTGACCGAGTGAGGAATTATTAGTATGCACATGGTGGCATGCTCAATCCCGAAGATGGAACATTAATACCGGGGAACAACTAAGATATATAGCTGCAAGGCTTGTTGAGTTGATCAACAGGGCTGCTGCTAAAGGAAACTTTCGTTCCTGATCGAGAGAAGGACGAGCTTTCTGCTGCAATAGGCACTCCAGAACATGGTGGTCGTTGTCGTGGCAAAGGTGTGATTCCATGGAAAGTTGCATGGCATGAGCACATTGACTCCTATAGAAAGCGCAAAAGAACCAAGGACGAACAAGCTAGGCAAATAAGACAGTAGCAAGAGCGTGTAGATATGGTTGAGGTAAGAATGGAGGAAATCATTGACCAACATGTGGCCCTTGCTCTTAACAAACAATCATCTCAGTAAGGGCCTACAGATGAAATGAGTCCGCCATATACTAAGAGAAAAATTAGCATCACTTCAACGGATGCAGCACCAGCAAATACGGAAGTAGTATCCCCAGCCAAGGAAGTACCCCTAGCCTCACCGGAAGCGGCCGCCCTGGTCAGCCAACAACGGTACCCCGTGGATGACATCACCGTGAGGTCGGCATGTGAGCTTCTCAGTCAAATCAGAAACAAGAGGATTGTGGTGGCTTACAGTGTTGCTGAGAAACCAGCACCAGGGGAACTTTCATGGATGTGGATCTTTTAATTAGATTTTACTCCAAAGTTTTTGTCGACCGAGTGGTCAACGGTTGGGCTGACCTCGAACTGAAGTTACCGAGACCTGATGGGGACGAGTTGCTTGGAGATACCATGCACTGTTGGATATATTGGCCCAAGACTCACATAAATATTACGGAACCGACACCTCATCCTGCTGGCTCATCTACACCCACCATGCCTGAAGGCGAAGATCATTAGCTACCGCCTTCTCCAACTGGAAGGGTGGAACGCAGCATGAGTCCTGTAGTTAAAAGGGACCCAAGAGAGAGCCCACCGTCTGTTAAGGGCAAGGGTTCCAAACGACGAGCTACTCATCATCCTCCGACCCCTCCTCCAAAGAGGCAGACGAAACCCAGGCAGAAGAAGCCTCAACCGAAATTAGCTTACGAGAAGACTGATGAGGAACTAGATGCGGCAGTGTGGGATGAGGTTGATAGAAAAATATTCAAAGCAAAAAAGCCACCAGTTGAGAAACCAAATGACTAGGTGAGATTTCATCGTTTCATGAGGCAAATCAAGGAGGAGAAACGAAAAAAAACCCGAGGAACCTCCATTGACAGACTATGACCGACAGATAATCAAAATTCACAGACAGAAGAAGCAGGCAAATAAAGCTAAATCTACAATTCCACAACTAGGTACCCAGTCAAAGTAATCTGTCTCACCCATCAAGGTGCTTTCAAAGTTTGACCAGCAAATGCTCATATTCAATAAGGAAACATGTCTGACTCCTACTCAACTTCAAGGGGAGGATGCAATCCCAAAGCATAAAGAAGCAAATAGACCGCGTTTGAGCTCGGTAAACCGCTTGTGTGGCCGCAGTTGCTGGCGCATCTTCCAATGAGGATGTATGAACTGCACAAGTGGTACATGGATGCATCAGCCACCAGATTAGACCATCTCGAAGTTCGCATTGAGGACTGTCATTATTTCCGTGGCTGATTTACTTTCAATGTCCACTTGCTGAATTATGGTTCTTATTCAATCAAGATTCACTTGACGCCGGACTCATCTCTTGTTGGGCTCTGTAAGTCTTGATTCTACTATAAGCTGAAAATCAATGCTGTAGCCATTCTACCTTATCTGAACTTGTGTGTAATTTGTATTTAATTTGAAACATGCAGCTTTGAGATGCAGCAGTGGCTTCATGGATCCTCTAATGATAAATCAGGTCATGGTCAGAGACAGGGAGATAGACACATTGGACACTTTATATATGTTTCTAGACAAACACCATTGCAAGGGTACCATACATCTGCCATACAACTTCGGGTGAGCACCGTATATCTCATCTATTTATCTTTTTCAAATGACATTGCATATATATTTCAAGAAGCTAATACTTTTGCATGTATGGACATCTTCCATTGGACTCTCTTTTGTTTCTGTCTGTTTCTAAGCAAGGTCTTCATCTTTGACTCTTTGAGGGCAACTTCAGATCAAAGCGCATACCAAGATGTCATAGAGATGATAAAACTTGCATGGACTCGCCTTTGTGTAGAGCACCTAGGAAAATTCAAAGAGAACCTTTATTTCACTATGATTTCCCTGTATGTGTATTCTAGTCCGCAGATCTCATGTCTTACAATATAATTAAAAATATTTCATAACTTTCTTTTGACATATGTGCAGTGTTTGACACAACCTTCAGGTACCAATCTATGCGGATACTATGTATGCGAGTTCATGCATATCTTTTCAAACTACGCTAATGGTAACGACCTCGAAGAAAGGGAGCGTACACAAAACTGAACGACACAAGCATGTAGTTCTTATTTGTTCATATTCTTTGTTGTACTAGTTTTTATTGTTTGTTCATATTCTTTTGTAGATTGACTACATCAAGGAGGGACTCCTCGAGTTAGAAAAAAATCTGGTTAATTCCAGAACAACTATGCGGATTTCTTCTAGATGAGGTGCTTATGCCAGGTGGAGAGCATTATGCAGCTTTATCGTCTATGATTGTAACAGGGGAGTCGACGGAAGCAGGGACGAGTAAGCAGGGGAAAGAGAGGACAAGGATCTGCAAAGGACCAATCGTCAGGCAGCAAAAAAACTAATATTAAACTCTGCTAAGATTTGATCCACTGTATTATATACACTAATATATATTTTTGTATTTCTGAATGCACAATATTATATATGTTCTTCAATTACCGGATTTGAGATAATCACTGCCGAATTCACAGCCTTTGCTGAGAGCGTGATGCTCTCGGCACAGGCACCTTTCCTCTCGGCATAGCCTGTGCCGAGAGGAAGCCCTCGGCACAGCGCTCTCGGCATAGTTGGGCCGGCAAAGGGCGCTTTGCCGAGAGCCAAAGCTCGCACTCTCGTATAATATTAGAGATAATATTATACTAATACATATATACGTATGCATGTATAATATTTTCTCAAAATATTTTATATGGTACATGACTTTATATTATAGCGTATTAGTTATTAGGATTAGTATGCGTAAATCAAGCAAGTACGATAGAATAAATAAACCAGAACAGAAAAGAAAGAAAAAAAGAAAAAAAAGGAAAAACACATTAGTACCGGCCGGGAATACGAGCCAGTACTAATGCCTCGTCTGGCATGTCGCGGGGGGCGGGGCACATTAGTACTGGCCCTCATCCCAAACCGGTACTAATGTGTACATTAGTACGGTTTCCCAAACCGGTACTAATGTGACTTTACATTAGTACCGAATGAACAATACCGGTTTGGAAACCGGTACTAAAGGGGGTTCCCACCCGACACTAAAGCCTGTTTCCCTAGTAGTGTATAATGATCTCCACCATTCACGCGTACTGCAGCGTGGTGATGGTGGTGGCGTGGGGTGGCTGGTAGGGCAGCAACGACGGTTGGCGGGGTGGCGGCAGCATGCATGGGGTGGTGACAGGGCCCGCTGCATTTTCTTTTTTTACTTCCTGTACTTTTTTTGATGTGTGCCCGACGATGAAAGGCACATGGCAAAGAGCTCTTTGCCGTGTGTATTTGGACCTTTACCGTGTGCCTCGGGCACACGGCAAAAAAAAAAGAATTCGGTAGTGGGTGGTGGCACTAGAGGATGGAGGGACATGATGGTGGAGCACTTCAAGAGGAGGTTTATAAGGCTGCTGCTTCAGCCATCTTAAGTTTCATTTCATGTGCTGCAATCAGGCGTCGCGGAATAAAATGAAACAGAGGATGGGATACTGACTTATAGAAACCTTCTCTGTTCAGTTTCACTACAAGGGAATGAGGCTTTCGTCCTGGGCGAAATTTAACATTAGTAGTGGTTTTTTTACCCACCGGTACTAATGTCAGAGAGAACCGGTACTAATGTCCCGTGCCAAAAAGGAGGTGGGCGGAGCCATCCCGTGACAAACATTAGTACCGGCCCGTATTGAGCACCGGTACTAATGTCCCACATTAGTACCGGTGCCCAATACGGGCCGGTACTAATGTGGGCGCGGGACATTAGTACCGGCCCGTATTAAGAGCCGGTACTAATGTGGCTACATTAGTACCGGCTCTTACTACGGCCTGGTACTAATGTCCAACGGCTATATCTCAGCTTCTTCCTCCTCTAGCCCGAGCGTCCCCCTTCTTTCTCCACTTCGAGCTCCTTCTTCTCCATGGCGCCCTAGAGGAGCTTTTGCCGGATTTGCGACCATTTCTCGATGATTTCACTCGTTGAAGTGGTCTAGAGGTTAGTTACTTCATCCTCCCTTGATTCATGCTTATTTTGTTGAGTTTCATTGGTTGAAATATGAGTATTTTAGCACTTTAAAATGAACTAAGAATAGGGATTTTTTTCTATTTATTGTATTTTGTCTATATTCTAATAGAATTGATTGAAATGGATGTGCCATGTTAGTTGGATGAGATGTTCTATATGATGATACAAATTAATTTTTTTGCATTATTTTTTATAGAAATAAATATATTAAATGCTTTATATGTACTTACTAAGAGAAACGACTAGAATATTAATATTAGAATTAGAGAAATAATTTATTAGTCAAAAAATAGTTTGCTTCTAGTAATAATAATTTAAATTGAAATATAGTTTTCTCATTATAAAAAATGTTTCTCATTAGAAAAATGTTTTTCTCCTAAGAAAAACATTTTCATAGGAAAAAATAGTTTCTTTATTAGGAAAAAGTTTTCGTCAATACCATCAAAATGGTTTTTTCACATTAGAAAATTAGGAAGAAGTTTATACTTGATGTGGAATATGGATTTAAGTAGTTTGAATTTGTGTAACATAGTCTTCCATTCATTATTTAAACACTAGTACCGAGTAAAAAATGGTTTGCTCATTACAATAGTTATTTCTTAGTTAGAAAAATAGTTTCCTCAATAGAAAAATAGTTTTCTTCATTAGAAAAATTGTTTGCGCATTAGAAAATTAGTAAAAAGTTTATATTTCATGTGGAATATGGATTTGAACACTATGAATTAGTGTAACACATATAATCTTGAACTTGTTACATAATAATAATATATTTTGTTCGGTTATATATTCTTTATTTGTAGATAGACCGGCAATGGATGTACACCAACAAGAGAATATCCAATGAATTCTTTAATGGGCTTCGTGGATTTCTAGAAGTAGCAGAATCGAACAAGCCCCCGTCCGGTTTCATTATTTGTCCATGCAGAAAGTGCATGAATTTGAAGGATTTCTCAACGACAAAGACTCTTCACGATCACCTATACAAATAGGGATTCATGCCAAACTATTTTGTTTGGACAAACCATGGGGAGAGAGGGGTTATAATGGAAGATGACGAAGAAGAAGACGACAATATTCCTGATTGGACTCAAGAAGGTGCCTTTGCAATGGGAGATGATCCAATGGGTGATGATGATGTTGCAATAATTGCGGGAGAGCCTGAACAAGGAGAAGATGAGTCGCTTGATGATCTAGGTCAGGTGTTGCGAGAGCATAAGGAAGATTGCGAAAAGGTGAAGGAGGCAAAGAAGTTTGAGCGTATGTTAGAAGATCACAAGAAACCATTGTACCCAAATTGCAAAGAGGCGCACAAGAAGTTGGGTAGCACATTGGAAATGCTGCAATGGAAGGCTAAACATGGAGTTTCTGACAAGGGCTTCGATGAGTTAATGATGATCATAAAGGACATGCTTCCAGAGGAGAACGAATTGCTGGAGTCAACGTACAAAGCTAAAAAAGGTCGTTTGTCCTCTGGGTTTGGAGGTTCAAAAGATACATGCGTGCCCTAATGACTGTATCCTTTACCGAGGAAAAGAATATGAGAAATTGGAGGCTTGTCTTGTGTGCGGAGCACAGCGTTATAAGATCCCACGAGATGACCCTTACGATGTTGAGTGGGAGAAGCAGAAGAAGAAGAAGAAAATCCCTGCTAAGGTAATGTGGTACTTTCCAGTGATACCACGGCTAAAGCGTTTATTCAGGTGCAAGGCTAATGCAAAGTTGATGTGTTGGCACAAAGAAGATCATAAAGCAGATGACAAGATCAGACATCCCGCTGATGGGTCGCAGTGGAGACTAATTGATAGAGAATTCCCTAATTTTGCAAAATACGCAAGGAACATTCGGTTTGGTTTAAGTACTGATGGATTCAATCCATTCAGTGAGTTCAGTAGAGGTCATAGAACTTGGCCTGTGACCTTATGCATATTCAACCTTCCGCCATGGATGTGCATGAAAAAAAGTTCATCATGATGCCAATAATTATCCAAGGCCCAAAGCAGCCAGGCAATGACATCGATGTTTATCTGAGACTGTTGGTTGAGGATCTTAAAATGTTATGGAAGAAAGAAGGTGTACCTATGTGGGATGAGGACAAATAGGAGACCTTCAATCTACGAGTGTTGCTGTTTGTCACCATCAATGATTGGCCGGCACTTGGTAATCTATCAGGACAAACAAATAAGGGATACCAAGCATGCACACACTGTTTAGATGATACTTGCAGTGTGTATCTAAAACACAGTAAAACGATTGTGTATTTGGGCCATTGTCGATTTCTTCCTCCTAAGCACCCGTTAAGAGAAGAAGGAAAAAAGCATTTTGAAGGTGTTGGAGAAAAACGTAAGAAGCCAGTGCACCGTGATGGTAAACTTGTATTTTCTATGGTGAAAGATTTGAAGGTAGTGTTTGGGAAGGCTTCTGGTGCCAAATCTATTCCAAACGACAAGGATGGACGTGCACCCATGTTGAAGAAGATGTCTATATTTTGGGAGCTTCCTTATTGGGAAGTCCCTGAGGTTCGCAATGCAATTAATGTGATGCATGTGATGAAGAATTTTTGCGTGAACTTTCTTGGCCACCTAGGTGTATACAGAAAGCCAAAAGATACAGTTGAAGCTCGTCGGGATCTTAAATTTATGAAACAGCGAAAAAGACTGCATCCCGAAAAGAGAGATAAGGGAAATTGGTTGGCCCCTGCTAGTTACACCCTCAGCAAGGAAGAGAAGAAGATGATGTTTGATTGTTTGAACAGTATCAAGGTCCCGACAGGCTACTCCTCAAATATATAATGAATAATAAAATACAAAGAGAAAAATTCATAAATCTGAAGGCTCATGACTGCCACATGTTGATGACACAATTGCTGACTATTGCACTAAGGGGTATTGTACCAAAGAATGTGAGATTGGCAGTCGTCAAGGTTTGTTCATTCCTCAACCAGATCTCTCAGAAGGCAATCCATCCAAAGAATCTAGTGCAGTTGCAGAAAGATGTCATGCAATGCCTCATCAGCTTTGAGATTATCTTTCCACCCTCTTTCTTTACTATCATGACCCACCTTCTAGTGCACCTAGTTGAAGAGATTTTTATCCTCAGGCCTGTGTATTTACACAACATGTTTCCTTTTGAGCGGTTGATGTCTAGTTACAAGAAGTATGTCCGTAATCGTGCTCGTCCCGAAGGAAGCATCCCAAAGGGATATGCTTTAGAGGAGGTGATTGAGTTTTGTGTCGACTTTATTGATGAGCTTGCTCCGATTGGACTCCCTGTATCACACCATGATGGGAGACTCAGGGGAAAGGGCACACTAGGGAAGAAAACTCGGATGGATATGGATGAAATGTTATTTCGTACAGCACATTCCTTTGTCCTGCAACAATCATCCCTAGTGGCTCCATACAGGTAGGAGCACAAGTCCATTGTACGGGCCTCAAACAAAGGGAAGTTAGAGGCCTGGATTACACGTCATCAGAATGATAATTTTGCATCATGGTTGCGGAGAAAACTTATGGGTGATAACACTATTGGAGAGCAACTGCAATGGTTGGCTAGAAGTCCATCTATCTCAGTACTTATGTTCCAAGGATACGAGATAAACGGATACACATTCTACACGAGAGCCCAAGACCAAAAGAGCACAAACCAAAACAGCGGTGTCCGTATAGATGCAATAGACAACGAAGGAAATGTACAAACATACAATAATGTCATTGAAGAGATATGGGAATTGGACCACAGACCTTTAAAAATCCCGCTTTTTAAGTGTCAGTGGGTTAAAAACCCTACAGGAGGTATAACGACAGACAAATTTGGGATGACAATAGTGGATCTCAACAAGATTGGATACAAAGATGAACCGTTCGTCCTAGCGAATGATGTGACCCAAGTTTTCTATGTGAAAGACATGTCGAGCAAACCACCAATAATAAAGAAGGGTGATGATAAGGGTGTTGTTAATAATGAGCCAAAGCGTCACTTAGTTCTACCGGGAAAAAGAAAGATTATGGTCAATTCGATGGTCTTCTTCCATTTTCAGTAAAGATTGACCCAAGCATCCTGTTAGCCGAAGAGGACACTCCATACCTACGTCGTGATCACAACCAAGGGACATTCGTGAAGAGGAAGATTGTTTATGTTGCATTAGATGATGATGTATAATATGTTATATTAATTTGTGATCATGTACCAAAGTATTGCAATATTTTAATGAACTAGTATTTTGCTACTTTATTAACAAAACTTTCAATTATTTCACTTTTTTAGCATTATCGGATATTAAATAATAAATTTACGTAAAAATATACATGAGCAAGACTAAATCATGATTTTTATATTAATTACACTAGATGTACTATTTAAGAAAGATTTTGCATGAAAAAAATAAATTTATTTCCGTTTGTTAAAGTCAAGAACAAAAAAAGACAATTTAGAAGATATTAGTAGGTTATTGATAAGAAAATTTTAATTTTGATTGTTAAATTTAGAATATCATAGTATCTATGTAAAGACATTTAACTAAACTTGTTCCACCATTTTATGCATTGTATATTATTTTCCATAAATAAACTATAATATAAAAAATAAAAACGAAAAATAAAAGGGAAACAGGAGGCAACAAAATGAAGCACATTAGTACCTGTGCTAAACTAGCACCGGTACTAATATGCATCTCCATTTGGCGCGAAATGAAAAGCCACATTAGTACCGGTGCTCAATGTGGGCATTAGTACCGGGTCTAAACCAGCACCAGTACTAATGTGGGCAGGAATAAGGCGGCGCCCCCTTCTTTCCCAACACTTAGCCAATTCCATCCCCACTCCCCTGCTCCTCGTCTCCGCGCTGGTGCCCCGCCGCCCCTCTCGTCTCCCTCGCCGGCGCCCCGCCACCCCTCGTCTCCGCCCCGCCGTCCGCCGTCACTGCGTCCCGACGTCCTCGCCGTCTCCCTCGCCGTCTGCCGTCCCCCGCGTCGTACCGTCTCCCGCGCCGCGCCGCCGTCGAACGTGTCGTCGTCCCCGCCGGCCGTCGTCGTCGGTCCCCACCCCGCCGTCCACTGTCGCCGCGTGCCCCCGCCGCGCCCGGCCGCCGCCCCGCCGTCCGCCGTCGCCCGCCCCTGTCCGCCGTCGCCGCTGCACCGTTTGCCGTCCCGGCCCCGCCGTCCGCCGTCGCCGCCCCCGCCGCGCCGCCCCTCCTCCCGATCGGTACGCGGTCCCCGGCCGCGCCTCGCGCACGCCGCGCCCGCCGGCGCAAATTGGGGGCTGACGTCAGCCCCGTGGTGGCTGACGTCAGCCCCTGTTTTTTAGAATTTATATAGATTTAAATATAGATTTAGAATTTATATTATTTAGAAATATAGATTTAGATTTAGAAACTTAGATTTACAAATATAGATTTAGAATTTATAGATTTAGAAATATAGATTTAGAATTACAAATATAGTTTTAGATTTAGAATTTAGAATTTACAATTTAGAATTTTGGTGTAAATGTTATTTCGAATTTGATTTAGAATTCAATTTGGATGTTGATGTAAATGTTATTTAAATGTGGATGTAAATGCTATTTAAATTTAAATTGCACACGTTCGGCTCGACTCGCTCTCGAATCGCTCGACTCGCTCTCCAATCGCTCGACTCGCTTGCTCCCGCCACGCTCCCGACCCCCACCCCCCGCCACGCTCCCGACTCCCCGCCACGGTCCTGACTCCCCCGCCACGCTCCCGACCACCTACCACGCTCCCGGGCCCCCGCCACGCTCCCGACTCCCCCGCCACGCTCTCGACTCCCCCGCCACATTATTATTTTTTGTCCTCATATTAATAGTCTCATCATTGGAATAGTTTGTCCTCATATTATTTTTTGTTACATTATTTTAGTTACAATGGTGCGAACAGAAGAGGACCGAGAAGCGGAGCAAATGATCATGGATTTAATTGCTCGCAATACTATGAATGATGCACCAAATGAACAAGAATAGGATCACAGAGAGGCAGACAGCTACCTGAACATGTTTGTTGACGGCAACGAGAGGGAGCAACCAATTGCTCAAGGAAGCAATGATGGAGAACCATTCGAGGTATAATTAATAAAAACCAGTACCTCGTCATGATTTTCCAGGAACCTACTAATAATAGAAAATGAGTTAATAGTTCTTAAATTTCCAGGAGCCTGCATCGAGCAGCAAGAAGAAGCCAGGTGGGAAACATGGCCCAAAGAAGAAGCTAGAGGGGCGTTTCATCATCACGGAAGTATCTCCCAATGGGAGACCGTTAGCTCCACATGAAAATGTTGTCAAGTTGATAAATCACATTGGGGCTCTTGTTCGGGACAACATCCCAATAAGCTTTTGGTTTTGGAAAGCGGCTGACACACCTGACTTGCTACCCGAAGAAGATGATCAAGCAGAAGCTGAGCACGAAGATCAAGATCAGGACGAAGAGCAACATGAAGAGAATGAACCCCCGGTCACAGAGAAGAACATGATTTGGGCCAAGGTGAAAGCACACTTCGCATTTCCAAAAGACACAGATTTGAAAGATGTGCGCACTTGGGCCCTGCAGAAGGGTGCAATTGCCTTTCAGACGTACAAGAAGCGGCTAACCAAGGAGTTCATCAAGCAGGGGCTTACACCTGATTTTAAGAAGCCGAGATATGCCAAGTTAAGAGATCACTAGGATGCATTTGTGCAGAGCAAGTAATCGGAAGATGCCGCCAGATTGATTGCAACCAACACAGCCAATGCACGTAAAAAGAAAGAATTCCATCATCTTGGCCCTGGAGGTTACGCAATGGCCCTGCCCAAATGGGATCGGATGGAGCAAGAGATAATGGCACGTGGAATTGTACCGGCAACTCTGGAGTGGCCTGACCGAGCGCGGAATTACTATTATGCACATGGTGGCACACTCAATCCCGAAGATGGATCATTAATACCGGGGGAGCAACTAAGACAGACAGCTGCAAGGCTTGTTGATTTGATCAGGGCTGCTGCCGAAGGAACATTCATAGCTGATCGAGAGAAGGATGAGCTTTCTGCTGCAATAGGCACTAAAGAACATGGTGGACGTTGCCGAGGCAAAGGTGTGATTCCATGGAAAGTCGCATGGCATGAGTACATTGACTCGTATAAGGCTGGTCGCACCGCTGTGCCTGAAAAGGCACCTCCACAGGTGCGGGGGCCACAAGATGGAGCTCTCTATGGAGGCGCAGACTCCTTTCTCCCCGCGACCGCCCCAACTCTAAACTGATCTGCAAAACAACCACAGGTCCTATGCTGGCGCAGCGGGCCCAGCGGAGAGGGCGCGCGGCGTGCCGGCGTTGGTGGTAGGCGCGGGCCCAACACAGAACAGTGTTTTGGCGTTAGGAGAGAGAAACGCCAGGTTTGGAGATTCCCTGTTGCGAACGGAACTGTAGAGGGAGACATGCAGGTCTGCGCTGCAGGGCTTGCATCGCCGTATTTGCCGTTCAGTTCGGTTTGCAGGCCCGCGGTGCGAATAGCCTAAGAAGCGCAAAAGGAACAAGGACGAACAAGATAGGAAAATCAGACAATTGCAAGAGCACGTAGAAATGACTGAGGCAAGAATGGAGGCCATCATTGACCAGCGTGTGGCCCTTGCTCTTAACAAACAATCATCTCAGCAAGGGCCTATAGATGAAATGAGCCCGCCCTCTACTAAGGGGAAAAGTAGTGTCGCTTCAACGGATGCAGCACCAGCAAACACGGAAGCACTGGTCATGGAAGCAGAAGCACCCCTAGCCTCACCAGAAGCACCGGTTGCCTCACCAGAAGCACCCCAAGCCTTAGCAAAAGTAGCTGAGGTCTACCACGAATGGTTCCCTGTGGATGACATCACAGTGAGGTCAGTGTGTGAGCTTCACGCTCAACTCAGAAACAAGATGTTACCGGTGGCTTATGGTGTTGCTGAGGTCCCGGAACCGGGGGAAACATTCATGGGTGTGGAATTCAGTAAATCATTTTACCATAAAGTTGCCGTTGACCGAGTGGTCCCCAGTTGGGAAGACCTCGAACTGGAGTTACCAGGACCTGATGGGGAAGAGGTGCTTGGAGATACCATGCACGGTTGCGTATTGTGGGCCAAGGCTCACATAAAGATTACGGAACCGGTCAAGGAAGCACCCCTAGCCTCAACAGAAGCACCTCTTCATGATGCCTCATCTACACCCCCTGTGCCTGAAGGCGAAGATCATCAGCTACCGTCATCTCCAACAGGAAGCATGAGTCCTCTAGTTGATCGGGACCCAAGCGAGAGTCCGCCCCCTCAGCATGATGACTCTGTTAAGGGCAAGGGTACCAAACAACGAGCTACGCATCATCCTCCGCCCCCCTCCTCCAAAGAAGCAGACGAAGCCCAGGCAGAAGAAGCCTCAACTGAAATTATCTTACGAGAAGACTCAGGAGGAGCTAGATGCTTCAGTGCGGGCTGAGCTTGATAGACAAATATTCAAAGCGAAGAAGCCACCTGTTGAGAAACCAATTGACCGGGTGAAATTTCATCGCTTCATGAAAAAAATGGAGGAGGACAAACGAATAAATGCCCAGGCACCTCCTTTGAGTGACTATGACCGACAGGCACTCAAGATGGTGAAACAGAAGAAGCTGGCGAATAAAGCTAAATCTACAATTCCACAACTAGGCACCTAGTCAAAGCAATCTGTCTCCCCCATAAAGGTGCTTTCTACGCTTGAGCAGCACCCAGTCAGGTCTGACTCCTGGTCAAATCCGAGGAGACGAACCAATCCCAAAGCATGAAGGGGCAAATAGACCGAAGTATGAGTGGGGTAAACCTCTTGTGTGGCCGCAGTTGGTGCCGTTTCTTCCAACGAGAATGCATGAACTGCACGATTGGTACATGGCTGCGTCAGCCAGCGGTGTAACCTATGTGGAAATTACCATAGATGATCAACATTATTTCCGTGGCCGAGAAACTTTTGGTGTGGAATTTGACCAATTTTGGTACTTATTCAATCAAGATGCAATTGACTCAGGACTCATCGCTTGCTGGACTCTGTAAGTCTCGAAAACAATGATCTAGCCATTCTACCTTATCTTAACTTGTGTTTAATTTGAATTTAATTTCAATCATGCAGCTTTGAGATGCAGTGGTGCAGGAGGAGAGGAATAATGGATGTCGGCTTCATGGATCCACTAATGATAAATTAGACTTGTGCCAGAAAATGGGAGCTGGCCACTTTGGACTATATATATTTGTATCTAGAAAAACACCATAAGAAGGGTATCATACTTCTGCCATACAACTTCGGGTGAGCAACGTGTATCTCATCTATTTTATCTTTTTCAAATGACATTGCATATATATTACAAGAAACTAATAGTTCTACACGTATGCACAGCTTCCACTGGATTCTGTTTGCATTATGTCCGTCCCTAAGCAAGGTCTTCATCTTCGACTCTTTGAGGGCAACATCAGACAAAAGCGCATACCAAAATGTCGTAGAGATGATCAAACTTGCATGGACTTGCCTCTGTGTAGAGCACCCAGGAAGATACAAAGAGAACCTTTATTTCCACTATGATTTCCCTGTATGTGTATTCTGCTAGTCCGCATATCTCATGTCTTCCAATATAATTAAACATATTTCATAACCTTGTTTTCGCACATGTGCAGTACTTGACACAACCTTCAGGTACCAATCTGTGCGGATACTATGTATGCGAGTTCATGCATACCATTTCAAGCCTCGCAAGAGGTACCAACTTTGAAGACAGGGTGCGTCTACTAAACTAAACGACACATGCATGTAGTTCTTATTTGTCCATATTCTTTTTTGTACTAGTTCTTATTCTTTGTTCATATTCTTTTGTAGATTGATGACATCAAGGAGGGGCTCCTCGAGTCGGAAAGAATCCGGTTAATTCAAGAACAACTATGCAGATTTCTTCTAGATGAGGTGATTACGCCAGGTGGAGAATTCTATTCAGGCTTATCATCTGTTATTGTAACGGGGAAGTCCACGGAAGAAACATCGGGGAAGTCCATGGCAAAAGCAACTGGGAAGTCGACGAAACAAGCAGAGTCAACTAAGCTGGGGAGCAAGAGAGGAAAAAGCTCTGCAAAGGACCAATCGTCAGGGAGCAAAAAAAACTAAAATTAAACCCTGCTGACCTTTGATGCTATGTATTATATACACTAATATATATTTTTTGTATTTTTGTATGCACAATATTATATATGTTCTTGCATTGGATCAACTACCGGATTTGAGATAATACATGCATATGAATATATGTACTAGTATAATATTAGATATTATACTAATACATATATACGTATGCATGTATAGTATTATCTCAAATATTTTATATGGCACACGAATATATATTATAGCGTATCAGGCATTAGGATTAGTATACGTAAATACAATAGAATTAATAAACCAGAAAACAATAAAGAAAAAGAAAAAACAAAAAAAAATTAGTACCGGTTGGCATCAAGAACCGGTACTAATGTGTACCATGCCACGTCGCTGGGGGCGGGCACATTAGTACCAGCTCTCAATACCAGCCAGTACTAATGTCCCCATTAGTACCGGTTTCCAAAACCGGTACTAATGTGACTTCACATTAGTACCGATCGAACAATACCAGTTTGGAAACCGATACTAAAGGGGGGTTATGGACCGGTACAAATGAGTGTTTCCCTAGCAGTGTTTGCGATGAGCCTGATCTAGTTTATTTGCAAGGAATAAAAGGAAAAAGTTCAAATTACTCCCTTCAAGTATAGAGAAAGTCCAGATAACCCCTTAAAGTATGTTTTGGTTCAATGTACCCCCTAAACTATGCTATTTGGTTCAACTTACCCCATAATGGAACTTGTGATTTTTGTTTCTCCATACATAAGTTGAATTTTAATTTGAGATTTTGCATGATGGTAGTGGAAATCATAATCTATATTTAAAAAATATTTTACGAATTTTTCATCATTAGTTTTATATATTTTTATATCTTAAGGATAACTTTCCTTATTAAATATATTACCCTATCAAAATACTAATGAAAAATTCATGATATATTTTTCTAACATACCTTATGTTGTGTGCCATAAACTTGCAAAATTTGAACATAAAACTCCACTTGTGCCTTGAGAAACAAAAAAGATAAATTGTGTTAAGAGGTAAATTGAACCAATGTGCATAAGAAGTACTTTAGGGGGTTATTGACTTTGGTTATACTTGAAGGGAGTAATTTGGACTTTTTCCATATAAAATAAGGATTCACCTATGACAATTGCATTGGATGTAATTGTACCATACCTATATGCCAACTGCATTGGATGTAATTGTTCCCTGCACGTTTTTCTTTTAATTTGTTGATGAGATGGATTGCACCAGAAAATACATTAGAGGTTAGAATTGAAAGTTTGAATTATTCGAATCCTAGTCGCATACCCTTTCGAAACAGGGCCATAACACTTTTCTCAAGACAATATTCTGTGTGCCTGTGTCGCACCCTCCTTGTTGCATTGCATATCCGAAACAGACCGTAAAACTCTCGCTATATATACGTCCATGTTCTTTAGGATTGGCTGTCCTGGAAGTGAATGTATTATGTATCACTACCGGATTCTGGGGCTTTGCCGAGAGCCCCAATCCTCTCGGCAAAGGCTCTTTTCCTCTCGGTGAAGGCTTTGCTGAGAGGAACTCTCGGCAAAGCCCTCTCGGCGCATCTGGGCCGGCAAAGGCCGTTTTGCCGAGAGCCTGTGGATACCCTCTCGGCCGATATGTGTCGAGAGGCCTACCTGGCCCTCGGCAGAGGCGTTCACACCGTCCCCCGGGTCACGCCGTTACGCATGGGGCCCAGGTTCTTTGCCGAGAGCCGAGGCCCAGAGCTCTTGGCAAAGTGCGCGCCTCTGCTGAGAGCCGCGGCCCACAGCTCTCAGCAGAGGGCTGAGCATGGGGTCCACTCCACGCGCCTTTGTCGAGAGCCGGGGACCACAGCTCTCGGCAGAGGCCTGCGCATGGCCCCACGGAACGCGGCTTTGCCGAGAGCCACGTGGCTCCTGCTCTTGGCAAAGGCGCGTCCCAGGCAGCCACGTCACGCACCTTTGCCGAGAGCAGTGGATTTGGCTCTCGGCAAAGAGACATCTTTGCCGAGAGCAATGGATTTAGCTCTCGGCAAAGCCTATTTCTTTTTTAAAAAAATTTACCAGCAGCGTCAAAACAGCTCACAAATCACAGAAATCATCACAGATATATAATATTCATCACAGGTAGCTAATATTCATCACAGGCATATTATAATCATCACATGCAGCTAATAATCATCACAGGCAGGTAATATTCATCACATAGTCCAGAAATACAAATAACGAGTCCAAATGCAAGTACAAGTCACGAAGTGGAAGTCACAAAGGTCCAGCAACTCACAAATGTCCAAATGCAAATAAAAGGTGCGTAGTTCACGAACTCACTCGTTCGCCGCGTCATCATGCGGCGACTAAGAACCCGACCCCCCCCCCCGCGTCGGTGGCTGCTGTGGCCACGACCCCCACCCAGACGCCTGTGGTTGTGTCATCATCCCCGGCCAACTGTGAGGCGGCTGCTGAGGGCGAAACCGCTGCTGAGGGCCAGGCGGCACCCACTGCATCCCGCCCCAAGGACTCTCCCGAACTGGCGGCGACCACTCGTGTCCCATAGGCCCATCATTTGATGCCGCCGATAGATTCTGCGTAGGATTTAAAGTGAGAAATGATAATACAAGTCATTTGTACAAGTCATTTTTGAATTCTACGTCATTCTAGGTTTTGCTAACATTTATAAGTTGTATACCACGATGAGAAATGAATGTAAGGTTTTGAGCATTTATATGAAGTCATTGTAGGTCACTACGAGAAACAAAAAGAGGAGGGTTCGAAAGTAGCTCACTGGAGAAATAGTAGCCGGTCGAGGGACTGGAGGCAAGTACACCTGCGGTAGTGGAGAGAGTTGCGCCTGTGGCGCGACCGCGTGACCAAGACTCTGCATGTACTGAAGCACGGAGGCATACTGCTGATTGTGGGCCTCTTGTATCGCATCCATCTGCCTCTGGTTGGCCTCGGCCATCCATCGGCGCGCCTCTGCGCCTCTTCTACCTGCCTCTCCCACTCGGCCCTCTCTACCGCAAGCTGAGCCTACAATATTTGATCTACACATTAGAATACAAAGCAAACATATGAAAATGTCAATGGATGACGCAGAGAACAGAAATAACCTGGAACTGCTCGTGCAAGCTCTCCGTAACGGTGGGTCGCTGTTGTATGGGCGGGCCTGAGCTCGTGCCCCTATCTCGAGATCGAACCTGTGAGAGCGACGGAACCTCGGACGGGACCAGGAGACTGTCACCAATCCAGTACCATCCATGCGTCTTGCCGCCTCCACTCCTCATGACGCTTTCTCCATCAATACGCTGTGTCACTGGATCGAAGTCTGGCCCACGAACCTCCCTTGCCGTCGTGACGTAATTTGTGATGCGGGGCTGGATTGTCGGGTTGATGTACGCCTCGGGCGGGTCGTCCACGTTGAAGGTGACGTCGGACATCGCCTTGCCCTTGTGTGCCATGCCATATGCCTGGAGCTCGCTGCAATGCTGATTCTCATGTGCCCGAGACTGCAAGAAAACAACAGAGTGGATGTTAGACTAATTGAGAGTTAGATAACAAAAAATTGGAATAAAAAAATAACTTAACATATCCATCTACGACCATACTCGTGAAGGTTAATACGGCCTTGGTGGTGTGCTGGACCTGCCATGGCCAAACACCGCCGCCGGCGCTCGAGGTGTTTTGCCTCCCAATCCGGCGTAAACCACTAATCCACAATCGCTCTCCAAACCCGAGGCCGGTCAGCAACCCACCACAGAGGCACCTGAACGTCATCAAGAACACCAAATTGACCAAATTTAATCGAAGAAAAATGAATTGAGCATATTTACCTCCATGTATTCTTCTGGAGTGAGCCGCAGGTTTCGAACTTCCCGTTTTGTGGCTTTCACCTTCTGCCTAGCATTCCAGATAATGTTCTGCGAGACGCGGTAAATCATATCTGTCACAAGCTTCCGGCAGATGAACATGGCATTGTTAGCCGCCGCCTGCTCGTATCCCGGCATGCATCTGTAGAAATCCTGCATATAAAAGTGTTGTCAATACTTGAGCAAAATCTAATTAAGTCGATTTATTCAGAAACACAATTTATTGCTAGGAAAACTCACCCAAAACTCACCAACCACCCTGGCGGCCGCGTTCTGGAAGTCACGGCCAGTCGGATCAGGGAAATCGGGAGCTAGGGCATAGTGGTCAAACGACGTCACCAGCACCTCTCGCCGAGCATCTGGCTCGCCAACCCACACGAACCCGGGGTACCAAAGCCTGGTAAGAACGCCCAAGATGCCATTGGGAAGACGCCTGTGACTACCGGGAGTGACGATCTCCCACCCCCTGCCAAAATGATTCACACAATGTATTAGTTTGAATCGTTAATTTGTTTGAAAAGAACAAATGAAAAGGTTAAGATAAGTTACCATGTTCCCTCGGGTCTAATAACCGATCGGTTCGCGGGCAGTATGGGGTGATCCGGAAGCTGAGCAGGGCCTCGCAAATAGACCTTTGACCCCACCCCCGCCTCCTCCTCGTCCTCCCCCTGCTCCTCGTCCCCCCTGCTCCTCGTCCTCCCCCTACTCCTCATCCTCCGCCTGTTGCACCTCCTCCTCATCAACCCTGTACTCCTCATCGGACGACTCAAGAGCTGGAGAGGGTGCACCTTTGTGACCCCTAGCTCCAGACGACTCAGAGGGTGCCACGGACCTCGACGCCCTCCTCACCATCCCGGAGCCCTCACCCTCATCCTGGTAGAAGTCGTTGAGGTTCCTCACCACAGGGGCGTGCTGCTTCGGCGCCCTCTTCTTCTTTGGCGGCATCTTTGATCAATCACCTGAAATAAAAAAGAGTAAATCAATCAGTACATAATTACATTTAAATACCAATTAGTAAATAAGAAACAAATATCCTAGTAAATTAGAAACATAAGTACAATTAGTAAATAAGAAATAAATATCCTAGTAAATTAGAAACATAACTACATATCATAGTATCTTACATGTTTTAGAAATATTCATCATGATCCGGATTTTCCGGATCATACTCATCATCACTATCTCGCATGTCCATAGACTCAACACCGTGCTCCAAAGGTGGAACGGTGTCATCATCATCATTGCCACTGCCTAAACGTAATCGCTCAAGTAATCTTAGAAACTAACCCCATCTACGTATCCACAAGCTGTCCAAAAAACGTGGACAATTCGAAACAGATACAACCATAAATATGCAAAGTTCTTCATATTTCAAACTGTATCTCTTCCGAACGGGCGACGCCTAACTAGGTTTCGCGATGTACGACATCAAATGAAAACAAGAGCATTTTTCGCGTGCTCACCTAGTACTCCGAAACAGGGGTGGGCGGCAAGACCAAGACTCCGAGACAGGGGCGGGCGGCAAGACCAGGACTCCGAGACAGGGGCGAGCGGCAAGACCAGGACTCCGAGACAGGGGTGAGCGGCTCGACCTCCTACTCCTCCTCTTCAGCGGTGGCGACGGCAATAGAAACTTTCCTGCAAAAATAGATTAATGATGAGTGTCTATTCAAAATTTCGACAGCACCTCCCTTGTACGGTGAGGTTTCCAAAACCTACAACAAATCCAAAACCTACAACACAAGCCACGACACGAAGGTCGGGCTACACATGGGCTTCCTTCCAACGGCTCGATGGCCGGACAAATCACATGTGGTGCCCGAAGTTAGCTACGAGACTCACCTAGGAGATCAAATGACGCGACCTACTCCTCTTCCTCCACAAAAATTGCCTCCGATGGTGAGTGCGGCAAATCAAGGCATCTCTACCTATAAAATTGACATGCATTAGAAGTTTGACAACAAAAATTAGAGACATGAAAAAATTGCTAGTATTACCTTCCTGAATTGCTTACTAACAAAAATTCTATAATCATCTAAAAATTGCACACTAAATTTGCTAGTATTACCTTCCTTAATATTGCTAGGTAACTAAATTAAAAATATTGCTATCAAACTAAAATTTCTAATAATCCTAACTAACTAAAATTTCTAACTACAACTAAATTACCTAAAATTCATATCTAAAATTGATAACTAAATTTTGATAACTAAAATTTCTAAAATTTATAACCTAAATTTGCAGTCCAAATTTCTACCTAAATTTCCAAATTTGCAATCCAAATTTGCAAAATTTTTACCAACTGGGGGAGATGGGGGAGCAGAGGGAGCCGGCGGTACCGGCCAGGGCAGGCCGGTGGCAGTGCCGGCCAGGGGCAGCCGGTGGAGCCCTCCCGGCGGGGGGAGGACACAGCTCGGGAGCCGCGGAGGCCCTCCCGGCGGGCGAAGCCGGTTGAGGCCCTCCCCGGGTGCCGTCGGGGCGGCGGGGGCGGACGCGGCCCGGGCCGGCGGGACGACGCGGGGCGGCCGGGGAGGACGCAGCCGCCGGCCGGGGAGGACGAAAACGGCGCGTCCCGGGCCGGGGAGGCCGAAGACGGCGGCGGCGGCGGAGAACAGCCGCGGCGGCAGCGGAGGACGGCGGCGGTGACGGCGGAGGACGACGGCGGCGGCGGAGGACGACGGCGGCGGCGCTGTAGCACGACGGCGGCGCGGGTGTGTGCGTGGGTGTGTTGGCGTGTGTGTGTGTTGTGGCTGTGTGTGTGTTGTGCGTGTGTGTTGTGTGTGTGGCCGACAGTGGGCCTGGCCTGGCTGCTTTACCGAGAGCCAGATCCAAGGCTCTCGGCAAAGAAGCCAGGCAGGCCCCGCGCACCTGTGGAGTCGTGCTGACAGGCGGACCCTCACTTCTTTGCCAAGAGCACTAGATCTTGGCTCTCGGCAATGGGAGGGCTAGGGGCCCACCTGAACCCCCCCACTCACGTACGTGCGTGGGGGCGTCACGCTGACAGGCGGGCCCTCACTTCTTTGCCGAGAGCACTAGATCTTGGCTCTCGGCAACGGGAGGGCTGGGGGCCCACCTGAACCCCCCACTCACGTACGCGCGTGGGGGCGTCGTGCTGACAGGCGGGCCCTCCCTTCTTTGCCGAGAGCCCTAGATCTTGGCTCTCGGCAAAGGGAGGTCTGGGGGCCCACCTGCACCCTCCACTCACGTACGCGTGTGGGGGCGTCGTGCTGACAGGCGGGCCCTCCCTTCATTGCCGAGAGCCCTAGATATAGCTCTCGGCAAAGGGTGACACTGTGCCGAGAGTTATCCTCTCGGCCAAGAGTGTATTTACCAAATTTAATTTTAAAAATACCTAACATATGCGAAAAATCGCCAACACTTAACATGGCACCATTTATGTTGCATATTACTTATAAAAAAGTTTTTGTAGTCAAACTCAAATTTGAATTTGTCTAAGTCTCCAAATGAAGTGACATTAGTTCAAAATCTTTGAAACTTCTCGTGAAATGTTCCGGTTTCTAAACATCGTATGTGTTAAAGTGTTTAAAACATTCTCAAATTTTTACCACAAGCTCAACATACGATATCATGAGCGCTCGACAAAATTCGTGATTTTCAAACTATATTTGAATTTTATACAATTTTAAAACCATTCTACCTCACGATCTTCATCACGATCAGAGAACCCAATGACGGAAAGTTAGCTTCATTTCATGTACAGAGTGTTAGAGATGTCTCATGAACATGAATATCATTTTTCCAACAACTTTGCTCTATGATTTCATGCACTTGCAGTTCATATCGGACGTATACGAAAAAATTACGAAGAATGAAGTAAAATTGTTAAATATAGCAAACAGAGTCAAAATGGCGCCACTTTTCAACATATACTCTGTCTTAGTGTATGTTGAGCAAGGAAAAATTTTGAAACCGAAAATGTGAAGTTTTCTTCAACATTTTGCCGTGAGTGCCTAGTAAGCTCTCGGCAAAGAGTTGAGGCTCTAGGCAAAGGTGGTAGGCGTCGTGGGTCGCTTCTTTGCCGAGAGCCAAGGGGCGGCGGCTCTCGACGAAGCTAACGGCCGGGCCACGGCCGTGACGGCGTCGCCCATGCGCCGTCTGCTGGGCGCTTTGCCGAGAGCCTGGGCTCCCTGGCTCTCGGCAAAGAGATGCTGCGCCGTGGGTTTTTTCTCTGCCGAGAGCGAGGAGCTCACGCTCTCGGTAAAGCCCCTCTGCGCCGTGGGCTTTTTCTCTGCCGAGAGCGGGCTCTGGTGCTCTCGGCAAAGCGAGCCTCTGCCGTGAGCCTGTGTATTGGCTCTCGGCAAAGTCAGTAGAGGCTCGGGTTCCGGTAGTGTATGTGTCCTATCGTGCGTTTGAATGACGACGAATCTGATTAGACCCATATGTTCACTTCCAGGACATCCGATCCTAATGAACCTACTATGCAATAATGCAACAAGGAAGATATCCACCAAACTGAGATCTTATGTAAACCAACCAACGAGCTAGCAGCCACATCTGTCTCCATCAACAAATTAAACCAGCATGTCACCATGTCACTATAGCATGCACATGGCAATAACTTCGGTAGCAGGTGTCTCATATACCGCGCGCCTTATTAATAACCAAACACAATAGGGGAGTTATTATATGTCTATTATTTCAGCACTAAATAAATTCCACCAAGCAAGAGTACTCCAGGCCTGTTTTGCACTTCCTGCTAAATGCTAGATATGCGCGCTTGTACGCTGATGTGGCTCTCTCGCTCTACAGATCAGGGATGGCCTCGACCTCAACATTGCCATGCGCAGTCGTCGTCTCCGGTGCTGCACTCTCTGGCGCCACGGCTGAAGGGCCAATCTCAACCATGCTCATCTCTTGCACCGGCGGTGGGTTCATGATGGTCGCTCGAGCAACGCTCTGGGCATCAAGCCGGCCTTTCCTCTCGCGATGCTCCTGGCACATGGCGCAGCAGTGCAGAGTGCCATGAACCAGCCAAGGATTGCATGGAGAATCCTGCAGGTGAAGGAATACAAATGAGATATATGACACGTTATTAGTTAATATAAGCTAGGTTCCATCACATTTGGCTGCAGCAAACATATAAACACAACCACACCCGACTCTGGTGATTAGTGATTGCATCAGAGCATATGCATATATATGGAAAGATTAGGGGTGGTCATGCAATCACTAATCACCACAGTTTAACAAAATTAATAAGCTCCTGCATGCAGTTCTACCAGACTACTTGATGCCTCAAATAACCATTATTCTAATTGCAAACAGTGTTTTAATTACCCAATTACCCCAAAACAGCACATATCAGTGAATGACTAAATGTTCTAATGAATGGAAGACTAGCTATACCGACATCAACTAGGACGATGCATATTAAGTACGTAAAAAGCTCAGCAAGAGGGGCCAAGAGCCAATGAAAGCATTGCAAACCTTGAGATGGTATTTCTTCTGAAGATTTTCACGGGGATTAGAGAGGCAGACAGAAGAAGTAATCCAACAAGACAGTAACCCTTCACCAATCAGGTATGATAAGTGTGGGTCAAGAACACCATTCAGTACCCCAGTTAGGGTTAGGATAGCCAGTGCAGTGCCACCTCCAACACAAACAGCATGACAAGCGCAACGCCTTGTCCATGGGATTCCATCAAGAGACTCGGCGTTACGTCCAAACAGGACGCAAGGGCATAGTAACCCAGTCCAGCCTATAACAAAGATATAAGAGAGTCCACAACAAATAGAGACACTTAAAATATTAGCTAACTCAATATACAACAGATGTCAGGAAAGAATGGCTCGTTAACGATTAGAGCAGAAACAGCAGATATATTGTCATCACTCATCAGTACTACTCAGCAGCTACCTAGGACGACGATTCAGTAAAGTTGGCCAGTTCCATTTACTTCCAAGCTCGGTACGTACTATGAAAGTATGAATTGCAGATTAGCATGGCATTACACACAGTCAAGAGAAAATTCACATGGAAAATAAGAACAAGTATATATCTCATCCGTTTTGAATATATAACTTTTAAAACAAGTAAATTACTTGTTCTAAGCACCATATATTTTGAGAACTGATGGAGTATGCCGAAGACTAACACCCGACAACACTATGGGGCTCAAAATCTACTATCAGGAAATGGTTGCATATGGATATACGATGTGCAAACGGCATTTGAGTAGCTAAACTTGTGACGAAAAGAGCTCCACACAAATCTGGAAATTAAATCCACAGTTACAACAACAACTACAGAAGCATGGGAATTGGGAAATGCATGACATGGGAGCCTCTCAAGAAGGAAAACACTAGCATTTCCTGCAGCAGGCCAGCCACGGATCCGATGATTCCGATCCATCCGCAGTACAGTCCGTGATGAGAGAGAAGTACAAACCAGACGGCAAACAGTAAAAGTGGGGGGGGGGGGGGGGGTAATAAGACGTACAGCTCTTGGGATCCTCGGCGCAACCGAAGATCCCGGCGGACCAGGGCTCGTCGGCGGGGACCAGGTAGCCCGGCGGCAGCTCCTGCCAGCACGCGTCGCACTTCGTCACCTTGAACTGCATCGGGATCGCAGAAACACACGCACAACGTATGCATACCCGCACAGATCGATCAGCCGAGATCAAAGGGGATCAGAAGAAGTGGAAGGACGCAAAGATCGAGGCGGTCGGCGGGGACGACGCCGATCGGCCTCCGTGGCCGGCCGGGAAGAGAAGAATATAGCAGGGATCTATCTCACCTGGACGGCCTGGTTGAGCTCGCCTGGGCGGATCTCCTCGGCGCAGGCAGCCGGCGCGTCCCCGGCCCTCTCCTCCTTGCTCAGCTTCACGTAGCGCCTGCGGCCTTGACTCGGCTCCGCATCCGCCGCCGCCGCCCCCGCCCCCGCCCCCGCCATCGCGCCGCGTAGCGGGCCGGCCAGCGGTGAGCAGATCGATGCAACCCTAGCCCTCTCCCTGGCGGCGGCGGTAGTGGCAACGCGAGCCGACGCCTCGGCGAGTTGGGGAACGGGGGTTTTGAGCCAGGGGGGAGCGGGGGGCACTGGACTGCAGGTGGTGTAGGAGGCGTGACTGCGTGAGAGCGAGACCGATGGAACGGCGTGAGGGCGGGTCCCACTAGAGCGACGGAGCGAGCTGGTGGAAACCGGAACAAAAACCACGTTCGGACCGGTGGGAAAATGTTTTGACTTTTTCGAGTTCAAATAAAGTTCAGCGATGCCGATCAAGTTGGCTTGATCCTACGTACCTCAGCTCATCAAAGTTATCAGACCGTATTGGTAATTTTACAAAATTTTAGCATTATCCGCGGCATAGAATTGTGCTGTAATATAATAATAAATTTAGAACGTATTATTGGTACATCGCAGTACGTTAAAGTTGCTCTAAGAGAATTATAAGATAACACACATCTGAGTTGCTATTGGGAATCTTCGTGCCCCTACTCCTGCCACACTCTACCATTACCATATCGCCATATCAAAGATCATGAATGGTAGCGAAATCATGCGTAGAACCGTTTGAGTTGTTTGGTCGGCTCGAATGCTATGAGTTCAGTTGCTACGACGCAGGGCCCCTAAAACAGCATTGTCCAAGGCATGTTGGGACACTAGACCAAAAACGATTTCTCCTGACGGGTAAAAAGGGTTTCTGCTGGCGGGTGAAGCAACCGCCAGCAACCTTAAGCTAGGAGAAATCATCATTTGTGCTGGCGGGTGCTTGCCTACCAGCACTGAGACCAAAAAATTTTTATTTAGGGGAGGAACCCCACCGGCCCGTCATCACCCGTCCCCGTCATCAAGTTGCAAGTCGCGTCATTTTTCGCGCAAAGTCGCGACGCTACGCGGCCGGCGGGATTCGAACCTGTGACCTCCTCCTCGCGCGAAGCCTCCTCTACCACTACACCACACACTCATATGCATCCATATCCAGTTTTCATTCTACTCATATTATACTACACCGAGTGTAAATTGCCTTTTTGAGACTCTAAACGGCTTCAAATTAAAAACTTGTCAACTACAAAGTTTCATAACTTTCTGAGATCTATAACTTTCATGTTGAGCAAAACTTCATTTGAGGTCGTTTACAAAATTTGAATTTTAAATTTGAGAGATTCAAACATAGTTTTTCGTTGACAATATGTTTTCAAATAAGAAAGTTGTAAACTACAAAATTTTATTATTTCTCAAGACGTACAACTTTTATTTAGAATGTTTTTCCATTCGAGGTCGTTTGAAAAATCCAAATTTTCAAATTCGAGAAATTTCAGATGTACATTTCATTGACGAAAGTAATTCAAATTCAAAAAGGTTCAACTACAAAGTTTCATAAATTGTCAAGATGAACAACTTTTATTTTGGTCAATTGGTCATTCGGTGTAGTCGTAGTAACATTCTTCACAAATCTTATACATGTCTCATATAGTTTCATGAAATTATATAAGAGAGATAGGTTTTGTGTACAAAATTATTACCACTTTGCCAAATGAAAAAACAATCTAAATAAAAGTTGTACATCTTGAGAAGTAATAAAACTTTGTAGTTGACAAGTCTTTGATTTGACAACTTTTTACTACTTTAAAAAGGGATTGTCACACAACCCAAAATTTTGAAAAGCATTGTGCTGGCGGGCGTGTTAAGTCACCCGCCAGCACAAATGAGTCCATTTTTGCTGGCGGTCGTGTTAAGTCACCCGCCAGCACTGTGGTCACAGTAGTGGCGGGTGACTTCACGCGTCCGCCAACAAAAATGATCCCATTTGTGCTAGCGGGTGACAATTGCGCTCGCCAGTAATCTATTTTTCATGTGTCAGTACAAATCGATTTTGGCCTAGTGTGAGCTCCCTCACCAATAACGAATCATTGTCCATAGTAGGAGTGCACATCAACTCTTACTTCATCATTGTTGCCACCCTCACCAGCAGGGGCGAATCCAGCGGTGGGTAGGGGCTCACACCCCCTACCGCCCCAATGCAAGACCAATGGATTCTCCATCCAGTTTGAGGATAAATGAGGAGGAAGAAGAGCCCCCGGCCCCTGGGAGGCCATAACTACTTACGCCACCGCCCACCGACGTGGCAAACTCCTCAATAGCGATGACGTGCTTTCAGAGGAGGTCAATTGAATTTTGATGGTGTGTATAATTTTATTTTCGAGATGTTGCAATTTTGTATTTTTTTATGTTTGATTTTCTTGTTGATTTCATGGGATTGGAGTGAGTAATTTATTATGGTGTTGCAATGCATAACCTTTTGAGATCGCGTGGGGATGATTTAGTTCGAGTTAATCCATGGTTTATGTTTTAATGTTGCATATATAATTAGTTTCATGGTACTTTGATATCACATTTTATATGCTTGAGCTCGCACTCTTTGCTAGATCTATTGATGGATATTATGTGAAATATAATGCAATATTTGTCGTGGAAACTTTTAGCATAGATTATGATGGTAGATAAAAGAATATATATTTCTAATGCAATTTTTTTTTGTCGTGGGTGATATTTTACCATGCCATAAAAGATTTTCTCATAATGTAATGATGCGAAGTGTCAAACTTTTCATTAGAAAAATTTTCCGTGAACGTTCAGGTGCTATCAACATAGTTTAGCATAGATGGTTGTCAATTGAAAGGTTCTTTTTGGAAGCAACTACGGCAGGCAAGAAGCCAGCCTGAACATTCCATTAAATGTGGCAAATCACAGGTACATGTACACGTACATGAAGCAGGGGATACAGATGAACACATCCAAGGAAGAAATAAAAAGAAACACAACAACCAAGAGAAGAGAGACACAGATCTAGGACCTTCTACTACACAAGAAGAAAGACAAACTTCAGATCTTCAGATCACGCCCCCATCGAGCGACATGCTCGCTGATTACAACAAGGACCAAAGCACCCCCGCACCACCTCTCGTGTTGCGCCGATTCGATGATACCTTCCCTCTGAGGGCCGGTCGACGAAAAAGGTACTAATGGTGGTGAGGGGCACGCAAGCCGAAGCTTCACCAGACACGACGATCTCCCTTGAAGCTAGTGGTGACACCAAGGCGCACATCCAGACTCCACCGCCTACTACCATCCAACGCCGCCCAAGGGGAGGAAGCCTTGAGGGGAAATGGTAGATCGGTAGAAAGAAACACCCGGCATAAGATGTGATGACAACACCAACAAGGAGCCCGCCGACGAAGTAGAGGTGCCAAGGGAGGACACTCGCCAAGTCACAGAAGATGCCAGGCACCGACAGCAAAGTAAGTCCAAGATCAGACAACACTGGGGGAGACATGAAGCACTCTCAAGCACCTGGAGCTGTGGAAGACGAAGGCTGCAAGATGGCTCGGTAGTGGATCGAGGCGGAGGAAAGAACCTCCCCGCGCACCAGGCGCGACGCTTTCGCTGTCAATCCACCACCAACATAGAAGCTGCAAGGCAGCGAGCAAGCCCAAGAATGTTGAGAGTAGAGATGGCAATGGGTGCCCGAAACCCGATGGGTTTTTGCTCCATTAGGGCACGGGCATGGGTCGATTTTTATACCCGTGGGCCTATTAATGGGCGAAAAATGAGACCCAATGGGTTCGTGGGCATGAGTTTGGGAACATAAAACCCAAACCCGTGAACCCATGGGTTTTTTAGACCTGACTATATATCACCAAATAAGCCAACATTCTTATCCTACACCTCAATTTTAATGGCTAAATCCCACCTTTTATATGCATGTATTATTTCTTATCATGAGTTTAATTATTAAACGATCTATACTATGCTTTATGCCACTCATATGAAGTGCTTTTGTTAACATGTGGTGTTATGATTGGATAGCTAATACTATACTTTCATTAATTTACATCAATGTTGAATGCGTATGTTTTAAATTGTGAAGATATATATGTACATTATTTTTTCTTGTTGAATTGTGAGCACGTGTATACACATATATGCCAATTTTGTTGTTTGATTTGATACCTACGGCCTACGGGCGACCCGTGGGTACCCGTTAACCCGATGGGCATGGGTTTGTGCACAAAATTAAACCCGTCATGGGTCATGGGTTTTTTAATGGGTGGGTTTTTTATTCACGGGCATGGGTTTGGGATGGCAAAACCCAGCGGGTTTGTGCCCGTTGCCATCTCTAGCTGAGAGAGCGGGTTTGTGCAGAGGTAGGGCACCTCCCACGCACCGAGCGTGGCACTTTCATCACACATCACCAACGATCTCCAGAAGGCAGATCTCAGCAAGGGGCACCAGACGGGAAGACGGAGCACCCGACGAAGAAGGGCACCCGTGCTGCCACTGCGGTCATCCACAACGATGACCACAACAAAGATCTTTGAGTGCCAATGCGATGGCAAGAGCACCGTCGTCGGCACCTTACATCACCACCACATTGTGCCCCCGAGACTGGGGGCAACCTGCGTCAAGAAACTACTTGGCGAAGGTCTGCAACCAGGGCTGCATGTCTACGATCACGACCGCCGAGAAGAACACAACAGCAGCAGCCACACACACGCAGCAGAGCCAGCGTCGGCATCCACAAGGCCCTTGCACACTACGCCCCCAGCGACCATGGCCTAGCCACCCCATGGGCAGCCGCGAGACGACATAGGGCAGCAACAGAGCCTCGCCGGTGAGGTGGAGGCGCAACCCAGCGAGCCGACGAGGAGTAGCAGCATCTCACTGTCTTGACCGGACGAAGCGATCTCGGCCCCCAAAAGCACCCACCACAGGATCTGTCGGGGGAGGCCCCTGTGGCCTGGGCGGTGCTTGACGAGGGGAAATCGATGCCGGATCTGGGCACGACGGGCCCAGAGGCGACGGCCGCTGCCAGAGCAGTGACACCACAGCAGGCAGGACGGGGATGGAGAGGGAGAAACGGAGTGGGAGTAGAGAACCCGAGGGGGTTGGGGAGTAGCAGATCCGGGACCCCGCACCCGAATCTGGCCATGGAGAGGGCGGCGCCGCCGGCGGCGGCCGCAACCACACCAGGGGCCGCCGAGGCCGCCTTAGGTCGCCCCCGTTGGGCGCACCTACAACCTTGCCAAGCAGAGAGGCCCCGCCGCCGCCGTCCTAGGGGGCCGCGCGTATTGCCGGCTGCCCCCTCCGGCGGCGGCAAGGTGAGGGGAGGGGAGGCACGACGGCGGCAGCGCTAGGTTTTGGGGGTCGCCCCCGGGTGGCCCAGGCGGGGAGCGACGCGAGGGGGGGGCACTCATCCCTCTTCCCAACTTGCCCATAAGTCCGTCCTCAATTGAAAGGTTACAAGTACAACACGTGAACTAGTGGCAATGAATAATGGAAAAAAGCACCGAAGTTCGCATAATGGTTTCAAGTCCTCAATTGAAAGGTTACAAGGCATGTGATTCAAAGCACCGAAGTTCGCATAATGGAAAAAAGTCCATTATACTCTTCTCACCTATCTACTTTGTTCGCAAAATCTTCTAAAAATAATTTTGGTTCATTTTTGTCAACTGCTCCCTCCGTCCCAAAATAAATGCAATTCTAGGACTGAGCACATAAACCAATGTGAGATGTAAAATAACCAAAATACCCCTTGTCTTTTACCAGAAAGATCTAGGTATTGACTTGTCTTTTATGTGAGAAGCTTCTAAAACCTCTTGCCTTTTGTAGTTGGTTAGTCAAAGTTGCATTCTTTGTGGGACAAAATTTAAATCCTAAAATTGCATTTATTTTGGACAGAGGGAGTATTTCATTTGATCCAATCTACCTCCAAATATATATCTTTTTTCTTTAATTTTGAGTTCAAATTTTGTGAGCATATACAAAATATGATGCCTCATGTCAAAAATCATACTAAAAATTTTCATGGTTATTTTTATAGATTAGGAATATATAATACAAAATTGATCTTAAATATACAAAACTATATAAAAGTAATAATGAAAAATTCTCATGTATTTTTCTGACGTAGCATACAAAATATGAAATTAAAGCACAATTTATACATGAAAAAATAATGGAGTTATATTGGACCAAATAAAATAGTTCAGAGGAGTAAAGTAAGTCTAAATTATACCTAGAGGTTAAGAGGATGAAATAAATAGATGAAGAGAGTAAAATAAAGTTTTTTTTGTGAATCACACGATACACACGCAAACGCTCACATACACGCACATACATTCGCTCCTACGAACACACGCATGCAACCCTATCTCTATGAGCACCTTCAAAATGTTGAGCTGACAAATTCTCGAGATTGACGAACTCACCATTGACGTCCCGCTATAGACGAGCACGAGGAACCCACTCAAAGAAAGGGTTAGTTAAATCTTTTTATAAATCCAGAAAGTGCAAATTGAATACATGATGTGTTGACTCGTTGACTGTGCACCATGGGAGCCACCGTTAGGCCTTTCTCGAATCTCGATCTCGGTGAGATCATCAACTCACGCTTCAACTCTGTCGACGGCCGATCAAAACCCCCGCCCCACCGGGATCTTATACCTACGAAGTGGGCTAGTCGCCGCCGTCTCTGCCACTACTAGAGAATCAGTCATTTGTCCCAGGTCAATTTTCTCATTAGTACACGGTATTTTTGCCTCGAGGACCCTTGCCGGTACAATGTCCATTTTACCTCTGGTACGATTCCGTGGTACAGACATGGGACGATCCGTGGCCCACAGAAGGGTATTCTAGTATTTTCCCTACTGTACAGGACTTTCCCATGTGCACCTACTGCGCAAGTGGGGTTCCTTGTCTTGTAGTCCTGCGGTTGTCCCCATCGCTCCCCTGCCTGATCCCGGGGGCCTTCTGTTCCTCGTCTCCTCGGGACACTTCCGTGACAAGGAGGTCTTTCGGGACGTCTTCTCTGGAGGGTTTTCTTCCTTCGGGGACGATGCGCGCGCCCATTCTAATCACCCTCCTCTATGGGCCCACAACCACGGTGTTTCCTCTGTGTCTGATGGTGGCCCTCAAGGAAAAGGTGGGGGCCCTCCCTAGATCCCCAACAGTCGTCACTCTCCGTTCGTCCGCACATGTTAAGCGTCTCTCGATATCAATTCCCTAGGCCCGGCCTTATCTCATTTCATTCTCATCCTCTCCCTCACATCTCTCTCTTTCTCTCAGCCTCTCACTCACATCTCTCTCTTCCTCACAAGCGAGATAGCGGCGGGGATCGAGCTGAGGATGCCAACAACACGGCACCTGGAGGCCATGTGGCGTGGCGGCCCTGGAGGCCGGCGGCGCATGGGCCACCCGCCAGTGCGCAGGACCACAATCGGGAGGTGGCGTGCGGGGCCGCGGCCTGCCATGGCGAGCACCCGCCCTGACGGCGGCTGGTGACTCTCGATCTTGGAGCTCCCTGCAGTGGGTGGAGGAGGTCGTCGGTGGTCGCGTGGAGCGACAGAAGGAGGCCGCCACCGAGCTGGTAGAGGGGACCGCCGCCGGGCCTGACTGCGACCGCGGGTGAAGGAGGCCGCCGGCCTGGCCTCTGCGCGGGCGTGGCGGCGGGCGGCCTCCGGTGCCGGCGAAGGGGAAGATGGCCTCCCGGCTCTGTGCGGGGCCAGGTCAACACAGGCACGGGGCAGCGGCCTCCCCCGGTGCCGCGCGGGGCCAGGAAGGCGGCGGCGCAGGTGCCAGGCGGGAGCCGGTGCAGGGTGACACTATGATCTGTAATTTTTGTTGATGATTCTTTTGTTGATTCTTGCGGATTTCTTGTTATGATTTTTGTTTTGTTTGTTGTATATTGATTCTTATTCTTGTTGATGTATTCTTGTGATTCCTGTTATGCTTGTTGTAAGATCTGTAATTGTCGATCTGTGTGATTGTGAATAGAAGATTGGAAATCTATGTGATTGTGATCTTTGTGAATGTGATTAATTGAGATGGCAAAAAGAAAAGGAAAAGAAAATAGAGAAAAAAAGAAAAGAGGACGAGAACAGAAGGAGACGGCAGGTGATGGCGATGGAAGGTGACGGCAGTGCACACCACATTAGTACCGGGCATCATCCCCCGGTACTAATGTCCACATAGGGCATTGTTGCTCCCTGCAGATGCCCTTTCAAGCTCACCTAAGGTTGTCGGGTTTGCGGAATGTAGTGGCTTCATTCGCTTGTGGACCGTCAATGGGTTCTTCACTATTGATCCAAAGTCCAACCAGGTCAGGAAAGTAGGAGGGGACCACACAACAACCGCTTGTTGGGTTGTTTCCTATGTGAGCTTCTGCATCCCAGGTACAAACTTTGCTTACTTCATGATTTCACCACGGTACTAATGTGATTTCACATTAGTACCGGATGGACAATACTGGTTTGGGAACTGGTACTAATGGGGGTTACAAACCAGTACAGATAACGGATTCCCTAGTAGTGTGCCCACACTGTGGCGACTTCGTCGATCTTGAGAATGTGTCATCTTGGTCTTCACAAATGCTCATAGAGGTATTATTTGCGTGCGCACATTCACAAACGTGACTGTACGTGCATTGTACTGTGGGGTGTACTATGTAATTCAAAAAAAATACATCCATCTCCACCAAGAAAAACAAAGAACAAAATATGAGTTGCTTACTCATTGCCACCATGAGGCGCTGGTGCACCGTCGTTTGGCCTTTTACATGCACCCCACTTGGCAAGAGGAGCGCTCTTGAATCTTGAATCTCGATCAGCGTGGGTGAGATCATCTCGCGCTTCAACTCCGTTGATAGGCGACCAAAACCCTCGCTCGGTTGGGAGTCCTACCTACGAAATTACGAATATGAAGTGGGCATGGCGCCGCCGCCTCTGCCCACACTGATGGACGAGCTCATCGAGGAGGTCCTCCTCTGCCTCCCGCTAGACGACCCCGCGTTGCCCTCGTCTGCCGGTGTTGACGCGTCATCATCTCGGACCCCTACTTCCGCCGCAGGTTCAGTGGCCTCCACTGGCCCCCGATGTTGTGATTCCTTTGCAACCACAAACGCTCCGATGAGGTGACGACGGCCTTGGCTTTTCCCGCTTCGCCCCCACATCCTCGTTCTGCCCGCCCCACGCCGACAGTCGCGACTTGCGGGCCATCGACTCCCGCCATGGCCGTGTCCTCCTCTGCAACTACTCCACCCCCACGACTGGGAGAACGGCGCCTCCCTCATTTGGGTCCCGTCACAGATGAGGATTGGGAGGTTCCTTCTCCGCCGCGGCGCCCTGACATCCCCGGGTGGTGTCACTGGAATGGCGGCAGCCACATTGACTGCCGCCGCGGCCCATTCCTTGTAGTCTTCACGTGCACTAGTGACAACAAGATGTTCACTCGTGTCTACTCTTCCGAAGTTCCGAGATTGTGAGTGGAGCGACCACACCTATGATGACCGCCACATCGACAGCTACTTCGCCTTTGTGCCTGCTGTCCTCATGGGCGATGTGCTCTACTTTATGCTTGACAAGAAGAACATGATCTTTCACAAGAACACTATGATCATCAAGTATGATGTGGCTACTTTTGGAATAACGTCTGTGATTCATTTACCAGATACACTCTACTACCTGCAATGGATTTCGCTGATGACTACAGAGGATGGGAGAATTGGGCTTACCTTTGTTTAGGATGACTTCAGGCTCTACTTGTGGTGGATGGAACCTGATCCCAATTGAGTTTGGGGATGGGTGTGGTAAGCCGAGCCATCGAGCTGGAGTCGTTGCTCCCTGCAGATGCCCTTTCAAGCTCGCCTGAGGTTGTCGGGTTTGCGGAATGTAGTGGCTTCATTCTCTTGTGGACCGTCAATGGGTTCTTCACTATTGATCCAAAGTCCAACCAGGTCAGGAAAGTAGGAGGGGACCACACAACCGCTTGTTGCATTGTTCCCTATGTGAGCTTCTGCATCCCAGGTACAAAATTTGTTTACTTCATGATTTCCTGGTATTCAGAAAATCAGAATGTTAAATTTGGCTGAGCTGGGAGGTATATCCTGGAGGAGGGGCAGAGAGCGCCAGAGAGGAGGGAGGGCTACACCATTTCCTACCTAAGCTTCTACATACAGTCCATATAGCAGCTAGCCCTGTGCATCTTTTAACCCTTTAATTTTATTTGTCAAAATCACTTAACAACAAGATATATTATTGGCATATATTGTGCTAAACTAAGAGAGTTTGTTCCCTTGAATTTTGAATACAATCTTCCCTTAGTTATTTTGTGCCGTTGTGGCTGTTAACTGGTGGAGCTGTGTGGATAATAATAAGTTTGTGATGTTTGGTTCGCCCTAAGAAACAATTTGGTGTTACTTGTGGTTGCCTGGTTGATGATAAACAAATGCTTCTGCAGGGCAAATTATTTGTCAAGTAGCTGACATTATTTTCCAATTTCACGTTTTCCTGCAGTGCTTGGTGCAACCTCTTCTGCTGAGGGACCAAAAGATGATGGTGTTTCTTGCGCATCAGAATCTCGAGTGGCTGGTGATGCAAAGGTTTTACAAATCAAGAAGGATGTGTCTGATGGTGATTGAGATGGCATATAAGTGGAAACTTTTTGTAGGGCTCACTACTTAGGATCAGTGATTATATTATGCTTCCAGGTTCCAGCGACTTTCTGGAATCTGTTAATTCCTTCTCTTAGCTTTTCAAATCAATACCGTTGCTTGTTGGTTTACAGATTTCCTGTGTGTTGACGCTTTTTATGGTCAACACACGAGAGCACTAGAGCGTGCGAGTCACGAAACGGACCAAAGAGCTAAAAAAGCTGCACAGGGCGGTTAGACCGCCCTAGCAACGCGGTTAGACCGCCCCCTAGGGTTTTGGCTCAAGATGGTCGTTCGGAGAGATAAATACCACACTTACATGATGGAGGACGGCTAGGTTTACGAGCGAACCAGCAAAGGATAACCAACACACTTACGTGACGAAGAACGACTAGTTTACAAGCAAACTAGCAAAGACTATCGAAGCTCTCGCCTGGGAGGGACCCCGTCAGGGTGAGGACGTCGCCGGCATGCCCTAGGCCGACCAGCGAGCCTTAGGACGTCATCTATGACCTTGGAAATCAGTAGAGGAGCAGCATGGAGGTTGGAAAAGCTAGGGTTTGAGGATAAAAAGTAAAGGTAATGGATTGATTCGATTGTGTTCCTCTCAATCGGCCGTGGCCCTTCATAAATATAGGGTGGGGAGGTCTTGCCTCAGTAGGAGTCGAAGTTTATACAAATATTGTGTCAAAATACAACTCCTAACTCAGATTTGGCAGGGTAGGCCGGTCTAACCGGGTCCCAGGGGCGGTTAGACCGCGTGTCCGATGTGCAGGTCTTCTCGAAGCCATATCTCCCTCATCCGGAGTCCGAATCGGATGTTCTACATATGCATCTTGATCTACTCGACGAGAACTATCCAATGGTGAAGTCCAAATTGCCTTTTGAGGACTCTGACCAGGGCGGTCAAACCGCCCTAGGCACAAGGTCTGACGTCCTGTTGCCAGACCGGCTACAGGGACCACAGTCAGACCGCCTGGTATCCCGGTCTGACCGCCTGGTCCAGCCTGATCTGACTTAGCTGCCAATTTTGAGTGTCAACATATACCCCCCTGTTTCTTAGTAAAGCTTGCGTACTAAGAAATACTTATCAGCACCAAAACTGCACAGGAACAATGCTAAGCACAAGAATAGCAAACAAGTTTTACTTTTCAAGGACGATAGAATCTATCGGCCATATTACTTGAATTTGTGGGATATGAAGAATGCAACTTGTTGCTGCTGTTTATGCATATTATGTGAATGAGATAAACCTGAGCACACACTAGCTCGGTTGTGGGTTATTGAAATATTAATTCAAACTCATTTCACACTTGCAAGTTTTTATGGATGCTTAATGCGACCAAATTACTATTATTTCAATTGGTCATTGCAACACTTCTCAATTTGACAATAGAGAAGGATAGAAAAAATCGGTATTGCATCCATATTTAATTTTAACCATAAGCATAGTAAGGTGAGTAATCAGCCTCTAAAAGATGAATATGATACAATTACCTTAGAATTGGGAATGGTCAGATTATTCTTGAACCCTTCTTGCTTGTCTTTTGATGTATCTTAAATTATGCAAATTTATGACAATAAACTTCAGCACTAATAATCTTGGCCTATTCAAGTCTAAAAACTTTAAAGCCAAAATCGTAGCTAACCGGTCAAACCGGTTCCTATGGCGGTCAAACCGGTTGCACACGGTCAGACCGGCCTCAATGGCGGTCAGACCGTCCTATCCAGGATGTGCCCTCTGACATTGCTACACATCGGCTCTTCTTATGAGAATGTCTTTTGGACACAGTGACCTGATGTTTACAATTGCAGAGTGACAATCCTGAATTTTGAGGATTAGAGAAATTATGCACAATAAAATTGAGATGATCATCTAAACATCTATCAAGAATACACATAGTGAGTTATTCAAAGACAAATACTCGATGCACCTTCAGCAATAAATCACCTAAATGTCTCTGTATGATTTTGCAACCATGGATCACAAAATTTTAGCCTGAACAGAAAACTTTCATATTCAGCTTGCTTATTGAGACTAAATACTCCAAACACCTAAAAATCTCAAAACACCATCATTTGGTGAAATAAAGACATCACCAATGTCGTGAGAAATTTTCTATCTAGTAATTAAAAACTCCATGGTAGCAAATTATTCTTTTATTAATACCTTACCCTCCAAGCACTTAAGGCACCAAAAAGGTCATAAGAAACCTCCATCGGGAAGCTATCGCTTTAGGACGATGATTAAAGAGATTCATCAGCCATGTATGTCGTCAAGAACGATAATTCAATATCATCCATAATTAATCCATCCATAAGAGTATGCACAACCGAAATAGAAGGGTAGAGATATGTAAATTCAGAAATTAAAATTATCTCTAGGAACTAAATATTTCGGCTATTGTTATTGATTAATACGCATAGCAATATGGTGACGACCCTCTATGATATAAAGATGATCCATGTGGAACCCAAGGACCAAAATAAGAGTATGAGGGATAATCAAGCATACTTAAAGATGAATTCCAAAACATAGGCATATGTGACATTTGTGAAGTAAATGAGTTAGGCAATGACCAATAATTTTGATGATTTGGTGCAAACCTTAGTTTTGAAGGTCATCTTTCATATCTCTTCTTCTCCCTAAAATGTACCACACCTTTTGCTTGATCATCACCCTTGCCTTGAATGCTTCCTTTAGGAACCCATGCCATGCCTCTCCTTTTCAACTCTTGAGCACTAAACCTTTGTAGCTCCTTTTTCTGCCAATTTGAAAAACCAAGTGTAGGACTTGACTTTGTTCTGGTTTTGGACAGCGGTGCTCTTTTCTTTTTCTTCGATCTCTTCAACTTCTTTTGTTCAGATTTGGCACTTGGAAGATCGACGGTTGAGTTTTTCATTCCTTTGCCATTAGTAACCGAAGTGCTTGACACATTAATCGGCTTTCCATTAACTGAATTCAAATCTGAATTTTTATCTTTCCGGCCATCTCTTTTTACTCAGTAAACTTGCTTGACAACCTTTTACTTATTTTGAACTCTAGACCGATCTTTATGCTCAAAACGGTCATTTTTGAAATATGGCTGCCTTGCACATGATGGTCATCTTGGAGCTGCATACTCAACATGATATGGTCTGAAATATGAAGGAGTATGTGCCCATGAATCACTCCACCCCTATGATGAGAAAGGATGAACATTATTGGGATATGGAGCATATGAAACCGGCATTGATGGCTCAAAAGGAGAATATGACACTGCTGATTGAAAACCCTTTCTTTGCCGATTCCAGTTCCCATAATTATGTTTAGGAGGCAATTTTGATGACTTAACACCATTTGACCGATTAGCATGCTTGGCCTCATTCTCCTTTTGATACTTAGCTAGAAGTTCATCAAAAGTAAGCTTCGGATTTTTGAAAGTGCATCTAGGCTCCTAACTATTTTGGTGATAATGACAATACAATTTGGATGATTTAATGCTTTCAATGAGATGTGTGCAGGAATTAAAGGGATAAAATTCGTTTTGATCAAAAGAAGCCCCTCATACCTTCTATTCGGTGTTGAAGCTCAATTGGAGGTTTAAATTGATTTATATTTCGAATTTGAGTATAGGAAACACCGTACTATTAAGAGGGATGCAAATTGACCATCTAGAGATGCTAAAAGTGCTTAGAAAGGTGGATCAAGAAAACCTAGAGAGACACAAAGCCTACACGTACACATACCTTGTTTTTTCCTCTTTGTCTGCCTTTTGTCGGTAGTACCGGCCCTGGGTCAGTAGTACCAAGAAAGGGTTTCTATCTGGTTTTCTCGAAACCCTCGGTAGTACCGACCCCATGTCGGTACTACCGATAAAGACCTTCTGTTTTGTTTCCGAGGCTCCTCGGTAGTTTCGACCTGAGAGACATGGGTACCTATGGGTCCCCACCGGCCAGGGTCCCAGGGGCCCCCGACAGGTGGACCCGACCTTCCAGAAGACCCGCCGACCTTACAAGTGGGCCAAGCGACCTGATCAGGATCCCAGAAGACCTACGAAGCCTTGGCGTGCAAGTCAAGACACGGCGACCTGGGGTGCCGCCGTCTGTAGCTCCAGGTATCACGGGATACTCCTTGTAATCCGAGAGATAAGTCTCCCACAGTTGTAACCGACCCCGACACGGGTTAACCGACCTGCGCATGCAAACCCTAGCCCGTCCCCTCGTATAAGGCGGCCTAGGGCTCCATGCATAGGAGAACTCAACTCATCCACGCATAATCCACCATCATACTAGACGTAGGGTTTTACTCTCCGGAGGCATGAACCAGTCTAAAACCCCTTGTCTCCTTGTTCTTCGCCGCCACACTCGCCTAGTTCCGTGTGCATCCCGTGCATAACCACCTACGCTCTTAGGTCTTGATCCTCCATTAACCTGCAAACCTCTAGGGCAAGCCCCTAGCAGATCTGTCCAGGTCTCACCCCCTGACAGTTGGCGCGCCAGGTAGGGGCGATCGGGAACTCGCTGTGCAGCATGGTGGCCCAATCTGGTGTTGTCTTCCCAGCGAGCATGGCAGCCATCCTCACCGACCCCGTGGAGATCTGCTTCGGATCCTTCACGCCGACTTCTCCTGCTCCGGCAGCCTCCACTCCTCCGGCGACCTCCGAGCAGGTCGTCACGGTGTCTGTCGCCGTCTATGTTCCCGATCTGGCATCGGAGGCCCACCCACCCAGACCCTGTGACCTTGTCCAGGGGATGGAAAACGTCATCGGCTCGATGAGGGACACCCTGGAGATCTGCGAGCGAGCTCAACGCTCGGCGCAGACCGCGCTACGCCACGACACATTCCCCTTCGGCCTGCAGTCAGCACCTGGCCTTCGCCTCAGCCAGCTGCTCAAGCTCGCCCAGATCCAATCTGGGCAGCGACCTTCTCGCGACTCAAGACTGGCACCTCGCGCGAGGTGCGATCCCCTCGACGTGCCCTGCACCTATCACAAGGGTCCAAAGCATACCCTCCGCGGGTGCCGCCTATGGAAGAAGAACGACAATGAGCTCCCTCGCCGAGCTAGGCGACCTACCCAGTCTCCGGACTGCGGAGAGTTTTAGAAGGTCTGGGTCCGCATCTCCCCCAACGATTCGGAGATCGTCTTCCGTCAGGTGATGGTGGTTTCGGAAAACGAACCACCCCGCCTGGGTGCGACCGACTCCCAGGAGGCGGCCCGGATTCAAGCCAACGCTCATTGCGCGGAGGAGCTGCGGTGCGTCTTGCCTTGCGCTCGAGACCTGCGTCTGGAGTTCGAGGAAGCGGGGATCCTGACCTTCAACAGCCCTCAGGCCAACCTGGGCGCGGCCATTACTCGACTCCAGCAAGTCCGGACGCCTGAAGCTGAGCAGGCCCTCGCGTACCTTCGAGTCGCCAATGCCCTGGTGGAAGAGAAGAGCACGGCCTCCAAGTCCGCTGCATCTTCGTCGACCCGCCACTCGCGCAGTCGATCTCATCGACCTGCGCACAGCCATCTCTCCCCCGTCCGGGAGGAGGTCGCTCAGCACAACCCTGAGCAGCCCGCCCAGCAGCCCGCTACTGCCCGGGACCTGCGCGTCAACCTCGACACCAACAGGCGCGCTCGCGACGCTCGCGACTACGTCGACCAGCGCCACCGAGAGCGCGAGGAGCACGAGCTTCGCCGCCACCTGGACTACGACCGCGAGTACGGCACCCCTGGAGGCGTTCACCGCATCATGGAGCACGAGCTCCGTGACCAGCATGAGATCGAGAACCGGCGACGTGCCAAGTACGACGCTGATCACGGCGACCCCGCCGTTGTTCAGATCAACCGCGATCGGCAGCCACAATCCCAGGCTATCATCCCGGAACGCAGCGTCCACTCTGCACCAAGAGAAGCCACCCCGGCCAGAGGCTCGGGCGACGACCTGGCTCTCAACGCCTTCTCAGCGCTGGATGCTCACTTCAAGAGGGTGGAGTACCCTAACAACTTCAAACCCAACATCAAGCCGTATGATGGGCGCTCCGACCCTAACATCTGGCTGTCGACCTACTACGTCGCTGTCAAGGCGGCTGGTGGTAGCTTCGACCACATGACGGCCTACTTCCCACTGGTGATGGGAAAGGCCCCTTCGCTGTGGCTCAACAACTTTGAGCCTGGCAGCATCAAGACCTGGGCCGATCTGTCCCAGGCCTTCACGTCCAACTTCCAGGCGACCTACGATCGCCCTGGAAACACCTTCAACCTAGGGCGGGTCGTGTAGAAGCCTAAAGAGCGGCTCCGTGACTACAACACCCGGTTCTTCGAGAACCTGAACGAGTGCATCGGTGTCAGGGAAGACCAGGTCATCGACAGTTACAAGAAGGGCATCAAAGATTGCAAGACCTTTGAGAAGATCCATGAGGCTGGCCCGACCAACGTCAAGGAGCTCATGGTCATCGTCAACAAGCAGATGGACACGGAGGATGCACTCCAGAATCAGTTCGACGCTGATAATGCTGGTACATCTGGTACTGCAGCAGACAAGCTCCGCAAGCGACCTTCCGAGGTCCTAGCGGCTGATGGGCACCGAGGTTCGACCTTCAACTAGGAGGAGTTCGACTTGGCGCTCGACAACATCTGCGGGTTCCATGAGGGAGCCACCCACACTCTCCGTGAGTGCTCCCAGTTCAAGAGAGCTTTCCGCGCCCCTGCGGACCCTAAGCAACCCCGCAACGATAGCGGGTGCCGCGACAACCGCCCCTACGACAACAATTACCGCCGTGACGATCGGCGAGATCGGCGTGACGACCGTCGCGAGGAGCGATACGACAACCGCCGCGAGCCAGCTCGCAGCGACCCACCCCGCAGCGACCCTCGTCCAACGGCTCCCCGCGAGGAGACAAACCTCCCCCTCCTCCGGCGTCAGGCAACCCCAATGGGCCTTTCCAGGGCGCAACCCACACGATCAATATGATCGTTGGTGGCATCAAGTCTAGTGCCAGCAGGAGACGCTACAGGAAGGACAAGCGCGACGTCCACCTCGTCCACACTCAGCTAATCGTGCCCCTGTGTTGGTCTGAGCAGGCGATTACATTCTCCAGGGACGACCACTGGGTCCACATCCCTAATCCTGGGTCCTATCCGCTCGTTGTGGAGCCCATGGTGGATGGAGCCCTGCTCTCCCAAACCCTGATCGACGGAGGCAGCGGCCTCAACATCATCTTTGTTGAGACCCTCAAGAAGATGGGTTTCGACTTCGACGAGATGATGGAGTGCGACGAGCCCTTCTACGGCATCGTCCCCAGGAAGGCGGCCTACCACCTGGGTCGGGTCTCCCTCCCTGTTACTTTCGGCACGGAGGTGAACTTCCGCACGGAGTACCTCAACTTCGAGGTCGCCAACTTCAAGTCCTCCTACCATGTGATCTTAGGTCGCCCGATGCTAGCCAGGTTCATGGCCATCCCGCACTACACCTATCTGGTGTTGAAGATGCCGGCCCCACGAGGGATCCTCTCTGTTAAAAGGGACCTCATTGTTTCCTTCAGGTGCAACACGGAGGCCCTCGACCTTGCCGCGACCTCTGCTGCCACCGACGCCTCCGCAGTGTTGGTCGCGGAGGCTGAGAAAGTCGACCCTGTCGACCAATCTGTCCCAGAACAGAAGCGCACTGACACCACCCTCGACGCGGCTCCCTCGACAAAGAAGGTCTGCTTTGGCCTTGCCGACCCAGAAAAGACAGTGGTGATCGGCGACGGGCTCGACCCCAAATAGGAACTCGTGCTCACCAGGTTCCTCCGGGATAACGCCAACATATTCGCTTGGAGTCCATCGGATGTGCCGGGTGTCCCCAGGGAGCTGGCTGAGCACGCCTTGGATGTAAGCAAGACAGCCAAGCCTGTCAAGCAGAAGCTTCGCTGCTTTGCGAAAGATCGCAAGGTCGTCATTAGGGTAGAGCTAATAAAGCTCCTAGCTGCCGGATTTATACGAGAGTGTAAAAACCCAGTTTGGCTCACCAACCCGGTTCTTGTACCAAAGAAAACCGGTCAATGGAGAATGTGTATCGACTACACCGATCTCAACAGGCACTGCCCTAAAGATCCCTTCCCTCTTCCGCGCATCGACCAGGTCGTGGACTCCACGGCCGGGAGCGTCCTCCTCTGCTTCCTCGACTGCTACTCAGGGTATCACCAGATAGCCCTGAAGGTCTTTGACCAAGACAAGACGGCATTCATAACGCCCCACGGCATCTACTGCTACACGGCCATGACTTTCGGCCTTAAAAATGCAGGTGCGACCTATCAAAAGGCCATCCAGAAGTGCCTTGCTAGCCAGATTAGCAAGAACGTAGAAGCCTACGTCGACGATGTGGTCGTCAAGACCATCCACGAGGACAACGTCATAGCTGACCTTGCGGAGACCTTCGCCAACCTCCGCACTTACCGCTGGAAACTTAATCCAGAGAAATGCGTCTTCGGTGTACCGTCTGGCAAGCTCCTGGGCTTCATGGTCAGCAACCGAGGAATCGAGGCCAACCCCACCAAGGTGGATGCCATCCTCAGGATGAAGCGACCTACGGGCAAGAAGGACATCATGAAGCTCACCGGCATGATGGCGGCCTTAGGCTGATTCATTAGCAAGCTAGGAGAGAAAGGCCTGCCCTTCTTCAAGATGCTAAAAAAGGCGGACAAGTTCATCTGGACCGAGGAGGCGGACCAAGCTCTTGAGCAGCTCAAGACCTTCCTCACAACACCCCCGGTGATGGTGCCCCCGGCGCCTAAGGAGCCTCTACTGCTCTACATCTCGGCAACCACCCGGGTGGTCAGCGCCGTCCTGGTGGCTGAGCGACCTGAAGAAGGGCGACCTTACCCCGTCCAGCGACCCATATACTACGTCAGTGAGGTTTTGTCCGATAGCAAGGCCAGGTACAGCCAGCCCCAGAAGATGCTCTACGCGCTACTCATGACCTCCCGCAAGCTCTGGCATTACTTCTAATCCCACAAGATCAAGGTCGTCTCGGCCTTTCCCCTTGGCGAGATCCTACGGAGCCGCGACACCACTGGGCGCATGGTCAAGTGGTCCATCGAGCTAGGGGAATTTGACCTAGAGTTCTGCCCCAGGCAGGCCATCAAGTCCCAAGTCATCGCAGACTTCATCTCGGAGTGGACAGAGATCCAGCAGCCTCCACCGATGGAGTGACCTGAGCACTGGAAAATGTACTTCGATGGTTCCCTGAACCTCGAAGGAGCCGGTGCAGGTGTCCTATTCATCTCCCCTCAGGGTGACTACCTCAAGTACGTCCTGCAGATCCACTATAAGGCGTCCAACAACGGTGCCGAGTACAAGGCCCTCATCCACGGGCTACGCATCGCTGTCTCCCTCGGGATCAAGCGCCTCATGGCCTACGGCGACTCCAAGGTCGTCATCGACCAAGTCAGCAAGGACTCCGAAGCCAGGAAGGACACAATGGATGCCTACTGTGCTGAGGTACGCAAGCTCGAGCGTCACTTCGAAGGCCTCGAGTTTCACCACGTCTGCCGCAACAATAATGTTGCGGCCGATGTCCTCTCCAAGCTCGGCTCCAAGCGCGCACTGGTTCCGGCCGGTGTGTTCATCCAGGACCTACGCAAGCCGTCCATCAAGCTTATCCCCGACCCAGAGTCGGTTGCCGATGAGGTGACCTTGCCTGCGGGTCGAGAGATCCTCATGATCGACGCGAAAGATGACTAGCGCCTCGACTTCATCACCTTCCTCCTCGAGCATCGAGTGCCTGAGGATAAAGCAGAGCGAGAAAAGATCACGAGGTGTAGTGCTAACTACGTCATCGTCGGCAAGGAACTCTACCAGAGGTCCGCCTCCACCGGAGTACTGATGAAGTGCATCCTGCGATCTGAGGGCCTTTAGCTTTTAGACGAGATCCACGGTGGCGAATGCGGCAACCACGCCGCCTCTTGCAACTTGGTGGGCAAGGCCTTCAGGTCTAGTTTCTACTGGCCCACGACCATCGCTGATGCCTAGGAACTTGTACGTCGTTGCAAGGGGTGTCAGTTCTTCGCTAAACAGCAACACGTCCCGGCTCAGGCCTTGAGGACCATCCCTCTGTCCTGGCCCTTCGCAGTTTGGGGTCTCGACTCTGTGGGTCCCTTCAAAACCGCCCCTGGCGGCTACAAGCATATCATTGTGGTGGTGGATAAGTTCACCAAGTGGATCGAGGTCCGTCCCGTATCCAGCATCACATCCAAAGAGACGGCCAAATTCATCGAGGAGATCACCCATCGCTTTGGGGTGCCAAACAGGATCGTCACTGACCTTGGCAAGGCCTTCACAGGAGCCGAGTTCTGGGACTTCTGCCAAGACAGTCTGATCGACGTATACTACTCCTCGGTGGTGCACCCACGATGCAATAGCCAGGTCGAGCGTGCCAATGGCATGGTCTTACAGGCCATCAAAGATCGCATCTTCGACGGCTCAGTGCCTTACACAACTAGGTGGCTCTCAGAGCTTCCTCACGTCCTTTGGGGTCTCAGGACCTAGGTCAGCTCGGCTACAGGGTACTCACCCTTCTTCCTGGTCTACGGGTCAAAGGCTATCCTCCCCACGGACGTGGCCTTTGGTGCTCCTCGCATCCAGAACTTCGACGAAGGAGAAGTAGAGCAAACACGCCGGCTCGACCTCGACAGTGTCGAGGAACATCGTGTGGCCGCGCTCATGTGCCACACCTGCCACGAGCAGTAGCTACGTCGCTACCACGACCGCAACGTGCGGGAATGTTCCTTCAATGTGGGCGACCTAGTTTTGCGACGGATCTAGAGCACCAAGGACATGCACAAGCTCTCCGCGCCTTGGGAAGGCCACTTCATAGTTAAGGAGGTCATTGGACCGGCGACCTATCGCCTCCAATGGGCCGATGGCCAGGGCGTCCTGAACCCCTGGAACATCGAGCACTTGCGTCGCTTCTATCCTTAGGAGTCTTGTATCACAATAAAGCTATGTACTCTTTTCCTTTGTAACTCCATATACGAATATAAAGATTTCTCTTTTAACCTGCTTGCTTTCTTTTCACCCCTCCCCTTCGACACGCTCGGGGGCTTGGCTTTAAGCTCGGCCCTTCACGCTCGGGGGCTTGGCTTCGCCAACCTAAAGGTCGTTCGACCTGGGGTTTCTACCTTTTCTTTTCACCAGTGTTCCCTTACCACAACTTCTTATGCATTTTATAAGTATTCCTAGGTCGTGGGGTTGCTTGACCTTGGGTCCCATACCCCCTCCGCGTGCCGGCCACACATAAGCCTCCAACGTTGAGCCATGTGGTCGGTAAGCCGTTCCTCCACTGAGTTGGGTTAGCGGAGGAAAAGGGGTCTCGCAACTTCGCTACCTTTGCGTCCTTATAAGGGGTGTACAAAGTCAAATAAGGGACCACATTAACTTAACAACATTTTCTTTTTCATTCATTCAAGGTGTATATTAAATCAAAAGGGTCCACGACCCATTGTTCCTAACAGTTTGCCACGTCCTAAGTTACATCTTCAGGTCTATCTTCTTCATAATTTCATCTGCAGCGGCCTTGATATCTTTGCTGCCCACCAGCTGTGACAAAGAGACCTCCTCCTTGACCTTGTCAACGTCGAACGACGGCTCATGGTGCTTCACCGTGGCCAGCGCCGTAGCAGCGGCGAGCTTGCCGCTGTCTATCAGCAAGGTCTTTATGCGGCCTTCTGCGTCCTCCAGCCGCGCGACGAGTTCCTATGGACTGCCCTCGACCTTCGAGGCGTACACGTCCACGAGGTACTCGGCGGCCTCCCTGAGGTCATCCAGCTCCCTCTCAAGATCTGCAGTCATCTCTTGATGATGAATAAGGGTCTGCATCGCCCGGCCAAGGTCGATCTCTAGATCCCTGCGAACGCCAAATTCATATGCAGCTTTACGAGTGAAGTAAGACTCACTGGCGATGACCTCCTTGTGCTTCTCCTTGAGGATCTTCACCTGCTCTTTGGAGTCCTTGAGGTCCTTCTTTAAGGTGGCCTCCCTCTTCTTGGCATCTGTAAAAGTCAAGGTCAGGATGGGGTCACCCGCAGCGTAGAAATATAAAGACCAAAGGCGTCCTATGACGTACCCACGGTGGCGACCTTCAGTTCGTCCTCCACCTTCTTCACCTTCAGCTTGGCCACCTCCAGCTCTTGCTTTAAGGCCTCCATCGCCTTGTCCTTCGAGGTCGCCTCATCCTTGAGGCGCTGTACATCCTTCGCGGCCTCAATCTTGGCCTGGAGCACGGCCTCCCGCGTCGTGGTCAGCTCCGCCTGAAGCTTGGCGCCCTCCGTCAGCAGAGCCGCCCTACCTTGCGCCCGCTCGGCAAGGGTCTGCATCCACACGATATTCAACATCGTCATATCAATGCGTCTAATTGAATTGAATGCCTAGCTCCAGAAGGTAATTCTAACTCACCATGAGTGTCCTGCCGATCGTCTTTGCCGCCTCCGTGATGGTCGCCTGTGTCGTCTTGATGTCGGCAAGGTCCTTGGTGTCGGCGATGACCTCATCCTCCCACGGAGTGCTGGTGTAGAGGCACCGATGCTGCTTGTCCTCCTCGCTTCCACCTCCGGTTCCCGCCAATCTCGTCTCCGGCAGGCTCGCTCCGGGCAGGTCTTGCTGGCGCAGGCCTTCCTCCTGCAGAGCGCTCTCAGCAGCGACCTTGGCCGCCGCCGATGATGTTGCCCCCACGGTCTCGGGAACCTCGCTGGTGACGTCCCCGCCCGAGGTTGCCGCCGACTGCCCCACCGGCTCCTTCTCAACCTTCCGCCTGGTGGCCTCCTGACCTGAGGCGTTCTTGCTGCTGCCCGATGCAGCAGGAACCCCCCTGCCCAAGGCGCACAAATTCATCAGCACTGGCGAACTCAACAAATGGCACAGATGCAGAAAAGCATACAAACAAGCTCCGTAACGTACCCGCCTTCGGCCTTCAGCTTCAATGACATCGGCCTGGGCGGCGCCCGCCTCAGTTTCTTCTGCGACCCTTGCTCACTCACGCCTCCCGCACTTGGCTTCGGCTGTTGCTCACTCACAGCACCGAGCGCGGTGGCATCTCTTCCCACGGCCGCTACGTCACCCAAGCCCGTGGTGACGTCGTGTGACCGCACATCGTCCTGCTCCTCGAAGACGATCTCGACAGTGCTTGTCGTTGCCGTCTCCGATGAAGCTGTGGTGTCCTTCCTCTTCCTCTTCTTCTTCTCCGCCTCAATGGTGGTGGAGATGATCTTGATGCCCTTGTGCGCCGGGATCTTGCTAGCGACGGACCGAGTCCGCCGGGTTGTTGGTGCGGAGCTCGCCACGGGCGGGTCCTCATCGTCACTACCCCCCACCGATGAGTCGGAGAGGTAGTTCTCCAATAACTCCAGCAGTGGAGCCTGCACATCTTCCACCGCCTGGACCTTGAAGCTACGCTCGCCCTCGTCTGCGAGGGGAGCCGGGCTCCAGAACAAGCCTTCACGACCCTGCAATAGGCGACCTTCGTCTCAGAAACAGGGGAGTGCAAAAACAACAAAGGAATTAAGGTCGATCAGCGACATACCACGTCGGCGGGCCGTGTGAGGGAGAATGCCTTGGGGCACGTTCGGTTCCGGATCACCCCGTTAAAGAGCTCCCTCACCTGTGCTACCACCTCCTGCTTGGAGACCTTGCGCTGTTGTACGCGGGTCGGGTCGGTTTGACCCCAGGACTCATAGGCCGGGTGCACCCGATCCTGGATCGGTTGCAGCAGCCTCCGGCTGAAACTGATGGCCACCGCGCCGCCCGTCAGCCCTTCTTCCTTCCTCATCTTGAGGTCCTCCAGCAGCGGCTTGATGGCGTCCATCTCCCGCGACGTGAGCTGGTTGGTCCACTCCGGCACTGGGACCGGCGCAAGCCCCGACCTAGTGGCCAGCACCGGCTTTGGGTTCTCGATGTAGAACCACCCTCGCCTCCAGCCTTGGGTGTTGTCTGGCAGCTCCATGTCGATGTACACTATCTTCATGTGACGGCGTAGCATGAAGTCGACGGCCCCGACGACGCCATTCTTCCCCGTGTTCTTCACCTCAAAGAAATACCGCCACAAGTCGAAATGTGGCGGTATCCCCAAGTACGCCTCGCACAGGTGGATGAACGAGGATACAGTGGTGATGGTGTTGGGGACGAGATGCACCAGGTCGATGCGGTAGTAGTGGAGCAGCCCGCGGAAGAAGTCGCCCGCTGGGACTCCAAATCCGCGTTCGACGTGCGTGATGAAGGCGACGGTCTCCCCGGTCCCCTCGGAGGGGAAGGCTTCGCCGGCGGCTGGCCTCCAGCCCACCTATTCCCTGGGCTTCAGCAGCCCGCGCTCCACCAGATTCTTCAGCTGTGCCTCCGTCACCGTCGAGTGCTCCCACACCTTCTCCGGCGGCGGTGCAAGCTCTGGGGCCATTTCTTCTTCTTCGAAGCCCGTGGATCTAGCTCTAAACACCACCAGAGATTTCTAGCGCATGCGGCAGCGCTGGGCGCGGTGGATCTAAGCACGGCGGCACCGGCGAACTGTGCGTTAAAAGCTCTTAGTGGCGGATCGAGAACCCTAGCTGCTGCGGGGAATGGAAGGGAGTGGGGTCCTTGACCCCTCACTCTGCCTTTTATAATCGGGCCGCACCACTGTGGTGGGCCGCGGTGCTCCAAACGTCCCCTCGGATTCGGCGACATTCACGGTGACCCACTGCTACATCGCCTAATGGATACATCGCCTAATGGCCTTTCCGATCCTTCAGACCCTAAAGCAAACTTTGACTCTAATGCCTCCACTAGCAAAGGTTGCTCTATATGTTCTAATGTTGATATAAATGCTCTTAAGACTAACCTTGCAAGGCTAGAAGAATCAAGTAAGAGCAAGGATAAGGAGATTGCCCGGTTGAACATGTTGATCAACCAAGGTAAGTTGGGTGCCAAGTCCATACCCAAGGCAATTGACACAAGAGGACTTGGACACTACAAGGACAACAAGGTCAATGGTAGAAAGGTGGTTAAAGGGCATGAGATCCCCTTGTGGAACAAGGGTGGCTACCTCAACACTATTATGGATATTGCCCATGGAGTAACCACCTCTACCACAACAAAATAAAAGCCAAAGGTTGTGAACACCACAAAAGGAAATGGTGGGGTTAATTCTCCATCAAAGGCATCGAAGAATGTGGTGGAATACAAGCTTTCTCCCAACTACACGTGCGACTATGTTGTGACCTTGGACCACAATGGTAAAATGGTGGTCAAGTATGTTGGAGCCTATGCCAAGAAGGCTATGAGAAAGAGTGTGTGGGTTCCAAAAGTTTATGCTTCTAACCTCCAAGGACCCAAATCTTTTTGGGTACCTAAACCAAAAGCTTAAACTTGTTTTGTAGGCCTACTCCTCCGGTGGAACCGCATGGTTAATTGATAGTGGTGCTACTAATCATATGACCAGAGATGAAGGCTTGTTTGCATCCCTTGAGCATTATGACACCCCTACGGAAACTATCATATATGGAGATAATGGTCAAGGAGATGTGATTGGTCTAGGTAAAATTGCTATCTCAACAACAAATTCAATTGAAGATGTTTTCCATGTTCAAGGTTTAGGGTACAACTAATTGTCGGTTTCACAACTTTGTGAGAAAGGCTACAATTGTCTCTTTACCAAAGAGGATGTGACCGTCTCTAGAAGTGAGGATTCCTCTATTGTCTTTGCGGGTCACCTAAGGGGAAAGCTTTACTATGTGGATTTCACAAAAGTAAAGGTGGACCCTAAGGCTTGCTTAGTGGCAAAATCCGACATGGGTTGGCTATGGCATCACCGACTAGCACATGTTGGCACGAGGAACTTGGCCAAACTTCAAAAGGACGAGCACATCCTAGAACTAACAAATGTTGTTTTTGAGAAAGATAGGTTATGTAGTGCTTGTCAAGTGGGAAAGCAAGTTGGAGCGCATCATCCCGCCAAGAACATCCTTTAAACATGAAGACCATTGAAGCTTCTACACATGGACTTGTTTGGACCAATTGCCTACATAAGCATCGGTGGTAACAAATATGGTTTAGTAATTGTTGACGACTTTTCCCGTTTCACTTGGGTATTCTTTTTGCAAGATAAAAGTGAAGCAAAGAGAGTTGTCAAGAAGTTCATAAGAAGGGTTCAAAATGAGTTCGAGCTAAAGGTCAAGAACATAAGAAGTGACAATGGCTCGGAGTTTAGGAACACTCAAGTTGAAGAATTCCTAGATGAAGAAGGCATCAAGCATGAACTCTCCGCTCCATACACTCCTCAACAAAATGGCGTTGTTGAGAGGAAGAACCGTACGTTGATTGAAGTGGCAAGGACAATGCTTGATGAGTACAAGACTCCGAACTCATTTTGGGCAGATGCCATCAACACCGCGTGCCATGCCGCCAACCACCTCTACCTCCACAAGTACTTGAACAAGACTCCTTACGAGATCATCACCGGTAAGAAACCTAGTGTGCACTACTTTAGGGTCTTTTGGTGTTTGTGTTTCATACTTAACAAGAAACCCAAAGCCTCAAAGTTTGCATCCAAGGTTGATGAAGGTTTTCTCATTGGTTATGGAACTAATGAACATGCCTATCGTGTTTTCAACAAAACCACCGGTTGTGTTGAGACCACGGTAGACGTGAAATTTGATGAATCCAACGGCTCTCAAGGAGAGCAAGTTAGTGAAAACCTTGTAGATGATGAAGAGCCCCCAAGTATATCCATCTTTAGAATGGGCACCGGTGAAGTGATGCCAAGGGAAGTTCAAGTTCAAGCTCCAGTTGACACAAGAAATCAAGATCTACCATCATCAACAAGAGTTGAACCACCTAGGTGTCAAGTTCATCAAGATAAAGGTCAAGCTCATGGTGACGATCATGGGAGTGGCTTTGATCAAAGAGAAGAACAAGGTGGTGAAGCTCATGAACAAGCACCTCAAGTTGAAGATGATGATAATGGACCCATTCAACGTCAATCTCAAGCACCACATCCAAGAGTCCATCAAATGGTTCAACAGGATCATCCCGTTGACAACATCCTTGGGAGTATCCAAAGAGGGGTAACAACTCGCTCAAGATTGTCAAACTTTTGTGCGTTTTACTCGTTTGTTTCCTCTTTGGAACCTCTTAGTGTGGAACAAGCTCTTGAGGACCCGGATTGGATTATTGCTATGGAGGAAGAGTTGAACAACTTCAAGAGGAATGAAGTTTGGGAGTTGGTGCCAAGACCAAAGCAAAATGTGATCGGCACCAAATGGGTTTTTCGGAACAAGCAAGATGAATTTGGTGTCGTGACAAAGAACAAGGCAAGGCTCGTGGGCAAAGGCTATACTCAAGTTGAAGGCTTGGACTTTGGAGAGACTTATGCTCCGGTAGCAAGGCTTCAGTCAATTCGTATACTCTTGGCCTATGCTACTCATCATGACTTCAAGCTACATCAAATGGATGTGAAGAGCGCATTCTTGAATGGACCTCTCCAAGAAGAAGTTTATGTTGAACAACCACCGGGCTTTGAAGATCCAAACTTCCCCAACCATGTGTACAAGCTCCATAAGGCGCTCTATGGGCTCAAGCAAGCTCCTAGAGCATGGTATGAATGCCTTAAGGATTTTCTTCTCAAGAACGGCTTTGAGATAGGCAAAGTCGATTCTACTCTCTTCATTCAAAGAACGGGAAAAGATATCTTTGTTTGCCAAATTTATGTTGATGACATTATCTTTGGGTCTACTAATGATAAGTTTTGTGAAGAGTTTAGTAGGATCATGACCAAGAGATTCGAGATGTCTATGATGGGTGAATTGAAGTTCTTTCTTGGGTTTCAAATCAAGCAAATGAAGGAAGGGACTTTCTTATGTCAAACCAAGTATGTGAAGGATATGCTCAAGAGGTTTGACATGGCCGATTTTAAGCCCATCAAGACTCCTATGGCATTAAATGGACATCTTGATCTCAATGAAGAAGGGAAGTCAGTCGACCAAAAGGTATTTTGCTCCATGATTGGCTCCCTCCTTTACCTTTGTGCATCTAGGCCCGATATAATGCTTAGTGTGTGCATGTGTGCAAGATTTCAAGCTAATCCTAAGGAGTGTCATCTAATGGCCGTTAAGAGAATCTTTAGATACTTGGTTCACACTCGTAACCTAGGCTTATGGTATCCCAAGGGCTCAACTTTTGATTTACTTGGCTATTCCAATTCGGACTATGCCGGTTGCAAAGTAGATCAAAAGAGCACAACGGGGACTTGCCAATTTTTTGGTAGGTCTTTGGTGTCATGGAGTTCTAAGAAACAAAAATCGGTTGCTTTATCCATGGCCGAAGCCGAGTATGTGGCGGCCGGTGCTTGTTGTGCACAACTTTTGTGGATGAAGCAAACGTTGAGTGATTACGGTTGTGTGTTTAGTAAGATTCCACTCTTGTGTGACAATGAGAGTGCCATCAAGCTAGCAAACAATCCGGTGCAACACTCTAGAACAAAGCACATAGATATTCGACATCATTTCTTAAGGGATCATGAGGCTAAGGGAGATATTGCTTTACGTCATGTAAACACAGAGAGGCAACTTGCCGATATCTTCACTAAGCCTCTAGATGAGCAAAGGTTTTGTGCTTTGAGGAGTGAGCTAAATATCTTGGATTCTCGTAACTTGGCTTGACTTGTTGCACACAATTGTTTGTTGCCTAGATAGAGAGAAAAATGATTTATTTTCTTAATTTTGTGTGTCTTACAAAATTGGTTCTTCCCATAGTTTTTGGTGATTATTGCTTTGATTGATTGATTGTGCCTAATCACCAAATACTATGGATGTTCTACATGTCTATAGCCTATTCCCTCTATCTATTTCAGCTTTCACTCTAAATCTATCTCAAATCTCTGAGACTGTCGGTAGTACCGGCACAAGGCTGGAACTACCGAAAAAGCCTTTCTGTTGGATTTACGAAAACTCCCGGTACTACCGACACAAGGCCGGTACTGCCGATAAAGACTCTCTGGCAGATTTTATACGGACCCCCGGTAGTACCGACCCTACCCCGGTACTACCGATAAGCTTCTTCTGTCAAATTAAATCTGGGGCTCGGTAGTACCGATGTGGCGCCGGTACTACCAATAAACGGTTCACGGGTATAAATACCCCCGCGGACGGACTGAACCCTAAGGTTCTTCTTTTGAACCGTTGCGCCTCCCCTCCTCTCCCTAACTCAAATCCGTGAGGGGATCTCGCGTTTCAACCGTGGAATCTTGAAGCCTTGGAGATACTTGAATCCTCCACCTCATGGGGATTCGTTTCCTCCCCATCTTCTCTCCGATCTTGCAAAGGAAGAGCTCAAGGTATTGATTCAAAATCTCAAATCCCGATCTCTCAATGCCGTTGTTTCTAGGACCAATGCTTTAGGGAATCATCTCCATACTAGTCCTAGAACTCATGCCTATGATCGTAGAAACTTTAGTTGGTGGAATCTCCTGTTTCTTGGATTTTTGTCACAGCTCGGCATTTATCGGTACTACCGACCCGGTCCCGGAAGTACCGACCCCCTCGGTACTACCGGCCTAGGTCCGGAAGTACCGACAAATGCCACAACAGTGCCTTAACTCAAGACATATCAACCTTCTTAGTTTCAATCAATCCTTCATGTCATCTCATACAAGTAATCCCTATCTCATAGATGGCACGTGAAGGCAAGAAAGTGGTGGACGAAGAATCCGATGATGATGTGCCTATTGCTCAAAGGAAGAGGAAGGGTGCAAAGGGCTCTCAACGCCCTCGTGGTCGTGGTCGCACCAATCCTCCCCCAGCTCCTCGTCGATCCACCGACCAAGGTCATCAAGCCCGCACCAAGCATGCACATGAACCGGATGATCACTATGATGACTATGAGGATATCTCCTTGGACTCTCTTGAGGGATTCACTTTGAGGCCATGCAAGCCTCCTCGCGTAGGGATTGTGTGCATGATGGACTACACCAAGGGGACTCACAATGTGTACAAGGAAAGGTACGATGACCCCGCTCAATACCAAAAGGAGTATACCATAGACATTCGCTTTTGGCTCAAGTTTCATGCGGATTGGTATGAGTCGGTCATCCTATCTAAGGCAAATATCACTGTTGACATGAAGTCCATTCATTGGGATCATTTGAGGTCACTTAGGATACCGGCAGTGAATGAGGCTATTGATGCTTGCTTTGCAAAGGGTATGGATCGCATCATGGCTTTGAATATGGATTGGAATGAGGAAGTGGTCACCCAATTTTATGCCAACCTCTATGTCAAGCGTGAGACTAGGACCTTTTATTGGACTATTCAGGGAAAGCCCCTCTCTATCACCTATGAGAGGTTTGCACAGATACTTGGCTTTAGCCCACAGGATCTTGGTTATGAGAAAATTCATGGTGGTGACATTTCTCTTGACAGTGAGATGGCTTTCATGTACGACAATGCCTATGGCAACATTGAGTTTGGGACTACTCATGGGATGAAACCCCTCTACAGGATGTTGAACCAATTCTTCCGTTATACTTTGAGTCCTAAGATGGGTGACAACTACAACATCTCCAACATCTCCAAGAACTTGCTTGTGAAGATGGCTCCCGGTCAAGAGCCTTTCAGTGTGTTTGATTTCATATGGGAGGAGATCATTGTGAACTCAGTGTCTACCAACATGTCTTGCAAATATGCCCCTTGGATCTTCAAGATGATTTGTGAGGTCACCGGAGTGGATATCATGTCAAACAAGGTTCACACCTTCTATAGGCCAAACAAGGGCAACATTGAGTGTCTACTCAAGTTGGGCAAGCATGCCCCTCCGAGGCCACACTCCTCTGCTGGACCCTCCTCAGCTGGCCCATCCTCTTATGATGCACCATCATCTTCTCAGGGACCCTCTAGCTCTAAGGGTCTTCCTCCATCCGGTAGCAAGAAGAACAACGTTCTCAACTTTCTATCTCAGGGACTCTTTGCTTGCTTCAATGTGGGAAGGCACAATGCCCAGGACATTCGTGCCCACAGGCAGCACACAGAGGAGCAGCTCATCAAGTTAGAGACCCGTCAGAAGGCCTTGCTTGCACGAGCGGACATTGAGCACTCTCCCGTTCGTGAGCCCATGGACTTTCCTCCTCCATCGGTCTTCTACAACCCTTGGGAGGCGTATGGTGAGGCCTCTATGATGTATGGAGAGCCTCCGGGTGATATTGATGATGAGGACTTTGGTGGTGGTGAGACCGACGAAGAAGAAGATTCTCCTCCGGCTGTCCAATCTCCACATGACGACGATGATTGACGGGCCTCCTCTTTTTGGCGCTTGATGCCAAAGGGGGAGTGAGCTCACTTATGGTTCATGTGAGAGATGTGATGTATCCTATCTATCTATGTATCTTAGGCTCATGGACATGTATGAAATTATTTGTGTGGTGTGATGGATGGTGATGTGCCACGTGAGCTTATTTAAATTTGTAAGACTTATGAATGCTAGTGTGATGTAAGAACCTTTTATCTATGTGTGATGCTATGTATGTGTGTTGGATGTTATTTCTCACTTTATTGTTGTGATATAACTTGTCATATGCATCACGGAAATTTGTTTATCACACTTTTTGCACCTTGTGTTGAATGCAAAGATTTAGGGGGAGCTCTTGCTAAATTTTGTGCAAAAGGCATTTGAGGCCTCTCATAGTTGACATTGCACTCATTTAGGGGGAGTCTTTACCTAACTCATTACATACACACATCTCTTTTTTTTAACCAAGTTGTGTTGTCATCAATCACCAAAAAGGGGGAGATTGAAAGTGCATCTAGGCTCCTAATTATTTTGGTGATAATGACAATACAATTTGGATGATTTAATGCTTTCAATGAGATGTGTGCAGGAATTAAAGGGATAAAATTCGTTTTGATCAAAGAAGCCCCTCATACCTTCTATTCAGTGTTGAAGCTCAATTGGAGGTTTAAATTGATTTATATTTCGAATTGGAGTATAGGAAACACTGTACTATTAAGAGGGATGCGAATTGACCATCTAGAGATGCTAAAAGTGCTTAGAAAGGTGGATCAAGAAAACCTAGAGAGACACAAAGCCTACACGTACACATACCTTGTTTTTTCCTCTCTGTCTGCCTTTTGTCGGTAGTACCGGCCCTGGGTCGGTAGTACCGAGAAAGGGTTTCTGTCTGGTTTTCTCGAAACCCTCGGTTGTACCGACCCCACGCCGGTACTACCGATAAAGACCTTCTGTTTCGTTTCCGGGGCTCCTCGGTAGTTTCGACCCCAGGTCGGTACTACCGATAAAGCGTTTCTGTCTCCTTTTCTCTGAACCCCTCGGTAGTACCGACCTGAGGTCGGTAGTACCGATAACCTGCGTTCTCAGCATAGTAACGGCTAGTTTTGCAGGGTGGGTATTTATACCCCCTCTTCACTCCCTTCATTTGCTGCTGACCTAACCCGTGACAAACACACCCAAGAGCATTCACTCCCCTTCTCCACTCCTCCCTAGAGCTACTCCTTTTATCCTTTGAGCTAGGGCTTGAGTGAGGAAGAGATTCTTGGTGTGTGATTGAGACACTTTGAGTGACCCAACCATCTCCTTCATCTCAAGAGCACTTGAAGCATCTCCGGGCATCGATTCGCGTTTGTTACTCTTGAAGTTTGCTTCTAGACGGTTAGGCGTCGCCCGTTGAGTGCCCTCTTCGTGTGGAGCACCCGGGATCGTTTGTATTACCCCTCCTTGGTGGAGAATTCTTAGTGAGCATCAATCTTCCTTTGTGGGGATTGGGTGAGGCAAGAGGCTCTTGGTGATAGCCCTCCCTTTGTGGGATCCTCAACGGAGACGTAGCTTCCTTTGTGGAAGTGAACTTCGGATTAAACCTCTTGTCAATTGCTTGTTTGAGTTCTCTCTATTTCTCTAACCCTAGGAGTGTGATTTGGCCCGATCTACATTTTTGTTGTGTTCCAACTTGTATGTTTGGTTGCAGGAGGTTCTTAGCATCTAAACTCAACTCTTGGTTCAAGTAGAATTGCTAGAATCGTTATCATTTTTGAATTTTGTCTTAACCATCTCTGCTAGGTCGGTAGTACCGCCCCTGTGGCGGTAGTACCGAGCCCCTCGATAGAACTGACACAGTGCCGGTAGTATCGACCTGTATTTAACCGCTGCATTTATTTCAGAAATTCGAAGTGATCCTATTCACCCCCCTTCGAGGCATCACAAGGTCCTTTCACTTTTTACCATGGTGCTTGGCATGATCTCTACCTCCATTAGCTATAGGACACTCAGGTCTCAAGATTTTTGGATTTTTCAGACCTGAACCAACTGGTTTGACCTGTTGCTCCAACCCGGTTAGACCTCCTTGCCTAGGCGGTCTGACCGCCTGTCCCAGCACAGCGGCAGCAACAGGTTCTTGGTTTGATGGATAAAAATTCATTTGCCCCCCAGTAGTTTCTAGGATTTTGATAGGCTCATCATCCTCAATAATTGCTTGATCTTGCAAGTCATGAACGATGTCCTTCTCATCACTTGGGAGCTTTGAATCTTCATTTTTGGCAACAAAATTTAAATCATTGGATAAACCGGCTGATGCTAGCCGATTTAATGATCCATTGCCACCAAAACCAATTGTAGACAATTGGTCATCCTCTTGTGTTTGAGAAAATCTCAATCATCCAGAATTAATGGTCGATTGTATAAATTGGCGAAAAATATTGCAATTACTAGTATTATGATCAAATGAATTATGCCACTTGCAATATTTTCTATCTCCTAACTCAAGAGGTGATGAATTAACTTTGTGACCAAAGAATTTAATGAAATTATTTTCTAGCAAGATGTCAAACAAATCACCACACAAAGTTAAATCAATGGTATACTTAATTTTCTTCAACTGATGCTTTTGTGGAGAAGGCTTTAAGGCCAAGCAAACAAACGGTTCAGATTTCAAATCGACCCATTCGGCTATACCTTTCTTTGCACTTCTCATACCCGATGCTTTAGAGTTGTTTGCTATATCAGCAACGGACTTCACAATGGCTCTCGGTTTTGATCTCTTACTTTTAAGTCCAAAATATCCATGAGTACACCATGAAGAGAAAAACTTTGACAATGATGATGTAGAAAATTTAAATGTCAAAGTATTTTTATGATCAGCCTTTTTAATTTTTACAATGCATTGGCTGATAAAATTTGAAGGTATACTACTGCTAGCAAGTAAATTACCATCCTCAATCAATCTCTTAGAATTATTTATGATAGAATCACTAATAAATGAATTAACTGAAAATATAGGATCTGATTGGGAATTACTTATAAAGCATACCTTTTCAAATGAATTGGAGAGGTGAGGAACTTTAATGTGGATGATGTTGTATTTCTCCTCTTGACGGCAGCCCACAGTCATACTCTGCCTGGACCGGTCAGACTGGTGTAGGGGGGCGGTTAGACCGGAGCCTCCAAGATTGTTGGAAATCACCTCGCGTCGACATACCACTGATTCCTTCTCACCTCCTTTGTCTTGGTTTTCAATAGTTTGATGTTCTGATATTTTTGCAGCCTGAACTTGTCGCTTAGTGACATGATAATCACTAGAAAAGTGCACGACACCTTCGGCTTTAGAAAAATCAAGTATGGTTGTTTTCCTATGGTTAATATGCTCGTGTGCAGCTATACTTGACTCTTGTGATATAACAGATTCAGAATGTATATTATTTGTTTCAGCTTTTGTAACAACCAAACAATTGCTCAAATCTGAACCGTTTTCACTTTCACTACCATTGTTGACATTTCTTAACGCAATCACCTAAGAACGGGTTTGGAACCCATCCTGGTAACAGCGCCAGAAATACTGGTTGGTAATTCTTAACGTTACAGGAGTCTGCAAGCGCACGGAAGTACCATTGTAGCATTTCCCCAAAGGAGTATTCCCTAGGGTATCGAATCCAAGGAAGGCATTGGTGGATTGACAAGCTCAACACTATTGCAATGAGTATAGATCATAGACGGAAATAAATCAGACACTCAAGTGCAGGGGTAAAATATGATAATAGGGGTAGTGTGATCACACACACACTCACTCTCTCTCTCTCTCTAAGGGCTCCTAGGCATAGGAGGCAACATACGAGTTAGTTCTAGGTTCTTATGTACTATACACATAAAGCTGGTAGGAACGAGTTAGATACAGTAGCGTTGAAGAACATTGACTTAAGCACCCAGGTACCACGGGGAGCTAACCTCCCGCGTTGCTTCCGCACAACTCCGGTTGTTAGATTTTAGACTCCTACAGCTTATCCGAACGTGGAGGATTTCAGAGGGACCAACGGCTGTCACTACCGCGGCCTACCCCAAGAAAAATCGTGGGATAAGCTCATAAGTAAGGTAGCTACGCAACCCAAGCACCATGCTTACGTTGTTAGCCGGACTTGACCGGCGCGGGCTATTGTGACCCAGGTCAAGCCACCAGATAAACCAGCCAATTACACTGAGTACCGTAGCTTAAGCACAGACTTCATACAACGCAGTCATGTCATCTAATTAGATCAAACCAGGTTATGTACACAAACGGATTCGTGTTTTCCTGTCTGTTCAACTGGATCAAAGGGTCGTGTTCACGAAGAACACGAGCCTCTAACTTATGAACAAACACCAGAAACATGTGAAAGTCACCCGTCAAGTGGATCGAAAGGCCTTGTTCATCAAGAATAGGAGCCTCTAAATGATGAACAGGTGAAGAACACATAAACAAATCACTCATGTATACTAACACAACTTTATATCCTGGTGGCTGTCCCGTGGGTCCTTAGGTCGGTTCCCGGTGTCCACCCTATTTTGGCGCGATTTGCATGCCTTTGTGGGCCCATGGATCCATGTGACGTGCACGTGTCACACTCTGATTTGTCAGGGGTTGCTTCACTTGGATTGCTTGCATGGCATGCATGCATGGCGCCCTGGTTGGCAGCTTTGCATGCATGGCATCCTTGTTGGTAGCCCACCTAGGATGAGGTGATGTGGCATGGACCATAGAAGGTGAGTTTGTCACTCTTTTCCTGCTTATTTTTCTGCAATCAAATAATCTCCAAGGACAAGTGGAACTACATTATTCTTAACTAAATACGTGTAAGAAATGCCTTATTCTCCTTTATTCATGAGTATATTGACGGCTAAAGTAGGCACTTAACAGCCGTCAACAACTCCCCCAAGCTAGCCTCTTGCTCGTCCCGAGCAAGAGATTAAGAACTTAGGTTGGTTGATCAGGAGTTGCTATGATGTTGTATTCCTAATGTATAACAAGTACAGCTAGGTACTCTATCAAGGATTGAAGAAGTTGGCATTGATCTTACCTTACACTCGATTGATATGGGGCGTGTAGCTTCACCTGCCTTGGGCGGTTGAAAGATAGAATGGTTGTATAAAGATTTACCAATCACATGTACCTTGATCAGTTATCAATCCGGAGGTTTTGCAGGTTTTTCAAAAAGAAATCAAAGTTCCTCAAATGATACTCTCAGATCGCTCAATGTGTATGATTCCTCACCAAGGCATGGTTTTGCCTTCTTTCACTACCTACTTCTAATAAGCTGATATGTGGAGCTGTAGGTAGGGAAAACATGTGGCATACCTGTTTCTCATGTATTGTCGAGTTGAAAACTGGATCCTTGGGAGAACAAGTCATACACCCTGATCAAGATGTGCAAAAGTGTGTGTATGGTGGATGGATAATGAACTCCTATTTGCATGATTTTACTCTCCCCTTTTCGAAAATTTTTGAGACTTGGGCTATGTCTCTTTATTCTCCCCTTTTTTTATTTTTCTTTTTCCTCTTCTTTTTTTTCTTTCTCCCTTTTTTTATGAACATAGCACATAGTCCTTGCTGAATATTTTTTGGAGGGAGAGTAATCATGGAACATGCGCGGAGCTTTATTTTGTGGAAAGGATGGGGGATGGATGAAATGATGGTTGCTAACTTCCAGTGTAGAAGTTTCGCATATAGTGGTGTGTATGTGATCTTGATCATAGGAGTAACGACAAGTTTACTCACCGAGGGTCACAATAATTCGACAAGACTCAATAAGGAAATTAGGTAGCATATGTGGAGGTTAACAGAAGCTAAGATCTACATATGGCTTGGATAGGAATTTCTTATCATTGAGGAACTTATCATTTTACCATTTTTCAAAAGAAAACTCCGGATATCAAACATCACATAGTACTAGCTCATAGCAACTCTATTATACCATATCATACCTCGTAACAACTTAGGCAAAGATCATGCTTTTTGCTACCCACAAATTTCAAGCTCAGATTCGATCATACTAGCCAACAAACTCAAAACTTGGATAGGGTACTAAGTTATAAACAAGGCATACAAGAGGAATAAACAGAGCAACTATTTATAATTTCAACCATGGAGAATAAGAACACTCTTACCGCGCATATGAAAACAAACTAATTTAAGAAAGCAAATAAATATTTTTGGTCTTTTTAACTTTTCAGATTTTTATGTGTTTTTGGCATATGGGGTTCTGAAAACAATAGAAGATACAAGTTACCTCAGAATGGGGGTCCTCCCCCCAAGCTAGCTTCAGGCTCACTGTTGCGGAGGGTGGTATCCCATCCACGCGTAGTAAGCCCTCTGCTCCTCCAGCTGTCGCAACTGTCTCTGCTCCATGGTGTGAAGTCTCTCGCCAGTCTGCCAGTCTCGAGTGGACTCAGCCTGCTGGTGCATTGTCTCCTCCATGGTACCGACACGGATGTTGAGCTCGCTCATCTGCTGAGTGAGGGTGGCCCCACGAGATGACAAGCGCAACCCGGACGATGAGGACGAGTCCCCGTAGGTAGCACCGGCGGGCCTAACCCACTCGCCACTCCCTGCACTAGCCCAAGTCGAACTACTCGCACCCGGCTGACTCATGGGTTGGTCCCAACCGGGGGCATATTTGGGTGTAACTCCAGACATGTACCTGGCCGAGGCCCATGCGCTAGACAGCGGTGGGGTAGGCTGAGGCTGTGGCTGAGGTGACGGCTGTGGTGACAGCTGTGGCAGCGGATGTTGTGGCGGTTACTGTGCTGTCGCTGCCCTCCTCAATGCACTCCTAGTGACCCTGTCTCCAGAAACATTAGAACGACAAGGTTCCTCAAGAGGAATGGTCAGTGGTCCTTGGCCGTACAAACGGAAATCCGGGTTAGGTAACCGAATCTGGTTTGCATGGCCAGGGTAGAAGAAAACCAAAGAATCATCCGAGCCCTTTTTAAGAGTATGTCCTTGAATCAGATACGCCTCATCTATCACGGCTCGGGGAGAATCAATGTAAGGAACGTTAGCCCCTTATGTAATCCCAAGACTCGAAATGATGCGTGTGATCAAAGACGTACACTCAATAGAACCCGTCATCCTAAAATTTGTCAACCACTGCCGAATCATAGCTTGCACTGGGGAGATTCTGATTCGTCTGACCACGGTATATAATATCCTCATCTCGTCCATGCGCACGGTTCGAACATCATCCCTTGGAAAGAGAGTGACGGCGAGCCACTTGTGCCACAGTCGGAGAGTGGGATGTGTGATATCGTTGCACTGAGGTGCTAACTTGCCACAGACAGGCCGACCAGAAAGCTCTTCCCAAAAACTATCTCGAATAAAATCGCTGCAAGCTTGATCAAGAGAAATAGCACAACGACGATGAAAACCGAGAGCACGACTAAGATTTGACCATGAGACTCGATACGACGTTCCATGGAAACGAAACGTAATACCGGTCTCATCCTCCCAAAGAGGACAGAGGAACTGGATGGTGAGAGGCCTAGAACCGATCTCCCACACCGGAACAAAGTTCTCCCAACCAAGAGCATGCCAAATGGAATCGAACTCGGAGTCCATACCTGTTTTCTCGAGAAGGGCCGAGTCGAACTCCTTGGTGTTGGCAAAGACTCGATCCTTGATGAGAGCGTAGGCTCGTCTCTCCCGGTCGTCGCTCAAGTCGATGAAGGCGGCATCTGCGTCGCACACTCCTTCAGCTTGTGGTGTGGGTAGCTCCTCTTCTTCCTCTTCTTCACGGTTGGTTGACATTGGACTCGGTGTAGCTCTGGAGTGGTGAGACGAGCCCTCCCCGTCTCTCGAACGGCGTGAGCGGGTCACCTTCCGGTACGTATCGGCGAACCAACTCATCTTGCACAACAATGGGACAACACGAGCAACTCGGTGATGGGTTAGTGAAATCGAAATGAAATCCTTACCGAGCTTGCTCCACCAATATTCAATATTCAGCGATGAGGACCAGGTGTGTCTGAGGACCAGTGGAGGGTCGCTCCTTAGTGAAGAGTGATTGACAATGTTGTGTAGACTGATGCTTGGCTAAGTGTGCAGGTACAGGTTGCGGCTTGACTCGTGTCGGTGCAGGTGAAGAACAAGCGCGAAAGTCCTTAGCCGTGGCAGCCTCCATGTGATGGAGTGGCAAGTAGGCTTGGTTCGATGGACCCGGTGGCCGATGGGGTCAAGTGCGAGCCATGCGGTGCAAGACTGGCGGGCTGAAGTCGTGAACATGGGCCGGTGCAAGGTAGCGGTTGAAGCCCGAAGCTTGCACGCGGGGTTTGTTGGTTTGCCCACAAAACCATCGGTGGACGGTTTCTTGGTTTGGGCCGCAAAACCAAGCCCGCAGGCCCGAGGCGACAGAGACGGTGATCTGGGAGCTTCGGGAAGCTTCGAGGTGGAGGGCACGTGGCGTGATCGCGGGGTTTGCGTCGAGGTGAAGCAAAGCCGTGGTGGAAGCGTGTCCATCCGATGAAGTCTTGACCAAAATGCCCCTGAGGGGTTGTATCTTCATTTCAAGCAGTAGGGGTAGCGTGGTCATTTACCTCCCTCCGATGGACTTCGTATAAATAGCGGAGAGGTGGATGGCATCTCTCTCTCTTGGACTCTAGGGCATTCTCCCCCGGTAGATTTCTTTGAACTGCTTCTTTTCCCTCTGGATTCCTTAGGCTAGACTCTTGTATAGACTCTGAATTCTGGATGTATGGAAGCATTTGGCATTGCGGTAATCTCCTAGTCCTCTGGGATTTTCGTGTCATTTTTGGGACTATTTTTGGGGAGTTTCGTTCTTCGCTCGATTCGTGATTTTGGAGGCATTTCTTCACGGATTTTTTTGAGGGGATCATGGGTGGATGCCTTGCGCATCTTTGTGTGTGATCTTGACCCCTCACACACCATGGAGAGCCTTTGATTTGTACGTTTTTGGTTGGTGCCCGAGTTCATGGTGGTGGTTCGGTTGATCCGTGATTCCCGGTGATTTAGTGGCTTAGGAGTTGAGATTTTTGGGGCATAGCTTCCTCTTGTGTTGCTTATCATCTCCCCCAAATCTTGTCTCAAGAGCTTTAGCTGTTTGGGAGATCCGGTGATGGAAAGGTGGAGTTGACTCCCGAGCTCGAACATTTTTCTGCTCTGTTCCTGCTAGGCAGACGGTCCGCGAGGCCCGTGCGGACGGTCCGTGAGGCTCTGGTAGCGTTGGTGTTCTTCGTGTTCTTCGCGTGTTCTTGAGCGCTCGAGTTTCGATTCTTTGAGTTGCTTTGTTTCAGTTGCAACAAGTTTGGCGGACGGTCCGCGAGGGAGGCCCGGACAGTCCGTGACGGCCGGACGGTCCGCAGTGAACCGTCGGACGGTCCGTTTTTCCCGGTGCATTCCTAGAGGTTCTGGTCGCTTTTTCAGACGGTCCGCGAAGACCTGACGGACAGTCCGCGAAGTCATCACGGACGGTCCGCCCGGACACCTCGGACAGTCCGCCAGGCACTTTCTAGAATTGATCAAGTGCTTTGATTCTTGCTTTGGTGCTTCCGCTCTTTGCTTCTAGGATTGTCTCGTGTTCTTCTAGGCTTGTGTGTGCCTTGTTTGGAGCTTCCTTTGTGTGTGCGAGTACTTGGAGTGGCAATCGGGGTATAGGCCGAGTTCGACCTTCGGGAAGAATTTTTATCGGCTCCCATTCACTCCCCACCTCTCTGGTCGCTCGATTCGGTCCTTCAATTGGTATCAGAGCTGATTACGGATCTTCTTGATTCTAACCAGTCTAAGATCCAAAGATGGGCGATTACGGCAAGGGGTCGGGTCCTCTGCACTTTGATGGCAAGAATTGCCCGATGTGGGAGAGTCACATGGGCGTGTTTTTGCGAGGGAAGGGAACTCTCATCTGGGAGGTCACTTAGAATCCTCATTATGCCATCCCAGAGAGTTTTCTGCTTCCAGGATCGCGGGACATGTTTGAGGCCAACAGCAAGGCCGTTGATTACTTTTTCCGTGCTCTCTGTGCCTCGGAGTTTGATCGAGTGTACGGAGAGGATGTGGCCGGAAATATTTGGCTCAAGTTGAAGAATGCTCATGTTGGCAATGCCCAAGTGCAAGCCCGTATGTTTACCACTTACTGGAGAGAGTACGAGAACTTCACTCATCTCCCCGGTGAGTCGACCGATGCAATGTTTCAGCGCTTCACTTGCATAGTCAACAACATGAGGGCCAATGTGACAGTGCTCCCATACACGGATCATGATCAAGCTATCAAGCTTTTGCATGCCCTGGATAGGTCTGTGTGGGAAGCCAAGATCGAGGCCATTGAGGAGTCGAGCGCGTATGACACACTGTCGCTGGATGAGCTGTTCTCCAAGCTCAGGTCTTCAGAGGTTGATCGAGGCTTGAGAGCCAAGAGCGAGAGCCCCACTGATCCTCATAGTTTGGCTCTCGTCTCAGGATCGAGGACTAACGCTAACTCTGTTGGCTTTTCTTTGTCTTGTCTTGTGTCCTTGCCAGATGAGGACTTTGAGGTGCTGAACGAGGATGATCTCGCCTTGTTGAGCAAGAGGTTTGGGCGGATGTACGAGAACCGCAAGAATGCAAGGCGGAGCTCGGGGATGTGCTATCGGTGCGGGAAGCACGGGCACTTCATCACCGAATGCCCTGAAGCCATGGAGATCAAGAACGACTACAAGGGCAAGCCCAAGCACGACTACAACAAGCACCGCTCCCAGAACGACTACAAGGACAAGCACAAGGACAAGGGCGAGAGAAGGCACAAGAAGAGTGGCGGCCAAAAGAAGAAGACCGCTCGAGCGATGGTGGTCGGAGCGAGCGACATCGACTCGACATCAAGCGATGCTTCCTCCGACTCGAGCAGTGAGGAAGAACAAGAGAAGCGCAAGGACAAGCGGTACACGGGCAAGAACTTCACCGGCCTGAGCTTCATCGCGCAAGGAGGCTTTTGCGGCATGGCGCATTCCAAGAAGGGTGGGAAGCACAGCTCGGATTCGAACTCCGACTCCGATGAAGAGGTACGACAAGATCCCAACTTCTTGCTAGAGGAGAATGCTAGGCTGAATGAATTGCTTGACAATCGTGATGATGTGCTTAGAAAGACCAACAAGGAGAAGAGGGAATGTAGGTCTTTGTTGGGTGATGCTAAGGACAAGGTAGCTGAACTTGAATCCTTGCTTGTGCACGCTAGAAATGAGATAGCTGCTTTGAAATCTGCTCCTGTGGTGTCTGATGAGATTGATTGTGGTGACTGCTCAGTTTTTCTTGCTGATTTGACTGCTCTTAAGGAGAAGCATGCCTCTACCTTGGAGGAACTAGATGTGATTAGGATTGAGTGTGATGAATTGAAGTCTAGGCCAGCTTTACTAGGTGCTTGTACCTCATGTTCTGTTTTGCATGCTCGGCTAGATGAGTCTCACACAAGAATAGTTTCTCTTGAGGTGGCATTGAAAGCTCCTCTTCCTACATCATGTTCAACCTGTGAAATGCATGCTTTGAAAAACATGGAACTTACACACTATGTTGATCATCTGCAGGATGAAAATGATGAGCTTAGAAAATTGATGAGTTGGTTGTCTAGGCATGAGCCACAATTGAGTTTGATGTTGGCTCAGTTCAAGAGGTTTGATGGTCAGGTGTTGGGGGCTAAGAAGAGTGGTGAGAAGAGTGGTGAGGGAGAAGAGAAAGTTGGAGAGATCCCTACTCAACCACACACCATACCCATGAACAAATATGCACCCAAGCCAAACCACTTGAGAAACAAGCTTGATACTACTCCAGACCCACCAGTGTTCCCCCAGAAAATAGAGAATTACCAGAAACCCATCAAGTTTGTGAGCATCCTGGGTAATGTTTTTGAAGGGAAGTCAGGAGAGAAAAGTGTTGAGAAGCCCACAGAAAAGCCACTGCCTAAGCCAGTGCCTATCCGCTTCCATTGTGAGTATTGTGGGAGGGATGGACACAAGGATGAGTTCTGTTTCCGAAGGAAGAGGGATGAGCGGTTTGCTAGGGAGATGGCAAACAAGGACAGGTACCACCTTGCTCGTGGTGTACCTGAGCCTCGTAGAGGGCCTCTACCTAGGGGTGAGGTGTATATGCGTACAGTTCCCACTCGTGGAGGTGGAGGTGGAGGTGTGTTCCCTCAGAGAGACAGGCGTGTTGGGTTTGGGCGTGGTGAGATGGCTCGACGTGCTCCTTCTCCTGACCATTACGAGTTTGGGAGGCATGATCGGAGCTTTGGGTCTCAGATGGACTACGGGCCACGTTTTCCTCCTCGTGGTGCGCGTACTCCTCCAGTGAGACGTGACAGGTCCTTTGGTGGTAGGCGTGAGAGGGCTCTGCCTAGAGGTTCTGGGAGGATGGATTTTACTAACCCTTCTTTTGAGCAAATGGCTCATCACTGGTTTGACTCTTTTGGTACTAACCCCAGTGTTGAGTCGCTTGCTCATTCTCGTCCTCGTTTTTTATTGCAGGTGGGAGGCTTGGAGAACTTTTGGTTGATCGATTCCGGTTGCTCACGACACATGACCGGAGATCGTGGGTGGTTCTCCAGCCTCACCCCGGTGAGTACGAGGGAGTACATCACTTTCGGGGACAATGGGAGAGGACGAGTGCTTGCTGAAGGTATGGTGAAGGTGAGTAGCAAGGTGACCTTAAGAAGTGTGGCCCTGGTCAAGTCACTTGGTTTTAACCTGTTGTCAGTATCTCAATTGCTTGACGAAGGTTTTGAGGTTCGTTTCAAGTCGGGTGCTTCTCGTGTGCTTGATTCTCGAGGTAATCTTGTCTGTACGATCGTCCCCGAGGGTCAAATCTTTCGTGCCGACTTTTCCCAGTCTGTTTGTCCTCCTTGATGCTTTGTTGCTGGCGTTTCATCTGAGCTTTGGAAATGGCATAGGAGGTTGGGACACTTGAGCTTTGAGTTGCTTTCCCGCTTGAGTGGTCTTGATCTTGTCCGAGGATTGCCTAAGTTGAAATTCGAGAAGGATTTGGTTTGTGCTTCTTGTCGGCATGGAAAGATGGTTGCCGCTTCTCACGCCCCTCTGACTTCAATCATGATTGAGCGACCTTGTGAGTTGTTGCACATGGATTTGGTTGGGCCAGCTCGTGTTCGCTCTGCAGGTGGGAAGTGGTATGTGCTTGTGGTTGTTGATGATTTTTCGAGGTACTCTTGGGTTTTCTTTCTGGAGGATAAGGGTGAGACATCTGGCTTTGTTTGAGACTTGATCTTGAGGTTGAAGAATGAGAGACACGGTGATGCCATTCGAGCTATACGCAGTGACAATGGCATAGAGTTTAAGAACTCTCATTTTGATGCCTTTTGCAGTGATCTTGGTCTTGATCATCAGTACTCTTCTCCATACGTCGCTTGTCAGAATGGCGTTGTGGAGAGGAAGAACCGGGCCCTTTGTGAAATGGCCAGGACGATGCTCGATGAGCATAGAACTCCTAGGCGTTTCTGGGCCGAGGCGGTCAATACCGCTTGCTATGTCTCAAATCGCATCTTCCTTCGTGCCTTTAAGAAGAAGACCTCTTATGAGCTGATGCATGGCCGACAACCCAAGGTGAGTCACTTTAGAGCTTTTGGTTGCAAGTGTTTCATTCTGAAGAAGGGCAAGTTGGATAAGTTTGAGTCTAGATGTTCGGACGGGATTTTCCTTGGTTATGCGATTCATTCTAGAGCATATCGTGTGCTCAATCTTGACACTAACTGAACCATGGAGACTTGCGAGGTTACCTTCGACGAGACACAGCCATGTAGCTCTTCTGCTTTTGAGTGTGCAGGTGACGAGGAGATTGGAGCGAGGATCTTCGAGGATGAGAAGGACGGAGATGGAGACGACGACGATGATGGTGGTGATGCTCCAGCGGCTGATCGTGTACGTGCTACTTCCACTACTACGACGACGATCGAGGACGGACCATCCCCTACACCCACTACGACTGAGGCTGTTCGAGTGGAGGTTGCTGCTGAGGGGGAGGTTGTGTCCAGGCGAGAGGCTCCCCGGCGAGTACAAGTTGATCACCCACCGACGACCATCATTGGTGACCTTCATGAACGTACTACACGGTCGAGGTCAAGGAATACTTCTCATTTCGCTCACTCTGCTTTTGTTGCTTCTTTCGAGCCTAAAGATATTCGACACGCTTTGTCTGATGAGAATTGGGTGAATTCCATGCATGAGGAGTTGGAAAACTTTGAGAGAAACCAAGTCTGGGTGTTAGTCGATCCACCGCCAAATTGCCGTCCCATAGGTACCAAGTGGGTGTGGAAGAACAAAGAGGGTGAGAATAGGATGGTTGTGAGAAACAAGTCGAGGTTGGTGGCGCAAGGGTTCAGCCAGAAGGAGGGGATAGACTATGAGGAGATATTTGCTCCTGTGGCCCGTTTGGAGGCAATTAGGATCCTTCTAGCCTTTGCCGTGGCTAAAGGGTTCAAGTTGTAGCAAATGGATGTCAAGAGTGCTTTCTTGAATGGGGTGATAGAGGAAGAAGTGTATGTGAGGCAACCCCCGGGGTTTGAGAGTGAAAAATACCCACACCATGTATACAAACTCAAGAGAGCGCTCTATGGGTTGAAACAGGCACCTAGAGCTTGGTATGGCAGGTTGAGAGGCTTTTTGCTGAGTAAGGGGTTTGTGATGGGCACAGTTGATAAGACCCTGTTCCTCCTTAAGCATGGGAATGACCTTTTGATTGTTCAGATATACGTGGATGACATAATCTTTAGTGGCTCTTCTCATGATCTTGTTGCCAGATTTGCAGATGACATGAGCAGGGAATTTGAGATGTCCATGATGGGCGAGCTGCAGTTTTTCTTGTGTCTCCAGATCAAGCAGTGCAAGGACGGGACTTTTGTACATCAGGCGAAGTACACCAGGGACATGGTGAAGAAGTTTGGCATGAATGACTCCAAGCCGCTGACTACACCGATGCGTACAACTACGGCTTTGGACGCGGACGAGGACGACGAACCCGTGGACCAGAAGGAGTACCGGAGCATGATCGGCTCCCTCCTCTACTTGACGGCGACGAGGCCAGACATACAGTTCAGCGTGTGTCTGTGCGCTCGTTTTCAGGCTTCACCGAGGACTTCACATCGGCAAGCCGTCAAGCGGATTTTCAGGTACTTGAACTACACTCCTGAGTTTGGTCTGTGGTACTCTTCCTCCTCGACACTCAGGCTTCATGGTTTTTCTGATGCGGATTTCGCTGGGTGTCGATTGGATCGCAAGTCCACTTCTGGGTGTTGTCAGTTCCTTGGTTCTTCTTTGGTCTCTTGGTCATCTCGCAAGCAATCGAGTGTAGCCCAGTCCACCACCGAGGCTGAGTATGTAGCTGCTGCTAGTTGTTGTTCCCAGCTGCTTTGGATGACCTATACCATGAGTGACTTTGGTGAGGAGTGCTCCCAGGTTTCACTTTTCTGTGACAGCACCAGTGCCATAAGTGCAGCCAAAAATCCTGTCCTCCACTCCAAAACGAAACACATAGAAGTGAGGTACCACTTCCTGAGAGACAATGTGGAAAAGGGAAACATATGTTTGTCCTATGTTCCTACCCAAGACCAGCTAGCTGACATTTTTACCAAACCGCTTGACCAAGTCACTTTCACTCGCTTGCGGGGTGAGCTTGGGGTGTGCTTTCCTTTCTAGCTTGGGTCTTGGAGCTTCTCATGTATATATGTGCCATATGTTCATTTTGTTGCATTTCCTTCATGCATTTTACTTTCTGTACAAAACCTGGTAGGATAGCCATCTTTGGATCACTTGAGCTAGGATTGAGCTTCTCTTATATACATTGATCACTGATGTGCTATGGATGAGATATGTGCATGTTTGGTAATTTGTGGATGTAAATGCTATGCTCATGATGGTTTTGCCATATATGTATGATGAGATAGCATTTTGCTTGTGAAAATGATAAAATTGCCTCTCTCATGAGTAGATGCTTGTCTATGCTCAATTTGTGCTCAAATGCTTATATCATGCTTAGTTTATGCTTGGGGTCAAAGACCTTTTGTCATTGAAAATGTTTAGCCCTTTTGCTTGCTTGGGGAGGAGCATAAGCTTCTTTTTGCCGCAAAGGCACTTCATGTACCATGTTTAATCTTGAAAATGAATTTGGTGTATGAATTGCCTTATGCTTGAAAAATGAGCTCCTAATCATGTTTTGATATTCATATCTTGGGTGCTAAACCGTAGCATGTTGTCTACCATGAGAAGTCTCATCTTAAGAAGTAGACACATGGCTCGGTGGCTTTAACATGACTTGAGTAGCTTGTGGGCGTTTATAATGATCTTGTGATGAGAATTTGTGATCTTGCATAAACTTTGGATGATCTAGTGTATTTATGTTCAAATTGGTATAGAGAGAGTCTTGCTCATGAGATGACTATTGCTTTGTGAAAATTGCTTGAAATTGCTTTTAGCCATGTCACATGCTTATATGTCTCTACCTTCTTGATGGCAATGTGCTAGATACACCATGTCTACTTTGCTTGCTCTATGTCTCTTTTGTAGCACTTTGTTGTGCTCTTTGTATATTTGAGAAGCTTGGTAGATTGTGTATATGCTTTGACATGCATTTTTCATGAAAACAAGGGGAAGAGCATCATATACCTTGATTCTTGCATTGTCAACAAGGGGGAGAATTTTGGGAGATATACATGCATTGGGAGTTTTTATGCAAATTTGGTATGCATTTGTGAGATGTTGCATGTGAGGAGAAAAATTTGAGAAGAAGAGGTTGCATTTGCTCAGGGGGAGTTTGCATATGTGCAGGGGGAGCTCCTTTGATTTTCTTGAGTTCTGTGCTCTGTGGTGTGCTCCTTGTGAGCTTTGTTTTGTCTCGGCTGTGTCGAGCCGTTGCCCTTGTCTTAGGGGGCCGAGACTTGGATTGGCAAGTGATCTTCTTTCCGCTTGTTCTTTGGCTTTGGATCACTTGCTTTGGAGGTTTGTGTTCGTGGTTGTTTTCTTTTCTTTTTCTCTATCATGGTTACTAAGGGTGTTGTCAATGCACTCATCAAGGGGGAGATTGAGGACCAGGTGTGTCTGAGGACCAGTGGAGGGTCGCTCCTTAGTGATGAGTGATTGACAACGTTGTGTGGACTGATGCTTGGCTAAGTGTGCAGGTACAGGTTGCGGCTTGACTCGTGTCAGTGCAGGTGAAGAACAAGCGCGAAAGGCCTTAGCCGTGGCGACCTCCGGGTGATGGAGTGGCAAGTAGGCTTGGTTCGATGGACTCGGTGGCCGATGGGGTCAAGTGCGAGCCATGCGGTGCAAGACTGGCGGGCTGAAGTCGTGAACATGGGCCGGTGCAAGGTAGCGGTTGAAGCCTGAAGCTTGCACACGGGGTTTGTTAGTTTGCCCACAAAACCATCGGTGGATGGTTTCTTGGTTTGGGCCGCAAAACCAAGCCCGGAGGCCCGAGGCGACGGAGACGGTGATCTAGGAGCTTCGGGAAGCTTCGAGGCGGAGGGCACGTGGCGTGATCGCGGGGTTTGCGTCGAGGTGAAGAGAAGCCACGGTGGAAGCGTGTCCGTCCGATGAAGTCTTGACCAAGCAGTAGGGGTAGCGTGGTCATTTACCTCCCTCCGATGGACTTCGTATAAATAGTGGAGAGGTGGATGGCATCTCTCTCTCTCTTGGACTCTAGGGCTTTCTCCCCCGGTAGATTTCATTGAACTGCTTCTTTTCCCTCTGGATTCCTTAGGCTAGACTCTTGCATAGACTCTGACCTCTGGATGTATGGAAGCATTTGGCGTTGCGGTGATCTCCTAGTCCTCTGTGATTTTCGTGTCATTTTTGGGACTATTTTTGGGGAGTTTCGTTCTTCGCTCGATTCGTGATTTTGGAGGCATTTCTTCACGGATTTCTTTGAGAGGGTCATGGGTGGATGCCTTGCGCATCTTTGTGTGTGATCTTGACCCCTCAAACGCCGTGGAGAGCCTTCGATTCGTGCATTTTTGGTTGGTGCCCGAGTTCATGGTGGTGGTTCGGTTGATCCGCGATTCCCGGTGATTTAGTGGCTTAGGAGTCGAGATTTTTGGGGCATAGCTTCCTCTTGTGTTGCTTATCATCTCCCCCAAATCTTGTCTCAAGAGCTTTAGCCGTTTGGGAGATCCGGTGATGGAAAGGTGGAGTTTACTCCCGAGCTCGAACATTTTTCTGCTCTGTTCATGCTAGGCGGACGGTCAGCGAGGCCCGTGCGGACGGTCCGCGAGGCTCTGGCAGCGTTGGTGTTCTTCGTGTTCTTCGCGTGTTCTTGAGCGCTCGAGTTTCGATTCGTGGAGTTCCTTTGTTTCAGTTGCAACAAGTTTGGCGGACGGTCTGCGAGGGAGGGCCGGACAGTCCGTGATGGCCGAACGGTCCGCAGTGAACTGTCGGACGGTCCGTTTTTCCCGGTGCATCCCTAGAGGTTCTGGTTGCTTTTTCGGATGGTCCGCGAAGACCTGACAGACAGTCCGCGAAGTCATCGCGGACGGTCCGCCCAGACACCTCGGACAGTCCGCCAGGCACTTTCCAGAATTGATCAAGTGCTTTGATTCTTACTTTGGTGCTTCCGCTCTTTGCTTCTAAGATTGTCTCGTGTTCTTCTAGGCTTGTGTGTGCCTTGTTTGGAGCATCCTTTGTGCGTGCGAGTATTTGGAGTGGCAATCGGGGTATAGGCCGAGTTCGACCTTCGGGAAGAATTTTTATCGGCTCCCATTCACTCCCCCCCCCCTCTCTGGTCGACGATTCGGTCCTTCAAGCGACAAATTGGAGAGAGTGCTTGACACTTCCACTTGAGCAAGAAAACCAAAGAGCAAGAGCAAAGAGGGAGAGAAGGTGAAGGAAATGAGTGAATGGGTGAAGAAACCCCTCAAGCCCCCTTCTATTTATAGGCAACCGAGCTAGGCACCGGGGGAAAGGACAAGAGCAACAGCTAGGAGCCGTTGGAGGAGGCGGGGCCCACATGACCGGGGGTCGGCCGAACCCCTGCCGGGCCCGCCTGCCTCCAACTTTTTGCAACGGCTCTCTAACGGTTACCTGATGCCCTGCCCAGATGTCTAGGTCCAGATTCGTGCAAAATTTTGCTCGAACAATTTTTCTTAGGGTTTTCCAACTCAAGAATTTATTTTCAGAATTTTTATTTGAAAGGGGAAATTTGGCTAGAAAAATCTAGCATGCAGATGCAAGGTTGGAAAAGTCAAATATGCATTTGGAAAAATCAAATAAAATTTGGTAAGGGAAATATGAGATAACTACCAATTTTACCTTTTAGCAAAAAGGACTCATCTTTTTAAGTCTGAGAGCGAGACTTTTCTCGGCGATCAATTCCACTTGTCACCCCATTCCCGAGAAATAGATGGAGATGACTTCTGTATTTCCCGCCACACCTTTCTTGTTTTCTTCGGCTTTGTTGGAGTGGTGGGAAGTCGTTGGGGTTGTGGCTCCATCCATGCCCCTGATTGCTCATTTTTGCCCTGCAGTGTATAGCATTTCTCTTCTGTTGCCTGAAATTGGAACATCAAGTTCCTCTTCCCAATGCGGAATCAGATCGTTCCGGCTCCGGCATTGATCCTTGCGTTGGCGTCACTTAGGAACAGCCTCCCAAGAATGAGGGGCATTCCCTCATCGTCTTGCATGTCAAGGACCATGAAGTCCGCGAAGATGCATGAACCTTGGATGAATACCAATAAGTTCTCTACTATCCCCTCTGGATATCGGATCGATGCATCAGCAAGTTGGACGGTCGTCGCAGTTGGAGTTAGAGCTGGATATCCCAATTGTTCAAACATGGCCTTGGACATAAGGTTAACACTTGCACCAAGGTCACAGAGAGCATGCTTAATCTTCTGGTAATATATCTTGCAGGTGATAGCCGGATAACCAGGATCTTTCTTATGTGTGATTGTTGAAGATTCCCATGGGTCAAGTACCTGCTGTATAGGCTTCCCTGCATAGTCAGTGGCTTGTGCCCGCCCAGATGGCTTACCCCATCTGGTGGACACTACACAAACATTTTCGCAGGAAGATACGGGTTGCCCCGGAATCTTCCCATCTTCAGCAGAGGGAACCAAAGCAGCCAATTGAGCCAACTGGGTTTTTATCATCTTATTAAAGCTCAACTGGTTTTTAAGAGCAGAAGAAAGGCTATCAATTTTAATGTTAAGGCTCTCAAAAGCCTTATCATAGGCAGTTGTTTCCTTATTAAAGCCTTCATTAATCTTAGCTTGCCCAAAGACTAGATCTTTCAAGGAAGGTTGGTGTGGGTTGAAAGAATTACCTTGATTACCTTCTTGATAATAAGGGCGCGATTGATTCCACGTTTGACCTCCTTGTGGACGATAACCGTTGTTGTTGCCGTTCATGTACATCACATCCTCCTCAGTAGCGGGGCAGTAATTCCCTGAATGCCCAGTATTACCACGGACTTCGCAAGTCATGCGAGCATCCATAGCTTGAGTAGTGGTGGCCATGGCGGCCTTCTCATTTGCTAGATCATCTATTCTCTTCATCATTAGGTCCATCTTGGCGTGCAACATATCCGCTTCCTTGACGGTATGTGTACCCCTCTGACGTGGCTGGAGTCGATCATCACTCCACCCTTGATTGGTAACCATCTTCTCAATCAGTGTAGTAGCTTCAGTAATAGTAAGAGAGAAGAAGGCCTCTCCAACTGCAGCATCAATATGGCCTCGGGCTGTCAGAGTCAGCCCATTATAGAAACTCTGAAGAATAAGCTAGTTGTCCATCCCATGATGAGGACATGCCAGGATGTACTCCTGGAGCCTCTCCCAAGCTTATGGGATAGTCTCATTTGCCGCTTGCTGGAAACTTGAAATTCGCCCCCGAAGGACATTGGTTTTGCCCAACGGAAAGAACTTCGCGAGGAATGCTGCGGAGCACTTTGCCCAAGTGTTAATCTCTGCACGGTTAGCATAGTTCCACTGCTTCACCTTTCCCAGGAGTGAGAAGGGAAACAGTCGCAGACGAATAACATCTTCCTCCACTCCTCGTATAATGAAGGTACTACACAGTTCCAGGAACTGCTGCAGGTGGGCGCTCGTGTCTTCATTAGGCTTGCCACAGAATGGGCTAGCCTGTACCATCGTGATTAAGCCAGTCTTGATCTCGAAGTTTCCATTCCTAGTGTTGATCACAGGGCCTGTCGGCACCTGGTCAGCAGAGGGAGCGGAGTACTCGCGGAGAGTCTTCTCGACAGGGTTGGCCATGGAAGTTGATACGGATGGCACAAAGGAAGCTGGATCGACTTCCGAACGTTCACGCAAAGGAGAGCCGAAATGAGTTCGTGCCTTCCTTACGAGTGACTCAGGATCTTCAGTAAAATTCGGCAGTAAGTCGAAACTAGTCATGCACTACCTGTCTTCATCATCAATAGACAAAGAAGACAATCCAAGTTAGCCTGCATTGAGAACTATTTTATTCCTGTCATGATTATAAACATATGCAAAGTGTTGATATGTCATCTTAAGCCTTCCCCGGCAACGGCGCCAGAAATGCTTGTTGATATTTCTTATCGCAATCACCTAAGAACGGGTTTGGAACCCATCCTGGTAACAGCGCCATAAATGCTTGTTGGTAATTCTTAACGTTACAGGAGTCCACAAGTGCACGGAAGTACCATTGTAGCATTTCCCCAAAGGAGTATTCCAAAGGGTATCGAATCCAAGGAAGGCATTGGTGGATTGACAAGCTCAACACTATTGCAATGACTATAGATCATAGACGGAAATATATCAGACACTCAAGTGCAGGGGTAAAATATGATAATAGGGGTAGTGTGATCACACACACACTCACTCTCTCTCTCTAAGGGGTCCTAGGCATATGAGGCAACATACGAGTTAGTTCTAGGTTCTTATGTACTATACACATAAAGCCGGTAGGAACGAGTTAGATACACTAGCGTTAAAGAACACTGACTTAAGCACCCAGGTACCACGAGGAGCTAACCTCCTGCGTTGCTTCCGCACAACTCCGGTTGTTAGATTTTAGACTCCTACAGCTTATCCGAACATGGGGGATTTCAGAGGGACCAACGGTTGTCACTACCGCGGCCTACCCCAAGACAAACCGTGAGATAAGCTCATAAGAAAGGTAGCTACGCAACCCAAGCACCATGCTTACGTTGTTAGCCGGACTTGACCAGCCCGGGCTATTGTGACCCAGGTCAAGCCACCAGATAAACCAGCCAATTACACCGAGTACCGTAGCTTAAGCACAGATTTCATACAACGCAGTCATGTCATCTAATTAGATCAAACTAGGTTATGTACACAAACGGATTCGTGTTTTCCTATGTCTGTTCAACTGGATCAAAAGTTCGTGTTCGCGAAGAACACGAGCCTCTAACTTATAAACAAACACCAGAAACATGTGAAAGTCACCCGTCAAGTGGATCGAAAGGCCTCGTTCATCAAGAACATGAGCCTCTAAATGATGAACAGGTGAAGAACACAACAACAAATCACTCATGTATACTAACACAACTTTATATGAAATAGCTGAGAGACATGGGTACCCATGGGTCCCCACTGACCAGGGTCTCAGCCGTCCCCGACAGGTGGGTCCGACCTACCAGACGACCCGCCGACCTGACATGCGGGCCCAAGGATGTAAAGATACTTGGTGTACAAGACAAGACAGTCCAGCTCGGATAATCTTTCCCTGTTGAAACCAACTAGGATAGATGGAAACCAACTTGTAGCCCAAGGTCGTCGGCCAATATAAGGCGGCCTGGGGCGCCATCCATAGGGTAGATCTTCAACCTCACACATAATCCACCACAACTGGACGTAGGGTTTTACTCTCCGGAGGCCTCAACCAGTCTAAACCCCCTTGTCTCCCCATTTTCATCGCCATATTCGCCTAGTTCCGAGTTCACCACGTGGACTACCACCTACGCTCTTAGGTCCCGATCCTCCATTAACCTGCAAACCTCTAGGGTAACCCCCTAGCGGATCTGTCCAGGTCTCACCCCCTGACAGTTGGCGCGCCAGGTAGGGGTGATCGGGAGCTTGCTGTGTAGCATGGTGGCCGGACCCAGCGTCATCTTCGGTGACGGCACGAAGAACTCCCTCGACGACGACCTCCTCGCTGACGCCCTACGATCTAATCGCGAGGTCGACGTCTTCGTTCTCCAGATGGCACGCTATACATTTTTTGCGACCCACCCTCCACACCCTTCAAGACGATTCGGCGACTGATCCGCTTGATCAGTTGCTGGTTTTATCCGTCGTGACATCGTGCGGTTCCGGCCCTAGAAGCAACCTTTGCATCATCCGCAAATATCGATCTCGATGGCACGACCTCGGTGTCGGTGATTCGGCGAAATCGACTTCGGCATCTAGCGCTCGTACAAGAGCAATCGGGATCACGCACAAATCCATCTACATGGATGCGATGGGCCCTGAGCACCATCCGCCCTGCGTCAATCCTGTGACGACCTGCATATGAAAAAAAATTCAATCTACCGAAGCTATACGTGTGCACAGGGGACACGTCTTTCCCTTTTATTTTCTTTCTTCCATATTAACTTAATAAGGCTTGTACTATTTCCATATCTTGATTAATTGACGTGAACTCTTTGTTCCATGTTTTGGAGAGACACGAGTCCTGTCTGTTGGCAAGTTAAGGATGACGACACGCAAGATGTGCGCATGCGCACCCGGTTCACGATCTCAATGGCAAGTTCCGCAATGACGTTGTGCAGCTCCGACTACCTTCATTATGCGCGCTGCTCCTGCAGCTAGCGTTGGACCGTACCTCCTATGAGGCCACGGCTCGACTACTACACCATTGCTCGCTCGGCGCAGCTTCGGTTCTTCCGACCTTCAACGACTCATCACCGACCTCTTCAACATTCCGACCTCGGTCACGGCGACGCACAAGCTAAGTGTTATTTGTAATTAATATTTTTACGGCTTCTATATGTTTCATCAATAGTCTCTGTGACTTTCGCCGAACTGCTTTACATGTTTTTTCCTGCCTTATTTTCCCTCCCCCTTCGACATGCTCGGGGGCTTGGTATAGCCGACCTCGATACGCTCGGGGGCATGGTATAGCCGACCTCGACACGATCTAAAGGTCGCCAGACCTGAGGGATTTAATTAACTTCTGTGCGTTCTCCCTTTAAATGTCTTTTACTCACTATGCGCATTCTTAAGTCGTGTGGTTGCGAGACCTTGGGTCCAAGGCCCTCCTCCGCGCGCCGGCTGCACCTAAGCCTCCACACTGAGCTGTGCAGTCGGTAAGCCGTTCCTCCACTGAGTTGGGTTAGCGGAGGGGACACGTTTTGCAGCTTCATAGTCTTTGAGTTCGCATAATTTGTGTCTGGCACGATAAGAGGAACACTTTCTCAAACAAAACAACATGCATATGTCTAGCTCAGGCTAAATTTTTATTATATTTACGGATGGATACACCGACCTGGCGTTTATCTTGTTTCACAGGCCCAGCTCTACAACGACCTGGTATGTCTCCCAGCAACCTTTGTGGCTCACGATGGGATGCGACTCAGCGCTTCTGCAGCTTGTCTGGCTTCCACACTCGGGGGCTCGTCGCCCTCTCAAGGTCAGGAGACCTCCCGACATCTCCGTCGTCGCCCACTTCAGGTCGCCAGACCTCCCGGCGTCTCCGTTGTCGCCTTCTTCAAGGTCTTCGGACCTCCCGGCAGCTCCGTCATCACCTTCTTCAAGGTCTACAGACCTCCCGACGGCTCCGTCGTCGCCCTCTCGAGGTCAGGAGACCTCCCGGCGTCTCCGTCGTCGCCCACTTCAGGTCGCCAGACCTCCCGGCGTCGCCGTCGTCGTCCTCTACAGGTCGCCAGACCTCCCGGTGTAACAACCCAGAAAATTAAGTTATGAAAATCTGAGGAATTTTGAACTTTTATGTATTGATGTTGTGTCACCTATATTTAAAACCCTTTCTAACCTCTTCCCTAAATTCTAAATCAATAAAACCAAAAATATAAAAAGATATATTCAAATTATGGTAAAGTATGTGATTTGGATTTTATGGATTTTATTTGGAGTTAATTGTTTGTGTCTTGAATTTGAATAAAATGAAATTCAATTATAAAGTTTAAATAATATTCAAAACTAATTTCAAAACCTAGTTAACTAACATGGGCCAGCTAATTAAACCTGAAGTCCAACAGAACACCCTCAACTTCTAGCCCGTGGACGTCAAAATACCTCGGCTCAGCCAACCCAACCAGCCCATCGGCCCACCGGCCCAGCGCGGCCCATCTTCCTTTCTCACCGGTGCCCTGTTCTTCTTCCCCGGCACGCCGAACCCCACGCCACGCCGAGCCGCACCACACTCCCCCACGCCAGGCCGCTCCGCTGGCGCGCACACCGAGGGGTGGCCCGCACGCCGAGGTGGCCCACGCGTTTTCCCCACACGAAACCACAACTTTGCCCCTGGGCAACTTGCGCGCCAAGAAATCCCCTGCGCCGCGCGCTGCGCCTTCGCCGCCAAGGTACCGGAGAGGGGACAAGCCCTGCCCCACGCTGTCCCCTGGTCTCCTTGACCCTGCGCACACACAAAACCCTAGTGCCCTGCTCCAATTTGGCATCGTCGCCAGTTGGGGGTTCCTTTCTCCATTCCCTGCTCCGCCACCGTGAGAAGAAAGAAGGGGAAAGAGGAGGAGGAGTGGGGAAAAGAGGGGGAGACAGAGGCGCGCCACCACCACGCCATCCTGCCGAAGCTGGAGCACATGAAGCCGGAGCCGGACGGGTCGGGAGGAAGACTGCCCATGGGCGCATGGGACCAGAGCAGAGGAGCGCGCTGCACCGACGTCTTCACCTTGTCGTCGCCGTCGTGAACTTCATCGACGCGGACGTCACAGCTACGACTACATCTCTGCCCCGATGTGAGCCATCGTTCCGACCTCTCACCCCCTCTCCCTGGTCTTGTCTCGGGAGCGCGCCCCTGCGCTGCGCCGCCGGCCTTCGTGTCGTGCACTGTTCGCGCATTCGCCGCCGTGGTGTACCCCAACACCGCGCCGGTCGAGGCCATCCTTTCCACCGTGCAGTCTTCGTTCTGTGGACCGGCCTTCGAGCCGGGGTTTCCTTGTGCAGATGCTCGCGACGTCATCGCTGTCGCACCGCGCCGCGGCTCCCGGTCATCGGGTGCTTGCGCGCCGGCCGGCCTTGTGGCGCCCAGGGAGCGTCCTGTGCGCGCACATGTGCTCTGGTAAGCACACCCGTGTGCTAAATCCTGTTGTGTCGAACTTCTGGTCGCCGCACGCACCGCTCTGCTGATGTTTCCCCTTTTGCACCGCCGCTAACTGGTCGCCGCCGCTGTCGCTGCGTCGTGCCTGGCGCACTGCCGCGCTACGCACCTACACGTGCGCGTGAGCCAGGTGCTGTCACCGTAACCGTGCGTATGCACACGCGAATGCACTCGAGTCCGCACCCCTAGTGCAAGGTCAGGGTTGCGCGAGGCCGAGGCTGCTGTCCTCGCTGCGTCGCCTTCGTGACGCGCCGAGAGCGCCGCCGCCTTGCACCGCGCCGGTCAATGAGCTCAACCCTAGGGCCATGACCACGCCGGAATGACCGCCGAACCCTAGCGGTTCCTACCCTTTGCTCACTTTCACGCCGGAGACACTCCAGTCACCGGGCGCAGCTCGCCGTCACCGCCGTACCCCGCACCGACGCGCGCCAAGGGCGCCGCGCGCTGGCAGTGTCGGGGGTGAACCCCAGTTTTGATCCGGGAGCACGTGTGCACACCAGCAAAATCCGAGGGGTGAAACCGGACTTCTTTTCTGTGTTTTGATAGTGAAACCGAGCATGGGCCTTAGCCCAATAAGGCCCATGTCCCGGCCCTTTTATTTTTCTTCTTTGCGCCCTAAACTTTAGTTGAAGGGCTTTTATAGGACTTCGCCCTCTCGGCCCAGTGGGCTAAGTCGAATGGGCCGTTTTCGGCCCACTAACCCTTTCGGCCCACCAAGGCCCACTAACCTGTGATGCTGACGTCACGATGATGTCATGCTGACGTCATCCCTATTTTCAAAATAAAAATCCTTTTCAGTTTTATAAATGAATTTGGAAATTATTTTATAAAACCTTTAACCTTTGAAAATTCATAACTTATTATTTATAACTCCGAAAAATATGAAACTAGTTTCTATATTTTTCTAAAAATGAGACAGTGTTGTTTGTAGGTAGATTGGTTCTGTTGGGATCTTCTAAAATTGGGTTTCTTTGGATTTATGCTTAGTTGATTGCCGGTATCTTAGTGTCTCGTATCTCGTGCTGCACAGACCCGAGCTACGACCAGGAGGAGGATTACGACCCCGACTACAACCCAGACCAGGACTTCAGACGCCAGCCAGGTGTCATGTCACTCCCGACCATTTAGATCCTATGCTTGCTTTAGATGCTAGTACTTAATTACTTTTGATGCATGATTTTAAAATTGCATAGACAATTGATTAGCCATGCCTTGGAATTGTTTATCCTGTCCTTGGAATACCTATTTTTGGAACTAGCTATAGACCCCTAGCTAGTTCCCGGCTCTACTCATCCATATATTTTACCCTTAGTTATGGATGGATCTCAGGTTTGGACCGAGGTTGGTATACCTCGGAACTCTTGCGTGTGTTTTGGGTGAGTGTGTATCCTTGACGTGTTACCGCGAGAGTGAGCCACTTTGGTTACTTGTGAACGCCTGTCTAGGGGAGATGCGACCTGGCCTCTCGCCCTAGTGGCGTGTCGGACGTTTGGAGCTGGTGAGTGCTCGCTCTTGCAATTAAGGACCGATCGAAAGTTTAACCGCGATCTTTGGGCTATTTTCGTACAAACCGTTCGCTCACGTATGGGCGGGGTTCGATCCGAGAACTAGTTGGTGGTTGGCTCTCAGCTTGTAGGCGGACCGGTGTGGTCGTGTGAGGGGGACGGGTTATACCCCCCGAGTAGACGTCGCCCTGGCTTCTCCGGGGATGGTCTCACAGCTCCGAGGCCCTACTGGCAAGTTTTGCGCCCCAGTTCAGGACGAGTCAAGCTTGGAGAGCCAGGAGAGTGCCACCCACTGCTAGGTCTCCGGTCGTTAGGTAGGGATGTGGATTGGAGGCATCCGTTTCTGCCCTATCCGGCGGGTCCAGTTGTACAACCTCTGCAGAGTGTTAAACCTATAGCTATAGTCCGTGTCCACTGGTATGGACAGCCCACGGGTCTGTTACTCTGGCTAGTCTTTTCTTGTGCTGCATCCTCTCCCCTGAGTGCTTGTGAGCCCGGCTTTGTGCCGTTGAGAGGGTTAGGAGTTGGTGACCCCACGTCGTAGATGAGTGTGGGATGCTGTATCTTGGTTGAGATCCAGTGTTTGGTGTTTCTTTCCTTGTTGGGGTGTTGACCCCGGAGGTGTAGTCCTCGGAGGTGTGGATCTCCTCGGAGATGGAGACCTCTCGGCTAATCTGCTTACCTTGACGTTGCTACCGCTGCTTGCTTAACCTTCTACAGCCATAAATAGGACTACTCATGCATAGTAGAATTATTTCTCTTTCGCTTATGCTCTTTGTTGGGAAGCTGACACGACCTACTCGCTTATCGAGTAGATGACGGGTTCTCAGAGCAGGAGCCGGACTACGACTTCGAGCACGATGGATGGGAGGATTGAGGCTCGCTCTACACTCGAGTTGCCTGCGGATATGAAGTCTACTTCGCTACATGAGAGATGCTGTGTAGATGTTTACTCTGTTTGATTTAGTCCTGTTGGACTTGTACCCGGCATGTGCCGAAATGATGTACTCAGATGCTTAATTATTATAATATTATTATGTGGACTTTCATGTAATTTCTCTTGCCGTACGATTTTTGCTTTACTTTCTGAGACAGGGATTTGCACGTGATAGCCTCCTGGGACTAACACAGAGGTGCAGGGATCGGGTTCCCTTCTTTGGAAACCCGGTTCGTTTCAGTTGGTATCAGAGCCGTACTTGACTGTAGGACGAGCCTAGGAATGGACGATAGTATAGGAAGCCAAACACCTTGTGCTTTATATGCAATCCATGAAATTTTATATAAGTACCTTGAACTTTATTATATACTACCTTGATTAACATTACTAACTCTTACTAACTTCCCTAACAACGTGCAGATGGACCAGCTGACGTGGATCCCCCTCAAGACCGACGGCTAGTGGGCCGGAGGGTTCTGCAAGATCCTTAAGGACTGTTTGGAGACAGCAGGAGTGGAAACCAGCGAGGTGCTCTACGAGGGACGCACCACCGCCGCCGTGGACTAGTCACCGACGGAGCTGACCTTGAAGATACCGGCAGATCCCCGTGTGCTAGAGTTCGAGGAGGTCAGGGTCACGTGTTTCGACAACTCTACCTTGGAGGCTCACTAGTGTTGTGCTAGACTTGCGCTGAAGAAAGTGTGTCGACAGTTGGAGCAGAGGTTGAAGGATACACCCTTCGGAGTCCTCCCAACAGCAGTGTACGACCACAGCAGGTGGCACAGAGAGGAGACAGCTTACACTGAGGAGAGCTCAGAGTGCAAGGACGAGAAGGACCAGTTGGCCAGCAAGTTCATTCAAGCTCAGGACTAGGCACTCTACTGGGCTGATTCAGAGATCATGTTTCTGCGACAGAAGTGGGACGACACCTTGGGACGGAACGCCCAGCTGGAGAGAGAGAATAGCCACTTGGAGTTCTTTCTCAACGAGGCACACAGGAGGAACATCCAGATCACAGAGTGGGGACTCGCAGCTGCCAGAGCCAGTTCAGAGAGGGATGCACTTGAGATCGCCACCTTGAGAGCCAGACTAGAGGAGACACAGACCGCCTTGCGGGAGTTAGAGGCAGCGACCAGAGAGGAGAGGTTGAAGCTGCGGGAGAAGGAGTACTTGCTAGAGTCTCTTGGAGCAGCTTGCACTGACTACCAGTTACGGCTGTGGGGACATGAGGAGAGGCTGACTCAGAACTACAACCACCTCTGGCACTTGGGAGGAAGAGTGTACGAGGCTCAGGACACAGCCAGCTGGACTAGCTCAGCTTGGAGGGACTCCGACCGGAGACGGGTGACAGAATTCAGGGAGTTGGCAGAGTTGCTACCACCACAGAAGAGGACCAGGGTGAGGACAGAGACGTTTGAGCTACCACCTACTCAGCTTCCGGCACAGCCACCTTACCCGAGAGGCAGTTCAGACACCCCTGAGATGAGCAGAGCGTTGAGGAGCTTGGCAGCCTACTTCAACCTACTAGAGATTGAGATTCCAGACTACCCAGGAGTGAACGACCCGCCGTTCTACGCGGTTCCACTCAGTCCGAAGACCGTGTCACCACCGTACTCACCAGCTGCAGATCAGGAGCAGGCACCTTGAGGGGATGATCCTGTAGTCAGTTAGGATAGAGTTCTTCCTGATGTTCATGTTTAGTTGACCACCCCATATGTATCGCGTGGTAGTTCTCATGCTTCAGTGTAATCTCGAAGGTTGAGGAGTAGGCCTCGAGATACACACCTTTTGTATGGTGATCTTGCATGAGTGATTGGAGTTATCGATCTTTTGCCGGTTTTCATGCTTCTTATATGCTTGTGTGAAATTGTTTGTTGTTAGCTAGATACTCCTAATATGCTTAAGTATCTTAAAGTTAATTTCCGACAACTCGTTTCTCATGATCTCAAACTCTTGAACAGATGTCGGGGGTCAGGAGGTCGGGACGGCTTCTACGCCGTTTCGAGGAGGCAGCCAGATAGGACGCCGAGCAGGAGGACGTCCCTCTCCCCGCTGGAGGTCGACGTCATGGCCGCCATGGAGGTCGTGCCCCACGTGGCGGACGCCGTGGTGGACACCGCGGCGGGCGAGGAGGTCAAGGAGGCCGAGGAGGCCGAGTACCGGTTAACCCTGACCCAGAGGAGGAGGAGCTCGAGGAGGAGGCTGAGCCAGAGCCAGAGCAGGAGCCCGAGCAGCAACCACCGCCCAACCTAGCAGCAGTGATGGTACTTCAGACCCAGCTGATGCAGACGATCGCCGACGCCATGGTTCAGAACAACAACAACCGGAGGAACGTCAGGAACCAGCCAGAGAGCTTGCAGAAGAAGGTGGAGGGATTCTCCAAGCTGCACCCACCTACCTTCGACAACTCTCCGGACCCGCTTGTGGCCGACAACTGGTTGAGGGAGATCGAGAAGAAGTTGGAGCTTACAGACCTTACAGAGGAGGAGTGTGTGTCAGTTGCCGCGCACCAGCTGGTCGGCACTGCAGGAGCTTGGTGGGACAGCTATTGTGACTCGCACGAGGACCCGACCCACATCATGTGGGCGGAGTTTGTGGAGGCTTTCAGGGAGTTCCACATTCCAGAGGCAGTGATGGATAGAAAGGCAGACGAGTTCAGCCACTTGAAGATGGGGCCGATGTCCGTGCAGGAGTACACGAACCGGTTCCAGGAGCTGATGCGGTACGCCCCAGACGACTCCAACACCGAGAAAAAGAAGATGTACTGGTACCGCAAGGGGCTTCACAGAGGGATGGCGCACCACTTGGCTGCTCACGACTATGACACTCTTCACGCCCTGGTGGGCAAGGCCCTGGTCGTGGAGAAGTCGAGACTGGACTACGTGGAGGTCCGAGGAGAGAAGAGGCAGCGTGCAGACCGTGCAGGGTACTCAGGGTCACACTAGCGATAGAGGTCCGCTCCGCCACAGTACTCACAGCAGAGACAGCGTCCTTACCCTCAGCAGCCGCAGACTCAGTTCACTCAGCAGGGCAGAGGTCACCCCGGAGGTAGTGGAGGTTCGAGTCAGTGGAAGCCTAGGCCGCAGCAGCTGCCAGCTTACGACAGCTCATAGGTCACCTGCTACCACTGCTGTCAGCTAGGCCACAAGTCGAATGTGTGCCCACAGAAGCTTCAACAGGGAGGTCAGAATAGGAACACTTAGTACCAGACACCCGCGAAGGCACCAGTTCCAGGAGGACAGCCCCAGCAGAACCAGCAGAAGAGCGCTCCACCACCCACTCGAGGCGGACTGAACCACCTGACCGCGGAGGAGGCAGCTGCAGCGCCAGACGTGGCCCTCGGTGAGTTTTTAGTCGATTCAGTTATGGCTACCATTCTGTTTGGCACCGGTGCACAGTTTTCGTACATTTCTACCAAGTTCATAAAAGAAAGGTCATTACCAACTAAGCCTAGACCACAGCCTATAGTTACTAGTTCTCCACTAGGTGAGAAGCGGAGTACGCTGGAGTGTAGAGGAGTGAACATGGTGTTCAAGAAGCAGTTGTTCGTGGCAGACCTGACAGTTTTGGAGTCGACCGGGATCGACGTGATACTCAGGATGGAGTGGTTAGCCCAGCACAAAGGATTGGTGAACTGCAACCCAGTGTATGTGCAGTTGGAGCACCCCAGCAGAGCCAAAGTGTTGATCAAGCCACAGAGCCAGAGATCTACACCGATGCTGTGCAACATGAAAGGAAAGAGTATGGAGGAGATTCCGGTGGTGAGGGAGTACCCTGACGTGTTTCCAGAGGAGTTGACCGAGTTACCACCAGATAGGGATATTGAGTTCATGATTGAGCTGATGCCAGGAGCTGGACCAGTGGCCAAGAGCCCGTACAGGATGTCCGCGGATGAACTCGATGAGCTGAAGAAGCAACTCAAGAAACTACAAGAGCAAGGGTTTATTCGATCAAGTGCCTCACCTTGGGGTTCGCCAGTTCTGTTTGTGGACAAGAAGGATGGCACCAAGAGAATGTGTGTGGACTACCGGACCCTCAACTCGATGATGATCAAGAATCGGTACCCTTTACCCAGGATTGATGACTTGCTAGACAGGCTGCGGAAGGCAAAGTTCTTTTCCAAGATTGACTTGAGGTCAGGCTACTACCAGATGAAGATTCGGGACCAGGATATCCCGAAGACAGCTTTCACGACTCGGTACGGCCTGTACGAGTTCGTAGTGGTTTCTTTTGGGCTGACCAACGCACCTGCCTACTTCATGAACATGATGAACAAGGTCTTCATGGAAGAGCTGGACAAGTTTGTGGTGGTGTTCATAGATGACATTCTGATCTTCTCAGAGACAGCAGAGGAGCACGAGGAGCACCTTTGGATTGTGATGGAGAGGCTGAGGCAGCAGAAGTTGTATGCAAAGTTCAGCAAGTGTGAGTTCTGGATGGAGGAAGTTGCTTTCTTGGGCCACGTGTTGTCAGCTGAGGGAGTTGCGGTCGATCCTTCGAAAGTAGAAGCAGTTACCAAGTGGGAGCAGCCACTCACAGTGACAGATATTCGGAGTTTTTTTGGATTGGCAGGTTACTACAGAGGGTTCATAGAAAACTTCTTCAAGATAGCAAAGCCAATGACAGAGCTGCTGAAGAACGACAAGAAGTTCGTGTGGTCAGAGGCCTGTGAGAGAAGTTTCTAGGAGTTCAAGAAGAGGCTCACGACAGCTCCGATTCTTACCCTGCTAGATATCAAGAAGGATTTTGTGGTGTACTGTGACGCCTCGAAGCAAGGTTTGGGATGTGTGTTGATGCAAGAGGGCAAAGTTGTTGCTTATGCATCGAGGCAGCTCAAGAAGCACGAAGAGAACTACCCCACTCACGACTTGGAGCTAGCAGCAGTCGTTCACGCTCTGAAGATTTGGAGGCACTACTTGATCAGTAACAAGTGTGAGCTGTACACCGATCACAAGAGTCTGAAGTACTTCTTTACCCAGTCGGAGTTGAACATGAGGCAGAGGAGATGGTTAGAGCTGATCAAGGACTACGACCTGGAGATTCACTACCACCCTGGCAAGGCAAACGTTGTGGCAGATGCACTGAGCAGAAAGTCCAATTGCGACAACTTGATGGTGATGCAGGAGCAGCCAGCACTTCACGATGAGCTAGAGCAGCTTCAGGTTGAGATTGTAGAGCAGGGACAACTCAACACACTGCAAGTGACCTACGACTTGGAAGGCAGAATTCGGGAAGCACAGAAAGGTTGCTCCGAGGTTTGGGAGCTCAAGGAGTTGATGGAGAAAGGAAGAGCTGAGGATTACCGTGTGGACGAGCAAGGCACAGTGTGACTGAAAGATCGGATCTGTGTGCCGAAGAGCAAAGAGATTCGGGAACAAATTCTGAAGGAAGCCCACGATTCAAGGTACTCCATTCACCCAGGAAGCACAAAGATATACCAAGACTTGAAACAGAGGTTCTGGTGGAAGGATATGAAGAAAGACATAGCCTACTATGTGGCTTGTTGTGACACTTGCAGCAGAGTGAATATCGAGCACCAGAGGCCTGCAGGGCTATTGAAACCATTGGATATCCCGCAGTGGAAGTGGGACGACATCTCCATGGACTTTGTGGTGGGATTGCCCCGTACACCTAAAGGACACGACTCGGTGTGGGTCATCGTGGACCGCTTGACCAAGGTGTCCCACTTTGTGCCAGTCAAAGCTACGGATGCAACAGATCAGTTGGTGAACCTGTACGTGGACCACATACTCAGACTACATGGAGCTCCGAGGAGCATAGTGTCGGACAGAGGGCCCCAGTTCGTGGCCAGGTTCTGGAAGAGCTTCCATGCAAGGATGGGAACCACACTCAGCTACAGCATAGCTTACCACCCACAGACCGATGGACAGACCGAGAGAGTCAACCAGACCTTGGAGGATATGCTCAGAGCTTGTGCCCTCACCTACGGCACCAACTGGGAGAGCAGCTTGTCCTACGCAGAGTTCTCATACAACAATAGCTACCAGGCAAGTCTTCAAATGTCACCGTTCGAGGCCCTTTACGGGAGGAAGTGCAGAACACCCCTGATGTGGTCTGAGGTAGGAGAGAGGATGATCTTTGGTCCAGACATTCTCAAGGAGGCTGAGGAAAAAGTGGAGAAAGTCAGGGAGAACTTAAAGGTTGCTCAGAGCAGACAGAAGAGCTACGCAGACCGTCACTGGAGAGACTTGTCGTTCAGCAGAGGAAACTTCGTCTACCTGAAGGTGTCACCGATGAGAGGAACCAAGAGGTTTGCGGTGAAAGGCAAGCTTGCCCCGAGGTACGTGGGACCTTACCAGATCACCGGGAGAGTTGGGAAGCTCGCCTACAGACTAGCCTTACCCGAGGAGTTGTCAGCAGTGCACCCCGTGTTCCACGTGTCACAGTTGAGGAAGAGTGAGAAGGAAGTGGAAGCAAAGCAAGTCCCAGTGGAGATACTCGACCTGCAGAACACCCTGGAGTATGCAGAGTACCCCGAGAAGATCTTGGACAGAGCAACCAAGGAAACCAGGAGGACCACAATTCCTTACTGCAAAGTGCTGTGGAGTCACCACACGGAGCGAGAGGCAACCTGGGAGAAAGAGTCCGACCTCAGGAGAGAGTTCCCTCACTTGTTCGAGGGGAAGGATGGAGCTTAAATCTCGAGGACGAGATTCCCGGTGGTGTGGGAGAATGTAACAACCCAGAAAATTAAGTTATGAAAATGTGAGGAATTTTGAACTTTTATGTGTTGATGTTGTTTCACCTATATTTAAAACCCTTTCTAACCTCTTCCCTAAATTCTAAATAAATAAAACCACAAATATAAAAAGATATATTCAAATTATGGTAAAGTATGTGATTTGGATTTTATGGATTTTATTTGGAGTTAATTGTTTGTGTCTTGAATTTGAATAAAATCAAATTCAATTATAAAGTTTAAATAATATTCAAAACTAATTTCAAAACCTAGTTAACTAACATGGGCCAGCTAACTAAACCTGAAGTCCAACAGACCACCCTCAACTTCTAGCCCGTGCACGTCAAAATACCTCGGCTCAGCCAACCCAACCAGCCCATCGGCCCACCAGCCCAGCGCGGCCCATCTTCCTTTCTCACCGGCGCCCTGTTCTTCTTCCCCAGCCCGCCGAACGCCACGCCAAGCCGCACCACACTCCCCCACGCCAGGCCGCACCGCGCCGCTCCGCTGGCGCGCACGCCGAGGTGGCCCATGCGTTTTCCCCACACGAAACCACAACTTTGCCCCTGGGCAACTCACGTGCCAAGAAATCCCCTGCGCCGCGCGCTGCGCCTTCGCTGCCAAGGCAGCGGAGAGGGGACAAGCCCTGCCCCACGCTGTCCCCCGGTCTCCTTGACCCTACGCACACACAAAACCCCAGTGCCCTGCTCCAATTTGGCTTCGTCGCCAGTTGGGGGTTCCTTTCCCCTTTCCCTGCTCCGCCGCCGTGAGAAGAAAGAAGGGGGAAGAGGAGGAGGAGTGGGGAAAAGAGGGGGAGACGGAGGTGTGCCACCACCGCGCCATCCTGCCGAAGCCGGAGCACACGAAGCCGGAGCCGGACAGGTCGGGAGGAAGACTGTCCACGGGCGCACGGGACCAGAGCAGAGGAGCGCGCCGCACCGACGTCTTCACCTCGCCGTCGCCGCTGTGAACTTCATCGACGCGGACGTCACAGCTACGACTACATCTCCGCCCCGATGTGAGCCATCGTTCCGACCTCTCACCCCCTCTCCCTGGTCTTGTCTCGGGAGCGCGCCCCTGCGCCGCGCCGCCGGCCTTCGTGCCGTGCACTGTTCGCGCGTTCGCCGCCGTGGCGTACCCCCAACGCCGCGCCAGTCGTCGCCATCCTTTCCACCGTGCAGTCTCCGTTCTGTGGACCGGCCTTCGAGCCGGGGTTTCCTTGTGCAGATGCTCGCGATGCCGTCGCTTTCGCGCCGCGCCACGGCTCCCTGTCATCGGGTGCTTGCGTGCCAGCCGGCCTTGTGGCGCCCAGGGAGCGCCCTGTGCGCGCACATGTGCTCTAGTAAGCACACCCGCGTGCTAAATCCTGCTGTGCCGAACTTCTGGTCGCCGCACGCGCCGCTCTGCTGATGTTTCCCCTTTTACACCGCCGCTAACTGGTCGCCGCCACTGTCGCTGCGTCGTGCCTGGCGCACTGCCGCGCTGCGCACCTACACGCGCGCGTGAGCCAGGTGCCGTCGCTATAACCGTGTGTACGCACACGCGAATGCACTCGAGTCCACGCCTTTAGCGCAAGGGCAGGGTTGCGCGAGGCCGAGGCCATTGTCCTCGCCGCGTCGCCTTCGTGACGCGCCGAGAGCGCCGCCGCCTTGCACCGCGCCGGTCAATGAGCTCAACCCCAGGGCCATGACCACGCCGGAATGACCGCCGAACCCTAGCGGTTCCTACCCTTTGCTCGCTTTCGCACCGGAGACACTCCAGTCGCCGGGCGCAGCTCGCCGTCACCGCTGTACCCCGCACCGACGTGCGCCAAGGGCGCCGCGCGCTGGCAGTGTCGGGGGTGAACCCCAGTTTTGATCCGGGAGCACGTGTGCACACCAGCGAAATCTGAGGGGTGAAACCGGACTTCTTTTCTGTGTTTTGATAGTGAAACCGAGCATGGGCCTTAGCCCAATAAGGCCCATGTCCCAGCCCTTTTCTTATTCTTCTCTGCGCCCTAAAATTTAGTTGAAGGGCTTTTATCGGACTTCGCCCTCTCGGCCCAGTGGGCTAAGTCGAATGGGCCGTTTTTGGCCCACTAACCCTTTCGGCCCACCAAGGCCCACTAACCTGTGACGCTGACGTCACGATGACGTCATACTGACGTCATCCCTATTTTCAAAATAAAAACCCTTTTCAGTTTTATAAATGAATTTGGAAATTATTTTATAAAACCTTTAACCTTTGAAAATTCATAACTAATTATTTATAACTCCGAAAAATATGAAACCAGTTTCTATATTTTTCTAAAATGAGACGGTGCTGTTTGTAGGTAGATTGGTTCTGTTTTGATCTTCTAAAATTGGGTTTCTTTGAATTTATGCTTAGTTGATTGCCGGTATCTTAGTGTCTCGTATCTCGTGCTGCACAGACCCGAGCTACGACCAGGAGGAGGCTTACGACCCCGACTACAACCCAGACCAGGACTTCGGATGCCAGCCAGGTGTCATGTCACTCCCGACCATTTAGATCCTATGCTTGCTTTAGATGCTAGTGCTTAATTACTTTTGATGCATGATTTTAAAATTGCATAGACAATTGATTAGCCATGCCTTGGAATTGTTTATCCTGTCCTTGGAATACCTATTTTTGGAACAAGCTACAGACCCCTAGCTAGTTCCCGGCTCTACTCATCCATATATTTTACCCTTAGTTATGGATGGATCTCAGGTTTGGACCGAGGTTGGTATACCTCGGAACTCTTGCGTGTGTTTTGGGTGAGTGTGTATCCTTGATGTGTTACCGCGAGAGCGAGCCACTTTGGTTACTTGTGAATGCCTATCTAGGGGAGATGCGACCTGGCCTCTCACCCTAGCGGCGTGTCGGACGGTTGGAGCTGATGAGTGCTCGCTCTTGCAATTAAGGACCGATCAACAGTTTAACCGTGATCTTTGGGCTATTTTCGTACAAACCGTTCGTTCACGTATGGGCGGGGTTCGATCCGAGAACTAGTTGGTGGTTGGCTCTCAGCTTGTAGGCGGACCGGTGTGGTCGTGTGAGGGGGACGGGTTATACCCCCCGAGTAGACGTCGCCCTGGCTTCTCCGGGGATGGTCTCACAGCTCCGAGGCCCTACTGGCAAGTTTCGCGCCCCAGTTCAGGACGAGTTAGGCTTGGAGAGGCAGGAGAGTGCCACCCACTGCTAGGTCTCCGGTTGTTAGGTAGGGATGTGGATCAGAGGCATCCGTTTCTGCCCTATCCGGCGGGTCCAGTTGTACAACCTCTGCAGAGTGTTAAACCTATAGCTATAGTCCATGTCCACTGGTATGGACAACCCACGGGTCTGTTACTCTGGCTAGTCTTTTCTTGTACTGCTTCCTCTCCCCTGAGTGCTTGTGAGCCCGGCTTCGTGTCGTTGAGACGTGGGGTTAGGAGTTGGTGACCCCACGTCGCAGATGAGTGTGGGATGCTGTATCTTGGTTGAGATCCAGTGTTTGGTGTTTCTTTCCTTGTTGGGGTGTTGACCCCGGAGGCGTAGTCCTCGGAGGTGTGGATCTCCTCGGAGATGGAGACCTCTCGGCTAATATGCTTACCTTGACGTTGCTACCGCTGCTTGCTTAACCTTCTACAGCCATAAATAGGACTACTCATGCATAGTAGAATTATTTTTCTTTCGCTTATGCTCTTTGTTGGGAAGCTGACATGACCTACTCGCTTATCGAGTAGATGACGGGTTCTCAGAGCAGGAGCCGGACTACGACTTCGAGCATGATGGATGGGAGGATTGAGGCTCGCTCTACACTCGAGTTGCCTGCGGATATGAAGTCTACTTCGCTACATGAGAGACGTTGCGTAGATGTTTACTCTGTTTGATTCAGTCCTGTTGGACTTGTACCCGGTATGTGCCGAAATGATGTACTCAGATGCTTAATTATTATAATATTATTATGTGGGCCTTCATGTAATTTCTCTTGCTGTACGGTTTTTGCTTTACTTTCTGAGACAGGGATTTGCACGTGATAGCCTCCTGGGACTAACACAGAGGTGCAGGGATCGGGTTCCCTTCTTTGGAAACCCGGTTCGTTTCACCCGGCGTCTCCGTCGTCGCCCTCTTCAGGTCGCTAGACCTCCCGGCGTCTCCGTCGTCGCCCACTTCAGGTCGCCAGACCTCCCGGCATCGCTGTCATCATCCTCTTCAGGTTGCCAGACCTCCCGGCGTCTCTGTCGTCGCCCTCTTCAGGTCGCTAGACCTCCCGGCGTCGCCGTCGTTGTCTACTTTAGGTCGCCAGACCTCCCGGCGTCTCCGTCGTTAACTACTTCAGGTCGCCAGACCTCGCTGCAGCTCTGACAGTCGGCGCGCCTTTCCCCTACCTGACTGCACTCTGGATCATTTTTGTCTCTTATGGGTGATAGCGACCTGTGCTTCGCCTGGGAGCTGGCCCGTGACCGTACAGTGCACCCATGACTCAGGTCATGTCAGGCCTGGCGTCTGACGACTTCTGCAAGATTCCAGAGTGTTTTGTCCTATTGGGTTGGTTTCACAGAGCACAGTCCTGTTCCCTGAGCAGAAGGCTGTAGGTTCGGATATTTATTTCTTCTCCTTATTCGGAGCATCAAACCGCACATTCTTGGTCGCTTTACTGCTCAGGGGCTACTACACTAGTGCGTCTCGCGACGCCCTATTTCCTCCAGGTCGCCTCGACCTAACGGAAGCCTGCTTCCACTACTTCTCCGCTCAACCTACGTGCGGTAGGCATAGCGACCTGTTTGAAGGTCGCGGTAGTTACTTCGTCATACCTGACCCAGTCAGGCCGGCGGTTCTTCAAGATCGACGCCTTGTCTTCACTTCGACCTACTGGTCCTTCATTCCAGGATCCCAGCATTCAACTTCGTGTGCGCATTGGAGGGGTTTTTCTTTTTTGGATCCCTGTTCACCCTTCACGACCTCGACGGTGCTACGCCTTCGCTACTCTTCGACACAACCTCGCCTCGGCCGCTACGCCTACACGTCGATCGGGGGCTTGAGAGACATGGGTACCCATGGGTCCCCACCGACCAGGGTCTCAGCCGTCCCCTACAGGTGGGTCCGACCTACCAGACGACCCACCGACCTGACATGCGGGCCCAAGGACGTAAAGATACTTGGTGTACAAGACAAGACAGTCCAGCTCGGATAAGCTTTCCCTGTTGTAACCAACTAGGATAGATGGAAACCAACTTGTAGCCCAAGGTCGTCGGCCAATATAAGGCAGCCTGGGGCGCCCTCCACAGGGAAGATCTTCAACCTCACACATAATCCACCACAACTGGACATAGGGTTTTACTCTTCGGAGGCCTGAACCAGTCTAAACCCCCTTGTCTCCCCGTGTTCATCGCCATACTCGCCTAGTTCCGAGTTCACCACGTGGACTACCACCTACGCTCTTAGGTCCCGATCCTCCATTAACCTGCAAACCTCTGGGGTAACACCCTAGCGGATCTGTCTAGGTCTCACCCCCTGACAATAGCTGAATAACTGAAGTAGATCAAAGTCATACAAGTGAAATAAGATACAAGAGAACTCATACCTAGATCCCGAAGTAGACTTGGAACCTGAATTAGAACTACTCTAGCCTACCTCCTAGCCTTGAGACTAAAAGTGAGAGAGGTGTTGCAAGTGTGGATGTCTCATAAGTGAGCCCCCTCTCCTTCTATTTATAGGCCCGGGCACCGGCGAGGAATGGATGCAAACACCCTGGGAATGGTGCCTAGGACCAATAGGGAAGCACCACGTGGAATCACAGGACAGGCCGAGCCACGGTCGGTTCGGCCGACCTGTGGGGTCGGCCGACCCCCTGGTGGGCCCCGTTGGCTTGTGCTTTCTCCTGGTGGCTGTCCCGTGGGTCCTTAGGTCGGTTCCCAGTGTCCACCCTGTTTTGGTGCGATTTGCATGCCTTTGTGGGCCCATGGATCCATGTGACGTCCACGTGTCATACTCTGATTCGTCGAGGGTTGCTTCACTTGGATTGCTTGCATGGCATGCATACATGGCGCCCTGGTTGGCAGCTTTGCATGCATGGCATCCTTGTTGGCTGCCCACCTAGGATGAGGTGATGTGGCATGGACCGTAGAAGGTGAGTTTGTCACTCTTTTCCTGCTTATTTTCCTGCAATCAAATAATCTCCAAGGACAAGTGGAACTACATTATTCTTAACTAAATACGTGTAAGAAATACCTTATGCTCCTTTATTCATGAGTATATTAACGGCTAAAGTAGGCACTTAACAGCCGTCAACAATCATGCGACAAGGCAATAAGCTTATTAAGATCAGATCTCCCTTTTATCAATGCAGCCATGTCTCCTTTAATGCTAGCAATTTCAGCATACCAAGCATTAGAACCAACCTCAAGAGGTGCATCAATCCTTGCTGAATTTTCATTAATTTGGCTAGAGTTATAAGAAATATTTAGAGCCAAATCACGATTATTAACATTTTCATGTGGTGCTGAAAAAGTAGATGCAATCTCAACTTAAGTGGCATGTTGTATAACATATGAGGGTTGAGAACAACTGGCCGGATAGCTAAGATTAGCATGTCCAATTTTCTCATTCACCGGCATGTTTTGTGATGTAATCACATATTGTGAATTTCCTGCCGATGAATAAATAGATGAAACACCTTGTTGAAAATTAGTAGAATTACTAGCATGTGGTGTTCCATAAGAATTAGCCAAACTCACCATGTTAGTTTGGCCTTGATACATGTTAACCGACTTTGTTGCACACCCGGTGTGTGAGAGTAATGTTGTATGTTGCTAGTATCATTAAAATTCAAAGCATGCATATTATTTGACAATGGCTTTTGCATATTAAATTCAGAATTATAATTTGCATACTTAAAACCATCTGAACAAGTACTAGCCGATGCAATATGCCTACTAGTATCATATCTAGCAACATCAACATAAGGATTCATGGTACTTGCAAAATAACTATTAAGATTAGACATAGGTAATGTATTTGTAAATTGTACCTTGGGCTCATTGTAGCTGAATTGATGCGAAGTATATGGGTAGCCCACCATAATAAGTCTTTTGATGCTTCAGATCTTGTTATATAGATAAATCCAGAAAATCTAAGCAATCAATGACCAATACCTTGCTTCTCTTCTAGTCTTCAATATGTAGTAGCAAGCAAGACACAATGCAAACAGCTTGAGCAGCTTGATGCAATGTGATAATTATAGATGCAATCGGTCTTGAAAGACCTGATTCAACTATAACGACGAATTAAGATAATAATAAATCAATTAAGTAAAAGGCTAGGGATTGATAGAACGGTTTGAACAACCGGATCTTTCTTCCCCAGCGGAGTCACCAAAATGTGTTGACGCTTTTTATGGTCAGCACACGAGAGCACTAGAGCGTGCGGGTCACGAAACGGACCAAAGAGCTGAAAAAGCTGCACAGGGCGGTTAGACCGCCCTAGCAACACGGTTTGACCGCCCCCTAGGGTTTTGGCTCAATATGGTCGTTCAGGGAGATAAATACCACACTTACGTGATGGAGGACGGCTAGGCTTACGAGCAAACTAGTAAAGGATAACCAACGCACTTACGTGACGAAGAACGACTAGTTTACGAGCAAACTAGCAAAGACCGTCGAAGCTCTCGCCCGGGAGGGACCCCGTCAGGGTGAGGACATCGCCGGCATGCCCTAGGTCAACCAGCGAGCCATATGACGTCATCTATGACCTTGGAGATCAGTAGAGGAGCAGCATGGAGGTTGGAAAAACTAGGGTTTGAGGATAAAAAGTAAAGGTAATGGATCGATTCGATTGTGTTCCTCTCAATCGGCCGTGGCCCATCATAAATATAGGGTGGGGAGGTCTTGCCCCAGTAGGAGTCGAAGTTTATACAAATCTTGTGTCAAAATACAACTCCTAACTCGGATTTGGCAGGGTAGGCCGGTCTAACCGGGTCCCAGGGGCGGTTAGACCGCGTGTCCGACGTGCAGGTCTTCTCGAAGTCATATCTCCCTCATCCGGAGTCCGAATTGGATGTTCTACATATGCATCTTGATCTACTCGACCAGAACTATCCAATGGTGAAGTCTAAATTACCTTTTGAGGACTTGGAACAGGGCGGTCAAAGCGCCCTAGGGACGAGGTCTGACCTCCTGTTACCAGACCGGCTACAGGGACCGCGGTCAGACCGCCTGGTATCCCGGTCTGACCGCCTGGTCCAGCCTGATCTGGCTTAGCTATCAATTTTGAGTGTCAACACTGTGCTTGCTGTCTGAATAACTTCATTCTGGCTGATAAATTCAGCATTCCCTAGTAATGAATAACTTCATTCTGTCTGAAAGTGTAGGTGCTTATCAAACGAATCTATGAGATTAGAATACTACAATTCCATATGCACTTTATTTATTATTTGGTTGAAGCTCAATTTATTTTGTCTTAACTTCTTGTGGATTGAAATTTAGATTTCTATTGAAGCTTATTTACGTACTGAGCCCGTTGATGTACTTGGGCATATAACTGAGTTATTACCACATTATATAGTTGATGGCAGTTTTACGCATATTGTTACTACAACATTTAATTTGGTTAGTTTATGAATTGCAACTATGTAGTAGGTTATTGATCACTTGTAAGTATTTCCTTTGTTTTAAGAAAATTTGGAATAACAACACATTGGAACGATATCATCAAACACCGTTGAGCCTGGACATGTAAACCTGAGCCCTTATCTCGTGAAAACACAAGAATATAGTGGCACCATCAAAAATTGTATATAGCAGTTTTACCTACAGGCTAAGTCTATCTTGTTACAGTGTGAAGATGAAACAGGGTCATCTTCTGCTATTGCCGCATTTCAAACTGTTAACTTCGGCTTGCATGTATTAGCTGGGTCCAGTGCAATTAAATTTTAGATGATTGTATGCTTCTCTTTCACAATACTATTTCCGGATTTGAGTTATAGGCCTTAAGAATTATTAATCTGAGTAGAAAACTTCTGAGGGGAAGGGGAGATGGAGATCTTTATAAGAGGCCGGAGGGGGGAGACATGGTGGTTGGCGCAATGATCTGAATATGGATCGTCGATGGGGGTCAGGAGGCTCGAGGAGTGACGCCCCATCCTGGAAGAATAGCAGTGGTGATGGAGGAAAGGATGGTAAGAAGGGGGGGAAGGAGGATGGGGTGATCAGGTCACTGAAGGAGAAAGAATTACCGGTGAAGCTTGGTGAATCAGAGGCGAAAGCTAAGGAATTTCTGGAATTTAATGTTGTTAGTGATTCTGAAGGTGTAGTAGCTCGTGATGTAAACCAGATGGATGTGGTTGGTGTTGGTAATGCTGCAACGGATGATCTGCTAGATGACATGGCACATGAGAAGGAGATGCACGTGAACAATACCATGCAATTTATGCATGTAGACAAGTCTGGTGATAAAGAGAAGTTTGAAGTGGAGCCAATGAGTAGTTCTGTTGGTAGTGGTGATAATGTTGTAATCAATGGTGGTCGCAGAACTTATAAGAAGAAACATCGTATTTCAAGTGTGGGGGATGGTTTTGTTAAATCCCAGACTGCTGATACAAGAAAGAGGTTGTTGGATATTGAAACAGTTGAGGAATTGGGAGGAGGAAAAAGGGGGAGAAGGTCGGAGAAGGAGTTTATGGTTGCAGATCTTTCAACAAATGAAGCGGGGCTGCTAGAGCAGTCCTGCGTGGATCAATGAAGCTTATAGCGTGGAATTGCCGGGGATTGGGTAACGGCCCGGCAATTCGAGGCCTTCTGAACCTTCAGAAGGAGGAGGACCCAGATATTCTCTTCTTATCCGAAACAAAAATGGATGAGAGGCGAACTAAAGGATTGCGTTGGAAGCTTGGTTTGACGAATATGGTGGTGAAGGACTGCAAGGGGAAGAGTGGTGGTCTTGCGATTTTTTGGAGGAAGGAGATTAATCTCCAACTTCGTGGTGTTTCCCGTTTTTACATCGATGCAAATGTGGTGGAAGCGGATGGCTTTGTTTGGCGGTTAACGGGGTTCTATGGTGAACCAAAAACCAGCCAGAAGAACTTGTCTTGGAGGGCTCTGAGAGTTCTAAATGCTGCTCGGTGGTATCCATGGTTGTGTGTGGGTGATTTTAATGATGTTTTATTGGGTTGTGAAAAGGAGGGAGGCCAACCGAAATCGCAGATCTGCATGGATCAATTTAGGGAGGCTTTGGAGGTATGTTCATTGTCAGATCTCGGTTTTGTTGGTGACCCATTCACCTGGAGGAACAATAATCATGATAGTGGCAATTACATTCGTGAGCGGCTTGATCGAGCAGTAGCTGATGCTGATTGGTGTGAACGTTTTCCACACTTCCGAGTCATAAATGGTGATCCTCGGCATTCTGACCATAGGCCGATCATTGTGGTTCTAGATGATGGAGGAGGGTACAGAAGGAGAGCTGCTGATAAGCCATTTCGTTTCGAGGCTGGATGGGTTCAGGAAGAAAATTGTAAAACTATTGTGTAAAATGCTTGGAATCTCACCATAGAAGCAAGGAATGGAAAGGTGGTGGATGCTGTCCGGGAGGTAGGTGCTGATTTAGGTGATTGGAGTAAAAAAATTTTGGGAGATTTGGAAAAAAGAATTAAAAGAGCCAAGCTGGCCTTGGAGGCTTGTCGGTGTCTGTCTGTTACAGGACAGAATGTGGCCAGAGAAGAAATTTTGAAGTATAAACTTGAGAAGCTGGAGGAGCAGAAAGATTTATATTGGCGCCAAAGAGCGCAAGCACATTGGTTGAAGAATGGTGATCGAAACACGAAATTTTTTCATGAATATGCGTCAGAGAGGAGAAGAAAAAATAAAATTTAAGAAGCTAGTGAGGGAAGATGGGAGCGTGGTGGAGGAGGAGAAGGAGCTGCATGATGTTATAACTAACTTTTATAAAGATCTGTTTCATAGTTGTGCAGGGACACGATACGATGACCTGCTGATGCAAGTGCCGACTAAGGTTACATCCTTGATGAACCAATTTCTTCTGCGGGAGTATACTGATGAGGAGATTAAAAATGCTCTTGATAGCATGGGCGAGTTGAAGGCTTCTGGTGGTGATGGTATGCCTGCCCTTTTCTATAAGCAGTACTGGGATATTGTTGGGGCTGATGTTACGCGAGAAGTTAAGAATTTTTTGAGTGGTGGAGATATGCCTGAGGGGTGGAATGAAACTGTGGTGGTTCTAATCCCGAAGGTCCCTAATCCAGAACGTTTGAAGGATCTTAGGCCCATCAGCTTATGTAATGTGATATATAAAATTGCTTCCAAGGTATTGTCAAATCGTCTGAAAGTGCTTCTACCTGAAATTATTGCTTTGAATCAGAGTGCTTTTGTTCCCGGACGTATGATTACTGACAATGTGTTATTGGCATATGAACTGACCCATTATATGAAGAAAAAAAGGAGGGGACAGGAGAGTTTCGCTGCTGTGAAACTGGATATGAGTAAAGCATACGATAGAGTGGAGTGGCTCTTTTTGGATAAAATGCTGATCCGACTAGGTTTTCATGAGCAATGGGTGAGAACCATCATGAAGTGTGTGACTACTGTGTCATATAAGATCAAAGTTAATAGTGATCTAACAGAGGTGATTATACCTGAAAGGGGGTTACGTCAAGGGGATCCTATTTCCCCTTACTTGTTCTTGCTGTGTGCTGAAGCGTTCTCATGTATGCTTCATGTAGCTGAAAGAAGAGGTGAATTGGAGGGGGTGAAAGTGTGTCAAGGGGCACCGAGTATTAACCATTTGTTGTTTGCGGATGATTCATTGATACTCCTGAAAGCTGATGAACGGAGTGCAATGCATCTGCAAAATATTCTTTCTTTGTATGAGGAATGCTCGGGTCAGACAATCAATAAAGAGAAATCATCAATTATGTTCAGTCGGAATGCAAAAAGTGAGCATAAGCAACAGGTGATGGCTGCTTTGGACATTAATGTTGAAGCTCGTAATGAGAAGTACTTGGGTCTACCAGTATATATGGGGCGGTCGAAGAAGAAAACCTTCTCTTATTTGAAGGACAGGGTTTGGAAGCGTATGCAGGGCTGGAAAGAAAAATTGTTATCAAAGGCTGGGAAGGAAATTCTGATAAAGGCAGTGGCACAAGCAATTCCGAGCTATGCAATGTCATGCTTTGATCTTACAAAACTTTGTGTGATGAAATTAGCACAATGATTTGTCGTTTTTGGTGGGCCCAACAAGATAATGAGAAGAAGATGCACTGGTTATCAAAAGAGAAGCTGTGTTCTAGAAAAGAAAACGGGGGACTAGGTTTTCGTGATCTGCACCTGTTCAACCTCGCCATGCTTGCAAGGCAGGGGTGATTGCACACTAATCCCGAGTCTTTATGCGCACAGGTGCTCAGGGCCAAATATTTCCCACAAGGTGATCTTCTTACAGTAAAGGAAAAACCGGGTATATCGTACTCCTGGCGCAGCATTGTCCGGGGAATACATGCTTTGAATAAGGGTTTGGTATGGAGAGTTGGTGACGGAACACAGATTAATATTTGGCTTGACCCGTGGATTCCAGACGGAGTTACAAGAAGACCGATTACACCACGTGGTCACACTTTGATGACAAAAGTTTCTGAGTTGATAGACCCAATTACGGGTGATTGGGATAGCCACCTAATTGAAGAGGTATTTTGGAAAGAAGACTGGAAATGTATTCTCAGCATACCCATCAAGCATGGAATGGAGGACCTGTTAGCATGGCATTTTGACAGCAAGGGTATCTTCTCTGTCAAGTCAGTTTACCATGTTCTTGAGGACTGTAGGGAAAGAGATGCTAACCGGCAACAGGGGGAAGGCAGCTCGAGTGGTGGCCAAAGTTCAAATAATAAATTCGGATGGAAACAAATATGGAAGCTGCATTGTCCACCTAAAGTGAAACATTTCTTTTGGCGATTCTCGCATAATAGTCTGCCAATCAAGTGCAATATCACCAGATGTGGAATGGAAATTGATACTCGCTGCCCTGTGTGTTGGAGACTTGATGAGGATGGTGGTCATTGCTTTTTACAGTGCAAATATGTGAAAAAATGTTGGAGGGCTCTTAATCTGGAAGAGGAACGAACCAGGCTGGCGACATTGCATTCGGCCATGCAAGTATCAGCCCATGTCCTCTCGCTACCTGATGAGAAGAAGTTTTTGATTGTCGGACTCCTCTGGTCGTGGTGGAATGCTCGGAACAAAGTTAATGCCGGTGATCCACGGATGACAACTGAGGAAGTGATATATGGAGCCCGAATGGTGATACAACAATTGCCAGCTACAATATCTCCAGGGGGTGTGCAAATGGCGAGGAAATGTGCTCACCGATGGATACCGCCGCCTCCTGATATTTGGAAGATAAATGTGGATGCAGCGTTTTGGGCCAAAGAGCTGGCAGGGGCATGGGGTTCTGTTATTCGAGACCATCAGGGTACTGCTGTTCTAGCTGGTGCTGGCAAGTTTGAAGTTGTGCGTGATGCTCTATGTGCTGAATCCCATGCCTGCATAGAAGCTCTTAAGGTTGCAGCTGATCAAGGTATGCCACACATTATTATGGAAACTGATTCTCAGACTCTGGTGAAGGCACTTCAGTCGGATAGCATGGATCGAGCTACGTCGGGAGTTCTATTCAGAGAGGCGAAGTTTATGATAGCGACTTTGTTTACCTCGGTAGATGTTATGCACGTTTCTCGTTTTTGTAATTCTGTAGCTCATGGTTTGACGCGAGCTGGTCGAAGTAGGGACCTGGGTCATCTGACTATATGGATGAACCCTCTCCCGGTCTTTGTAAATGATCTTTTGGTTCGCGATCTAGCTGAACCGCGTGAATAAAGTGACACGCGTTACACTCAAAAAAAAACCAAACTATGTAAAAAGAAAATCACAAATACATGCAGCCGATAAGGACGGCATATCCATCCACACAAGAATAGCAGCACGTACAATACACAACAGCTTATAGAAGCTCGGACAAGTCCAAACACAAGCATACGATGCGTTAATTCCTAATTCACTAGGTGCTTTCAGAATAAGAGCACACAATGCGCTGCGCACTTGTTGAAAGCAAGCATGCTTTTTGTTCGTCCTTTTTCCCTTTTTTTTCCCAAAGTGCCATCTTTTCTTCTGCAAACTCTTTGATGGTACAAGTTGAGAATTTTCATGTGCTCACATGGACTTGTGCACGCGGAAAGGATGTCCAACTTGAGGGCGACGTACGTGATGGCCAATATATGGCGCGAACCATTGTTTCCTACTCGGACTCGCCTCCTACACACGAAGATACGTATATACTAGTATATATTTGCAAACCGACCAGCAGCTCATCTGCTCGGCCGTCTTTGATATCTCGGTTGTTGTTAGGTTAATAACTAACCCCTCTCCAACCCAAGCGCCGCCACCACCACCAAACCGTGCGCCATCGCCACCGCCATGGCCGGAACCGCCGAGCGCCGCGCGCACGTCGTGCTGTTCCCGTTCATGGCGCAGGGCCACGTCGCGCCGTTCCGCTGCCTGGCGGCGATGGTCCGCGCCACGCGCTCCGATGCCCGCATCACCATGGTCGCCACTCCCGGGGTGGCCGAGCCCCTCCGCGCCAGCATTGCCGGGGACGTCGGCGTTGAAGTCCACGAGTGTAGCGAACATGACCTCATATGCCATTTGTTCAAAGCTTAATTTTGATGATTAATGACAACATGATCAATGGGACTAACCATATTGTTTAGCATGTCTTTGTAGACACTTCTACGTCCCAAGGATGCAAAAATACCACGTGCCAAAATGAGAAGATAGTATATTTTTCAAGGGTCAAAACCGCGGAAGAAGAAGAAAAGAAATGCTACCGTCGGATGAACCGACGGCACCTTGGAAACAAGATGAAGTAGTACACTGCGGAAAAAGACACAAGTCAGCTTGCACCACCGGATGAACCGACGCCCCCAGTTTTACATGCGCCGGATGAATTCAAGAGACCAAGCAACAGTCAGCTCGCAGGAATCAGTAGCACCGGATGAACCGACGGTGTAGCAACGGTTCATCCGATGGCCATGTGTTTGCTAACAAAGAGGTTCTGGCGCGAAGTTCTTCAGCACCGGATGAACCGATGGATACAAGGATTAAGCAACGGTTCATCCGATGGCTTCGAAGATGCTACCAGAGAGGTTTTGGAAGCAAACCTATCAGCACCGGATGAACCGACGGCCAGGCAAGATGGACCGTCGGTGCAAGCGTCGGAGGAAGTGTGTCAGCAGAGAAGTAATGGTCATGTGACGTGGAGGGCACCGGATGAACCGACGCCTGGGAAAAATGTAGCGGCGGTTCATCCGACGGTACTAATTTCAGCAGCTTTTAGCCAACGGCTCTTTGCACGCCTTGGGCTATTTATACCCCCTCCACTCACCCATTTGGAGTGGCTGTAGTGTGTGGAAGTGCAGAGGAGTTCAAGACTCATAGAAGATCATATCCAAGCCATCCAAGTGCTAAATTGCTCATCTATAGACTTGCACATGCTTTGTATGTGTGCTTAGTGTTAGGTTTAGCTTAGAGCTAAGTGAGTGCAAGGTGTGCCTACCTTGTGAGGTGATTCTCGAGTAGATCAAGTTGTACGAGGTGTGCCGGAAGCCTTAGAGCCTAGGTGGCTCTCCGGCAAACGTCTTCGACCCTCCGGATTGGTGTGGAGCGGCGAGGACACTTTGTGCGGGGGACGTGGAGACCCCCTTCCCTTGGTGGAGAAGCTCCTTAGTGGAGGCGGTATCAAGGTGACCAAGGGAGCTTGGCGAGTGCCTTCGTGGCAAGCCTTAGTGGCAAGTCAAGTGGTGCTCTTAGGAGAGACTTGGTGACCGGGAAGCAATACTCTTGTGTAGAGTGCTTCAACAACGTGGACTAGGGGTGGCTTAGTGCCTACCGATACCACGGGATAAATCGCGTGTCAAGAGTTTGCTTCCTCTCATCCCCTTTACGTTTTCGCATTACATTCTTGCAATCCTTGTTTGCCTTTACTTTCCTAGAGTAGTATCTTGCTAGGATTGGCTATAGGTTGCAAAACTTGTTTTGAGATGGGAGTTTCACACTAGAACAACTTTAGATGCACATCTAGATAGTATGTTCTAATTTATATTTGATGCAAATAGTGATAAGCCATAGGCTAAGTTTTTAAGTTGCCTAATTCACCCCCTCCCCCTCTTAGGCTACGAGCATCCGATTCCTTACAACGAGCTGTCGTTCAACGACACGGCTGGACATGGCCTCCCCACCGGCGCCGGCACCACGGCCGGCGGCATCGGCTCGTCCCACCACCAGCTCATCGCCCTCTTCGCCGCCTCCGAGTCCCTCCGCCCGGCGTTTCGGCGCTTCCTCGCGGGGATCAGGGCCGCCGACCCCGGCGCTGCCGTACACGTCATGGCGGACATGTTCCTGGCGGGCTGGACGCTTGGCCCTCGCGGTGTTGTCGAGCCGGCGGCGATCTGCCAAGCGTCCATCCCGCCAGGAACATGTCCGCCATGACGTGTACGGCAGCGCCGGGGTCGGCGGCCCTGATCCCCGCGAGGAAGCGCCGAAACGCCGGGCGGAGGGACTCGGAGGCGGCGAAGAGGGCGATGAGCTGGTGGTGGGACGAGCCGATGCCGCCGGCCGTGGTGCCGGCGCCGGTGGGGAGGCCATGTCCAGCCGTGTCGTTGAACGACAGCTCGTTGTAAGGAATCGGATGCACGTAGCCTAAGAGGGGGAGGGGGTGAATTAGGTAACTTAAAACCTTAACCTATGGCTTATCACTATTTGCATCAAAAATAAACTAGAACATATTATCTAGATGTGCAACTAGGTTGTTCTAGTGTGAAACTCCCATCCCAAAACAAGTTTTGCAACCTATAGCCAATCCTAGCAAGATACTACTCTAGGTAAGTAAAGGCAAACAAGGATTGCAAGAATGTAATGCGGAAACGTAAAGGGGGATGAGAGAAAGCAAACTCTTGACACGCGATTTATCCCGTGGTATCGGTAGGCACTAAGCCACCCCTAGTCCACGTTGAAGCACTCTACACAAGAGTATTGCTTCCCGGTCACCAAGTCTCTCCCAAGAGCACCACTTGACTTGCCACAAAGGCTCGCCACGAAGGCACTCGCCAAGGTCCCTTGGTCACCTTGATGCCGTCTCCACTAAGGAGCTTCTCCACCAAGGGAAGGGGGTCTCCACGTCCCCCGCACAAAGTGTCATCGCCGCTCCACACCAAGCCGGAGGGTCGAAGACGTTTGCCGGAGAGCCACCTAGGCTCCAAGGCTTCCGGCACACCTCGTACAACTTGATTCACTCGAGAATCACCTCACAAGGTAGGCACGCCTTGCACTCACTCAGCTCTAAGCTAAGCCTAACACTAAGCACACACACAAAGTATGTACAAGTCTATGGATGAGCAATCTAGCACTTGGATGGCTTGGATATGATCTTCTATGAGTCTTGAACTCCTCTGCACTTCCACACACTCCAGCAACTCCAAATGGGTGAGTGGAGGGGGTATAAATAGCCCAAGGCGTCCAAAGAGCCATTAGCCAAAAGCTGTTGAAATTAGTACCGTCGGCTGAACCGCCGCTATCCTTTTCCCAGGCGTCGGTTCATCCGGTGCCCTCCACGTCACATGACCGTTGCTTCCCTGTTGACACAAATCATCCAACGCATACACCGACGGTCTTCTTGCCTAGCCGTCAGTTCATCCGGTGCTGATATGTTTGCTTCCAAAACCTCTCTGGTAGCATCTTCGAAGCCATCGGATGAACTGTTGCTCAATCCTTGTATCCATCGGTTCATCCGGTGTTGAAGACTTCGCGACCAAAACCTCTCTGGTAGCAAACACACGGCCGCCGGATGAACCGTTGCTACACCGTCGGTTCATCCGGTGCTACTAATCTTGCTGCTGCTCCTCCAGGAAATCATCCGGCGCATGTAAAACAGGAGGCGTCGGTTTATCCGGTGGTGCATGTTGACTTGGGTCTTCCTCCGCAGTATACCACTTCATCCGGCCGTTGCACCGACGCTTCTTCCTAGAGTACCGTCGGTTCATCCGACGGTGTCTTTTCTCTTCTTTTTCTTCTTGTCGGTTTTGCCTCAAAATATATACTATCTTCTCATTTTGGCATATTGTATTTTTGCATTCATAGGACCTAGAAATGTCTACAAAGACATGCTCAACAATATGGTTAGTCCCATTGATCATGTTGTCATTAATCACCAAAATTAAGTTTTGAACAAATGACATATGAGGCCATGTTCGCTACAATAAGGAGGGGTCTCATTTAATCGTGGAATTCGTCCGGCTGAAGACTGGTGGCTGATGCTGATTTGTTTTGAGAGAAAAGTACTGCTGGCTGGTAGCTGGTGGCTGATTTGTTCTGAGAGGAAAGTACCGCTGGCTGGTGGCTGATAAGCCAGACGAACAGGACGTGTGTGTGCCTGTGTGGTGCAGTAAATATAGGAGAATTTTTTGGAATCGTCAAGATGGTCGTGTTTAATTTTGTTCAAGTCCTGTCGTAGCAAGCGATTCTACCATCTCCAAGGGAAAGATTGGGTGTGGTAGCGCGCTCGTGTTTCTCGTTGCCACATCTGCTGATCTACATGACTGGGCCCGCGATTTAGGGCCACCATCATGCATTCGTCATGTGCCACCATAGCAATATTTCTTTCTTTCTTTTTTTTTAATCGCACCATAGCAATATTACTGCGCAGGGGCTGTGGGCGTATGTGCGTGGAAATGGTGGTGCTTTTCGTGTCCGGCCTCATGCTGGACCACGGCACTGACAAATGATGCAAGTGCTATTGAGGTTCTATTTAGATAGGCAAAAGAGGTGAAATTGCCACTATTTACCTGTCGCTTTCATCAGATTTTTTCTAAAAAATATCATTTCAACACTATTTATATGCGCAAATTTACCTATAAGCGGTGAGACTCAAAATATGTGGTTAATAGAAGCACCAGCTGGACATAATGCCATGTCACTCGATCTGGGAGAGCCTTGGTGGCACGGCCCCCACCATCCTTTTATAGCTCTTTGCGTTCATGCATGCAGCGACGTGAACCAATAATGGCGAGTCTGAGTAGCCCCTGCAGTTGCCACAGCCCACAGCTTGCAGACGTGCTAGATGAAACAAAGACCTCGATGAGAGATTTCACATTTGCATGCTTGCAATATGTATATACCACATCATCATTTGAAAAAAAAATAGGAGAATGAACAGACATGTTTTAAAAAAAGTGAAACACAGATATTGATAGTGATGTAACAGAGCAGACGATGAGCTATCAAAGCCTGAAAGCTGGTCTAAGGTCTTGTTTAGATAGACATGTTTCGGCAAGTTTTCATTATTCACCTGTCACATCAGATAATCACAAGTATTAAATATAGGTTAATAACAAAACTCATTCTATAACATCTGAGTAAATTCACAAGACGAATCTATTGAGCTTAATTAAGCGATAATTAAACAATGTAGGGATATTAGTAAACATGTGATAATCCTGATTTAATTAAGCTTAATAGATTCATCTCGTGATTTATTCGTCTTGTGATTTTCAGTCCATTTTTTAGAATGATTTCCAGTCCATTTTATAATTAGATCATGTACACATATTTATATTGGTTTGGACCGTCATAGTAGGGTAATGCCATATATATGTACTGTTTGGGTGTTATATATTACTGTACAGTCAGGTGTTGTTTGTAGTTGGTTTTTGGTGATTTTGGTTCTTTATGCTGATCTAGGTACCCCTACTTTTCCTTTATATACTCCAGAAGGCATGATTTAGTTGGTTACAGTGTCTGAGTTCTAGCAGAACTAATTAAGGTATGAGTTCGTCTGACCTATCATCGACACCACTGCTTTTCCTACCACCAACTGCATTTGCCTACCAAGGCCAGCCGACGTTCCACACGTCGTGCTTCAACAAATCTGGACGAGCTGCGGCCTGCACCACCACGGTGCCCTCGCCTGTCTTACCCTCTCGCACTACCAGGGAAACAGACTTCCGTCCCAGACTCATTTTGACATTAGTACCGGTTTTTTAGTGTCCAGTACTAATGTAGATATTAGTACTAGGAGACATAGGAGAGCCCCAACACGCCCCCATGTGACCTACATTAGTACCGGTTCGTAATACACACTGGTACTAATGTGTCACATAAGTACCGGTACGTAATACAAACCGGTAATAATGTGAGGTCAGCACATTAGTACCGGGTGTAAATAAGACCCGATACTTAATAAAGCACGTAAGTACCGGGTCAAAATATACCCGGTACTAATACCCTTCACCCATCGGTCCTTCCCAACACTTACAAAAAATCCGTGGCTCCCCCCTCTGTACCGCGCGCGGTGTCCACCGTATAGCAACAGCCCTCTCTCACCCACACATCTCTTTTCTATCTCCTCGTTTCCCTCATCCTCTTCATTTTTTCCTCATCTCCTCACTCTCTCCCTCTCTCTGAATCGATGCAGGATGCAGTGGCTTGGAGGCTAGCGGCGCAGTACGGCGGCACAGGCGCTGCGACCCGGCGGCCTGGCGGCGCGGCCGGCGGCAAAGCAAAGCGGCCGGTGGCAAAGCAGCCTGGCGCTGCGGCCTGGCGGCGCGACCGGCGGCCCGGCAGCCTGGCGGCGCAGCCGGCGGCACGACGGTACTCGATCTGAAATTGATTCTTCTGTTGTTCTTGTTCATGTGAGAATGAATGTGTGTTTGTAAATTTGTGATGGTAATTTATCATGTAAGATTGTGAGATGTAAATTGTTTGTAAGTGAGATCTATATATATGTGATTTGCATTTGTGTGAGTTGTATGATTCTGAGAAATTTTTGGGGAAAGAATGATTTTGTGAAATTTGTGGGGGAAAGAAACGAAACAAAGAAATAAAAGGAAAAGAAAAGAAAAAGGAGGGGGAGAGGAGCTGCCGGGGGCACCCACATTAGTACCGTACCGGGCCTCATCCCACCCGGTACTAATGTGTACATTAGTACTGTGACTTCACATTAGTACCGGTCACATTAGTACCGACAGAACATACCGGTACTAAAAGAAGTTATGGATCGGTATAAAAAGTTGTTTCTCTGGTAGTAGTGTCGTGGCATTCCCAGCGCCGACCTGTGTTCGTCCATCGTTGTATCGATATAGGATCACCCGACACTATGGGGAATGGATCGCGTCGTATAGACGAGGTTTCCTATAAATATAAAGTAAGATGATATTTTTTATGGGACAAATTTAAAAATATAAATGGACACTATTTGCAGGACGTACAGCGCAAGTATGCCTGTATATCAGGGTAAGTGCTGGAGTCAACAACCGGCTACATTGGCAGTTCTATGATGCTTGCTTGGTTTCATCTAACTTCCCAGTCTTTTTTTAGTGCAAAGCATAAAAAAACTCAGTCCTTTACCAACTTCATTTCTGTACAACAGGATAAATTGCTTATTTGACATTAAGAAATTACACAATTCCTTCCGTGACATCGGGGAAAAATTTACTCTCCTATATGACACTGCTTTAGCCTTGTCGGATTTTTGAAACCAGGACAAAAATGCCACCTATCCAAACAAACTGCAGAGCAACCCAGGGGACGGAGGCCCCAGATGCAGCTGCGTGGTAGTAGATCAGCTAAGGTCGAGGGCGGCGCATTCCAGGGCGTGGTGGTGGGTGCAACTGGTTCGAGGCCTTCGCTCGCGTCAGGCTGAATGGCGCTGCGAGCCCGGGCATGGCCGCGGTGGCCCCTGCGACAGACTTGGAGGAAGAGAACAGGACGACGGGCTCTGCGACGCCTATAGTGATACTAGGACGGTGATGTTTTGACTCTCAGGATGAATATTTTGAGCATCTAGTGATATCGTTTGGTCAATGGTAATGGTCATCACTTGGTCAGTGACTTTTGGACCAAAAGATGTTCGATGGAAACTCTGCTGCAGATGTTGTTTTCGATCCAATGAACTGTGAATAGGTCAGAAAAATTCAGCACCATCCCTTATCTCATAAGCTTAGAGCTGTTCTTTTCCTTCAAAACAAATATTGAATAGCACTATTCACCTATCACATCCATCACATCTTCTCTCACAAGAAACACTATTCCAACATTATTCATTTGCAACTTCACTATTCTTTTTCACCGAACAGAACATGTCCTTATTAATCAAACCAGAGTTAAAAGTTACTTCTGTGCAAATAAAAAAGAAGGCCCAAATGCTGGTCCAGACAGAGGGGCAAAGAAGTCTTTTTACGTACCTGTTAACATCCCAAAAAGATGGTGGTGCGGTGCCGTATAGGGCATAAAAGATAGACTCGGTGTCATACAAGGAAGCATAATAGTTTCAGTTTCATAAAAGGAATTGTGTAATTTCTAGTGTCAAATAAGCACAGAGTATAAGGTCGAATTCCCGCAAAAAAGAAAGCGTATAAGGTCAAATTGTACTTTGGCTTAATTTTCTATTCTCATGTGCATCAGACCAAACTCTTGACTCCGGCTCGGAATGGTGCAATCTTCTATTTTCTATGTATCATGATTTATATTTTATTTTAAGAGATTTTTTACGATGCATTTGTAGTATTGGGAAGTATTGAGAAGTATTGGGTAGTATTGAAAAGTATCAAGCATTTTGATATTCCCACCATCTAAATAATTGAAAAATTAATTAAAATTTTAAAAAGGGCATTTTGGTAATCTTGTATGTTTCTCTCTACCGTATCCTCTCCCCTGTCTATCGTCCGGGGCCGACCCCGTACGTATCTCTGAGACGCGCCGCCGACCCGGTGGCCGATCCATCTCACGCGACGACGGCCACGCACCCCGTCCCCTCTCCCGCGTCGCCGACCTCGCGTCCGTCCCCTCTCCCGCGCCGCCGACCTCGCACCCGTCCCCTCTCACGCGACGACGACCACGCGCCTGTATCTCGCCGGGAATCCTCCTGACGCCGCCGACGGTTTCCGAGCCCTCGGCACCTCCGTGGCGCCGCGCCCCTCACCACCTCCCTGGACGCGTCGACGGTAGCCGCGGATGGAGACGCAGCTGCCAGGCTGCCCAGGGGGGCAACCGATGCCTGGCGACGCAGTGTGCCATCCGCTGCCCCGGACGGATCCGGATGGGGCACAACCCGGTGAAGAGGCGCCGCGGCATCCGATGCAGGGGCAGGGACGTGCCTTTTGCTGGCCCCGACGATCTCGCCAGGTACGTGAATTGGCGGCAATGATTCAGAGATTGAACGAGTGTGTGATATTCAGGTATAGTTTGGATAGGACTCAATTTCAGATTGGTGAAAGTAAAATTCTGGAGTTTTTGACGTTGAGCAAGGTTCTGGTGTAATGGTAGGCAAAAGTGAATCATTAACTAGTCATCAGTGCTTAGTTGAAAACATGTAGGCATGACGAAAGATTTGGATCAATAATTGACTTATTGCATAGAATACTCCAATACAACAGAATTATATGTACTTGGGAAGTTTGAAATATTTGTATAGAAATTTGGATTGTCAATGAATTTTATGTTACCATTAAAATTTAAAAGCACAGCAACCTGTCAAATGAAACCAGTAGCTTTGTTTATGCATTTGATGATACAATATCAGTTTTGTTTAATTTTTTTATGATGTTGACAGGAACATGGGATATAGGTTTAAGGAGTTATATTTGAGAGAGTTGTGTCTATCAGTAAAGGGAGATTCTAAATTAGATATTGAAGTGTGCTCAAACATAAACTCAGATTCATAATTTATAAACTTAGATTCTTATTTTTTCTTCCATTTATTTCAGTAGGGTAGCTATTGTATCTATGTTCCTAGTGTCATTTGAGAAGTACATGTTTGCACAGTACCAAACTTTCTTTGACTTGTTCTTTGTTTAGTACTTAATACTATTTTGATACTATATGCAGAAACACATGGCCAATGTAAGCCCAGAGGCTCTATCAGAGTATGAAGAAATTGTCAGCAAGTTGTTTGGCAGCGAGGAAGAAGGTTTTAAGTTTTATAACAAGTACGCTCTTGAGAAAGGGTTTAGTGTGCGGAAATGCAATGTGAAGTGGGACGATGACAACCAGGAGATTGTTCAGAGGGAATATGTTCGTAGCCGGAAAGGTTTCCGTGAATCGAGGCACATGAATAGAGAAGATATGAAGAGGAAGGCAAGGAATATAACTCGTGTTGGGTGTAGAGCCAGGATAGTTATTGCACAATACAAGGAAACTGATCAGTGGTATGTGAATGATTTCTTTGATGAACACAACCATAATTTAGTCACACGAGAGCTTGCTTGTCTGTTGCGTTCTCACCGGAAAATCAGCGACGAGCAGAAAGCTTCAATAGTAGAGATGTAGATTTCTGGGATCAGGAAACACCAAATCATGGATATTATGGAAATGCAGTATGGTGGGTGGGACAATGTCGGATTCACAGGGAGGGATATATATAATTTATGTTATCGTTATAAGCAGGAGACAGTTGCAGCAGGTGATGGTCAAACAATTATCCGTCATCTAAAAGCCCGGCACGAAAGAGATCCTGATTTTTTCTTTAAGTATCTGGTTGATAAGGAGGGCCATCTAAATGGGTTGTTCTGGTCTGATAGTCAGTGTCGGCTTGATTATGAAGCTTTTGGTGATGTCGTTATATTCGACAGCACATACCGGACCAATAAGTACAATATGCCCTTTGTTCCATTTGTTGGGTTGAATCACCATCGGAGCACTGTTATTTTTGGGTGTGGAATTATTTCTCATGAGACAAGTGAGTCATATGTGTGGATGTTGAGGACCTTTTCTGAAGCCATGTCCCAGAAGCACCCAATATCAGTGATCACTGATGGAGACCTTGCAATGCAGAAAGCAATCAGGTTGGTATGGCCTAATTCAAACCATAGGCTGTGCATCTGGCATATTGAGCAGAACATATTTCGTAATTTGCATGATGATGATGTGAAGGAAGAATTCAGGAAATTTATTTACGATTGTTGTTCGACAGAAGAGCTTGAGAGTAAATGGTTACAATTCTTGAAGAGGAATAAAGTAAGTCAGGACAGTTGGTTGCATCAGATGTATCAGATGAGGAAGTTATGGTGTGCTGCATATCAAGAAGGTCGACGTTTTTTGGGATTGAGGAGCAATCAACGGAGCGAGAGCTTAAACTCAAAACTTCACACACAGCTTGATGGTAAGATGACATTATTTGAAATGATGCAGCACTACGAGCATTGCCTTTCAGTGTTTCGGAGAAATGAGGCAAAGCTGGACGTAGAAGCGTTGCAATCTTGTCCATTCACAAAGCCATATGCTTCATTCATAGAGAAGGACGCTGCCCAAGTGTTCACACCTTCAATCTTCGACCTGGTCAGATGGAGCATACATGCTGCCAACAAATGTGATCTACTGGAGACACAATATGGAGGTGATTTGGTTACGTACATTGTTGGCAGGTAGGACAGTACAGGTACAGAGAAGACGTTCAAGGTGCATTGTGATTTGAAGGAACACTGTCTGAATGGAATTATGTGTTCTTGCCGTAAACTAGAATCCAAAGGGACACCATGTTCTCACATATTCTATGTTTTGAGTGTTTTGCAAGTTCATCAAGTTCCCAAGTGTTGTGTCGCCATCAGGTGGACAATGAGTGCAAAGTCAACATTTCCTCCCACTAGAAAGAGCAGCATGTATGAGTATTCAGAAAACCTGGAGTGGTACCGTGAGTTAAGAAATTTAAGTCACGCAGCATCGTTCAAGGCAGCTCATTGTAACGAGTCATTTGAGCGTTTGAGACATATTCTCCTAGTAGAAGCTGGGACCCCATCAAGTGGTAATAATGGAGCCATGAGGTATGGTCCGGTGCTTGCACAGAATGAGGAATTTGTGTCTGTGAATGGCCGAAATGTTTTGGATCCCGAGCATGTGAAAGGTAGAGGTGCACCGAAGAAAAGGTTTCAGGCAATGGAGAAGAAAATATCAAGGAGAAAATGTAGTCGTTGTCATTGTGAGGGTCACAATCGGCGTACTTGCTTCAAGAAAAAAGAGGTAGTATCTCAGTTTCATTGTAGACTTCTTAATTTGCATGAATTAAAATTATACTAAATGCAGATTAATTTGTGTATTGACTTGCAGAAAAACAAGGTGCCAGAATCTTGGTAACTTCTGCCCAAACGGAATGTGTTGCCAGGTAAATGTATTTTCAGTGTTTGGACATTGTTTTCATGTATTTTGGAAAATGGCAGATTCAGTTGCAGATAATCACTAGGATGTTGTACATCTGATGGGCTTAGAAATTATGAATATGCGAGCATTATTGATTGTTGTTGAAATGCAGATATAAGAATGTGTTTACTCAGACCCGTTATTGATTTAACTTATGTACCTTAATTTTGATTCAGCTATACCTGTGATTACACACCCATTTTGTCATCAAAGTTGTTAGGCAAATCTGGATCTTATAATGGTCATATTTGGCACTTAGATTCAAATTTCATTTACCTAATGTTGGGAATAACACTGTATTTTGGTACTTTTTTTTTGTTTCTCAAGATTGCTTGTAAGCGCTGGAGCTTGAAGCAAAATTGTAGCATCCTTGCCCATTGTAACAGATTAAAAATGAAACTGCCAATTAAAATTAAAATTGAAACTGCCAATAAATAGGTGGAGTTGGATACTAGGTGAGAAGCTTGATGATACAAGATTTTGTTGTACTGAATATTGTCGTTAGTTCCTTTTTTCTTACAGCTTTACCTTCTATTGCATTCGCAGAGCAACGGAAGGTGGAAGGTGCCTGCTGTGTGACAGAAGTTGGGAACACAATGTCTTATGTTGATACATATTTTGGAGTCATTTAATGAATTGATGGCTAAACCATGGTTCCTGGATCTGAAAATTGTGTATTAGTTATGAACTATAGCCGTGCATGCATAATAGTGCTGATGTGTGTTTTTGTGAAGACAGACAAGAATAAAACATGGCTGTGTGCTGCAGTAGATTGAGGACTTCGTAGATGTTTTTTTTTGATAATTCGTACATGTACTTTGTTGGTACTCTTTGTGGTAATCTGTAGTGTTGTTTTTATTTTCCTAGCACAACTTCGATGGGGATATATATAATATCTTGCAAAAAGTTCTTGGCATACAGGCCACTGTACAGTTAGTCACTTCCAGTTGATTTTAGCTTTGAATTGACAGATGGGTCCAGATAAGTGAATGCAAATCATAGGAGTAGAATAATAGCAATCCCTTTGAATATGTATCAATAGATGTCTCTTTTGATAATGCATATCTTGAGGAAACACTTGAATTATCCCCATACAATGGCTGGATGCGAAGGTTAACCATGGCATGGGCATGGCTTTTGAAACTCCTCTTGGAATTTAGAGGTAGAGGAACACTTGAGTCCTCATGAAACATTGCATGCTCTGCCAAGTCTAATGTTGCAGTACCCAAATGCTGGCCCTTCAGAATGGATACAGACTGATCTTTAATATTTATCAACTCATTGAATTCAGTCTACCCTAGCACCATTATTGCAGACTGGATACAGACTGATCTTTAATCGGTGGTTCCCCAAACATGAATATGAAATTAACAAATTATCGATGTTCTTAAAAAAAAGGAAAGAAATATCTGAAGTGTCTGGTTCTGAATTACAAAACAGATAAACGAAACTAGAACATATACTCTAGACAGAAGGAAGCTCTGTTAACCAAGACTATATGAGCTTAATTTAATCACTATCATCCAGCAGACCAGCATCACGGTAAGCGTAGTATTGATCATCCAATCCATCACTATCATAGTATTTATGAAAGTATTGATCGTCGACAATGTAAAGATGGCATAGCTTTGTCCCCACATGAGCCCGTAATAGGTCATCCATATCTCCTTCATCATACAGCCTCACCAAACCATCTGGTGCTTTCTTGCTAGGCTCGAGGTAGTACAAATCACAACTCAAATTCAATTTTGCTATCATCATATTCTTCTCCAAATTAAACAAGTCCAGTGGTCCAGGTTGCATGAACCTGATGATATGGGGTCGTGACATGTTGTCTCCTTGTGGATCAGGAAAATATGCCTGATGATGACTTCAAGAGAGCGTTTGTTTTGTTTGCTATTGGCACAATTCTAGATCCTACAACAACCAATGACATAGACTCCAAGTATTTGGCTCTAGTAGACAATGTAGAAGACATTTCAAAGTTAAACTGGGGACAGTTCACCTTGACGTACCTGTTGGATTGCATCCATACATTTTTAGTGAAGCGGCAGTTTAGTCTTCAAGGCAACTTACCTTTGCTGCAAGTAAGTCTCACTGCACTAGCATACACAATAATCATATGTCGAACAACTCAGTAAATTAATCAATGTTTTGATGCAGTATTGGTACTGGGAGCACGTCCATGCACATAGGAAGTATGGTATTTCCTATACTCCAATACCCCCTCCGGTGATGGCACGATGGGATGAAGAAAATGCAGGACTAAGAACTGAAGCTTTCAACAAAGAAGACCTACATGGAGGAGAGGTATGTTTAAAGATTGAATTATTTCATTCTCACTATTGTAATCAGTCTAACATGTACAGTGTATCATTTGCAAGGTTGTCATGAAAATTGCAGTTCAGATCTCCCCGCATAACAATATCAGCACTCCACCTAACATGGCCAAGCCCAACGACGTTACAGAGAGACATGAAAATGACAGTCACCAGCAACAGTCCCAAGGCAATGTTTTCAATAGCCAACAAGTAAAAACACCGAACGACATCCTATTTCCTATCTCTTGCCTTCAATACATATGTTGGCACCAATCATTCCGAATTTACTTACGGACTTCTATATGATACAGGTGGACATGATACTTGAGTTTATGAACAAGAAGTTTGTACAACTTGAAAAAAATATAGGCCGGACAGCAATGGATCTTGAGCAGAAATTAGATTCCAAGACTCTCTACATAAACGAGCAGTTGGCAGAAATCAGGGGACACCTGCAAATGGACGGTGCTGTTCAAACAAGGTTGGCCAATACAGAGGCCGACCTTTCGGGTGTAAGACGGGAAATGAAGGTAAGGGACACTGAAAATATATATCACCTAAATCTTACGCTATATTAATTTTCTATTTTTCCTGTATCAGGACCTAAGAAATCTTCTTCAAAACAATGCAGCACCAACTTCACAAGCTGCATGTGTGTAGGTACAAAAGATATCCCAACACATAGGTGAACTAAACCATCTTTACATATGGTGTGACATCAATCAAGTATGTACTGTGTTCCCAATTTCAAGTTTCCTATACAATACAGATATCCTGATACATCAACTTATATGTGCAGCTATTCTTGTGGGGCATTCATACTCAAGTACATGTTGGCATGGGACGGGGAAAAGATGGCTGAGCAATTTACACAGGTAAACGAACGATTATTTTACTTTATAATGCTTCCACTTCTGTCACCAATCGATGATGTACTAACATACCCATTGTTGTGCCCTATAGTCACAAATTGATGTATTCAGCTGGAAAATTTGCACTACGCTTCTGTTCTCAGAATACAACCTAGCACGATTGGAATCATACAAGAAAGTGCTAACGGTTTGTGATGCTCACTATACATTCGTTAAAACTTTTCCATTACATTACAGTACACACTCTACCTAAGTCATGTGTACCTATCCCTTGTGTAGAAGGAAGAATACGAGGAAAGGTTTCTAAAGAAGAAGACCAAAAAAGTCAGCAAAGCAGATGGCGACAAAATACCGAAGGAAGTGGGCAGCGCAAAGCGTAAACGTGGACGCCCAAGGAAAGTGCAGCCACCTGATAATGCTATCGTAATTAATTTCAAACTGAGACAATCGCTAAGAAGGTTCAGAGCAAGAGCAGCAGGGTCCCAAAACCAGGACCGCTTCAAAAGAGCCCTTACAAGCAAATTTAATCTTTCGTGATAAATGTGACCTCCTTTGTTTGTTGGCATTTATATCAAATTCCATATGTACATTTTGCTACTTTCCTTGTTCGACAGACCAAACACATCACATTTTTTAATTTATATGATGCAATCAGTTGTGTGAAGACCATCTTGGAACTCTACAAGTGGTGAACTGAGGAATGTAAGTAATGTTTCTATCTGCTTGCTTCATAAGCACTTGCAATAATGGCAGGTCAATCACTTTCTGTGATAGTACTTACTCTAATTTTCAAACCTCCCACATTCCTGTCAACTATAATATAACGATCATTTAAACTGCCTTACAGTGATCCACTGTTTTCTTACTTACAGTATACTGTAGTAAGTTGTCAACTAAAATTGTCCAAACTCCAAAGATTACATTGACCCACAAGCAAATCACATGAATATTCCTCTAACATATTAACCTGTCCACTTGGACACCAATCTGTTCTCGCAGGACCATATCACTCCAATCAACCAAAATTAATAACAATAAGGAACCAACCAAACCCTATAAATTGTGATGTGCAAAAGATTACCTAGAAAGTTTGTAGCCTGGTTCGTTCAAACAACCATATTTGCGCTTTCAAGTGTCTTCAAGCGGTGAATGTCTTCACTCCTCATCTGCTCCCTGCAACTGCACCGATACAGGGGACATGGTGCCCCGCAGCCGCACTGCCGCTGACCTGGCTTCCAGCTGCAGCAGCTCACAACCTTGCTTGAACAATCCGCACGGACATCCCCATCGTGCTACCCTTTCTCAACGAGGATGAGAGCAAATCTCTTAGTCAGCAACAATAGAGACTGATATTGTGGCAACCAATTCAGTCATCAAAGCACTTACTGTCGAATCTTGAAGACGAGGCTGACGAACAAGGCGGCCCAGAGGTGCTTCCCCCGGCCACACCCGCAGGACTTCACTGCTTCCCGAAGCCTGAGCCGCCTCCCGCAGGCATTGCCCCGGTGGAGGCGAGGGGAACAGCTGCTTGTTGGGGGTCAGTCCATCCAATCCCACTACTGACTGCTTCGTCTCCCTCTGCCTCTGCTGAATCTGCATCAGGAGCGGACAGCCGGAGTCGTGCTGGGTCGCCAGCGAGCTCGGTGCCGCAGACCAGGCAGCCAAAGCGCCCGAGCCCCATCGGCACGGCGAGCATCCTCGCGACCGCAGACGCCGGCACGGACAGGATGGAAAGCTTGCCTCCGTTCGATGTCCTCCCAACGCCGCCGCAAGCGCCTCGGTCGGCCCGCATCGATGCCCCCAACCACGGCGACCAGATAGCGCCCAAATCAGCGCCTGCATCACTCGATTCCTCACCTCACCGCCGGCGTGCTGCAGCAACCCTGCCTCCTCCATCTCCTATCCGCCCGCCGCCGACACCCCGTGTTGGCCCACACCGCCCCTGCGGCCGCTGCAGGCCACCCCCACGCGCCGGCCTCCCCGCGCCTGCCTCGCAGTCCCGACCGTCAGCATCTCCCGCCGGATCCGCCTCCATGGTGCCGCCGCCTCCCCGAGCCCGGACGGATTTAAAATCAGGAACGCGGCGACAGGGGTGAGCTCAACCTGCGGGGGGGGGGGGGGGGGGCTCGCCCCCGAAGTCAGAGGAGTCGGCCCTCACCCAGTGCATCTGCTTCGGCTGCAGCTGCTGCATCCTCACCCTCGTCTCCTCGCCCCAGCTCCCCGTCTGCGCGACTCGTTTCGACACAGAAGCTGAACCTAGCACCACACGGGAGGATGGGTTCCGGCGACAGGATGGCAGCCGCGGGCAGCGGCAGCGAGCGGTGGCCGGCGGGGAGGCTGGCAGGTGGGGGAGGGGATCGAGAGCGGCGGTCCGAACTGGCGATGCGGGCGGCGGAACCGCGATGCGGTCGGCAGATGGGTGGATGCGGTCGGCAGAAGGAGATTACCCTTGCAAATTTACTATTATGCCCTTTCTGAATTTAAAAAAAATTAACTAAATGTTGGTGTGGGTCCCACCAATTTGATACTTCCTAATACTTTCCCATAGGAACTTCCTGATACTTCTTGATACTTCCACCGTTAGATTTCCTCGGATGGACGGCTCATAAAAAAAGAAGCACCTTAAAATTTCTCTTATTTTAATACTTAAGTGATGAACTTTACAGTGCTATGTTAAAATAGGAAAATGATTTTTTTTTTCAGGTGCCATATCCCCAACAATACATGTAAGGAAGAGTTTTTTTTCCCTAAAGACACATTTAATGAAAGAATAGACCTAACACTATAAAGTCAATCTCTTGTTACAACTGCATTATCTCCTTTGTTGATATGGTAACGAACTCCCGGCCAAAAAGAAAAAAACAAATGATGCACCATTTCGAAAGCAACTGGATTTCTGATGCTACAAGAATAGAATAATATCGGATATTCATGCACTCCATATTTATTTCTTATACAAATTCGGATAATTAAAACGAATTGACATGTATCCATTTAAGATACCACATTAAAACCAAATTATGATACGAATATCCATATACCATATTTAGCGGATAAGAATTCGGATATCTGTGTACCACTTTCCACCGTAATCCTTTTTTTTTTTGCAAATCACTCTCCTCTTGTCTGCTCAAGGAAATCCCCTAGTAGATCTGCGGCGACATGCAACCTCTTCTGTGGTGATATTTAGCAGATACGAATTATGATATCCGTCTACCACTTTCCATCGTTCGGCCCCGTTTAGTTCGCGAACCGAAAATTTTGGGTCCCCTTTCAAGGTCTATTAGGAGTATTAAACGTAGATTATTTACAAAAATAATTACACGAATGGACCGGAAATTGCGAGACGAATCCATTAAGTCTAATTAATCCGTCATTAGAGATTGTTTACTGTAGCATGACATTGTCTAATCATGACATAATTAGGCTCGTTAGATTCGTCTCGAAAATTAAGGTAGGGGTCGTGGAATGGGTTTTGTCATTAATCTACATTTAATACTCCAAATTAGTGGAAAGAAGATTGATGTGACGGGTTGTTGGTGAAAATTTGGTGAAGTAAACGGGCCCGTAATCCCATCTTTTTTTTTTTTTACAAATCACTCTCCTCTTGTCTGCTCACGGAAAACCATAGTAGATCGCAGCGACATGCAACCTCTGCTGTGGCCACGTGTTTAGTAAAAGTTTTCGAAGTATTAAATGTGACTTTGACCACTAATTTAAGATATTAAATAAAGTCAGTTTTCAAAACTACCTTCACACCCTTATGTAAATTTCCGAGAGGAATCTAATGAGAGTTTTGACCACATGATTAAAAGGAAGTTACTGTAGCATTACTATAGCAAATTATTAATTAATTGTGCTTATTAGATTCATCACGTAAAGTTACACTTATATGTGATAAGGTTTTACAAATAAACTTCATTTAATACTCATACATATAAGATTCCTTTTTCTAAACACGAGGTATCTAAGCACAACGACCTCTGCTACCAACAAATAATAGTTAATTGGACAAGAAATAATAGTGATTCAGGAGACAGTCAAACCTCCTCCACGTGAGCAGTGTACTCTCTGCCAGAGGTTGCAGAAGAAAAAATGATTTGGCACAAAAAGAAATGTAAAAGGAAGAACCAAATGATTTTGGTACAGTGCTCTCTGAACTCTGAAGCGTCACCGTTCATTTAGAAATCGGCACATTTGAAAAGATCAATCAGTAATTATGCAAGCCAAAGTTAACAGTTTCAAATGGGACAACTGCAGAAGATGACCCTGTTTCATCATCACCCTGTACACTTCTACTTAGTAAATAATACTACTACAGCTGAAACGGGATAGACTTGCGTTTTAGATTGATGTAGCCTGTATGTATAGTACTATCGTTTGATGGTGTCACTATTGTGTTTTCACGAGATAAGTCCTCAGATTTCAAGCTCAATAGTGTTCAATGATATCGTTCCAAATGTGTGGTGGTTCCAAATTTTCTTAAAAGAAAAGGAAGTAGTATCAATAACCTATTAAGTACTTGCAATTCATAAACCAAGCAAATGTGGTAATAACTATATGCACAAAACTGCCGTTAGCTATAATATGGTAATAATTCGGTTATATCAAGTACAAGAATTTGCTCAGTAAACAGGGTTCAATAGAAATATAAATGCCAAGCCACAAGAAGTTAAAACAAAATAAATTGAGCTTGCCATAAAAGAAGGTGCATATGGATTTGTAGTATTCTAATCTCAAAGATTCATTTAATAAGCACCAACACTTTCCGACAAAAGGAAATTATTCATTGCTAAGGAATGCTGACAGTAATAAGACTTAACCATCTTACAGTAAGATGTAAGCCACAGGAATTTTGAGAACCAGAAAGCAACAGTACTAACTTAAAGAGTTAGGAGAAGGAATTAACAAATTCCAGAAAATCATTGGAAACTAGAAGCATAACCAAATTAGTGAGAGCTATACAGCTCACACTTCTGCCGTAGTGACATCTAGTAGATACATTCCTTCCAGATTTATAAAAACTTTGCAGCAGCAATTTGAGTTTTTGATGTGCATGAAACGCCACCTTTTGGTCCCTAAACAGCAGAGGTTGCGCCAAGTGCTGCAGAAAAAAAACACACAATTGGAAAATAATGTCAGCTAGTTCCTAGTTGACAAATCATCATCCCTCGACAAAACTTTCTTTGTCATCAACCACAAGTACCAACAAGTTGGTACTTAAGGCTAACCAAACATCAACTCCCTTCGTTTAGCATATGCTACTCATTTATGTTGTTGCTAAGTGTTTTTGGCAAATAAGATGAAAGGGTTAAAAGGTGCACCGAGCTCTGCAGTTGCAGTTAGGTGATGCAATTCAGACTAATTGTCAATCAGCATCTATCCATAACACATATATTTGATGCATAAAGCCCTAGGCACATAAGGATGTACATAAAAAGACAAATGAATGGAGTAACATCCGCGCTCATAAACTGATAAACTCATTGTTTGATCTCCAGCGCATATGCCATGCCCATATTTTCACGTCAAAAAACAGAGTGCTAGTCATTCTGATTTTCTGAATACCAGGAAATCATGAAGTAAGCAAAGTTTGTACCTGGGATGCAGAATGTTAGGAATAAGCATGCCATGGCGTGTTCTAGGCGTGCGTGTGTCTGTGTATGTGCGCGTCGTGCTCGTGTGCGTGTGGGCACCAGCTGAGAAGCTGCAGCGTGGTCCGACGCGGGCACGACGTGCTCTAGGTCCGAGTCAGCGGCAACGAGGATCGGCTCCGCCGTTGGCGCATCGTGTGAGTCGTAGGTGGCTGTTGGGCGAGTGGTGTGCGTGGAATAGGTCGTGCAGGAGGAGGCCGCCAAGCCCGGGACGAGCGAACGGCTCCAGGGCGAGGTTGAGCGGGTCCTGCGGACCGTGTGTCGTGGGCGCGGTGGAGGAGAGCTCCCCGGCCTACAAGTAGCCCCTGTTCCTCATTGTACATCCGCTGGTTCCATTTTTGTGCGAAGAAGGTCAAGATACAGAAGTAATTTGGCTCCGCGGCTTTCGTCCGCCATTGTAACTGTTCATCTTCTTTCTCTGGTCTCCCGTGTGTGTGCGAGCTGTAGTTAGTGAGGAGAGGGGCGAGTGCCGGGAACGTGCGTTCCCGGACAATTCCAACACAGAAGCTCTCATAGGGAACAATGCTAATGGTGGTGTGGTCCTCTCCTACATTCCTGACCTGGTTGGACTTTGGATCAATAGTGAAGATTCCATTAACCGACCGCAAGAAAATGAAGCCACCACATTCCGCAAACCCGAAAGCCCAAGGTGATCTTCCTGAAAGTGCATCTGCAGGGAGCAACGACTCAAGCTCGATGATGTTGCTTACCGTCCATCCCCAAACTCCCTGGGGATCAGCCTCCCTCGACCACAAGTAGAGCCTGGAGTCCTCAACAAAGGTAGTCCGATTCTGCCGGTCCGGTTCTGCCATCATCTGTAGTCATCAGAACAATGTTCTGCGGGTAGAATATATCCGGTACATGAATCACACACATCCCCAAAGTAGCCACATCATGATCATGATTTTCTTGTGAGACATGGTGTACTTGCGAGACATGAAGTAAAGTGCACCGCCCATGAGGACAGCAGGCGTTAAGGCGAAGTAGCCATCGATGTGCTCATCATAGGTGTGGTCGGTCCACACACCAGTCTCGGAAGAGTAGACACGAGCGAATGTCTTGAAGCTAGCGCTGACCAAGAACACGAGGAAGGGGTCGCAGCGGCAGTCCATGTGGCTGCAGCCGCCGCCGCCGCCGTCAGCAGCGCACAACACGGCCGCATTCCAGTACCACCCGTGGATGTCAGGGAGCCGCGGTGGGGCGGGAACCTCCCAATCCTCATCTCCGACGGGGTCCCAAACGAGGAAGCCGTTCTGATAGGGGCGGGATAAGGACTGGCTGCAGAGGAGGATGTCGGGCGAGGCTCGCGGGGTCGTCCGGCGAGAGGCGAAGGAGGACCTCCTCGATGAGCTCGTCCATCAGCGTGGGCGGTGGCGGCGGCGACGCCATGGCGGCAGGCGGTGGAGTAGAGGTAGCGAGACGATGGATCTCGCCGAGATCGAGAAGGCCAAACGCCCCCTGGTGCGGAACTCGATCCTCTAGCATTCAACCTCTGCCATTGAGTCATAGTCATACGGGACCCACTACCCCTAGGTCTACATGGCAGTCACTCAATGATAGGAGGCGCAATGTTAGAGGATCTCATTCCCCTAGTGCTGGGAGAAATTTCAAGCTTACGGGACTTTTATTGATTTGACGGATGTGGTAGAAAAAAAATAGTGAAAATAAGTACTATTTACCCATCATATTTATCACATCTTCTTTCACAAGAAATATTATTTTAGTACTATTTATTTGTAACTTTATATTTATTTGTAACTTCATTATTCATTTACAACGAAGAGAACAAACTCTTATTGTTTTGACTTTTTTAAGTTTGCGGACCTAGATGAGATATCGGAAAAAGTTCATGGACCTATAGTGAAATTCACTCTAAATTTTATATTTTTATGATATATATTTTATATGATTGGATTCGTCATCAAATATACTTTACCATGATTATAAGTTTATAATCATAAGACATATAATACATGATAAATGAATGGTCAAAGTGTTATACGGAAGACTATGTCATGTTCTATTATACCTTATAAAAGTGAAAGGAGGGAGTACATTGGATTCTTTAGCCATGACACCTTGCTGACTAGAATGGGGCTCACATGTCAAGTCTTATCTCTTTCTTATCTCACCCGTGAGTTTCTTGCCTCAGAGCAACTCCAGCAGAGCTCCAACTCCGGCTTCTACCACTGTTCACGCTCCCTATTCCCCCCTCCGCCCCTTCTCCTGCGGGTGGAGAGAGAAGGCCTCCATGCGGTGGTTGGCTGTTTCTCTCGGTGCGCCACCGAGAAGAGCCTCCTCCCTCGCCGACCCCTCCCACCAGTGCCGCCCGGAGCTCCCTCCTACCGTGACGGGTCGGAGGTCGAACTCCCCTCGTGCCGCGCTTAGGAGGAGGTCCCTGCCACGGTCCGCCCGAGCTGGACCTCAAGCTCCTCCGCCACTACCTCCACGCCCAGCTCCGGCCCTGGACATCGAGCTCCTCCGCCGCCGCCTCCACGCTCTGGCTTCCACCTATAAGTGCAATCAAGCACGTAAGTGAGTTTTGGTGATGTTAACCACATAATTAAAGGACTAATAAGCTCTTAAGTATGTGTAGCAGCTTGACATTGTACCATGGGTGCAAAAGAGAAAAGAATAGACCCCTCTATTTTAAAGAAGGCTTCCTATGGCTCAAGATGGAGTTTAATTAATTTTATATTTAGAATTTGAGTATAGGAAAAGCCATATTATCAAGAGGGATACTAACAGTAGTGTGGGTGAAACCAAGTGCATGAATTCCTTTCCAAACACACATATACTCAGCCACAAAAATCAGCTAGCCACTGCTTTACTGTTCTGTTTTTCAGAACACGGACGTTCCACGAAATTTTGCGAAGGTTCCGTGTTTTCAAAAATAGTCGTTCAGATCTGGATCTGAGAGGATATATACCCTAGAGTGCCCCAATGGTTATCTTCTTCTTCCCTGTAGTTTCAGACACACTTATTGCTCTCTCTCTCTCTCTCAATCTTGCATCACCTACTCCATTCCAAATCAAGCAATTCATTGAAGGATTGCGTGATTCCTTGTGAGAAAGAGACAAGTCAATCTCTCTCTTGTGTTCTTGTGCACTTGGTGGAACCCTAGCCTACGTGGTGGATCTTTTACTCTTGGAACTCGTTTCCTAGATGGTTATAGGTTGCTTGGAAGCTCTCAATCTTCGTGTGGAAGCTCCAAGAAGTTTGTATTACCCCTTTGTGCTAGTGGAACCCTCCATCTATTATTTTTGCTAATAGGTGTGAGAGATGAGCGGATTGAAAGAGATTTCATAGCTTTTGTGACTTACCTCAACAACCACTACAAGAAAATCGCTGACTAGTGACGCAACCACATTTTAGCGTCATTGATTTATGACATTCCTGGCTGATCTCGTCATTAAATTTCATTTCCGAGCAAATTTAGTGACAAAAAAACTTTCGTCATAACGGTCGTTTCTATAGCCGAGCATTCCCGGTTCCAAGCTAGTTTTGTGACGCCATAAGCTCCGCAACAGTGTCATAAACCAACTTTAGTCCCACATTTAAGCATTATTTTAAAAATAGAGTGTTCCAGGTCGTCATAAAATTTGGAAGGGTCCCACATGTAAGTATTCTTTCGAAAATAGAGTGTTACAACTCGTCATAAATTTTGCAGGGTCCGACATGTAAGCATTTGTTTAAAAATAGAGTGTTCCAACTCGTCATAAAATTTAATAGGGTCCCACAAGTCAGTCTGATAAAAAGGGGAGAAAAATGAAAAGGATACAATGTCAATAGCTGGGGTCGAACCCGGGACCTTTGATTCTGAAGGGGAATGCAGCACTACGACTGAGACATGATACAATTTGTGTTATTTGAGCCAAGAAGATTCTTTATATTTGTTTATTTGTGTTTATATTATTTTGCATGCCCCATGTAAGTTAAAGCAGATAAATATGGTGGTAAAACAAAGAGAAAATGTGCTCCTCCCGTGGATCGAACCTATTACCACTCGAAAGGGAATTTTTTACATTGACCAGGTCCCACCTGTAAATTTCAGGTGAGTCTTTAATATAAATCGGTAATTCGAAGGCAAAACGCTTCACTGCCTTCGCAAAGACTCTCGACTTTTGCTACGCATATCAGCAATTCGAAGATGAGACTTTTGGCACGAATGGCGGATCCTAGCGGCGACGGGAAGATGGTTGCGCCGCCACATCCAAGCAACGAGAGGGTGAAACAGCACGACGAGGTCAGTCCTCTGGTTTGAGCCGCTATATGTTCTCCTATCTTCCTAGGTTTGGGGATATCGAGATTTAGAGATCTGGAGGATTTATGATCATATATGTTAGATTCAGATTTCATCGTACCCTTAGATTTGCACTTCGATTGGTGTTAAAAGTTGATAGGCTATAGCAATTCATAGGTGTTAGATTCAGATAGTTTTTCAATTTACATCGTCTTACGATAGGTTCTTGTATTTTAGTAGCTTCTAGATGTTCGTCATGCCACTCGTTTTATGGATTTTTCTGGAGGTGCATAGTTGATAGGATTGATAGGTCCTTATATTTTCAGTTTGCATCGTTTTATGGATTGATCGATTGAAGAGGCTATCTCTGATCTGCAGACTATGAAGGGACATCTGGAGTCTGCCATGATTCTTATCCTTTGCACAACTCATAGGTGTTAGATTCAGTTAGTTTCCAATTTGCATCGTTTGATGGATTTATAGGTTCTTGTATTTTACTAGATTTTGCAGGAGATTCAAGCCAATGCCGCTGAGTTAAAAGCACTACAAGAGGCTGTACTATACAAGGGCCTATATAAGCAAACATTACAACACTACAACAGGAGAAAGCCGCACTGGAAAAATATAATGAGTTACAGAAGAATAAAAATGACCTGTTAAAAGTGGCTTGCCAATTGATGGAAGAGAATATATCTTTGTTGAAAAAAAAGAACAGGAACCTCAAAGCTGCAGGAGGCCAGAAATGAGCTGGAGAAGTTCCAGCAATCATTATGATTATAAATGGGTAGTATCGGTGGTAGGGTTAATTAGATGTTTGTGAACATTGTGTCGATCATGTATTCTGCAAGTGTCATTTTCGTATTCTGAACATTGTGTCGATCATGTATTCTGAACATTGTGCCTTATGCTTGTATTTTGGTGTTGGCTACTCTTGAGCTCATCAGTGCGCAGGCGGCCTCTGCTTCAAGATGAGTTGGGAAGAATGGTTACTCTTAAGCTCTTACGATGTTTGCTACTTGTAGGATAACAAAAACTTGCTGCTGCTGCTACTACTGCTACTACTACTACTGCTGCTACTGCTGCTGTTTGTTCATTGTAAGATGTTGGGTTTTCTCATTGCGTAGCAGTGAGAGTTTAATTCTGTCCGACTGAATACTACAGAACAGACTTTATGGATGAGGAAGATATGGACGAGGAAGCTACGGTCTGTCGATATTTTGCAGGGAGGACCTTCCTGCGTAACAAATGTGTAACTGCTTGTTTCCAAGTGCTGCCTATTCCAGTTTGTAAAAAAAAGCAAGGTCCCACAGGGCCACAATTTAGTGTGACAAAAAAAAGAGGAAAATAAAAAAACAAACAACGTCAACAACAAAGGTCGAACCCATGACCTTTATTCTGAAGGGGTAGGCAGCACTACCACTGAGACATGATGCAGTTTGTGTTATTTGAGCCAAACATATATCTTATATTAGTTTTTTCTACTATTGCCGACATGTTGATGTTTGCTACTTGGTGGTGTCAACTTTGTTGTTATGAGTTGAGAAACTTGTTGCTACCTGATCATCTTGTTGTGATGACCCAAGAAACTTGTTGCTACCTGATCATCTTATGATGTTTGGTATTCGGTGGTGTGAACTTTGTGGTGATGAGTTCCTATGAGATGCCATCTCATTATGCCGATTTTGTTTAATCTATTTCAAATTGATTCGAGCATACTCCTAATCACCATTCTAAATTCATAAGCGTTGCATAACTGCGGAACGAGGCAAAAAAGAAGGTAGAGGGAGATCAATGGATATATCGTAATAATATAGTGATACAAGGGGGAAGTTAGGAATGAGGAAGGTCCGATCTTTTGATGTTTTGCAGGGAGGACCTTCGGGAGTAACAATTGTGTAACTACTTGTTTCCAAGTGCCGCCTATTCCATGTGGCCAGCCGCCTCGCGGTAACTAGACACGTCAGCCCCAACAACAGCACGGAGTGGTTCTGGTAAGTTGGCGGGAGAAAAGCCCACACTGCAGCCAAAAAAAGTTTTTCCACAGACAAGTGTATATATATCTCATTTCTCTCGACGACACGATGTACACTACTGCAACTCTGCAAGAGACTCGCCGGCACCACGCTCTTGTTCCTTGTGGCAAAGGCTAGAGCTAGCGTCAGTGCGTAGATCTGCTCTTGCCCGTGGCGTGAATGGTGAATTGTAGCGGCCCTAGCGGCGAACGGAGGAGCAAGACTCGCTCCGGTCAGGTCAGTCCGCTGTTTTACCATGCTACTTTGACCTATCACTCTGGGTTAATAGACTATATTCATGTATTTTAAAGGTATTTGGAGTAGACTCTGATAGCCCCAGATCGCCGACGCTTGGTCCTCGTGAAGTTATCGTTCTAGATCCTAATGAAAACGAGTGCAGGGACAGTTTGCCTATCCATCTGAGGTATGATTGGATAGGCACCAACCCTGGGCGTCGGTATGTATGCTGCTGCGAGGTAAACGATAACTTGTTTTACTTCTAACAAATTTTGCTTCTGCGTTTGATGTTAGTGTGGTCAATCGCTAATTATATGAATGAAATTGGTGACTGCAGATTGATGGCATGAAGTGCGCGTTGTTTAGGTGGATTGATCCAGAATGGGATATTAGGACTCTAAAAGTTCTAGAGAAACTAATGGAAATGAAGAGAAAAGCAGAAGAGGAAGCAAGGTCGTGGAAAGAAGCATGTACAACTGCTAAGGAGGAGGCCAATGTCAAAGCAGATGAGCTGAAGACGATGGTGCGATACTACGTGGAGGTAACCCATAACCTATTTGAGACAAGAAAGAAAATGAGAAACGATGCTCTGTTGTCTCCTACAGAAAAGGGTGAAGCCAACAAGTACCTAAAAGCTGAAAGCGAGGCAAGAATGTGGAAGGAAGAATGTGCAAAGGCTAACAAGGAGATTCAAGAGACTGTCTCTGAGCTGCAGACGGTGAAGAAGCACCTGGATTCTGCCACGATTGTGGTGAAGAAGGTGAAGGAATTGCTGCGACAGGCCTCATATAAGAGGTCACTCAAGGACAATAATGAGGCATAATGTGATTCGTGGTGTTATTGCTAGGTAGACGGTTCAGATTTGTATCATGGTTGTATTTTGGTGTTTGCTACCGGATCATCTTATGATGTTTGCTGCTTATTATATGTGGTGTGACTTTGTGGTGATGAATAGCTATGATTGCTAATTTGATTGTGGTAGCAACTTGTTCCATCATATTTACCATTTAAAACTAACGCACTGCATAATTGAGGAAGACTAATAATATAGATATTTGTATGTATATATAGAAATGTGTTATAGATGGTTACATAATCAAAGATCCACATTATGCATAGCTTCGAGTAGAGAAGAGTTGCTCATGCCAATAACCCATGATAACCGAAGTCAAACAAGTGCATATTTTCCCTTCTCGAAAATTGAGACGTGCACTTAATTTGGGACGAATAAGCGCACATTTTGACTCCTCGAAAAATGAGATACGGATTACAATATGCGATTATTTTGGGACGGAGGGAGTACAATGTTTCTTTCGGTCTCCATAGATATCCCACTCTTTCAACCAACAACAAACCCCATTCTCGCACAACACCCTCTCCCTTCCTCTCCCCACTCTTGCAACCAACAACAAACTCCATTCTTGCACATCGCCCTCTTCCTCTCCCCATGGAGCCATTGTCTCCTAGAGGTGCGGTGCAAGCCACATCCTCCTCTTCTTCTGATGAAAGGGAGGATCTCCAGTCGTCTAATGAAGAGGAGGTAGAGCAGAGCCCCATTCGAGTGCTGGTGGACACATCCTCTCATGATTCGGAGTATGTGGAACAAATGGAAATCCAAGATGGGGTGCCTCTGAAACATCACACCCCTCGCAGGTCAGCAAGAGCTGCTAGGGGTCAGGGGTGTGGAAGCACCGCCACTAGCCGGCGAACTCTCTTCTCCAATCGCCATCATCCTATCTCATCCTCATCGGTCGGCGGCAGTCAATCTCTGCCATCCTCGTCGAGCAGAGGCCATCATCCACCATGCTCAACCGACCGCCATGGAGTGGCACCATCACCCGCAGGAGGTGCTAATGGAGGGACGACCTCATCTGCGGTCGATGCTCGGGGTGGTCGGCCGCCATCTTCCATGGGCGGCGGTAACAGGACGACTACCTCGTCCATGAGCAGCTGCAACAAGGTGCCGGGTGCACCATCGACCAAGAAGCAGCGCCACAATTAGTGGTAACTGCTACTAGTAGATGGATTAGAAGAAGTAGAGCAGCGGCTTTGTTTTATCATTTCTTTTACTACTGTTTTCTCAAGATGTTAGGTTTTATCATTGGGTACTACTAAATTGTAAGATGTTGGGTTTTCCATATAAAATGTTGCGTACCAGTGACACTTTAATCCAGTCTGACTGACTACTGCACAACAGATTTTCGCTTGTTGTTCATGTAGTCGCATTGCGTAGAATGACTACTGTTCGGCTCTGTTTTATCTTTTCTTTTACTACTATTTTTTCAAGATGTTGGGTTTTATCATATGCGCGGAGAATTGTCGATATGTTGATGTTTGCTACTTGGTAGTGTGAACTTTGTTGTGATGAGTTGAGAAACTTGTAGCAACCTGATCATCTTATGATGTTTGCTACAAAACGAACTTTCGCCTTGTGTTTGTCCGGTATTTAAGAAATCAAGGGAACAGACTTTCCATTTTCACTGAATTTATACAGAGGGAGTAGACACACATTACCATTTTTATTAGAAACAACACAATCCAAATACAAACAACATTACAAAACAAATGCATGCATACGCATTGATTACACATGAGGATGGATCGATCCACTATCGGTGGAAGTACAGCGACATACTCTTAACGACATACTACTAGCAATCTACCATCATGGCTCATACTACTACCATCACGGCTCATACTACTACCATCACGACATACTACTACCATCACGGCCTCATGGCAATCCTGCTGCTGCACAGAGTGCAGCAAAACATGTATCCTGGAGCAGATACTCCTCCAAAGTGTGATGCCTCGCCCTTGTATCCCACAACTAGGCAGGCGAAATGGCGATGTTATGTGCGTGTAATAGCAGGTCACGAATGGTCCATTGCCTGTGACCCCTCAGGAAAAAAGGGCACACCCACATTCCTTCGTGAAAAACACGGGCTGGACCGGCCTACTGAAGCCAAAGCAATACAGACCATTTTAGGTCATGCGATTCATCTTGTTCAATGAGTATTGGCCGCGGGGTGGCATTTCAACGGGCAACAACAGAGGTGGCCGCCTGGGCTGCGAGCGAAAAGATGGTGCCATGAGGTTCAGCTGATCCTGAGCTGCCATTAGGGCCAGGTGCTGCCGCGGTGCCGATGCCAGTGGAAGTAGAGGCGCCATTGGGGCCAGGTGCTGCTGCTGCGGTGCTGATGCCAGCGGAAGTGGAGGTGCCATTGGGGCCGAGTGCTACTGTGGTACCGATGGCAGCGGCTGAACCGGGTGCTGGTGAGGTGCCATTGCGCCCGATTGCACCCGACTCCTCCAAGTTCCATGCTCCGTCCCTTCCTTGCCCTGCCATTCTCCATGTACTACATACACAAACGAAGAACAAACCCTACATAAGCTAACAACATAATGAGACCGTCTCAAACCCATGCATACATAAAGTAAACAAGATTAGCCAAGAAAATGATCTCACCCTTGTATCCCACTGAAGTTGAGAAATGCAAGACGAACGGTGTGCCGCACTCGCCTATTTATCGAGGACTACGGCGGGCACGTGAGCTCGGTGTAGCATTGCTAAAGTTACTATGGAAAATGTGAGATGATCGGAATATATTCAGGCCTACACCTGATACGAAGCTATCTAGGTCAGAATCTTCAGTGGCGCACATCGATTACATGTGTGGACGATGGGTATCATGGGATGAGCCCGACGTGTCTAGGTATGTGTTCAATTCCGGACTCTTCGGTCTAGACCACAAGAAAGTCCTGTAGACAACTCAAGCCGCATCAGCTGCATCTAATGGCCGTCTCACCTACATCAGCTCATGCATCATCAACTGCGAGACAACTCTCTACCGTTTGTTTATGAAAAGTTTTAGGCGTCAATTGCATCTAGAGAAACAAGTTGGGTGTTGTAAGGTTGCACAAGGCAATTAGATCGACCAGATGGTCCTTGCGTTGCAACACACACGGTGCAGGATGACTTGACAAGTCCCCCTCGATCAGGTATACTGCGTGAGTCATAACTGAAAAGGTCTACGACTGGTCTGGATTCGCACTTGATGATTCCCACAGGCCTTGGAGACTAAGAAATGTGATGAACTCATTGATGTGACAAGGCCAAAATGGAATAAGCTGGGAATTGGAAAAGCAATATATGTTTATATGTGTGTGTAATATTAACAACATGCATATAAGCACAGAAGGGCATCTCGAATAGGCGTTTGGGGATGACACGCTCTCACAAGTTGTTCCACGTGTCGATCATTGAGAATTGCAGTTAAGGATTAGCACCGGATGTTAACTAACGAACTTGTGTGCACACCCGCTCTGAACGGACGTGTCGATCATTGTGAATCACACTTAAGGTCTAGATCCGTGAAGTTCATGACCCAAACGTGGTGACACCCGCACTGAAGGGACGCGTCCATTCTCTAGGTGGTAACTGATGTCCACGAACAGACATTTCGGAACAACACATTCACTCCCACTTCTATAAAATGAGACAGTTTATGCACGAGATGATCATTGCAGGCCATTGGCGTTCATGGCTTTAGATGCTAAAATGTCTCCTTCCATGCAACTCGACTTCTCATTCTTGAGCCAGGAAGCGAAAGCAGAAGGAATCACGGACCAGTACAAGGAATCCGCTACGTTCATGGTGGGAGGCCGTCAATGGAGGCTACGTTGCTATGCTACATGTATGAATTATCGTCAGTGGATGGATGTTCCAGATGGCATTGCCGTCGTCCTCGTTCCTCTGCACAAATTCCAAATGGTATGTGTCTCATTGCTGCTATGAAGACACACACTCACACATGGCGATACAGTCGCATTATGTCAAGCATGTGACTGCGTCCTTCGATGTAGGTGCGAGTATTGTTGTGTGCGACGGCTGGAGACCCAAACGATGAAGATGATATGTTTCGAGTTCAAGCTACAAAAGAAGTGGTTTTCACTAATCGGGATCTACAAGAAAGAGGCTTTGAATGTCTGGTGGAGCATCATGACATTGATCGCGGGACCTCCAATGAAGATCGCATACACATATCGTGTGGTGTTACAGTACTGGAGGACGACTGCATTGAAGTTCCTCCTCCTCCATCTGTACAAACAAGCATATGTGAAAGCGTTGCAGCCCAAGCCCCTGTTGATGTTGTCTTCCATGTAGGTGCAGAATGTCGGGTTATACGAGCGAAATGTGCTGATGTGGTGAAAGTATCTTGCGTGATGGAGGCAATGCTCTATGGCCAAGGAAGGGAGTCACGCTCTGAAACTGTTACACTTATAGAAGCAAACCCTAATCGCTTCTCGCTACTGATCAAATATGCTAGGGAAGGATCACTCCCGGAGGAGGCTGATTTATGGGACACTCCTGCCAACGCCTGGCCTTATGTACTCTGGGTCACTGACATATACCAAGTCGAAAGGTTGAAGCTGCACTGTGCGTCAAAGATGTGGGACATGGCAAGCGAGGAAACTGTGACCTCATTTCTACAATGGGAAATTCAGGCTAACTGCACACAATTGTAGGACAAGTGCATGTCTCTCTTAGAGCAAATCTTTCCTCACAGAATACTCACATATGATTGGGCGGTGTATGCACTGATCACCCCGAATTTATGCGCGATCTCCGTAGAAGATTACCTAAAGGGTTGTACCAGGGTCTCCTGTAGTTTGTAGTTTTAATATTTTATTTAAGTGTATTTAGTCATGTAATAAACAATTGAAATGGGCACGTTAATTTGTTGCAGTGAATACATTTGTAATGCAATAATCGGATCATCCGTCAAACATGAATATGAAGAGGAGTATAATCCTGTGTGTGTTTGTCAATTCCATGATCCATGGTGGCACGGACAACCCACAATCAACAACTTGCCTCTCTGCATATGGTCACTGACGTATGGGTCCGACACCCAAGCGGTCTTTCGTTTGGGTCACTGATGTTTGGGTCCATGATCCAAAGTCTTTCGTTTCCCGCTCTGGAGCAGAGAGGGGGGACTTGAAATTTTGAATTCCCCGCTCCTCCTCCTGGTCCTCCCTGTTATATATTAAACAAAGAGAGAAACCAGGCCTCCCAATTACCTCCTTGTAATTTTCCAAAATCAGGGGATCTTCTCCTCTACCTCCAAAGAGACCTAGTAGATCTGTGACGAAAGCAGCAACGGCAACCTAGCTACCGACAACGCCTTCCTCTGCTACGAGCGGTTGGCTTCCTCTGCTACGAGCGGCAGTCTTCCTCGGCAATGTTCTTGAAGCTGCAAGATGGTTCAAACCCGTTTATCCGTCTGCTCCCCCGAGGCTCACCCTGGCAGCCACAGATCTGCAACAGTTGCGAAGAACAACGTGTTCAAGGCGCAAGTTCAGGCTACTAAATCGAGACGACATTTGGCACCTTCTTCCCTTCCTATTCGTCAGGTCTGCGGGCTCCTCCCTGTATTGATCGATTCAATTAGATTGCTTCCCCATGCTCTTTGGTATTCTATAATATTCTTTCATGTTTGGGTGATTGTGGATCTACTGTACCCTATCGCAAGAGTTTGTTGGAAGTCATTTTATTTGAGGTTTGTAGAAATTTGTAGATGAAATTATTAGATTGCTTCCCCATGCTCTTTGCCTTTGAATATTGTTGTTGCATGCTTGGGTGATTGTGGATCTTTTGTTCCCTATTGCAAGAGATTATTCGAAGCCGACTTATTTGAGGTTTGTAAAAATTAAAGGATAAAATTATTATATTGCTTACCCATGCTCTTTGGCTTTCCATATTTTTGTTGCATGCTTGGGTGATTATGGATTAGGTATTATCGTTCATGTACCGCATTGAACTTAATAGATGAAATTGCTTCCGATCGCCAATGATCTCAACCCTTATCTCTTGTTCTTGTACTTGTTTCAGCGGGCCAAAGGGTCAACATCTGTAGTCTCTCTTGTTCAGACCTGCTCCAAGGTAATAAACTTAATTAACACCTTCTGTGTTTTCGATTGCGAATGACACTACGTGAAAAACAGACATTGGTAACGGGCGAGGATGGCTATTGGTAACGGGCAAAACGCCCGTAACCGATCAAGCGTTACAAATAAGCCAACAAAGGTAAGGCGTCGAATAAAGACCGTTACCACAACTACTTACCAGTCACCTGAAATGGCTGTTTCTCCGGGCCCACCGGAGCCTTTGGTAACGGGTGCAGACACTGAGCCCGTTACTCATAACACGTATTAGTAACGGGTGTCTAACAAAGACCGTTACCGAAACTAGTTACTAGTCACCTGAAATGTCTGTTTCTCTGGGCCCACATGGACCTTTGGTAACGGCCACAGAAACCGAGCCCGTTACATGAACTCAACATTGAAGATGCGGAAAATGACGTGTCTCCTCTGTCTTGACGAAAGGAGATGCGTCGTGTAAGTGCGCGTCTCCTCCGTCTGGACGAAAGGAGACGTGTCTCCTCAGTGCGCGTGTCCTCTGTCTGGACGAAAGGAGATGCATCTTGTCAGTGCACGTCTCCTATGTCTCGACGAAAGGAGACGCCTGCTGTGAACCCGCGTCTACTTCTGTCTCGACCAAAGGAGACGCATCTTGTCAGTACGCGTCTCCCTCTGTCTCAACCAAAGGAGACGCGTACTGTGTACGTGCGTCTCCTCTGTCTGGACCAAAGGAGACGCCTACTGTGTACGTGCGTCTCCTCTAATCGACCAAAGGAGACGCGTACTGTGAACTTGCGTCTCCTCTATCTCGACTAAAGGAGACGCGTTGTCTACTTTCACAAAAATTAGGTACAACATCCACATTCACAAAACTCCACAAACTGAATAGAAATCCACAAGATTCACATGCATAATCTGTCAAAATTCAGGCATTCAGCATCCTCTTCTAACAAGCTAAGTATGGTTCACAACAATATCATCACTGGCCATGAGGATTGGTATCTAATACAATGCGAGCCATCATAGCATCATTAATGTGAAATTTTTCTAAGGGTGTGATCACCTGGTCCATGAGGAATGAGGCAGTTCTTTCCCTAATGTGGAGCAGCGTGCCTTGGTGCAACTGACAAGTAGGTATGTGAAATGCCTGAATATAACAATGTCAGCAGTCAGCACACAGGTGGTTACCAAACATTTGCAGTGCTAATAAGCAAGAACTGTGCTCAGTTGCAGGTGTTACAATTGCAGATCCCAAGAAAGTACCTCAGGGTCCTTCAATTTATTTTTTACTGTAAGCATGTGATAGGCACAATAGAAGCTGCAGACTCTGGATTTGTAAGGTTGTTGGTGGCACTGTGATAAATATACATAGACAAACAGTGGTGAGAAGAAATAAACTCAAGCTTTAGTACTAGCTTCCACAGGTAGGAAATACTAAGTAATACGTACATCAAAAGCCTTCTCATGGTTCAAGGCGCAGCGGGGCAACTTGTTGTCATCGCAGTAACTATTCCAAGCACTACAGCAAAACATGCAACAATGGATAGGGCACCATTAATAAACTCCACAGAGTTTGTTGAGGAAGTTTGTTGGTTAAGAAAGAAAAAGAACTTACTCATCAATGGCAAGTACCAACTCGGAGAAATTAGTGCCTAGGATCCAATATGAATCAAGATACAAGACCGTCTTCTGCTTTGGAAAGATTGCCACTGCATTCCAGTGCTCCTAGTGTTATAGCAAGAAATGATGACTCTCTTTGTAGCATATGACTGATAGGCACGCTTCGTATAGGACACAAAAAAATCCCTGTTATTTTGTATATTTGACATACTAAAGCATTCAGGATCAAGGAAGGCAATGGGTTCCTTCTTCTGCCGTACTTCTACAGCCATATTCCTAATATTAAGAAAAAACAAAATGTAAGGAGGCAAAATACATAGTAAAGATGAACTGAGGCAGAAAGCACATTTAGATAGAAAATGATTAGTGACAAGCAGATTAAATTTTCAAGCAACTTATAGGATGAAACAGCGGAGAAGTCCCATATCCAAAGCATCCAAGTTGAAGAGATGGTACAAGTCGCTGATGAACACAGCCAACAGCTCGTATTTTTCATCTTCTCTCACGGGCCACCAGCCGTGCTTGGGCCATACTATGCCCTGAACCAGAGACTCATCCTTGTCCTTACAATGTCCCATGTAGAAATTGTGGAGATTAGTGACAGAAGGAGCAGTATCCGGATGCATGAGTTCAGCAGGACTGAGCATTTCATCTCCAAATTTGTAGTGTGGGTTAATATGAGTCATAGCAACATTAGCCGCCTTCTTCTTGGTGTTTCTCTCAGATGGCTTTCTGGCAGGCTTCTTTTCCTCCTGCTTTGAGATGGCTGAAGAAGGCTTTCCGGTAGGCTTCTGAGACCTTTTATTTTCAGCAATTTTCTGCTACTGCTGCTTTGAGATGGTTGAAGAAGGTTTCTCAGATCACTTTTTGGTAGACCTTTTATTTTCAGCAAGTTTCTTTTCCTGCTGCTTTGAGATGGCTGAAGAAGGTTTCTCAGGTGGTGTCTGACCAGTAGCTATTACAGAGATTTTGGGCCCACATGACTCTGGGCTCCTGCTTTGGCATCATTGTTTTGAGCACTTTCTTTTGGGGATGGAGGTTTTGTTCTTTCATGAGGAGAAGGAGGTGGGGATGTAATTTGCGTTTCTGGGTCTGGAGGAGGAGGAGGTGGGTTACCAGATGGGGAATGAATTTGTTCTGTAATTTGCGTTTCTGGGTGTGGACGAGGAGGAGGAGGTGGGTTACCAGGTGGGGAATGAATCTGTACTGTACTTTGCTTTTCTGGGGAGGAGGAGGAGGAGGAGGTGGGTTACCAGGTGGGGAATGAATCTTTTCAACGAGTGGAGGAGTAGGAGCTAGGAAACCATGTGAGGAAGAGTTTTGTCCTGTAGTCTGTGAACCAGAAGGAAACTGTACCATAGTGTGCGAACAAGATTTTTGAATTGGTGCTCCCTTGATGTGAATGTGACACCTCTTCCACTGTATCCTCTGGTGTAGAGCTTTACTAGGGATGTATGCTGCAAAGAAGTAATTGTGATGTGAAAAGTGGTGTTTTAATTTGTTTCATCTGTGTCAATGAGGAATGAAAAATTTGTCACAGATGACAAACTTAAATGTATGAATGAAGAAAATGGAATGGAATGACAATTGGGTCTCGAATCTTAATGTGTCACATATCACAAATTTCATCAATTCATCTGTGTTCACATTTCAGTGTGAAATTAACCAGCCTGCACCCGCGTCTCCAATGATTTTATACAGAGTTTTTCAAAACTCAGAATTTTTTCACTAACAAATAGAGTAACAAACATTGCAATTCATTGTTGCCCCGCTGCCACTTTGCCCTGCCACTCTGCCATTATTAGATGTAGTTCATCACAAGTTCAACAAATACACAGGAGGAACACATATTAACAGAGGAACATGTTCATGACAAACAAGCAGAGTTCCCAATGTTTGACCAAAAGCCACTCTCCCCTGCCACTTAGATGTAGTTCATCACAAGTTCAACAAACACACAGGAGGAACACATATTAACAGAGGAACATGTTCATGACAAACAAGCAGAGTTCCACGAACAAACAGAGGAGGACGAATACACAGAGGAGGAACAAATTAATTAAGCTAAGGTAGAAGACTTGTCGCTGCCGCCGGAGGAGCCCCACCGTCGGAGTTGGAGTCGGAGCCGCCGAGGCCGCATTCATCACCGCCGTCGAAGCTGCCATTGTTGCCGTCACTGTCGTCGTCATCGTCGCCGTCGGCGCAGACCACGACTCTCTGAAGGTCCCCAGCCAACCCATGGATCTTGAAGGCGAAATCCTTCACGGACCTCTGCAGCGGATCGTTGGGTCGTGGCAAGCCTAGCTCAACAGCCACCTCTTGAAGCTTCCTGAAAGCTTCGTACAACATTTGGACGGACCAAATGTTGTCCAAAACTAGTTGAGGACGCAGAGAGGAGGGCTCCACGGGCGGCAGCGCCGTTGCCTCCTCGGCCGGCGGCACCGGCACCTCCTCGGCCGGCGGCGCCTTCGCCTCCTCGGGTTTCGGCGCCTTCACCTCCTGGATGAGCTGACGGCGGCGGCTTTCGTTGTTGTTGTCCTCCTCCCTTCCCCACTTCCTCGATGGCTCGCTCGACGACGATGCCATGCACGCGCTTGATGAAGAAGAAGCTCTTGGTGACCGGAGACGGTGGTGCTGGGGTTTTCTTGGTGGCGCGCTTGAGGAAAGCTTATGGAAGAAGCTCTTGGTCGGCCGGGCATTTATATGACAAGACGGGGAACCGTCAGGTGGCAAGTCTTCCCACTGCAACACGCCACTACACTCGGAACGCGGTACGCTGCGGCGACGCGTGTCCACTAACCAGCGTCGCCATTGACAAAAGACTATTACTCCCTCCGTCCCGCAAAGACTGTTCATATAGCTTATTTTAATACCTCTTTTCAAGTTCCAATGCAAAGACTGTTCATATAGCTTATTTTAATTTATTAATACCTCTATTCGCTGGAAACCGACCACAAAGGAAACAATTCTCCTTTCTCCTTTTAATCTGGAACCAAATTTTGTGTCACGTATTTATCGGTCATACGTAATCCAAATTTGATGATTCTTTTTTCTTATTTTTTCTAAAATTGCCATCTTTTTATTAATTTCATTGTTTAGTGTATATTTCCTTTTCGTTAGTAATGTTTTTATTCCTTATCTTGTACTTGATAAGTACAACGTAGAAATAATATTTGTTTTACACAACCATTACTAATGAAACTTTGTATTTCATATTGTTAAGGTGGACACAAGGTTGTGTTAAATTTTCAAATGTATATGAGTTCGAACATGTTATAAAGTGTGGAAAACTTCAGTGTCGAAGTAACATTTTAGGAAATTATGTGAGAGATGTACACATTTGTACACAAGTATGATCTTCCTTTTTAGAAACCACTTGAAATTTTTATGACAAGTTTACAGACCCAAATTATGTTGCCAACTCAATTTGTAGAATTTTTAGACCAACCTAATACGCTATTAGAATTATTATATCCCAAACACGAGATAAAAATTCGAATTTTGATAATTTTGGTTACACAAGTGTGCCTGCTGATATTTTATTCGAATACTAAATGACCAACTACTAATTGTTCGTATTTTTAATGAATTTATAGGTGCTGTTTTATGGGCTCTAATATTTCAGGGAAGCAAGTTCATTTCAAAAAAATTAGTGTCGGGCCCACGTGTCAGCGTTAGTAGCCTATATAAAAAAGATAATCGTTGCCTGCCCGTTGTTGACATTTCTTAACGCAATCACCTAAGAACAGGTTTGGAACCCATCCTGGTAATAGTGCCAGAAATGCTGATTGGTAAATCTTAACGTTTACAGAGATCCACAAGCGCACGGAAAGTAACATTGTAGCATTTCCCTAAAGGAGTATTCCAAAGGGTATCGAATCCAAGGAAGGCATTGGCGGAATGACAAGATCAACTCTATTGCAATGAGTATAGATCATAGACGGAAACAAACCAGACACTCAAGTGCAGGGGTAAAGATATGATAATGGGGTAGTGTGATCACACACACACTCACTCTCTCTCTAAAGGGTCCTAGGCATAGGAGGCGACACATGAGTTAGTTCTAGGTTCTAATGTACTATACACATGAAGCTGGAAGGAACGAGTTAGATACACTAGCGTTGAAGAACATTGACTTGAGCACCCAGGTACCACGGGGAGATAACCTCCCGCGTTGCTTCTGCACAACTCCGGTTGTTATATTTTAGACTCCTATAGCTTATCCGAACATGGGGGATTTCAGAGGACCAACTGCTGTAACTACCGCGGCCTACCCCAAGACAAACCGTGGGATAAACTCATAAGTAAGGTAGCTATGCAACCCAAGCACCATGCTTACGTTGTTAGCCGGACTTGACCGGCCCGGGCTATTGTGACCCAGGTCAAGCCGCCAGATAAACCAGCCAATTACACCGAGTACCGTAGGTCAAGCACAGACTTCATACAATGCAATCATGTCATCTAATTAGATCAAACTAGGTTATGTACACAAATGGATTTGTGTTTTCCTATGTCTGTTCAACTGGATCAAAGGGTCGTGTTCGCGAAGAACACGAGCCTCTAACTTATGAACAAACACTAGAAACATGTAAAAGTCACCTGTCAAGTGGATCGAAAGCCCTTGTTCATCAAGAACAGGAGCCTCTAAATGATGAATAGGTGAAGAACACATGAACAAATCACTCATGCATACTAACACAACTTTATATGAAATAGATAAATAACTGAAGTAGATCAAAGTCATACAAATGAAATAAGATACAAGACAACTCATACCTAGATCCCAAAGTAGACTTGGAACCTGAATTAGAACTACTCTAGCCTACCTCCTAGCCTTGAGACTAAAAGTGAGAGAGGTGTTGCAAGTGTGGATGTCTCATAAGTGAACCCCTCTCCTTCTATTTATAGGCCTGTGCACCGGCGAAGAATGGAGGCAAACACCCCGGGGAAGGCGCCTAGGACCAATGGAGAGCCACCACGTGGAAGCCCCTGAGTGGCGGCCTCAAGGTCGGTTCGGCCGACCCCCTGTGGGCCCCACTCGGGGTGTGCTTCCTCCAGGAGGCTGCCCTGTGGGTCCTTAGGTCGGTTCCCGGTGTCCACCCTGTTTTGGCACGGTTTGCATGCCTTTGTGGGCCCATGGATCCATGTGATGTCCATGTGTCACACTCTGATTCGTCGGGGGTTGCTTCACTTGGATTGCTTGCATGGCATGCATGCATGGCTCCCTAGTTGGTAGGTTTGCATGCATGACATCCTTGTTGGCAGCCCACCTAGGATGAGGTGATGTGGCATGGACCCTAGAAGGTGAGTTTGGCACTCTTTTCTTGCTTATTTTCCTGCAATCAAATAATCTCCAAGGACAAGTGGAACTACATTATTCTTAACTAAATACGTGTAAGAAATGCCTTATGCTCCTTTATTCATGAGTATATTGACGGCTAAAGTAGGTACTTAACAGCCGTCAACAACTCCCCCAAGCTAGCCTCTTGCTCGTCCCGAGCAAGAGATCAAGAACTTAGGTTGGTTGATCAAGAGTTGCTACGATGTTGTATTCCTAATGTATAACAAGATACAGCTAGGTACTCTATCAAGAGTTGAAGAAGTTGGCATTGATCTTACCTTTCACTTGATTGATATGGGGCATGTAGCTTCACCTGCCTTGGGCGGTTGAAAGATAGAATGGTTGTATAAAGATTACTAATCACATGTACCTTGATCAGTTATCAATCCGGAGGTTTTGCAGGTTTTTCAAAAAGAAATCAAAGTTCCTCAAATGATACTCTCGGATCGCTCAATGTGTATGATTCCTCACCAAGGCTTTGGTTTGCCTTCTTTCACTACCTACTCCTAATAAGCTGATATGTGGAGCTGTAGGTAAGGAAAACATGTGGCATACCTGTTTCTCATGTATTGTCGAGTCGAAAACCGGATCCTTGGGAGAAAAGTCATATACCCTGATCAAGATGTGCAAAAGTGTGTGTATGGTGGATGGATAATGAACTCCTCTTTGCATGGTTCTACTCTCCTCCTTTTCTGAAATTTTTGAGACTTGGGCTATGTCTCTTTATTCTTTCTTTTTCTTCTATGCATGCCCTTGAGCATGTTTCCTTTTCTCTCTCTCTTTTTTTTAAACATAGCCCATAGTCCTTGCTGAATATTTTTGGAGGGAGAGTAATCATGGAACATGCGCGGAGCTTTATTTTGTGGAATGGATGGGAAATGGATGAAATGATGGTTGCTAACTTCCAATGTAGAAGTTTCACATATGGTGGTGTGTACGTGATCTTGATCATAGGAGTATGACAAGTTACTCGCCGAGGGTCACAACAATTAGACAAAACTCAATGAAGAAATCAAGTAGCATATGTGGAGGTTAATAGAAGCTAAGTTCTACATATGGCCTTGGATAGGAATTTCTTATCATTGAGGAACTTATCATTTTAACATTTTTCAAAAGAAAACTCCGGATATCAAACATCACTTAGTACTAGCTCATAGCAACTCTATTATACCATATCATACCTCGCAACAACTTAGGCAAAGATCATGCTTTTTGCTACCCACTAATTTCAAGCACAAGTTCGATCATACTAGCCAACAAACTCAAAACATGGATAGGATACTAAGTTGTAAACAAGGCATACAAGAGGAATAAACAGAGCAACTATTCATCATTTCAACCATGGAGAATAAGAACACTCTTGCCGCGCATACGAAAACAAACTAATTTAAGAAAGCAAATAAATATTTTTGGTCTTTTTAATCTTTTCAGATTTTTATGTGTTTTTAGCATATGGGGTTCTGAAAATAATAAAAGATACAAGTTACCTCAGAAAGGGGGTCCTCCCCCAAGCTAGCTTCAGGCTCACTGCTGTGGAGGGTGTATCCCAATCACGCATAGTAAGCCCTCTGCTCCTCCAGCTGTCGCAGCTGTCTCTGCTCCATAGTGTGAATCCTCTCGCCCGTCATACACTGCCAGTCCCGAGTGGACTCAGCCTGCTGGTGCATAGTCTCCTCCATGGTACCGACACGGATGTTGAGCTCGCTCATCTGCTGAGTGAGGGTGGCCCCACGAGATGACGAGCGCAACCCGGACGATGAAGACGAGTCTCCGTAGGTAGCTCCGACGGGCCGAACCCACTCTCCACTCCCTGCACTAGCCCAGGTCGAGCTACTCGCACCCGGCTGACTCATGGGTTGGTCCCAACTGGGGGCATATCTGGGTGTAACTCCAGACATGTACCCGGCCGAGGCCCATGCGCCAGACAGCGGTGGTGTAGGCTGAGACTGTGGCTGAGGTGACGGCTGCGGTGATGGCTGTGGCGGTGGATGTTGTGGCGGTTGCTGTGCTGTCGCTGCCCTCCTCGCTGCACTCCTAGTGACCCTATCTCCAGAACCGCTAGAACGACGAGGCTCCTCCAGAGGAACGGTCAGTGGCCCTTGGCCGTACAAACGGAAATCCGGGTTAGGTAACCGAATCTGGTTTGCGTGGCCAGGGTAAAAGAAAACCAAGGAATCATCCGGGCCCTTTTTAAGAGTATGTCCTTGAATCAGATACGCCTCATCTATCATGGCCCGTGGAGAATCAATGTAGGGAACGTTAGCCCCTAGTGAAATCCCAAGACCCAAAATGACACGTGTGATCAGAGACGTACACTCAATGGAACCCGTCATCCTAAAATTTGTCAACCACTGCCGAATCATAGCTTGCACTGGGGCGATTTTGATTCGTCTGACCGTGGTGTATAATATCCTCATCTCGTCCGTGCGCACAGTTCGAACATCATCCCTCGGAAAGAGAGTGATGGCGAGCCACTTGTGCCACAGTCGGAGAGTCAGATGCAATATATCGTTGCACCGAGGTGCTAACTTGCCACGGACAGGCCGACCAGAAATCTCTTCCCAAAAACTATCTCAAATAAAATCACTGCAAGCTTGATCGAGAGAAATAGCACAACGACGATGAAAACCGAGAGCACAACTAAGATCATGCCATGAGACTCGATATGACGTTCTGTGGAAACGAAACGTAATACCGGCCTCATCCTCCCGAAGAGTACAAAGGAACTGAATGGTGAGAGGCCTAGAACCGATCTCCCACACCGGAACAAAGTTCTCCCAACCAAGAGCATGCCAAATGGAATCGAACTCGGAGTCCATACCTGTTTTCTTGAGAAGGGCCGAGTCGAACTTCTGGTGTTGGCGAAGACTCGATCCTTGATGAGAGCATAGGCCTGTCTCTCCCGGTCGTCCCTCAAGTCGATGAAGGCGGCATCAGTGTTGATCACCCCTTCGGCTCGCGACGTAGGTAGCTCTTCCTCTTCCTCTTCTTCATGGTCGGTTGACATTGGACTTGGTGTAGCTCCGGAGTGGTGAGACGAGCCCTCTCCGTCTCTAGAACGGCGTGAGCGGGTCACCTTCCGGTACGCACCGGTAATCCAACTCATCTTGCACAACAATGGGACAACACGAGCAAGTCGGTGATGGGTTAGTGAAATCGAAATGAAATCCTTACCGAGCTTGCTCCACCAATACTCAATATTCAGCGACAAATTGGAGAGAGTGCTTGACACTTCCACTTGAGCAAGAAATCCAAGAAAACCAAGGAGCAAGAGCAAAGAGGGAGAGAGGGTGATGGAAATAAGTGAATGGATGAAGAAACCCCTCAAACCCCCTTCTATTTATAGGCAACCGAGCCAGGCACCGGGGTAGAGGACAAGGGCAACGGCTAGGAGCCGTTGGAAGAGGCGGGGCCCACATGACCGTTGGCCAGGGTCGGCCAACCCCTGGGGTCGGTCGACCCCCTGCCGGGCCCGCCTGCTTCCAACTTTTTGCAACGACTCTCTAACGGCCACCTGATGTCCTGCCCAGATGTCTAGGTCCAGATTCGCCCAAAATGTTGCTCGAAAAATTATTCTGTGATTTTCCACTCAAGAAGTTATTTTCAGAATTTTGTTTGAAAAGGGAAATTGGCTAGAAAAATCTAGCATGCAGATGCAAGGTCGGAAAAATTAAATATGCATTTGGAAAAATCAAATAAAACTTTGGAAGGGAAATATGTGATAAATACCAATTTTACCTTTTGGCAAAAAGGACTCGTCTTTTTAAGTCTGAGAGCGAGACTTTTCTCGGCGATTAGTTCCACTCGTCACCCCATTCCCGAGAAATTGATGGAGATGACTTCTGTAATTCCCGCCACACCCTTCTTGTTTTCTTAGGCTTTGTTGGAGTGGTGGGAAGTCACGGGGGCTGTAGCTCCGTCCATGCCCCTGATTGCTCATTTTGGCCCTGCAGTGTATAGCATTTCTCTTTTGGTGTTTGAAATCAGAACATCAAATTCCTCTTCCCAATGCGGAATCGGATCGTTCCGGTTCCCCCATTGATCCTTGCGTTGGCGTCACTCAGGAACGATCTCCCAAGAATGAGAGGCATTCCCTCATCATCTTGCATATCAAGGACCACGAAATCCGCAAAGATGCATGAACCTTGGACGAATACCAATAAATTCTCTACGATCCCCTCTGGATATCGGATCGATGCATCAGCAAGTTGGACGGCTGTCGCAGTTGGAGTTAGAGCTGGATACCCCAATTGTTCAAACATGACTTTGGACATAAGGTTAACACTTGCACCAAGGTCACAGAGAGCATGCTTAATCTTCTGGTAGTATATCTTGCAGGTGATAGCCGGATAACCAGGATCTTTCTTATGTGAGATTGTTGAAGATTCCCATGGGTCAAGTATTTGCTGTATAGGCTTCCCTGCATAGTCAGTGGCTTGTGTCCGCCCAGAATGCTTACCCCATCTGGTGGACACTACACAAACATTTTCACAGGAGGACACGGGTTGCCCTGGAATCTTCCCGTCTTCAGCAGAGGGAACCAAAGTAGCTAATTGGGCCATCTGGGTTTCTATCATCTTATTAAAGCTCAACTGGTTCTTAACAGCAGACGAAAGGCTATCAATTTTAACATTAAGGCTCTCAAAGGCCTTATCATAGGCAGCTGTTTTCTTATTGAAGCCTTCATTAATCTTAGCTTGCCCAATGACTAGATCTTTCAAGGAAGGTTGGTTTGGGTTGAAAGAATTACCTTGATTATCTCCTTGATAATAAGGGCATGATTGATTCCACGTTTGACCTCCTTGTGGACGATAACCGTTGTTATTGCCGTTCATGTACATCACATCCTCCTGAGTATTAGGGCAGTAATTCCCTGAATGCCCAGTATTACCACAGACTTCGCAAGTCATGCGAGGATCCATAGCTTGAGTAGTGGTGGCCATGGCAGCCTTCTCTTTGGCTAGATCATCCATTCTCTTCATCACTAGGTCCATCTTGGCGTGCAACATATCCGCTTCCTTGACGGTATGTGTACCCCTTTGACGTGGCTGGAGTCGATCATCACTCCATCCTTGATTGGTAACCATCTTCTCTATCAGTGTAGTAGCTTCAGTGATAGTAAGAGATAAGAAAGCCCCTCCAGCTGCAGCATCAATATGTCCTCGGGCTGTCAGAGTCAGCCCATTATAGAAACTCTGAAGAATAAGCCAGTTGTCCATCTCGTGATGAGGACAAGCCAGGATGTACTCCTGGAGTCTCTCCCAAGCTTCGGGGATAGTCTCATTTGCTGTCTACTGGAAACTTGAAATTCGCCCCCGAAGGACATTGGTTTTACCCAACGGAAAGAATTTCGCGAGGAATGCTGCGGAGCACTTTGCCCAAGTGTTAATCTCTGCACGGTTAGCATAAAACCACTGCTTTGCCTTTCCCAAGAGGGAGAAGGGAAACAGTCGCAGACGAATAGCATCTTCCTCCACTCCTCGTATAGTTAAGGTACTGCATAGTTCAAGGAACTGCTGCAGGTGGGCGCTCGCATCTTCATTAGGCTTGCCACAGAATGGGCTAGCCTGTACCATCGTAATTAAGCCAGTCTTGATCTCGAAGTTTTCATTCCCGGTGTTGATCACGGGGCCTGTTGGCACCTGGTCAGCAGAGGGAGCGGAATACTCACGAAGAGTCTTCTCGACAGGGTTGGCCATGGAAGTAGATGCGGATGGCATAAAGGAAGCTGGATCGACTTCCGAATGTTCACGAGAAGGAGAGCCGAAATGATTTCGTGCCTTCCTTATGAGTGACTCAGGATCTTCAGTAAAATTCGATGGCAAGTCGAAACCAGTCATGCACTACCTGTCTTCATCATCAATAGACAAAGAAGACAATCCAAGTTAGCCTGCATTGAGAACTATTTTATTCCTGTCATGATTATAAACATATGCAAAGTGTTGATATGTCATCCTTAAGCCTTCCCCGGCAACGGTGCCAGAAATGCTTGTTGACATTTCTTAACGCAATCACGTAAGAACAGGTTTGGAACCCATCCTGGTAATAGCGCCAGAAATGCTGATTGGTAAATCTTAACGTTAACAGAGATCCGCAAGCGCACGGAAGTACCATTGTAGCATTTCCCCAAAGGAGTATTCCAAAGGGTATCGAATCCAAGGAAGGCATTGGCGGAATGAAAAGATCAACTCTATTGCAATGAGTATATATCATAGACGGAAACAAACCAGACACTCAAGTGTAGGGGTAAAGATATGATAATGGGGTAGTGTGATCACACACACACTCACTCTCTCTCTAAAGGGTCCTAGGCATAGGAGGCGACACACGAGTTAGTTCTAGGTTCTAATGTACTATACACATAAAGCTGGAAGGAACGAGTTAGATACACTAGCGTTGAAGAACATTGACTTGAGCACCTAGGTACCACGGGGAGATAACCTCCCGTGTTGCTTCTGCACAACTCCGGTTGTTATATTTTAGACTCCTACAGCTTATCCGAACATGGGGGATTTCAGAGGACCAACGGCTGTAACTACCGCGGCCTACCCCAAGACAAACCGTGGGATAAACTCATAAGTAAGGTAGCTACGCAACCCAAGTACCATGCTTACGTTGTTAGCAGGACTTGACCAGCCCGGGCTATTGTGACCCAGGTCAAGCCGCTAGATAAACCAGCCAATTACACTGAGTACCGTAGCTCAAGCACAGACTTCATACAACGCAATCATGTCATCTAATTAGATCAAACCAGGTTATGTACACAAACGGATTTGTGTTTTCCTATGTCTGTTCAACTGGATCAAAGGGTCATGTTCGCGAAGAACACGAGCCTCTAACTTATGAACAAACACTAGAAACATGTAAAAGTCACCCGTCAAGTGGATCGAAAGGCCTTGTTCATCAAGAACAGGAGCCTCTAAATGATGAACAGGTGAAGAACACATGAACAAATCACTCATGCATACTAACACAACTTTATATGAAATAGATAAATAACTGAAGTAGATCAAAGTCATACAAATGAAATAAGATACAAGACAACTCATACCTAGATCCCAAAGTAGACTTGGAACCTGAATTAGAACTACTCTAGCCTACCTCCTAGCCTTGAGACTAAAAGTGAGAGAGGTGTTGCAAGTGTGGATGTCTCATAAGTGAGCCCCCTCTCCTTCTATTTATAGGCCCGTGCACCGGCGAAGAATGGAGGCAAACACCCCGGGGAAGGCGCCTAGGACCAATGGAGAGCCACCACGTGGAAACCCCTGAGTGGCGGCCTCAAGGTCGGTTAGGCCGACCCCTGGGGTCGGCCGACCCCCTGTGGGCCCCACTCGGGGTGTGCTTCCTCCTGGATGCTGCCCTGTGGGTCCTTAGGTTGGTTCCCAGTGTCCACCCTATTTTGGCGCGATTTGCATGCCTTTGTGGGCCCATGGATCCATGTGATGTCCACGTGTCACACTCTGATTCGTCGGGGGTTGCTTCACTTGGATTGCTTGCGTGGCATGCATGCATGGCTCCCTAGTTGGCAGGTTTGCATGCATGGCATCCTTGTTGGCAGCCCACCTAGGATGAGGTGATGTGGCATGGACCCTAGAAGGTGAGTTTGGCACTCTTTTCTTGCTTATTTTCCTGCAATCAAATAATCTCCAAGGACAAGTGGAACTACATTATTCTTAACTAAATACGTGTAAGAAATGCCTTATGCTCCTTTATTCATGAGTATATTGACAGCTAAAGTAGGTACTTAACAGCCGTCAACACCCGCCCGGACCCACGTGACAACCAATGTGACGCGGGTTCTCGAACCCGCGTCGGCAATGGCTCTCCATTTTGGAAAATGAATATAACATCCCGAATGGATAAGCGCAGGAGACACGACGCTTTCCTAATTTCTCACTAGGGATTAGTGGAGGTGAGCGGAGGCGGTGCCGGTGAGGTAAGTGGAGGCGGGGAGATGACGATGAGCGCCGGCGAGGGGCCAAGCAGCGGACGACCCCACGCACCGTGGATCGAGGAGGAGAAGCCGAACACGATGCGGTGCCGCAACTGGATCCGCGCGTGTGCCGGCGAGATTGCGGCGAAGACGGAGACGACAATGACCGTCGGAGAGGGGCCAAGCGGCGGTGCAGCGAACCCAAAGCCAGAGATGAGCGTCATCGACTGGATCCTCTCGGGTTCCGACAAGGGGCCAAGCAACGGCAGGGAGGAGCGTGCCGGCGAGGGGGCAGCGAAGAGGGCAAGGCGCCTGCCTCACGTCTGTGACAGAAAATGTCTTGCAACGATGGAGAGGGGTCGAGGGAGCGGTGAAGGTGTAGAGGACCTCATATCCAATGCTGGCAACTACCACGACGACGGCGAGGCAAGTTTCTCTGAATCGCAGTGCCTTTTACTTGTTCTATAAATGGAGCAGCTTGAGCTTGAGCTTGATCAACTTGTTCCTATGAAATGGCTTGTTCCATAGAGATTTTGTAGGATTTCTAACATGATCAATGTAGCAATGTAGCAACTTGTTCCTATGAAATGGCTTGTTCCTTTGTCTATCTCAATCTTCTCATTCCTATGGTTCATCCAAATGATCAATGTAGCAACTTTCCTATGTTTTTCATTCCATAGGAATCAAAATGGCATGACACTGTCTGGGAATATGTGAAACCTGAGGTTTATAATATTATGGAAGAACTGCACATCCTCCTCAAAAAGGCTGCATTCATGAGGCGGTACAAGTTTGTGGCTAAAAAAAATCTGCAGCCCATGGAAGATGCGCTCGATGTGTTTCAAGATACCTTGGTTGCATTTGAAGAGGCTGCAAAAAAAAGCAAACCTTAGTTGAAGATACCATGCTTTTGTTGATGTTGAAGGGGGCATGCTTTTGTTGATGTGCATGGTATAGCATGACCATTGTAAAAATGTGACGGGCAAGTTAAGGCCTAGCTAGATGGACAAGTTAACTGTTTGTAATAATTATGTATATCTGTGTGGATCTTTGTGGGAAAGTAATCTTTATCTATATATGTGGACAAGTTATCTTTATCTATATTATGTTTGTTTTGTCTCAAAAGATTTTTTGTTGATTATGCCTATATGTCGAAATGGGAGTCCTGAGAGATCGGGCTGACCTGTCAATCAAGACAGATACAAAGGAGACTACGCGGGATGGTTATTCCGCGTTGCATTTGCCCCTCCAAACCGACGAGGAGGAGCCGGCCCCACGCACCGCCCCCGTGCATTGGAGACAAGGTTTGGCTTATCCACGTATCATTTGTTCCCGATGTTTGACCAAAAGTCACTCTCCCCTGCCACTCTGCCATTCTACCTTCTCAAACCTTCTGCCTTCCTCGTCTCCGTCGCCTTCTCTCCCCTTCTCCTTCCTCGTCTCTGTCGCAGAGATGGCTGGCGGAAAGCAGTCGTTCCGCCGCCGCGACTCAAGAGGGAGGTTCTGCAGCGAGGAGGAGAAGGCCCCACCCGCCGCCCCTGCCAAGAGAGTGAGGTTCCGCAGCGAAGAGGTCGGTTCTTCGTCGGCCAGGGGGAGGAGGCCGTACACGCGCGCAAGCGCCAAGGGGGTGCACTCCGGTGACGCCCAGCAGGCAGAGGCCGAGCCTTCCTCGAGTTTGGTATGCTTGAAGTTAGATTTATGCTTGAAATTGAATTCCTGGTACTCATCATATGCTTCTCACAAAAATGTTGAACTCATTCTGTATACTGCTTCAATTTCTGAATCTTCATGCTCAGCGACTTTTATTAACTGAACATCCAGTGCCTTCACTGATCAATGGTTCCAATGCATCAATTTTCCATTATTTTAGGAAGTTGTTGTACCAGCACATGACATTGTTAGGATCTGGACAGAAATCGACAGGCTCAAGAAAACCTTAGACTACATCTGCACATTCCTAAACAGGATGGAAAGAATGAAGAATGATGACATTGGTAAAGAGAAGCAGCAGGCAAGTTCTGAATCTAGTTGCAGCTAAACAACTTTCTTGTTTGACCAGTTCAACTTTATGATATTAAACTTGGCAATCTAATTGTGAAGCTTGCTTCAATTTGCCTTTGTTTTAGAAATGTGTTGTTATCCGGGAGGAAAATTATTAATCTTTCGAGTAGAAATTTTGTTATGCTTGAAATTTAATGCATGGTACTCATCATATGCTGCTCACAAAATTGTTGAACTTATTCTATATACTACTTCAATTTCTGAATCTCCATGCTACATCAACTTTTATTAACTAAACATCCAGTGCCTTTGTTTTAGGGAGGTGCTGTAGCTTGGGAGGACATTGACATGATCTGGAAACAAATCCACAGGATCAACCAAGCTCTGAACCCAGTTACAGCTAAACAACTTTCTTGTTTGACCAGTTACATCTTTCATGATATTAAACTTGGCAATCTAATTATGAAACTTGCATCAATTTGCCTTTGTTGTAGAAATGTGTTGTTACTCGGGAGGATCTTCACTGCATCTGGAAAGTACTCGACAAGGTGGATAGAAGGATGGATGACAAGGCTGTGGACGACATAAGTCTCCTAGCAAATGGTCAGAAAATACTAGAATCTGAGGTGGAGAAGCTTAAAGGCGCACAGAAGATGAAGGATGTTGAACTTGCTGAAGCTGCAAAGAAGAATGCTGAGCTACAGGAAAGACTTTGTAAAACTAGAGGCAAAGATAGTTGAACTTGAGGCTGTAGCACAAAAGAAGCCATCTAACTAGTGCCCCTGCTGATGCACATCAGATGTGATCATGTGAATATGTTTGTTCTGAACATTATGCATGTCATATGTGAACATGTGATGCTATATATGCATCTTAAATATGTAGAATATGCTCTTATGACTACTATCTATGTGTACATGTGGTTTTGCATCTTATTAAGAGACATGATTATATGTTTGTGATATCCAATATTTGCTATGATGACATAGTCAAATATTTGACGGCAGTGAGAGTGCTAATGGACTTCAATTATTGAGCTCCGAGTCTAGTAACGGGCGTCAAATTGTCATCAGTAATGGACTTAAAGAGCCCGTTACTGATATGGTAGTGATCGGTAACGGACTTAAAGAGCCCGTTACCGATAGGGCAGTGATCGGTAACGGACTCAAAGGGCCCGTTACCGATAGGTTTAACTTTTGTAACGACCGCATTTTAACGTCTGTTACAAAGAACAACTGTAACGGACGTTTAAGAAGCCCGTTACTGGAAGTCCTCATTGGTAACGGGCGGTGTGTTGGCCACGTAGGGGTCGATCCTACCACGCTTATGTGTAACGGGCGCCAAACAACAACCGTTACAGATGGGGTCCATGTAACGGGTGTTAAGGGCCCGTTACAAATGTTGCGTGACCTATTTGAGGTTTTCACGTAGTGTGATCTCAACCCTTACCTGTTGTTCTTGTACTTGTTTCAGCGGGCCAAAGGGTCAACATCTGTAGATGCTCATGTTCAGACCTGCTCCAAGGTAACAAACTTATCACCTTTGTTTCCTTAGTTCGAATCAATTGCAAGATCCTAATCTGACTTGGGATCCACTATTGCTAGATGGAAGCTACCAAGTCAATGATGCTTCTTCCTGAACAAATTAAAACAGAGGAGTACTCAAGAATGGGTACCAAATCCTTATGTACTAGCGTTGATGAAGAGAGAGTTGACGCTCCCAATCAGGACAGGGTACAACTTCGACAATGGTGTGTTGCTCACCAGAAAGAGTGATGTAGCTTGAAGAAGAAGACCGAAGAATCAGAATCCACTCTGAAAATGCAGTCGGCTAAGATTAAGAGGTTGCAGAAGCTTACCGAAGACAGTGAAGACCTCCTTCGTCTATTGCTTAGCAGTAAAAGATGAAGAGGTTAAGATACTTAGATCAAAATCTCCAATATCTCTTATGATTATGGCCTGGATTTAGCTTCGTTAATCTATGTTCCTTGTGAGACTATTATCTTGTACTAGTTTGTGATATGTGATGAACAATATGGTCGTGCTTGATAGTAAGCAATAGTTTGTTTTATTGTATAAAGAAATATGTATTGATTACTATTTTGCCAACCGGATCGGAATTGTTCTAAAAAAGATCAGAATTGTAATGAAATCAATTAATATTGCTGCATGATTAGTTAATTTTCTATTGGCCTTCAGTGGGCTTAGCCCACTATTTATTGGGCCAAAAGTCAATTTCATTGAAATTAACATGACATATAAGGCCGCAAACAATGTGCACAATTGTTGGACTCGACCCAACAAAAACGAGCCCAACCTAATCAAAATTGTGGTCGAAAAACAACAAATGGGCCCAACAAAATCTTTTTTGGGCTATCTGCACAACGCCGGCCGACAGTAACAATGTTGGGCTCAACCCAGCCTTAAATGAGCCAAATTCATTTTATGACGCAAACAGTTCGTGACAATTGGCATGCCACATCGGATGCCACATCAGATTATGTCCAGCGTGGCAAAGATGCAGGAACGAAGTTATGACGTTTTGTAAGAACGATTTTATACGCATCATTAAACTCATGACGCCGCGAAATAAGGTCTCGTCATTTATCGCGATTTGTGACGCTCGATTAATGACGGAGGGTTTTCATAACAACCAGTATCATTAATCGCGGTTTATGATGAGAATCACCCTTTTTTGTGTCACTAGTCGGCACATTCCTTGTAGGGAATGTGGATGTAGTCCAGCCTTTGTGGCGAGCTAAACCACGGGATAAACTAGTGTCTCTTGTGCTTTACATTCCTTACATATTGTGCTTGCTTGTATCTTGGTTGCTTGCTACTAACCCTTCTAGGGTTTGAATAGATCTACTTATTCCTTGTGCTCTAAGAGTAGTTAAGTGTGTAGATCTTCAATTCATAGCCTTGCTAACATCTCTCTTCCACCAAATCCATTTTATATCTCGTTATCCGCAGCAGTTCTCGTGCAGTTGCTATTCCTAGAAGCTTTGCAAAAAAATTTCGCAGATTTTATGCGTATTTTACCAGAGGTTCCGCGGAATTTCCCGAGGTTCCGAGGTCTGGTAGTAAAATTGCAAGAAAAGTTTAAATTTGTTTTGCAGGCCTATTCACCCTCTCTAGGCCACTTACCTTGATCCTTTCACAACTGTCGTGAGCTCGAGCACTCCGGCCCTATCACCTAGATCCGGAGGCCGAGCTGGAGCAGATCCGCTAGTGTGGGTTCAAGTTCGGGTAGCTCTACCAGCTGACGGCCAGCACTGCCTCGCGTCGCCATGAGCAACCTCTGCGGGTGCCGCCTCCACGCTCGGCCGAAGCTCGCGCTCGCCCATGACACACCCGGTCGGATCTTGATCCGCCGGTCCTCGAGCTTCACCCAAAGCTCCATCCACTAGTGTGGGAGCCCCACCCACGACGCCGACGACCACGAACGCCACCTCAGGCGGCCACAGCGAGCCTCGCGGACACCGCCTCGCACAACTATGAACGTGCTCTACGACCAGGAGCACCTTGAGCGGAGGCTGGCCGGGCGATTCGAGCAAGGGAGCGGTAGCGTGTGCTCGCCAAAGCTTCCTGGTGGTGATTGAGTGACATCTCTTGCTCGGGGAAGTGGTGACTGAGTGGCAGCTCCAGCTCGGGAAAGGGGTGGACAAGTGGGGGCAGAGGGCTATAGGAGAGATGAGTATGGTCGTTGGTGAAGAGAATATAAGTGAGGACAATGACAAGTCGGACCCACATGTCATATAGAAGTAGGGGCTCTAAAGAAGGTGCTACTGCTGGAGTTGAGAGCAAAATATATAACCCCATAAAGTTTGGGTATCTACTACTTAGTGAAGTAGGAGCTCGAAGTAGGTATTGCTTGAGTTGCTCTTACCTCTTTCAACGGTGTCCACGGGCGACACCGTCCAGTGTGCCCGGCCAGGAACTCACCGTGTTACCGCACCGTCCAAAGGTTTTGTTACTCGAGGACCTCCACCGGCACCAACGACTGCACGTGTACTCTTTCGCTACCGAGAACAGACACTAAAGTCACCTGCACGGGTGATGGTAGGGCCACCATTGGTGACATAGTAGGAGGAGGCTTTCCCAGACGACACCAGCTAGTTTCTTAATCCGCGTGGTGAAGCACTCGTACTGGTCTGGTTTCCTCACCCTAGCGGATATGGGTCCAGCGGCAGTGACAGACACGGTGGCATCACCAGTTGTGGTGATGGCGACTGAAGACTCAGAGCCAATCACACCTTTTGGGGCTATTGTGTGATGAAGGAAGGATGCTCAGTGCTGTCTTGATGTGCTTTAGGTGCCACAATCGTCGGCTTCTCTACAACTTGGACGACGACGATGAGCTTGTCAAGTTGTCCTCCACCGTTGGAGCTGGAGCTGCAGGGCTCGCAATCACGTTCTCCTTGCTGACGAAGTTGTTGTGCCTCTGCTTCAATTTGCTCTTGTGGTGACATTCTCCTTGGCCTGCCTGAGGATATTGAACACATGTTCCTTGGCCGCCCGTTCCCTCTCTTTCTTGCCACCGGTGTCGCAGGAGGTGGGCAAGCTGGGAATGGATACGAGGAAGAGATAAGACCTGACGTGTGGACCCTAGTTCAATCAACGGGCCAGCCAGCAAGGTGGTATGGCCAAAGAATCCACCTTGGCAGTCAAAACTGCTTCATCTAGTCAAAGCAGAGGTCGATGGCTAGTTATACACGATTTACATATTTGATTGAGGGTTTAAATATTACCAATTTCAAAGTTGGATAGTCTATTGATGTTTAGACCCGACAACCTACCAAGGACGTTACCCGAGGTAGGTGATTGTGGTGGGGCTCACGGAGATCAGGAACTCGAAGTAGAGACATGTGGCACACAATTTAGACAGGTTTGGGCTGCAAGATGTGTAATACCGTACGTCCTGTGTGTAGCTCTTGATTTATTGCATGAGTTTTAGGTGTTGTTGGGGGGTCCGTGCCATGCTTTAGACTGACTCCAGCAATGAACCACAAACTAGATGCGCAAAGGGCTGTTTGCACCAAGCAGAAGAGTGGGCCGAAACCACAAAAACATAACCTTTCCAGCAGTTGTTCCCCTCTCGTCGCCCATCCCTCTAGTGCGCAGCCCCGACAGTTGCTTCCAGCGGGCCTGAAGAGCTCCACCGCGGGCCCTGCACTGAGTCGGGAGGACACTCGAGGAGAGGGGAGACGGAGGCGGAGCAGGGAGCCCGCCGCCACCGGCCTGGAGCCGCCACCGGCCAGGAGGCTAGGGAAGGAGACAGCCACGGGGGTGGAGGAGGCAGACCCCGCTTTCGTCACTGCCACCGCCGCTTCATCACTGCAGCCCCTGCTTGAGGAGGCCATGCCACTCGCTGGTGTCGCCAACGCCCCTCCACCGCGGCACAGGAGGAGGCCGTTGTCCCTGACGAGCGCACTCGCCATGGGAAGAGGATGAGGCCGTCGCCCCGCATGTCAACGCGTGCGGAGCTCGCCGCATCCGGGCCGGCGGAGGGAAGAGGGAGGTCACCATCGGCTGGATCTGCATCTCCATGGCGACCGCCGCTAGGCCGGAGGACCACAACCGTGGTGATGAGGTGGTCAGGTGGCGAATTAGGAGGAGACGGCGGAGGGTGGTGGGCGGAGGAGATGGAGGGACTGCGAGCATGGGAGGGTGGACGATGGAGGAGAAGGAGGGGCCGGCAGGGAGGCCTCCTCCTCCTGCCACCGTCCTTGCCGGTGGATGCGGCCAGCGCTAGCGATCGTGCGCCCAGGGAAGGTGTTTGTGGTTGGAAACTCCCTGCACCCGCGAGGTGGCTGGCGCCTACGCACTCCCCTACGCTCGCACCCGCTCACGCACACTCCCGACCAGGTAGGCGTGGCCTCACAACTCCTCTGCTTTGAAGGAGGGCCTCGGTAGTCCCGGATATGGTGGCGCATCGTGGCAGGGCCTCCTCCTCCTGCGCCATGGAGGCCGCCAAGCCCCGCCCGCCGTCATCGATCTCTCTCCCTGCGCCGTCTTCGCTCAAAGTGAGGAGAGGAAATGGGTTCCCCTTGCCCTCCTCTCCATTTTCCCCTCCTTCCCAGCTGCAGCTGTGGATCGTGACGCTGACGTGCGATGCCGGTGGCCGGCCAGTCGGCCCCATATCACCCCTTCTCTGGTGCGATGGTTGGCGGGCGGAGGATGAAGAAAGGAGAGAGAATCCCAGGAATGCAGTAGGCGGAGCCGAGATCTTCATTTTGCGCATGCGATTGCAGCGACTGCTGGAGGTCGAAACAGTGTCATCCATTCCTCATTTTGTAGATGTAGATGCCGATGAAGCACTTGTTGGAGATAGTCTTATATATCACGGGAGGCAGCACCTGTGTTGCGGAGTCCAAAAAAGGGCATGTTGACGGGGGTAGATCGGACCGGACGATGGCTCGGGAGCCAGCTCGTGCGGTTCAATCTAGGTGTGAGTCGAAGTCGAGTTGGACTCGAACTCTAGCTCGTGCCTTCTGACTAGGTCAAAAGGCAAATTTTCACCGAAATTTTCGGCCAGATCGCCCAGCGAGGCTTGAGCAAGCATCAAGGATGCGAGCATCTTCTTTGGGGTCGGCCTGAGGGAGTGCTAGAAAGACTCAGTGCCATTGGCGATGCAGACCCAAGAGCTGAGGTTGAAGGTGTCGCCTTGCTTTAAAGCGATGATAGGATTTATGATGACTTGAGCCATCGAGTTCGCCAGCGGATCTACGATGAGATTCCCTACCAGGTGCACCAGTTGTCAGTGTTTAGACCGGACAACCTACCAAGGGGGTTACCCGAGGTAGATGATTGTGGTGGGGCTCGCTGAGATCAGGAACTCAAAGGAGAGACACGTGGCACACAATTTACAGAGGTTCAGACCGGAAGGTACGTAATACCCTACATCATGTATGTTGTGTTGCTCTTGATTGATTACGTGAGTTTCAAGCATTGTTTGGGGGGTCCCTGCCTTGCCTTTAAATATCACGGAGGCAGCACCTGTGTTGCGGAGTCCAAAAAGGACTTGTTGATGGGGGTAGATCAGAGCGGACGATGGCTCGGGAGCCAGCTCGAGCGCTTCAATCCATGTGTGAGTCGAAGTCGAGTTGGATTCGGACTCCAGCTCGTGCTCTCTGACTAGGTCAGAAAGCGACATTTTCAGGGAGATCACCCAATGAGGCTTGAGGAAGCATCGAGGACATGGGCGTCTTCTCCTGGGTCGGCGTGAGGGAGCGCTGGAAAGACCCAGCACCGTTAGCGATGTAGACCCAAGAGCCGAAGACGAAGGTGTCACCTTGCTTGAAAGCGACGATGGGCTTCATGATGACTTGAGCCATCGAGTTCGCCAGTGGATCTACGACGAGATCCCCTAACTAGCACATCAGCTGTCGATGTGTAGACCTAACAACCTACCAAGGGGTTACCCGAGGTAGATGATTGTGGTGGGGCTCGCCGAGATTAGGAACTCGAAGTAGAGACACGTGGCACACAATTTAGACAGGTTTGGGCCACAAGGTGCGTAATACCGTACATCCTGTGTGTAGCTCTTGATTTATTACATGAGTTTCAGGTGTTGTTGGGGGGTCCGTGCCATGTCTTAAGCTGACTCCAGCAATGAACCGCAAACTAGATGCGCAAAGGGCCGTTTGCACCAAGCAGAGAGAGTGGGCCGAAACCACAAAAACATAACCTTTCCAGCAGTCGTTCCCCTCCCATCACCCATCCCTCCAGTGCGTGGCCCCGACAGTTGCTTCCAGCGGGCCTGGAGAGCTCCATCACGGGCCTTGCACTGAGTCAGGAGGCCGCTCGAGGAGAGGGGAGGCGGAGGCAGAGCAGGGGAGCCTGCCGCCGCCAGCCTGGAGCCACCGGCCAGGAGGCTAGGGAAGGACACAGCCACGGGGGTGGGGGTGGCGGACCCCGCTTTCGTCACTGCTGCTGCTGTTTCGTCACTGCAACCCCTGCTCAAGGAGGTCGTGCCACTTGCCGGTGCCGCCGACGCCCCTCCACCAGAAGGGCGGTGTCCCCGACAAGCGCGCTCACCATGGGAAGAGGAGGAGGCCGTCGCCCTGCATGTCAACGCGCGCGGAACACGCCGCATCCGGGCCGGTGGAGGGAAGAGGGAGGTCACTGCCAGCCGGATCTGCATCTCCCCGACAACAGCCGCTAGGCCTGAGGACCACAGCCGCGGAGATGAGGTAGCGAATGAGGAGGAGACGGCGGAGGGTGGTGGGCAGAGGAGACAAAGGGGCCATGGGCATGGGAGGGTGGAGGACGGAGGGGCCGGCGGGGAGGCCTCCTCCTCCTGCCACTGTCCTTGCCAGTGGATGTAGCTGGCGCTAGTGCCCGTGCGCAAAAGGAAGGTGTCTGTGGTTGGATACTCCCTGCACCCGCGAGGTGGCTGGCACCCGCGCACTCCCCTACGCCCGCACCCGCTCACACACACTCCCGACGAGGTAGGCGTGGCCTCACAAATCCTCTGCTTCGAAGGAGGGCCTCGGCAGGCCCGAATCTGGTGGTGCATCGTGGCAGGGCCTTCTCCTCCTGCTGCTCCATGGAGGCCGTCAAGTCCCGCCCGCCGCCATCGATCTCTCTCCTTGCGCCGTCTTCGCTCAAAGTGAGGAGAGGAAATGGGTTCCCTTTGCCCTCCTCTCCATTTTCCCCTCCATCCCAGCCGTAGTAGTGGACCGTGATGCTGGCGCGCATGGATTTGGTGCGTACTTTCTAACATCACGCATGGATTTGAAATCTCTCTTATCTAAGACTGGAAAATTGTTGTTGAACTCTGGATCTTGCTGGCTCCACAGTGCTGGACCGAGGGAGCCATCATCATCCCCAGTCCAGGAACTCATTGGTGCTTCTTGTGTTGAGAAGTGGCACTGGAGAAGAACGCTCACATATATGTAGGCAATGAAGCAGACTGGACGGTGGGCCATTCGATCCGGAGCAAGAAAAACGGGCAGTGACTCGGAGGAAACATACCCTAGTACTAGGTTCACTGTTTGATGCAGTGACTCACAGAAAACACACCCTATGTGTTCACTGTTTGATGCAGTGACTCACAGGAAACACACCCTAGTACTAGGTTTACTGTTCGAGGAAACAAGCTATAATGCATCTGAAATCAAGTTCTTAATGATAGAAGCCGACTCTAGAGGATGATGAAATGAAATCATAATTTTTTAGAGATACAGTACCACTCGGCGTCTAGTACTCTACGTCTACTGGGTACAACGGGGGTATTTTCCCTTCCTCATGGCATCCGGCCCAGCATCCTTACCCCGGCGAGCTCTCTCCCTCTTCCTCTCTCTATCTACTTCACGGGCCGCAGCCGCTTCACGTTCTTTCATCTCCCGGCGAATGCGAATTTCCGCCTGCTGCTCCTTACGTTTTTCTTCTTGTTTTTCTGCCTCAACCATCCTTTGCCACCTCTCACGTGCTGAACGACCCATCACCTCGACGTAACGCTTGTCTTGTTCGGACTGCTCACAATCTAGCCACTGCATAAAATCACAGAGAGGAGGTGGAGTCTTTTTTCAAAGACAAGTTAGCACATAATAAAATAGCAATGACATATTATTTATTTAGTAATGCAGTTTGTTCTTACTTTTGGTCTAACATTGCGACATGGTGGGAGGGGGTCATGCTCGTAGTTCACACACATGAAGAACCTCATCCTGTAGACGTAGCCGAGAACATTGCACTTGACAAGCTTACAGCTGTCACCATAGTAGCACATAGGAGTGTGGATCCCCTTTGGCACCGCAACCTTGTCCTTCCTACTGGTGAGCAACTCCAAGTTCAACTCAGGACCCGAGGAAGCCATTGCAAACCTACAAAAAAGATGAGAAATATGATAATTCATTACATGTTTCATTTGAAATTAGAGAACAATACATAACAGGATATGATACTAAATTTGTAGGCAACAAGAAAACAACAAGCAAATGAAAAGGTAGTTCAATTATTACAACACGATAGCATGCATAAGTTCTGACGGTGTTGCAAATTAAATGGTTCAAATATTACAAGACCTTGCCAAATTAAATGGTTCAAATATTACAAGACGATAACATGCATAAGTATTTCAAATATTACAACACGGTAGCACAAACAACTACGACCACTGCATTCCTTCGGTGTAGCGATGGGAACGACATCCACGTCCACTAGCTGAAGGTGCTGGAGAAGTGGCAGTGGAAAAGTAAGATGCTTTGTTGAATTTCTTGTAGGAGTGTCCTGGATTGTTGCACTTAGAGCATATCTGCACCGCAGGTCCAGCTTCAGCATCGTCCATGTTGTTCCTAATCCTCTTCTTCTTGCGTCGACCAACACCTTGGCACATGGTTGGATCTGGATTTGGTATGTACAACGCATTGTCTTTGGGGTCTTGAGTGAAAGTACCAAGATGCAAGTAGCCCTCAATAGTGTGGTTCCAAGTGTCTAGAATGGTTTGCTTCAAAAAGTATTTAGACACGTACCGACTCCAATGGATATTCTTTGTTGCAAGGCATGCAGTGATCACATGTGAGCAGGGGAGGTGTAGCAGCCGTGGCTTCTGGCAAGAGCATGAGCATGTCTGATTCCCAATAACTGTTTGTTGTATTGTTATTTCACCATTCGCTTTTTGTGATTTGGACTGGCAACTTATCTGATACTTCCACTGAACTTCCTCGCCAGGATCACGACGTAGAGGTTGTGGGTAAGCTTTGTGAGCAAGAGCACCCTTCTGTTTTTTGTCCAAATACTCAGTCATCCATGTTGAATACACCTTTTGACAGTCCTGCATAGCTGCATGTGCTGCAGTAGCACGCTCAAGAAAGTACTTCATTGTGCGGTACAAGAAGAACTCAATGATACCAACAAGAGGGAGAGCTCTGGCACCACGCAAGACCGCGTTGTAGACCTCAGCAAAATTTGTTGTCATTATCCCATGCCTCACACCTCCCTTATCAAATAGGAGACACCATTTCTCCTTAGGCTCATTCTGAATCCACTGGCTAAAGGTCTTCACAGCACGTCCCCTTCTCCTTCTGACATTTGGAGTATCTAGCCCCACGTCCTCCAGAGAAACTGGCTCTTCCCCGGGTTCAGTACTTATTGGCTTCTTAGCTATCTCTTCTGATGCTTTCTTCGTCAGATCATCTAATTTTTTCCAGAGCTCGTTGAACTTTTTCTCCTGATTCGTCGAACATAACCGTTTGAACAATGTTGTAAGTTCTTTGTGCTTAAACTGGCTATGAAAGTTTGCTCCCATATGCCTCATGCACCACCTGCTATGCACATCTGGTCATTGTGCTGCTCTGTGACGTTCTTGACTACCTTCTTTGATGTCATTCATTGCCTGCAAAATACCTTTGTGTCTATCGTGTATCACACACACGTTTGACACATCTTCCACCACCATCTGCTTCAATCTCTCTAGAAACCAATACCAACTGTCACCATTCTCTCCCTCTGCAAAAGCAATTGCCAATGGCAACAACTGATTGTTGCCATCTGCAGCCACATCTGTAAGGATTGTGCCCTTGTATTTTCCTGTTAGGAATGTGCCATCTATGCAAATGACTGGTCGACACTGTTTGAATGCAGCAATAGTGGGACCTAATGCTAAGAATGCCCACTGCAAGACTTGCTTCCCTGACCTTGATACAAGATTATAAGTCTTGATATCATAATAACTACCAGGATTTAGCGTGGCAATTGTGTTCAGCAAAGATTGTCGTAGGATGCTTCGTAAGTACCCCACCTCAACTCCATTACCTTCTTCACCATGTATGTTTTACCATAACTTATCAAGTACCTAAATTTCTCCTCAATTGCCAAGATAATGGACTTGGGCTCATAAGCAGGATTTTCCACAATCTTAGCAAACATCTGGCTGGCCACAAAACCGGCCGACAAATTACGATGGCTTGCATCTAGCTGGTCAAGTACACAAGTGTGATCCACAATAGACCTGACCTCCCAGTAATTTTTCCACTTACCCTTAGAAGCATACACTCGAAAAGGATAGTTGGGCTTCACACATTGTACATCATATATGTGCGGAGAACTCTTCACTACCCTAAACTCTCTCTGCTGAGTAAGGGTGGCCCACCTCTTCACTACATCCTTCACCTCGACTGCACTCTTATACATGGCGCCAACACAAACCTGATTCTCTCTATACTCCCAGGACCCATTCTCACCAGGATTGACAGATAGCTGTGAGAAATTGTAGCTGTCCCAGTCCCTTGGCACTAGCGGGTCTCCTCATCATCTGAGGAGTCCTCTTGCAACCCACGTTCATCATCACCGGCCTCCATTTCGTACTGCCTCAGTACTTCTTCAATAACTTCCCTCTCGTCAATTTCACCACGGGCCTCAAAGGGTGTGTGACCATCTCCTACTTCTGCCTCAGTGGCAGCACCATCTCCTTCTTCTGCCTCAGTGGCAGCACCATCTCCTTCTTCTGCCTCAGTTGCAGGATCATCTCCTGCTTCTAGTTCAGCCTCACCCCGGTGAGCACCACTACCCTCCTCATGCACTTGACTACTAGACCCAGCCTTGTGAACAGTTTGGATAAACAAAATCACAGGCAAACCAATTTGACATGCAGTTCTGATATAACTCCTCCAATGTTCAGTGCCTTGAAGTGGCATAAGCTCCCAATATACTGCCTCACTCCTGTTGATTAGAGCCATAATGGACAAGTCATGTTGCTCTACATCTACATGGAATGCCTTATAAAAAAAGTTGGTTATGGCCCCCCAAGTTCTTTCTGCTGCTCTTCTAATCACATGGTCAACCGAATCAAATTCTGACAAGTCAACTCCATTTTCATCATATCTAATCTGGCCATTACCGAAATACAACTTGACAGTAACTGCATCCGACATGTCTGACAGCATGAAAAAAAATAATCTCTATTAACAAGTGGATCTGTAACTACAAAATATATCTACTCAGATCTACACTATAACTATAATTTACTAATCGATCTACACTAAAACTATAATTTTACTAAGCAGATCTACACTGGAATTATAATTATACTAATCGATCTACACTAAAACTATAATTTAACTAAGCAGATCCACACTAGAATTATAATTTTACTAATCGATCTACCCTAAAACTATAATTTTACTAAGCAGATCTACACTAAAACTATATTTTTACTAAGCAGATCTACACTAAAATAGTACTTCAAAATATGAATTATCAGAGTTCAAAATATTAATTACCAGAGTATTTACCTCTAACGAGACGAAAAACCGGCAGAGTTTCGCACCTTTGCCACCTCCTCCTCACTCCCTTCTCTTCTCCCCACCCCTCTCTCTTTTTTTTCCTAATTATTATGACATTTTCTGCTGAATTTCGGCCTTATATAGGCTGCAGATCCAAGCGTCGTGAGGCACGACGGTTGCAGGCCTGCAGCCGTCGTGCCATACGGCGCTAGGACCTGCCGCCGTACCCCACGGCGGTAGGGACATACCACCGTGTGGTACGGCGGTATGTCCATCGGACAGTTCAGGCCCGCGTCCGGCCGTTCCACCGTGTGGGGTAGGGCAACTGCCACCGTGCCACACGGCGGTAGGAACCCTACCGCCGTGGGGTACGGCGGCAGTAGTATAGATCTGCTAAATTTTTGGAGAGGTATTTATTTTTGCAAAATAGAGAAAAAAATATATAAAAAAATTCCCTCGACGCCTCCGCGCTGCCAACAAGGCAAGCAATACCCGTCTAGGCAAGCAATAGCCGTCTCGGCGGCAGTATTCGCCGATGTAGGGATGAAAATTAATCGGATAAGGACGGATTCTGCAGATATATATGGATACGGACGGATACTGCAGATATATATACAGATAATTTTTTTCTCGAATCGAATTCAGATACATATAGTATATTTTGTGTCGAATAGTGATATTCATCATATTTGGATCATAGAAATTCAACTTTAAATTTATGAATACTAATGCAGTATGGATAGTTACGAATATTAAATGTTCGGATTCGGATACGGTCTTACCATTTGAGTGTCTGACCCTTTCGGTCGGACGGATAATATCCGTACCACTCTTATCTCCACGCCGCTGGATCTCCGGTCAGTCCTTAGGTCCCAGTCGTCGTAAGAAAAACAGAAGAGTCGTGGCGGGAGTTGTATCAAGGATGGGAGGAGGAACCCACCCGCTTGGGAGTTGACAGCGCGGATGCTTCCTCAATCGTCGTGGTCCATCTCCGCGCTTCGTCGTTCAGGAAATTCTAAGAATTTTTTTAAAAGAAAAGCAGGAGCACTACTATGTCGTATAAGAAGAGACAATAATTGTACATAACACGCTGAAGTGAACACTATCACATGAACAAACCCCTAAACAGAAATAGACACACCCGACACACCACACCACCACCCTCAACCACTTGGGAGAGGAGAACGAAACAAGCCACCGACACCTACGCTGTCGTTACCAACGTTGTGTCACGTCGAGGTGCAACCCGCTGCAGGTCCGAACGGCCCCCTGAGCTCCTCCACCATGGGACTGTCACACTCAAATTGAACATACACGATACACGATCGTCGATCCCTCTGATCCAGTGAAGCTTCAACACACACTCCCATCTCAGTACCATAGCAAACCACTGATCCTGACCACTCTGCGTGGGGGCCTTGCCTCATCCACTGCCTCACTCCTCTGCCAAGGACTTAGATTTCTAAGACCACAATGAGAGCATCTCCTCCGTCCAGCCATCACCGAGATCACCACTGCACCTCGCACGACAGCTCATGCCTTCCAGCTCCATTGGCCCTTTGCACCCTGATAGCAACACGGACCAAGCGCACATCTCGCAGCACCTCCAGCCAACCACCACCACCACTAGCACAAACGACAGGACTCCAAATACGACGCCTCCAAGAAGGTCACGACGCCAAGGCGCCGCCGTTGCACGTCCAGATGGACGAGGTCTTCACCCTGAGAGCCCCACGCGACGAGAGCATAGTACCTCACCATGATGCTCCTAGCAGGCAGATCGACGCCCTAAGGGTGCCGCCATCATGCCCACCGTCAACCAGTGAAGGGTTTCGCCCGATTGCACCATGCCCATAGCCTGGTCGTGTTCATGGTAGTAGCACGCCACCTTCGCAACACTACCACCAGAATAGGCTCGGTACATCCCGAAGCACCACCTCGGCACCGCAACAAGCACCAGCCAGCCCCCTGGCCCCACCGCCATGGCGACACCAAGCTAGCAGCACTGACGAAGAAGGAGGGGGGCCACCAGCTAGCCAGGGACCACCGGGGCTGGCCGTGGCCGTCCCACGCAGATCCGCGCCGGCCGCCGGTGCCGAAGCAGACCCGCGCCAGCCACCAGCCAGGCCGTTGCTGCCGCCCCACAGCGGCCACCAGCCAGGTCATCGCCGCCGACCCGCGCCTGCCGCCGGCCAGGCCGCCGTGCTGCTTCCATCCTCCGGAGCCACCATCGCTGCCGCCCAACTTCAGGTCTCCATCCCGAACGAAACGAGCAGCCTCCACCGTGCAGGCCCCAGATCTGGCCATGGCGCCATCGGATCTGGAGGGTGCACCACCCGCCGCCGTGGAGAACGGCCCGCACCGGCGAGCCACGTCACAGGGCCCGAGCAGCCGCGCCCGCCCGAACCTGTCGGTGAGGAGAGAAGGGAAGGGAAGGCCACAAGGCCGCCTTCCTCGCGGCCGCGCGGGATCCCGGTGGCCTGCTCGGGCGGCGGCGCGGCGGGATGCGGCTAGCGGCGGCTAGGGTTTGGGGGGCTGCCCGTCGCTCGCGCGGGGGACGAGCGAGCGTTTTTTCCTTCACGTAAATTCCAAGAAATTGCAGTAATCTATTGCTCATCCTCCCTAGGCTCTAGCTGATAGTCCCTTTCCGAGTTTCGATAGATGTGTTATTGGTGAAAGGGGAATTTTCATCCATGATCCGACCTCCCTGGGAGAGAGACAATACAGATGCGCTGTTAGTCGATACAGATACAATTCACAAGCTAAATTTAAGGGATCGTCTCGGTCCTCTCGTATACCTAAGCATTTTTAGCCCGGTCTGAACCCGGCGCGCCCACGGATCTTACTGGACGGGCGTGGGAACAGATCTTGCAGCTCGAGAAAAAAATATATTGGCCCGAGCCCGGCTCAAAATGTTGTTTTTAGCTATTTTACACTATAAAATGCGCGGGCGGTCCGCCCAAGCCCGGGCCCGGCCCGAAAATTGAGACCCGACGCGCCCGGTGGGATGACCATGGGCAGGATTTTCTCGGCCCGAAATAACCGGATTTTTTTGACCCAGCCCGAAAAATGCTCAGGTCTATCCTCTCATAAGCACACATATCATATGAACGATGCAGATTCTTGTAAAAAAGGAAATCCTCTATTCTAGAACCATATGCATCGTGAGCTGTAAGCTGTAACCCAACTGCAGTAAACAGTCCTGTCCTCTTCACTTCGTAGTGGCCCCAGTGCCAAAAATTTCCACGAAAATGAATAATTTTGGCTGTTGGCTAGCCTACTCCATCAGCACCGGTCCATGAAAGCGGGTGCAAACATATGCACATGAGTCATCAGTCATCACATACAAATCTGTTTAAAAAATCAAACTGCAAGAGTGAAGAAACTTCCTCTTGGGTCATTTTCGTGGGCGTTGCAATGATTCACACATACAAATGAATTCGTGGTGCACTGCTCACTTCAACCTTAGCCTTTTGTTTGGCCATTTGCCTTGAAAAATACCCTCTATCCTCCACCTCGGCATTTCGGTAAGCTTGCCTTCTCTCCAACCATGGCCCTGGCTCTCGCTGGTAAAGCTGTGGCTACCTCAGCCATCTCTACAATAATCAGCAAGTCCTTCGAATATCTGGTGAAGTACATGAAGGAGGAGGGGATGCAGTCGTTGAGGGAGCGGCTTGAGAAGTCTCTGCCACGAATTCAGGCAGTCTTGGATGTTGATATGGAGCAGATCAAGGACCAGAGCGTGGCATTTGATGCATGGCGTTGGCAGCTTAGGGATGCCGTGGAGGAGGCCGAGGATGTTCTAGATGAAGTGGAGTACTACAAACTTGAGAAAAAGGTGAAATCCAGAGGTACTAAGGTGAGCAAGTCTCTGTACAAGTGTAAGAGGACATTTATTCAACAGTTCAATACTACTTTTAAGGCTGGCATATTCAAGAGAATGTTAGATGCCATGAAGAAACTTGACGAGGTTGCTACTGGTGTGGAGCCTTTTTTCCTAGTTGCAGACCGGCTTGATGCTCGTAATTTCAGGCCTATCTGTCATCATGATACTGGTAACCCTCGTGAGAGTAGGGATGAAAACGGTCGAAAAAGGTGAAACACAAAATCATAAATGTAGAAAAACGGTCGGAACGAAACAAGATTTTTCTACATTTATGAAAGTAAACTACTACAAAATAATGAAGAATGACATTAAAATTAATTGAATCTGACAACTTTTCATAATTCGGTAAAAACGAGAACAAAATTATAATGTAGAAAAACGGTTGGAACGGAATGGTATACAAACCGTCCGTTTTCAACCCTACGTGAGACTAGTTCTTTCCCATCTGACCACGATATTATTGGTCGTGATGCTGAGCAGAATCAGATTGTTGAATGGTTGATCAGGGAACACAGCGATGATCAAGATGTTGAATGTTGTAACATAACCGCTTTTGCTATAGTGGGCATAGGTGGCCTAGGCAAGACCACACTTGCACAAGCAGTATATCATGAACAGAGAGTAAAACATAGTTTTGATCAAACATTGTGGGTTTGTGTGTCCGATAAATTTGATGTCCATGAACTGACAAGGAAAATCATACAGGAGTTCAGTGGACAAGGTACGGATATCACCAGTCTGAATACACTTCAAGAGACCCTCAAAGGAAAGTTGAGCTCAAGGAAATTTTTACTTGTATTTGATGATGTATGGAATGATGAAAGAGATGGCGAATGGGAGAAATTATTGGCTCCTTTAAAATTTGGTCAAAAGGGAATCAAAATTTTAGTGATAACTCGGATGCAATTAGTGGTCGACACTTTCGAAAGGGCACTTGGGGCACCAATTGAGTCATTAAAACCGGATGGGCTACTCGAGACGGATGCGTCTAGTCGTCACTGTGGCGACAAAAAAACCAACCATCGCGTCGCATTTAGACCACGTGCGCGCGCGTCGCTGGGAAAGATAGCAGAAAAATTGTTTACACGCGGAAGCGCGCTACGTTGTGGGCCATAATGGACTGTGTTGAGCTCTGTTGCGGGCCGTGCAGCACCAGATTTTCCCCTTTCCTTTTATGCATGCAGATAAAGACAAAATAGATGACGTCATTTACCTGCAAAGTTATTTCAAATTTTAAAAACTCATAAATCGTAAATCGAGTGTTAAAATTAAATTCCGATGGCACTATTGGATTTATGACAATAAAAACTTCAAAATAAGATCTCACTTGACTATATTTTGACAAACTTTTTTTATTCATATTTTTAATTAGGGTTTATATTTTCTGAGTTGCAATAAATATGGAACAAATTCTACAAAGACGTAGAACAAAACATTTGTACATAAGAACAAAACTATATCAACTAATGAACAAGTTATATATTTTGACTATATGAACTATACGACTATAAATCATAAATCTTGCGTCTAAATTAAATTTCGATTTCAAAAACGGATTTCTTGTACTGAGATCTTCAAAACAAGATCCCACTTGACTATATTTTGACAAACTTTTTTATTCGTATTTTTTAAATTAAGGTTATATATTCTATTATAGCCAGAACAAAACAAATGAAGTGTCAGAACAAACGAGAACAACTGTCAGAACAAGATCCTATTATAGCCAGAACAAGTTTGTATGTCGTCCCGAACAAAACAAATGTAGTGTCAGAACAAGAGTAGAAACAAGATTCTATTATAGCGGAAACAAGTTCGTATGTCATCTCGAACAAAAAAATGTAGTGCCAGAACAAATCAGAACAAAGGTCGGAACAAGTTATTATTATTACAGACAGAACATATTATTATTATAGCCAGAACAAAACATTTGTAGGTACCGAACAAATTATATGAATTGCCGGAACAAATATGTAAACTTGTCTAACAAATTATACAAACTATTAGAACAAAATATTTGTAGGTACCGAACAAATTATATGAACTCTCGAAACAAAAAATTTGTACGTACCTAACAAATTATATGAACTAACACAACAAATTTATATGCCATCTTGAACAAATAAATAAATATCAAAATAAATATTTCCTAATGTGGAACAAATATTAACTGAGGAGGGCAGATATTCACTGAGAAGAAACAAATATTCACTTAAATGAACAAATATTCGCTGGGTGGAACAAATATTAAAATATAAACATCAAAAAATATACATGGTGAAAAAAGAATGAGAAACAAAAGATGTAACACAAAAATTGTAAAGAAAAGGGATAAAATATATAAAAAAATAAAAATATGAGAAAATAGAAGAGATGAAAAAAAATAAAAGATGTAATAAAAATAAAAACAATGAAAGAAAAAAATAAAAACTAGGAAAAGAAAAAAATAATGAAAGGAAAATAAAAATAGAGAAAGAAAAAACAAAGGGATATGAATTAAAAAAGGAATGAAAAATAAAATAAAATTAATAGAGAAGAAAAAAGAAAAAACTCAAAAATACAAAAAAGGAGAAGAGAAACCGAGTGTTAAAAAGATAGAGAAGGAAAATATATAAAAAAGAAGAAAAGAAAACAAAAATAAAAATAATAGAAAAAGAAAAAATAAAACTCAAAATTACAATAGGGATATGAATTAAAAAAAGAATGAAAAGATAAAATAAAATGAATAGAAAAGAAAAGAAAAAGGAAAAAACTCAAAATTACAAAAAAGAGAAGAGAAACCGAGTGTTAAAAAGATAGAGAAGGAAAACATATAAAAAAGAAGAAAAGAAAACGAAACAGAAAATAATAGAAAAAGTAAGAAAAACGAAAGCCCACCATTGCAGCCCACATGCAAACAGTCAAAGAGAGAAAAAAGTTGGGCCAGCCCACATGCAATGCAAACAGTCAAAAAAAAGAAGATATGATTCACCAGCCAGCCCGCAAGCCCACGAAACCAGAAAAGATAGCAAAGAACCCCAAACCCACCGGCGTGACGGACGCTGAAACTGTCGCTGAAGCGACACATATGAAACACCACTGGAGACTGACCTTTTGATGCTTTTGAACAAACGCATTTTTTGGAGTAAATCCTGATGATTACACGAACCTGCAAGCAATTGGGAAGCAGATTGCTAAGGGCATGTACAGCCCTTAGACAGCAAGTCGTCTGTAGAATCTTGAACTGCGCGTACAGACAGATGTACAGACACCTCATATATCCCATAGACAGAGGTTGTCTATAAGCTGTTTAATGCTTTGCATGAGGCTTAAGATCAACTACAAATGCATTTATGTATACCATTATGTGGCTATTTGATGGAATAATATCAAGCATCAATAATAGAAACATGATTACAATATTTTTTAGGAATCATAAAAATAATAATTACTCTTAAATTATATATAGTTACAACACTTTTTATCTAATTTTCTTTGTTTCCATAACGTTGTCATATGTGCTCGATTAGATCATTATTGAGTTGTCTATGGATTGGCTGAGCTTTTAGCCAAATTTCTACTAAGTGTCTCTACATAGCTTGCATTAGAATTGTCATTTGCACGTACTTATGATGAGATCACTATCGTCATGAATAAGAGAAATATGATTACGATAATCTTTTAAAAAAATGATGAATGTAATAACTATATTATATATAATTATAATGTGTTTTTCTAGTTTCTTTTGGTAATGCTAACATAACGACAAGGATGTCTGATAGACTTTTTTTCCCTCCAAACGCTAGCTACGTGGTTCATTCTTGTCCACGCACAAAAGTAAATATCCAAGACCTAGACCTTTCCCCACCGACGACACACATTATCCTCTCCATCCTTCTTGCTGGCGGGAGGCTCCTCCGACGACGCGCCGCCACACTTGAGTGCCCCCCCGCACTACGTCACAGCGCCTGTGGTGCAGGGAGCCGTTCCCGAACAACTTCTTCCCCACGCTCAGAGCAAGTCTAGCAGCAAAGCTAGCAGCTTCTTCTTCCCTCCGCCTCCCCGAGCTCGCGACGGCGGGCCTTGAGCTCCAGGGCGCCGCGACGGGATTAGCCGGCAAAGCGCGACGGCGTCAGGAAGGCTGGCGAGCTCCCCCGTAGGCGCATGGCTGTCGAATCGAGGTTCGCAGCCGCCGAATCGAGCTTCGCAACCGCCGAATCAGTGTCCGCTGTCGTTGATTCGAGGCTTGCTGCCATCGGATCGAGCTGCGGGCCAGTGGCCGCCTCCGCCCTCTCCCGCCGCTGGTGGAGGGATCCGGTGCAGGTATGGCGTGAGCTCCTCCCTCCTCGCCGCGCGGGATCCTAGTCATCATCGTCGCCGCTGGTGCATCTCTGTCGTCGCAGCTCGTTATCCTCCCTGATCCGCCCTCTCCTGCCACTGCTTTGGATTTGGCGCGAAGAACAGGCTGCCGTATCAGGCGGGGGCGCGCAGGATGCAGGCCGGGGGCGCGTGCGTGCGGGATCCAGGCAGCCGTCGCTTGGAGAAGACAACCCTATACAGCCCGGCAGCGCGTGTCGCTTGAGCGTCGGGGAACGGGATGACCCCGTCGCCTGATCTAGCGACGCGGGGGCCGTCGGTAGGAATGCGCGGGGACGTTTTTGCAAAATTGCCGCTCTGTAGACGGGTACTGTAGACGTGCTATACATGGCCTAAGAAGTTGAATAGAAACCCATTAGCCGCCAAGGTCATGGGAGGATTGTTCACTGGTGGAGAACGGACCTTTGATCCAGGCCTTTTGTCCCAGTTCAACTTTGGAGTCGGGACAAAAGGCTTTGGGGCGACGTGGCCCGAAAAGACTCCGAACGACCCCTCTCCATTTGTCCCGGTTGGTGTTACCAACCGGGACAAATGGGGAGGTCTCCAACGGCTACTGCAGCCAATTATTGGCCCCGACAATTTGTCTCGGGTGGTGTCACCACCCGAGACAAAAGGGTACCCCTTTTGTCTCGGTTGGTGACACCGCCCGGGACAAAAGCTTTCGTCCCGGATCGTGTTACGACCCGAGACAAAAGAGTCGCCTTTTGTCTCGAGTGGTAAAATGACCCGGGACGAAAGGTCGGCGTCTATAAGTCCCTGCCCTCCCCTTCTTCTTCCTCTGCCCGAGCCATTTGCCCATTTCACACCCGAGAGCTAGCTCAAGGTCTCCATATGGCGCCTCTCTCCTAGAGAGGTGCTGTCCAATTTTTTCGTCTTCAATTTGTGAAGATTTCCCTCCTCCAAAGTGTTGCCAAGGTTAGATTCTTTATTCTCTTTTCATTTGTTGTGTTTAAATTTTGATTTATGGTTTTGAAATGGAGAAAATAGCAATTTTAGTTTCTAGGTAGTAGTAGGAGCTAAGAGATGAGGTTTTTTAGATGTTTTAGATTTAGAAACAAGTAGTTATTTAGCTACTAACATTGTATTTTGTTCCACATATTTTTTAAGCATCCTCTAATTTTCTAGTATTTGATATAGAGATAATTGATTTTTACTTTTAGAAATAATGAGAGATGCATTTAAATTTACATTTAGAATTAATTTATTAGAAGTTAGTATATTAAAAAAATAGTCATTACCAAACGAAAATATACTACCTACCTATTTAATTCATTTTTATTAAATATTTTTTGTTTTTATTTAGAATACATTTAGGCATTCTCTTATTTTTTTTCTTTTTTCCATATACAGTTGGTTGGACGTTCTGTACCAGTAGCCTTACATCCTAGCTAGCTACAGTCTTACATCACCGGCGAGCTGAGGCTGTACGTGGCTCGGTGATGTAGGGCTATAGCTAGGTAGGAGATGCAGGGGTGTAGCTTGGCGATGTAGAGAATTGTAAGTGGGAGAGCGAGGTGCGTGTATATGATGGTGATGTGAGGTTGTACTTCCTAAATGATCAGGGTGATTAGAAAAGGTATAGTACAGACTTACGTCACCTCCGGGCTCACTGCACCTGAACGAGCTCTTGCACTTATCTGTTTAGTTATTAGAAAATGAGAAAATAGGTCTTATATATTTGGTTTTATATAGAATAAATTTAAGCATTCTCTTATTTAAACATTGTTTTATATATATTACAGAGTATTCCAGAATAACTATGGCAAGTTATTCTGGCCGTGGTGGTCGCCGTGGAGGTCGCCGTGGAGGCGGTCGTGGAATCATTTTTGATGACCGGTCACCTTTGGCTCGTCGTCCAGGCATACACTTCACCCATGGTGTGATTGACTTACCTACTGGTGATCGAAGCCAGGGACCTCTTCCCAACATAGTAATATTCTTTCCTTGTATGAATTTGATGTTTACGTACTACACACGGATAATAATATTATTTTCATACAATGCAGGTTCTCAATCATTTGCAGTGGCTCGCACATGTTGAAAATTTAGGTGGTACCCCTCTTGTTACACAATGCGCCATTGTCGGTCCAAACAATTACATACAATTAAAAATCTCGTTTGACATAGCCGTTCAAGGACAAAATCCCTCCTCGTTGTCTTCAGAACCCATCCAAATGGTATCAATTGTTGGGTGGGGTACCCCTGCACTGGTTAAGAGGACTTATGAAAAGACCGCCGTGCAGGCATGCTTACAACAACTAAACGCTAATGGGTACTTTGTGCCAGATTACTCTTATTTTCTAATAAAGTCAATCAAGGAAGGAGAAAGTGTGACCACGACCGCAGAGAGACTTTGTCGGCTGAATGAACATGACATGGTATGGAGCACCATTTAACTTATTTTAATCTTCTTATTCAGCATTTTTAATGCGTCGTAATAACATTATTCTTAACTGTAGGATATGTTTGGTGAAACCTTTGCGGCAAAGAGCTTTCATGCAATTCTAGAGCAAGTGATGGATGTTGTGGGATTTTCTTACATAGATTCAAATGCTATACAAACAAGAGATTGGAAGTATCAGGCTCATCTTTCATTTTTCAGGCCATATCAGTTTTCCTCGACACTGTTTGAAATTTATGGAAGTCCATGTGACCATAATTGTGAAGTGATAGAGAGTGCATTGATCCATTCTCTAGCATATTTTGATGAAGTTCTCGACTTCAAGATCGGAGACTTCAACTATATGGACTATCTAAGGAAGAAGAATGAAGAATGAAATATGTGTCGTGCATTGATGCACCCCACTATCTTTGTTAAGACCGTACCTTAAGTATTCATGTATGAACTTTTTATGTTTGTAAGACCTTAATTAAGTATTGATGTATGAACTTTTTTTGATGTTAGGCCAGTGACTAATTTATTGGAAGCCTTAATATTAGGGTTCTCAACTCCAAAGTATTGATTAAGCCTTAATATTAGCCTTTATCATAAATTTTGGAGACCTTAATATTTATTAAACTAAAAAACAACAGGGTCATTGGGGGGCGACCCTTTAGTCTCGGTTGGTAAACCAACCCGGGACTAAAGGTCTGCCCTCCACGGCCGCAATGATTGGGGCCGGCCTTTAGTCCCGGGTGGTAAACCAACCCGAGACAAAAGGGTAGGGGGGCTGAGAAACCAAGTTGACATGTGCCTTGGTTTGTATATGATGAGCGATTGACCGGATGTTTTGAGGCTTTGTGTTGAGTGTGTTTCGTCGGGTTGTGTTGTCAGTTGTATATCTTTATGTGGTGTGTTGTCAATGCACTCGTGAGGAGTGGTTGACAACGTTGTGTGGACTGACTCTTGGCCTAGTAATGCAGGTGTTGGTTGCGGCTTGGTTTGCGTTGGTGCAGGTGAAGAACAAGTGCGAAAGGTCTATGCCTGTGTGGCCTCCGAGGAGTGGAGAGACAAGTAGGCTAGGTTCGAGGGACCCGGTGGCCGACGGGATCAAGTGCGGGCTGCATGGTGCAAGAATAGCAAGACGAAGTCATGGACATGGAGCCGCTGCATCGGTGGCGGCCAAGTCAAGGAACGAGGCAAGACCAAGTAGACCGTTCGGGCGCTGGAGGTGAAAGGCTTGACAGGCTCGATGCTTGGCGTGGTGAGGCCGGGTCGTGCACGCAGGGTTTGTTGGTTTGACCACAAAACCAACACCGAGCCGGTGCAAGGTAGCGGCTAACGACCGAAGCTTGTACGCGGGGTTTGGTGGTTTGGCCACAAAACCATCAGGAGGAGGGTTTCTCGGTTTGGGCCTCAAAACCGAGCCCGAGGGACTGGTGTGACGGAGACGGAATCCGGGTGCATCGGGAAGCTTCGAAGCGGGGGACACGCGGCGTGATCGTGGTGCTTGCGTCGGGAGGACGCGAGGCCCGGTGGATGCGTGTCCGCTCGATGGGTCCATGAATGTGTTGACCAAAATGCCCCTGTGAGGGCTTGTGTTGTAACTCCTAGTGTAGGGGCACTTCGGTCATTTTCCGGAGGGCCTATATATAGGAGGAGTGGCTGATTTGGGCAGCCAACTCTTTGGCTTAGTTGGTGGGAGTGCTCTTTCATTTTGGGGTGCTCTTGGGGAGAGAGGGAGAGGAGAGTGTGTGGCTCTTTGTTTGGAGCTTTTTGCCATCCAAGATTTGCAATTCTTGGAGTGGCTTGTAACCAATTGGACAAGAAATTCTTAGTGAAGTCTTCATCTCAATCTTGTGCCAAATCCTTTGCTCCCGGCGGATTTAATTCTATCTCCTTCTACATTCCCGAGTTGGTTTTTGTGCTATTTTCGGAGTTTTTCGGTTCGATTCTTGTGCGTTGATTTCTAGGCCGTTTCTCTCCGGATTTCTTTGAGGGGATCATGGGTGGATGTCTTGCGCATCTTTGGTGATGATCTTGACCCCTCAAACACCGGAAATCGGGCTCGATTTGGTGAGGTTTGGATGAACTCGAGTTGGTGCTTTGAGCGCACGAGATTTGCGATTCCAGTTGATTGGATAGGTTTGGGGCTCCAAGATTTTGGGCATAGCTTTTCTTAGAGACGCTTCTCATCTACCCAAAATTTGGGCTCAATCCGTCCAGCGGTTTGGGAGATCCGTCGATCGGAAGTTGGAGGTGTTTTTCGCGCGGGCTCGGAGGCTGTTTCTGGAGCCTCGCGGACTGTCCGTGGTGCCCTCACGGACTGTCCGCCCGGGTGTCAGTTCGTCGAGTTCGTCGTGAGTTCTTTAGTCCCTTCGCTTTGATCCATCGAGTGCTTTGGTTTCGGTTGGAAGGAGTTTGCCGGACTGTCCGCCCGGGGTGGCCAGACTGTCCGCGAGGCTCGGACCGTCCGCGGTGTTTGCCTGGACTGTTTGAATTTCCTCGGGAGTCACTGGAGGTTCGGAGTGCTTTTTTGTACTGTCCGCCCTGTAGCCGCGGACTGTCCGCCCTGCCCTCGCGGACCTTTCGCCCGGCTCTTGCGGACTATCCGCCTGGGGTTCTGTAGACTTGCTCGATTGGTTTGATTCTTGTCTAGTGTTTCCGGTTCTTGATTCGTGGCTTGTCTCTAGAACTTGTAGGCTTGTGTGTGCCGAGTTTAGCACCCCTCTTGTGTGTGCGAGTGCTCGGAGTGGCAATCGGGGCATAGGCCGTGTTCTCTCTTTGGAGAAGAATTTTTATCGGTCCCATTCACTCCCCCCCTCTCTGGTCGCCTATTCGGTCCTTCAATTGGTATCAGAGCCGGTTGCGGATTCGTGTGACTCTAACAAGTCTAGGATCCGTAGGGCGACAAAAGAGAAGTGGCGCTTTGCTTGCGGATTTGGTTTGCGTGTTTTAAGCTTGATTTTGGCTAATCCTAACCGGTGCTTTGAGTTATGGCACCAAGCTCTTCCTCTTGTGTGTCTTTTCCTTTTGAGATTGGTGTGAAGGAGAGTGCTTCGGGAGATGACCGCAAGTGGAGGAGAAAGTGCAAGGAGTTGGTGAACGACAAGGAGGCGTCGGCGTTGATCCGGCTTTTGGTGGCTCAAGATGATGATCTGCAAAACAAGCTCATGAAGAGAAGCAAGGTCAAGCTCACCCAAGGTATCATTAGCTTGTTCACCCGCCTTTGTGCCTATGGTGAGATGAATGTGGAACTTAAGAACTCACCTTTGCCATGCAAATCTTGTGATGCCTTGTGTGCTGAAAATGAGAAATTAAAAGATGAAGCTAATTGTCGCAAAAAGCATGTTGAAGCTCTTAGAAGAGCATGCGACAATCTTGATTTTGAGAATGATGAATTGAGATCATCTCTTGCTAACTTGCAATCTGAATTTGACTTGTTGAAATCCAATGCTTCTATGACTTGCAACTCTTGTGTTGCTTTGAATGATGAACTTGATATGGCTAGGAGTAAGACTGCTTTGTTAGAGTCAAGTGTTTCCCTACCATGTACTTCTTGTGAGTCTTTGCTTGCTGATTTTAATCAATTAAAATTGGCTCACACCACATGTGTAGATGAACTTGAGCATGCTAGGGCTGAAATTTGTGATATGAAATCCATGCCTTGTAGCAACTGCTCTTTGTTGCTTATAGATGATGCTTGCCATACTTCTTGTGATGATGATGATGCTTTGGTTGTTGTAAATGATGATACTTGTTCATGTGGTCTCATTTGCACTTCATGCATTGATTTGGAAAGTGAAGTTTTGGTTTTAAAGAAAATGCGTGATGATATGAGCGCCAAGTTGGTTGTGCATGATGAGATGAGTGCCAACCTTGAGAAAGAAAATGAACTCTTGCGTACCACATATGCTAAGTGCATTGAAAAGGAAATCGATAATTTGAGAAATATGACATGTGGTACTTGTGATCACCTCAAGTTTGAAAATGAGGTTTTGCGCACAAGGTGCTAGAGTCTTTGTGGCAAGGGTTTGGATTCTCGCATTTCTTGTCACTCCGATGTTGATGCTTTTAAAATTGCTTCTTCTCAACCGGAGTTGACTTCTTCTCTTGAGCGTGAGTCTTTGGATGGTGGAACGTGTGGTGGTGCTTTGGATAGCTCTTTCATAGCTACTCCTAAGCTTGTTGCTTCTTCCGGTGTTGCCCAAGAGATGTCGGATGGCAAAGGTGCTTCTCACATATTTGGAACTCATGTTCCTAAACCGAAGTTCAAATGCACCTTTTGCAAGAAGGATGGGCATACCATTGAGTTTTGCTTTCGCCGTGTCAAGCATGAGCGACGTGTGCGTGCCAAAGCTTTTAAGAAGCCACGTAGCCTTTCTCATGGCATGTGTGATTCAAATGTGGGCACCAAGTCGGATGTTGGGATTGATGCTTCTTGCTCTAAGTCCCAAGGGACTTCTCACTTACAAGAGAATGGTGATTTGTCCACTCGGACTGTGCCTCCTGATAGGCCTTTGTACCATTGCTCTCACTGTGGGAAGGATGGGCATCAAGAGAGCTTTTGCTACCGCCGGGCAATGAAAATGCGGCGAGGAGGTGCTTCTAGGCCTTTGGTTGTTCATAGCCCTTCTCATGGCATGAATTCTTGTGAGCCTAAGAACGCACGATTTGTGGACGGGTTTTATGACACTCTTTCTAGTGAGTTAGGCCATGCTCGTGGACATGCTTCTAGTGTTTCTTGTGTTGGTCCACGACATGCTTTCCATGGTGCTTGTGTTGGTTCTTCTCCTACGACCCCGAAGGATCTTTGCCTTTTTGCTTGTGGTAGCACTCGGTTTTCTTCGCGAGTGACTCCTTTGAGGCATGGTTCTAAGGGTGTTCAAAAACCTTTTCATTCGAACCGGCATTTGCATCATGCTAACCCACATGATAACTTGAGTGCATCGCTTACCCGTGTGACCAAGTATTTGATTCCCAAGTATGTGCTTGCTAACCCTTTGGGATCCAAGGCTCGGTCTTTTTCGTCTCCTTGTGTGTAGGTTTGGAGACGCGGTTGGAGAACATGGGTTGGATGGTGATTGATCTTTCCCATGAGGTGATCAAGACATGATGGTTCTCCACACCGCTTTGGATGGCTCTTGAAAGCCTTTGTACACATGTATAGTGAGTTTTCTTTTCCCCTTGTGCCCACCTGCATATACTTGTTGCATGCTTTGTTCTTATGGCATGCTTGTGTATAAACCATGGTAGGCTAGCCACCTTGTTCATGATAGCTTTGTGACCTTGTATACCTATCTTGCTATCTTTTGTATGATATTGTGGTGGATGATATTTATGAACATCATGTCATGCTTTATGGTTGATTGCTTGGATATGTCATGTTGTTCATCCATATCATTTTTGTCTAGCTTGATGGTACCTTTCTTGTTAGCATGTTTGTCCCCCATGTATATCTTGTCATGCTAGCTTTGTAATATATGTTGGTGGATGATCCATATGAACTTGTATCATGCCTTTGTTTAGTTCTTGTATCTTGTTTGGTATGTTGTTCTTTGGTATCCTTTTGGTTAGGCTAGTTGTATAGTTATGCACCTTGTTGACATGCTTGCTAGCCCATGCTTATATTCATATGTGGAATCATGTTACAATGCTTTATTTATTTTGATTGGTATTGTCAATGCAGTGTGTAGCATGTTTTGAGCGTTCTTTGGGTTTTGGGCTTGCCTTGTCTTCGGGTTGTGTTTTGTTCCTTCTTTGTTTTGCCCCCTTTTTTGGTTGGTTTTAGAGCTTCTCTTTTGCTCTTTCTTTTCCTAGCTTTTGCTTTGTTGTTTGTCTTTGGTTGAGGGGGACCTTGCCTTCTTTTGATGGGGAATTTGGCTTCTAGGTGTGTTTTGGCTTTTGGTAGTCATTGGTGATCTTTCAATTGGTATCCTTTCTATGGTACTCAATTGGGATCTTTGGTGGTCTTGCAATTGGTATCTTTTCTATGGTACTCAATTGGGACCTTTGGTGGCTCTTCTCTCGCTTGGAGCGGTTCTTAGTGGGTGTGTTCCCTTGTGAGTCTTCTTGGTGTTAAGTCAAGTTCCTTGTCTCCCCATGCACCTTGCATTGCATTGCATATGTATCATATATCATGATGTATAGACTTTGGTAGGTTTGACATTCATGTCTTGCATTGTGTCATATATCATGTTGCATTTGATGTACATATCTACCTTTGTTGCATTTGTATCATATGCATGGTAGGTTGGGCTTCTCCTATATGCCATGAATACTATGATATGCTATTTGTGAGCTTTTGAGCATGTTTGATATGATTTGGTGATGGATAGCTATGCTCTTGATAGTTTTGCTATATATATGCATGTTGAGATGGCTATTTTTGGAAAATGCTAGGACAGGCTCTCTCTTGTGAGTTTAAGGCCTTGCATGATCTTAGTGTGCTTTGGTGGTATACCTTTGCTTAATTTGTGCTTGGATATCATATGCTTTTCACTTGGGGTCAAAGACCCATTTGTCATTATGAATGTTTAGCCCATGTGTTACCTTGTGGGGGAGCATAAGCTTCTTTTTGCCGCAAAGGCACTTCATGTACCATTGTGTGCTTAAATATGAAAAATGAAATTGGTATGAAATGCTTGCTTGAAGTTATGCTCTCACTTGTTCCATGTCATAAAATGCTTTAAAATTGCAATAATTTGGGTGCTAAACCGTTGCATGTTGTCTACCATGAGAAGTCTCATTTTAAGAAGTAGACACATGGCTCGGTGGCTTTAACATGACATGAGATGCTTATGGGTGTTCATAATGATCTTTTGATAAGGATATGTGACCTAGCATGAAGTTTGTGTGATCCAGATTCACTTTGGCATGTTTTGCTCATGTTTAGGTCTTTGCTCATGAGGGGGAATTTTTTCGCAAAAATTCCTAATTTGATAATGCCTTTGTCATATGCCTATATAGCTTTACTATCTTGATGGCTATGCTTTTATGGAACTATGAACTATCTTGCTTGCTCATTATCTCAATTGTAGCATTTTATAGTGCTCTTTGTATATTTGAGAAGCTGGTAGTTGAATCTTTATGTAAAATTGCCTTGATTCATGCATTGTCAACAAGGAAGAAAAGTTGCATTTGGGGGAGAAAATGTTTCAGTTTTCATGCATTTGTTGCATCCAGTGGGAGACTCAGTTCAGGGGGAGAACTTGAGTTTGCATGCACATTTCAGGGGAAGTATGCATTTGTGTAGGGGGAGCTTTGGTGAGTTTCCTTTGGTTGCCTGAGTTGTGCTTTGGTGGTGTCTTTGCTCTATCACATATATTTAGGGTGAGCTTTGTATGCTCTTTGGCCCTAATGCATGTGCTTAGGGGGAGCTTGTGAGCTTGGTGTGCTCTTTGCTCTATCACATGTGTTTAGGGTGAGCTTTGTACGCTCTTTGGCCCTAGTGCATGTGTTTAGGGGGAGCTTGTGAGTTTTCTGCTCTTTTGCCGGTGGTGTTGAGCCCCTTTGCCTCTTCTTGAGGAGCCGGCGGTTGATTTGAGCTTTCGATCGTCCCATGATTGGTGTTTAGCCCTTTGTGCCTCTTCTTGAGGGATCGTGTGCTTTCGTTTGTCCATGATCGGTGTTGAGCCCTTTGTGCCTCTTCTTGAGGGATCATGCGTTCTTGTCTCGGTTGTGTTGAGCTGTTGCCCATGTCTTTGGGGACCGAGATTGTTAGTGGTGGTGGCCTTTGTGTTTTCTCTCATACCAAGTGTCTTTGTTCTTTACCTTCGTGTGGCTTTCGTTCACTTGGATGAGATTTTCGGCCTTTGCTTTCTCAAACTATTTCTTTGTGCTCGCATGTTGTCAACCCACTCCTCAAGGGGGAGAAGTTTGGAAAATCAAGTTGATATGAACCTTGATTTGATGGTGATGAGCGGTTGACAAGTGCATTGTTAAGAGCTGAAATTGGTTTGATGGCTTTCGGGATTGCTTGTAGCTCTTGTGGATTGCTTGACTCTTCAGTGGTGTTTAGCCTTTGTGCTTCCTTTGGTTCCGAGAGTCTTTGGTTGGAGATCTTCTCATTTCAAGTTGCCTTGTGTTTGCTTTTTGTTGGCTTTTGGGTACTTGAATGAGTTTTTCCTTTGCTTTCAAACCATCTTTTGTTAATGCACTTATCAAGGGGGAGATTGAGAAACCAAGTTGACATGTGCCTTGGTTTGTATATGATGAGCGATTGACCGGATGTTTTGAGGCTTTGTGTTGAGTGTGTTTCGTCGGGTTGTGTTGTCAGTTGTATAACTTTATGTGGTGTGTTGTCAATGCACTCGTGAGGAGTGGTTGACAACGTTGTGTGGACTGACTCTTGGCCTAGTATTGCAGGTGTTGGTTGCGGCTTGGTTTGCTTTGGTGCAGGTGAAGAACAAGTGCGAAAGGTCTATGCCTGTGTGGCCTCTGAGGAGTGGAGAGACAAGTAGGCTTGGTTCGAGGGACCTGGTGGTCGACGGGATCAAGTGCGGGCCACATGGTGCAAGAATAGCAAGACGAAGTCATAGACATGGAGCCGGTGCATCGGTGGCGGCCAAGTCAAGGAACGAGGCAAGACCAAGTAGACTGTCCGGGCGCTGGAGGTGAAAGGCTTGACAGGCTCGATGCTTGGCGTGGTGAGGCCGGGCCGTGCACGCGGGGTTTGTTGGTTTGGCCACAAAACCAACACCGAGCCGGTGCAAGGTAGCGGCTAACGACCGAAGCTTGTACTCGGGCTTTGGCCACAAAACCATCAGGAGGAGGGTTTCTCGGTTTGGGCCTCAAAACCGAGCCCGAGGGCCTAGCGTGACGGAGATGGAATCCGGGTGCGTCGGGAAGCTTCGAAGCGGGGGACACGCGGCGTGATCGTGGTGCTTGCGTCGGGAGGACGCGAGGCCTGGTGGATGCGTGTCCGCTCGATGGGTCCATGAATGTGTTGACCAAAATGCCCCTGTGAGGGCTTGTGTTGTAACTCCTAGTGTAGGGGCACTTCGGTCATTTTCCGGAGGGCCTATATATAGGAGGAGTGGCTGATTTGGACAGCCAACTCTTTGGCTTAGTTGGTGGGAGTGCTCTTTCATTTTGGGGTGCTTTTGGGAAAAGAGGGAGAGGAGAGTGTGTGGCTCTTTGTTTGGAGCTTTTTGCCATCCAAGATTTGCAATTCTTGGAGTGGCTTGTAACCAATTGGACAAGAAATTCTTAGTGAAGTCTTCATCTCAATCTTGCGCCAAATCCTTTGCTCCCGGCGGATTTAATTCTATTTCCTTCTAAATTCCCGAGTTGGTTTTTGTGCTATTTTTGGAGTTTTTCGGTTCGATCCTTGTGCGTTGATTTCTAGGCCGTTTCTCTCTGGATTTCTTTGAGGGGATCATGGGTGGATGTCTTGCGCATCTTTGGTGATGATCTTGACCCCTCAAACACCGGAAATCGGGCTCGATTTGGTGAGGTTTGGATGAACTCGAGTTGGTGCTTTGAGCGCACGAGATTTGCGATTCCGGTTGATTGGATAGGTTTGGGGCTCCAAGATTTTGGGCATAGCTTTTCTTAGAGACGCTTCTCATCTACCCAAAATTTGGGCTCAATCTGTCTAGCGGTTTGGGAGATCTGTCGATCGGAAGTTGGAGGTGTTTTTCGCACGGGCTCGGAGGCGGTTTCTGGAGCCTCGCGGACTGTCCGCGGTGCCCTCGCGGACTGTCCGCCCCGGTGTCAGTTCATCGAGTTCGACGCGAGTTCTTGAGTCCCTTCGCTTTGATCCATCGAGTGCTTTGGTTTCGGTTGGAAGGAGTTTGCCGGACTGTCCGCCCGGGGTGGCCGGACTGTCCGCCAGGCTCGGACGGTCCGCGGTGTTTGCCCGGACTGGCGGAATTTCCTCGGGAGTCACTAGAGGTTCGGAGTGCTTTTTCGGACTGTCCGCCCTGTAGCCGCGGACTGTCCGCCCTGCCCTCGCAGACCGTCCGCCCGGCTCTTGCGGACTGTCCGCCTGGGGTTCTGCAGACTTGCTCGATTGGTTTGATTCTTGTCTAGTGCTTCCGCTTCTTGATTCGTGGCTTGTCTCTAGAACTTGTTGGCTTGTGTGTGCCTAGTTTAGCACTGCTCTTGTGTGTGCGAGTGCTCGGAGTGGCAATCGGGGCATAGGCCGTGTTTTCTCTTTGGAGAAGAATTTTTATCGGCTCCCATTCACTCCCCCCCTCTATGGTCGCCTATTCGGTCCTTCAGGGGCCGGCCTTCAGAGGCCTTTTCTCTCGGTTGGTAAAACCAACCGAGACAAAAGCCTCCCTTTTGTCTCGGTTGGTTTTACCAACCGGGACAAAAGGCCGTCCCTATACATATTCGACAGCACGCACCCTTCTTCCCTGCACGACCATTTTTCACCGAGAGCTCAAGCAAGCTCCTCTCCCATGGCGCCTCAAACCTAGGGAGGTGCTGCGCAAATTTTTCCTCATCAATTTGTGGAGTTTTCAAACCTCCAAGGTGTTGCTAAGATATTATTCTTCATCCTCCATTCATTTGTTGTGATTAAATTTCGTTTTATGATTCAGAGAAGGGGAAAATAGAAATTTTGATTTAAGAGCTAAGAGATGAGGTTTTTAGTATACTTTAGATTTAGTAATAAGTAGTTATCATTTGTTATGATTATCTTCATTCATTCATTTGTACTAAGATTTTTTTTGTTTTTTATATAAATTTTACTTTTAGCTAGCTATATTTAATATTAGAGAAAATAGAATTTATTAATTTAGTTATTAGAAAATGAGACCTAGGGATAGTGTATATTTTTTATACTTCAAATTTATGCCACAATTAAGAAAATAGAAAATTTGATTTAAGAGCTAAGAGATGAAGTTTTTATATTAGTATACTTTAGATTTGGTAATAAGTAGTTATCATTTGTTATGATTATCTTCTTTCATTCATTTGTACTAACATTTTTTTGTTTTTATATAAATTTTACTTTTAGCTAGCTATATTTAATATTAGAGAAAATAGAATTTATTAATTTAGTTATTAGAAAATGAGATCTAGGGATGGTGTATAGTTTTTATACTTAAATGTTATGCCATAATTAAGAAAATGAAGTGTTGTAGAATTAACATGGATATTTTTCACTTAATATGATGTAGATGAACTGACAATGGATGTACAACACCGACAAACGGTCAGCGGAGTACATTACCGGCATGCATGGTTTTCTTGAAGTGGCGAAAACAAACAAGAATGCGAGTGGATTCATGTGTTGTCCATGCTCCGATTGCAGAAACGAAAGAGACTACCATGACCCGGGAACACTTCACCTGCACTTGTTGAAATACGGATTCATGCCGAACTATGTGGTTTGGACCAAGCACGGTGAAAGAGGGGTTGTGATGGAAGACGATGAAGAAGAGGAGGAGGATATTTCGGACTGGGCCACGGGGCAAGATTTTGCAAATACTTTAATGGAAGATGCTGACGAAGAAGAGTTACCAGCACATGCTGACGGGTTTGCTGATGATCTCAGCCAGGTTCTACAGGATGCACATAGGGATTGTGAAAACGAAAAAGAAAAGGCAAAGTTGCAGCGTATGATAGAAGATCACAGAAAACCGTTATACCCAGATTGCAAGTTAGGTCACAAAAAGCTTGGTACTACACTAGAAATGCTGCAATGGAAGGCAAAACATGGTGTGTCTGATAAGGCATTTGAAGGGATGCTAAAAATTGTGAAGGACAAGCTTCTCGAGAACAATGAATTACCGTCCACCACATATGAAGCGAAACAGACTGTGTGCCCTCTTGGGTTGGAGGTACAGAAGTTCTATGCATGCCCTAATGATTGCATCCTATATCGGGGCAAGGATTACGAGAATTTGGATGCTTGTCCTGTGTGCGAAGCGTATAAGATTCGGTGAGATGAAGATCCTGGTGGTGATGTCCAGGGGTACCGTGACAAGACGAAGAGAGTTCCCGTGAAAGTTATGTGGTATTTTCCTATAATACCACGTTTGAAGTATTTGTTCAGGAACAAAACAAATGCTAAGATGATGAGATGGCACAAAGAGGACCGTAAGGAAGACAACATGCTGAGACATCCGGCTGATGGGTCTCAATGGAGAAAGATTAATAGAGAATTCAAAGAGTTTGATGACGATCCAAGGAACATAAGGTTTGGTTTAAGTACGGATGGTTTCAATCCATTCGGCGAGTTTAGCAGTGGTCATAGCACTTGGCCTGTGACGCTATGCATGTTCAACCTTCCTGGTTGGATGTGCATGAAGCGAAAGTTCATTATGATGTCAGTGCTCATCCAAGGTCCAAAACAACCCGGCAACGACATTGATGTGTATCTAAGACCATTGGTCGATGAACTATTACTGTTGTGGAAGAAGAAAGGTGTACGTGTGTGGGATGAGCATGAGCAACGGAGCTTCAACCTACGAGCATTGTTGTTTGTTACCATCAACGATTGGCCTGCTCTAGGTAACCTTTCAGGGTAGACAAACAAGGGATATCGGGCATGCATGCACTGTTTACATAAAACACAAGGTATTCATCTCAAAAATTGTAAGAAGGTCGTGTATATGGGTCACCGTTGTTATCTTCCAACTAATCACCTCTTAAGGAAGAAAGGGATGCATTGGAAAGGGAAGGCTGATCATCGTACGAAGCCACCCCATTATAAAGGAGACACCGTATTTGAGATGGTAAAGGATCTAAGGGTAGTTTTTTGAAAAGGGTGCCGGTAGTGAACCTGTTCCAGCTGACGCCAACGGACGTGCACCAATGTGGAAGAAGAAATCTATATTTTGGGAGCTACCTTATTGGCAAATCCTTGAGGTCCGACACGCAATTGACGTGATGCACCTTACGAATAATCTTTGCGTGAATGTGTTAGGTTTCATGGGTTGTTACAGTAACTCGAAGGATACATTGGAAGCACGACAACATGGAACACGAGCAGATTATTGCTTCTCAAAATCCAACCGAATCCGAAATCTGTATTACACGCCGTCACTTGGAAACATTTCCCTCATGGTTGAGTGAACAACTCATCGGTAACTCAACGATTCATCCACAACTAGCTTTGTTAGCCAGGGGACCTTGTAGCACAATTACAAAATGGCAAGCTTACGATATAAATGGTTACAATTTTTACACGAGAGCTCAAGATTGCAAAAGCACAAACCAAAATAGTGGTGTCCGTATGGATGTGATGGACCGATTAGGCGACCAGAGAGGGGGGAGTGAATGGGAGCCGATAAAAATTCTTCTCGAATGGGATGACTGCCCAAACAAGATGAACTCGGTCGAACACCCAAAATCACACGCTCCGCACGCAACCTTCCATTTGCCAAAACCACGTAGCCACTTAAGTGCTACTGGTTCTAGGAACAAACACTACCAGCAGCCTCAACTCCTACATGCACACGGCAGCGGAAACGATTCGGGAGCCGGCTGTCTGGAGGGGGCGGTCAGACCGGGTATGGGGGGCGGTTAGACCGCCTCCACCTGGTAACCGGAAAATCCTCCGAAACACCTCTTCCGAGCACCAAAACACACCACGGTTTCACCAACAGAAATCTCTGGTCAAGGCTAAGCTAGCTACCAGGAAATCTTGGCGAAAACCAAAACTTCACCCAGGGGCCTAGGGGCGGTTAGACCGACTACCACGGGCGGTCTAACCTCCTGTACCCAGCAACGAACTCAAGGCAAGAACTCCTAGCAAACAGCACCGAAACGACCCAAGATTTCACCAGAAGACTCCTCTGATCAAGGCGAACAAACTCACAGAGGAAAACCTAGGAAAATCCAAACCTTCACCTGGAAGACCCAGGGCGGTTAGACCGCCCCCCTATGGCGGTTAGACCGCCCTACTCAGAAAATCTGGCCGCGGGTCAACCCTCAACTTCCCATCGCCCGATCTCCCGATTCACCCAACGGATTGCGGCGAAACTTCGGGGATAGCTGGGTTACCTCCTGGGCAACCTCTCCCTCAAAGGAATCGAACCGAAACGCTCACAATCAAAGGGAATCGTGGATTTAGGCCCTCTAGGTCAAGAACTCGAGCAACTCGAAAAACCACCAAATCGAGGTCGATTCAAGGGGGTTCTTGGGGCAAAGTCACCAGCCAAAGAGGCACAAGGTCCTCATACGTGACACCCAACAAGAATCCCGCAAGAAATCGCCCTCAAAACTCCGCCAAGAAAATCACAAGAAAGAGCTCCGAAAATCACCAAAAAGGAGAACGGGAAAGGCAACACAAGACCTTGAGGAACCACACCGAATCATCTATACATACCATGAAGGTTCATACAAGGTCTAGCTTGCCACCCATACATCCATCCCTCTCTCTAGATCTCACATGAAGCTCTCAAGCTAGTCCTAGGAAACTAGAGGAAAATAAGAACGAAAATGAGAAAACAAATGAGCTAGGGTTCCAAGAGTTGGCTGCCATCCATCCCCTCAAGTGTTTATATGGAGGCACCCAAAAGACTAAACTACCCTTACTAGATAACTAGGGATACATGCCCCTCAAGGGCGAATTTGGAAGTCTTCAGATTTTCTCCATCGGACGGATGCCCAGCGACCGCAACCTTGCTTAGCCTCGACGCAAGTCTTGCGATCCCGACGCGTGTCCTCCGCTTCGAAGCTTCTCGGCGGCAGCGACACGGGCGGTCAGACCGCCCCCCTTGGGCGGTTAGACCGGCCCAGGCGGTCTGACCGCCCCTCCTGGGCGGTTGAACCGGCCTGGGTGGCCGCACCTCCTCGTCGAGTCTTCGGCCTCGGTTTTGTGGCTCAACCGAGTAACCCAGTGGTTTTCTGGTGAACCACTGCAAACCCTGCGAACTCGGTGTAGCCTCCGCCAATCACCACTCATGACTCGGCTCCCACGTAGTCCCGGCTCGACCTTGGTTTTGAGGCTCAACCAAGAAACCGTCCATGACTTCATCCCGCTGTTCTTGCCACCATGCGGCCCGCACTTGACCCCGTTGGCCACCGGGTCCCTCGAACCAAGCCTACTTGTCTTCTCCACACCTGGAGGCCTCACCGGTAATGACCTTTCGCGCTTGTTCTTCACCTGCACCTGCACCAGTCAAGCCGCAACCTGCACCTGCAATACTTAGCCAAGAATCAGTCCACACCACGTTGTCAATCACTCATCACACCAGGAAGCGACCATCCACCGATCCTCGAACCACACCTGGCTCTCAATCTCCCCCTTGATGAGTGAATTGACAACACACACGTTTTGGTAACCAAGAGAAAAGAAAAGGAAAAGAAACGACTAAAATAAACTCCAACAAGCGATCGAAAGCCAAAGGAAAGGCAAAGAGCAAGATCACTTGAAGAAGAACAAGTCTCGGACCCCTTAGGCAAGGGCAACGGCTCGACACATCCGAGACAAAACCATGCTCAAGCAAAGAGCACAAACCACCAATCCAAAACTCGAACAACACAAAGAGCTCCCCCTGCACACATGCAAGCTCCCCCTGAGCCAAAGCACACTCCCCCTGAACCAATGCAGCAATGCAACATGGGAATGCAACAAAGAGCAAAAACCTGCTCATTCTGCCCAGGGCGGTTAGACCGCATGCCCTGGGAGGTTAGACCGCCCCTCTGGGATCTGACAGCCTGGGGGGGCGGTTAGACCGCCCCAAGAAACCGGCCCTGCACTAAACTTTTCAAAAACTGCCCGAACCACTTTGAACACCTTCCACATGCTCCCAGGTGCCCAAAACATGCACAAACTTCTCCCCCTTGTTGACAATGCATGAATCAAGGTAAAATGCGAAAAGTTTCAACATAGAGCTTCTCAAATATACAAAATTCATCACAAGATGCTACACATGTCCAAATGAGCAAGTTAGATACTCTATAGCTTTGTAATGACATCAACTACATGATCACCAAGTTTCACAACCATTGGACGAAGCTAAGATAGAATTGAGTAATTTTGCGAAAATTTACCCTCTCATGAACAAAGTCCTAAACATGAGCAAAACATGTCAAAATGGCAAAGCCACACAAACTTCATGCTAGGACAACCATTCTAAGCATAAGACCATCATAAACACCCACAAGCACCTCATGTCATGTCAAAGCCACCGAGCCATGTGCCTACTTCTAGATATGAGACTTCTCATTGGTAGGCATCATGCAATGGTTTAGCACCCAAAGCAAGTTAAAATTAGCACATATGACATGGGAGCACATTTTCCAAGCAATTTACATTTCATTTTCAGATTTATAATTGGTACATGAAATGTCTTTGCGACAAAAAGGAACTTATGCCCCTCCACAAGATCAAGCATGGGGGCTAAACATTCATGATGGCAAATGAGCCTTTGGCCCCATATGATCAAAATAAGCTATCCAACCACAAATTAAGCATGGCCAAGCCACAAAAACATGTCAAGATCATGTAAAGGCATTTACTCACAAGAGAGCATACATATGAAATTTTTCAAAAACATAGCCATCAACCATGGATATAAACCAAGATTATCAAGAGCTAAGCCAAACTAACCATAGCTTATCAAGCTAGCTCACAAAGACATATATATCATTCCATGGTGAATAATGTATATAGGAGAAGCCTTTCCTAAATAATGCATATGATACAAAATGCATGCAACCTAAGATACAAAGATGCCTATACATCATGTTACATATGCCATGCCAAATGCAAGAAATGCACAAAGGAAAGCTATACATATGCTACAAAGGAGCTCCCACACGCCAACTCAAGAAATCAAACAAACACCAAGCTCCCCCCGCAAACGAGTGAAAGTTGCTTGATCTAGGGGTTTGGTGAAAATATCGGCTAGTTGGTCATGTGTGGGTACATGGATCAAAGCTATCTTCCCCTTCTCTACGTTGTCTCTCAGAAAATGATACCTCACTTCTATGTGCTTGGTTTTGGAATGGAGCACTGGGTTCTTTGCAACGCTTATGGCACTGGTGCTATCACATTGAAGTGGGACATGGGTATACTCCTCACCAAAGTCACTCATGGTGTATGTGATCCAAAGGAGCTGAGAGCAACAACTAGCAGCGGCCACATACTCTGCCTCGGTAGTGGATTGAGCAACACTCGACTGTTTGCGGGAAGACCAAGACACCAACGAAGAACCCAAGAACTGACAAGTCCCAGAAGTGGACTTCCTATCCAACCGACATCCGGCAAAATCCGCGTCTGAAAATCCATGAAGAGCCAAAGAAGAAGACGCGGAGTACCAAAGACCAAAGTCGGGAGTATGTCGCAAATACCTGAATATGCGCTTGACTGCTTGCCGATGCGAAGTCCTCGGAGACGCTTGAAAACGAGCGCACAGACATACCGAGAATTGGATGTCCGGCCTCGTCGCCGTCAAGTAGAGGAGTGACCCGATCATGCTCCGGTACTCCTTCTGGTCCACGTGTTCACCTTCCTCGTCCGCATCAAGAGCTGTAGTCGTACTCATAGGCGTCGCCATGGCCTTGGAGTCCTCCATCTTGAACTTCCGCACAATGTCCTTGGTGTACTTAGCTTGGTGCACAAATGTTCCTTCCTTTGATTGCTTGATTTGTAGCCCGAGGAAGAACTGCAACTCGCCCATCATACTAATCTCAAATTCCCTGCTCATGTCTTCTGCAAACCTTGCAACAAGAGAGTTAGACGAGCCACCAAAGACAATATCATCCACGTATACCTGCACAATCAGGATATCTCTGCCCTGCCTGAGGAGAAACAAGGTCTGATCGACCTTCCCCATCTCGAACCCTCTCTCAAACAGGAACCCCCTCAACCTACCATACCAAGCTCTAGGCGCCTGCTTCAACCCATACAGCGCCTTCCTCAACTTGTACACCCGGTGGGGGTACTTCTCACTCTCAAACCCCGGTGGTTGCCTCACAAACACCTCTTCCTCCAACACACCGTTCAGGAAAGCACTCTTCACATCCATCTGGTACAACTTGAACCCTTTAGCCACGGAAAAGGCTAGAAGGATCTTGATCGCCTCCAAACGAGCTACAGGAGCGAAAGTCTCCTCGTAGTCGATCCCCTCTTTCTGACTGTACCCCTGAGCAACAAGTCTTGACTTGTTCCTCACCACTTCTCCTTTCTCTCCCTCTTTATTTTTCCACACCCATTTTGTCCCAATCGGCTTACACCCTGGGGGAGGGTCAACCAACACCCAAACTTGGTTCCTCTCAAAATTCTCCAACTCCTCATGCATCGAATTAACCCAATTATGATCAGATAGCGTGTGTCCAATGTCTTTGGGCTTAAAGGTGGCAACAAAAGCAGCATGAGCGAAATGAGAATTGTTCCGAACCCTCGACCGTGTAGTGCGTTCATTCATGTCGCCGATGATTCTCGAAGCTGGGTGATCCACTTGCACTCGCCGGGGAGGTTCTCGCCTTGATGCTACCTCCCCCTCAACAGCAGCTTCGCCTTGATCTAGGTTTGTCGTTGTAGGTGTGGGAGAGGGCCCGTTCACGATCATCGTTGAAGTAGTAGGTACATGTTCAGCTGCGGGCACCACACCGCCATCTTCATTATCTCCATGTTCATGCTCCTCCTCCTGAAAGATCTCCTCGCCAAGTTCGTCGTCACCTGCACACTCAAAAACAAGCTGACTACGTGGCTGTGTCTCGTCGAAGGTTACCTCGCAAGTCTCCACGATTTGGTTAGTTTCAAGATTGAGCACACGAAATGCTCTAGAATGAGATGCATAACCAAAGAAAATGCCATCGACAGACCTAGCCTCGAACTTGTCCAACTTCTTCCCTTTCTTCAGAATGAAGCATTTACAACCAAAGACATGGAAGTGACTCACCTTGGGTGTGCGACCGTGCATCAACTCGTAACAGCTTTTCTTCTTGTGAACCCTGAGGTAGATCCTGTTCGACACATAGCACGCGGTATTGACCACCTCAGCCCAGAACCTTCTCGGAGTCCTATGCTCGTCGAGCATCGTCCGAGCCATCTCGCACAAGGTCCTGTTTTTCCTTTCCACCACGCCATTCTGGGGAGGCGTATACGGACTCGAAAACTGATGTTCAAGACCCAAGTCATGGCAAAAGGTTTCGAAGCGAGAGTTTTTGAATTCCGAGCCATTGTCACTGCGGATCGCTCGTATGGCATCTCCGTGCCTCTCGTTTCTTAACCTCAAGACAAGATCTCGAACAAAACCAAACGTCTCCCCTTTCTCCTCAGGAAAGAACACCCACGCATACCGAGAGTAGTCGTCCACCACAACAAGGACATACTACTTCCCACCCGCAGATCGCACACGAGCTGGGCCAACAAGGTCCATATGGAGCAACTCGCATGGACGCTCAGTCATCACATCGGTGAGAGGCGGGTGAGAAGAGGCTACCATCTTGGTATGCCTACACGGCGCACAAACCAACTCTTTCTCAAACTTCAACCGTGGTAATCCTCGGACCAAATTGAGTTTACTCAAGCGAGACAAAAGGTCAAAGCTCAAGTGACCCAACTTCCTATGCCACTTCCACAACTCACTCGAAGAACCAGCCAAAAAGCAACGCTCCACACCAGAAGACTGAGAGAAATCAGCTCGAAACACCTGACCCTCGGGAACGACCATGCAAACAAGGTCCCCTCGAGAATCTAAAATCCGAGAACCACCAGGTCGAAACAACACCTCAAAACCCTCATCCAATAACTGGGACACAGAAAGCAAATTGAACCCCAGCGATTGAACAAGAGCAACACGCCTGAGAGTGACCTTGTCACTTACCTTGATCTCACCTTCTGATAGTACACGCCCTCGCCCATTGTCCCCAAAGGTGATGTATGTCTTGGACACCACCGGGACGAGACTTGAGAACCACCCCTTGTCTCCGGTCATATGCCTCGAGCAACCGGAGTCAATCAACCAAACGTTCCTCAAGTCTCCCACCTGGAATTCAAAAGCGAGCACGTGAGTGAACAAACGACTCAGCACTGGGGTTAGTACCAAAAGAGTAAAACCAGTGCCGAGCCATTTGCTCCAAAGTGGGGTTAGCACAATCCAAAGCATCTCTCCTATCAAAGCTACCTCCACGAACACCACCACGGTAACCACTACGAGGGAACCAACCCTCTCTAGCTGGAGGAGAACGAAAACCACGAAAGGAAGACCGTGGACAGTTCCTCCTCTCCATCTCAAAGCTACGACTCCTCCCATCCCCGTATTGAGCACGAGGGGGAGAACATCTAGCAAACTGACCACCTGCAGACTCACCATGCCAACCACCAGACCCACGACCTCCAGAACTGAAACCACTCGAATCGCCGCCTCGAAAACCAACCTGCCCAGAATTCTGGGAGGGGCCGGTCTGACCGCCTAGCCAGGCCGGTCTAACCGCCCCCCTCTGGGCAGGGCCGGTCTGACCGCCCCTCTAGGCCGGTCTGACCGCCCTCTCCAGGAAACCACCTCGGCTGCGGGAACTCGTATCTCCCCATGCCGGAACACTTCTCACCACAGCCTTACCCCTGGGCAGTGGCATACGAGGCTTAGGTACACCATGGGAAGGGTTGTACCTATCCTTGTTAGCCCACTCCTTCGCCATTCTCTCCTCACGCTTCCTCTTGAAGCAAAACTCACCCTTGTGACCATCTCTTCCATAATAGTCACAATAAAACTTTATGGGCTTAGGCTTAGGCTTGGGATGGGGCTGCTCACTCGGTTTCTCACCCTTCTTCTCTCTTTCCTCACCTCCCTTTGGGCTCACAAACTTCATCGGTTTTTGGAAATCATTTGTTGGGTGAGGGAATATGGGTGGATCTGGAGTAGTGTCAAGTTTGTTTCTGAGATGGTTAGGCTTGGGCTCAAACTTGTTCTTGTATCTGTTTGGTGGTGGGATAGGAATCTCTCCAACTCTCTCAACTCCCTCACCACTGTTCTCTCCAAGCTTGTCAGCCCCAAGTGCCTGACCATCATAGCGTTTGAAAGCTGCTATCATGATACCAAGCTGAGGCTCCTGACCCGACAACCAGCTCATACATTTTCTCAGCTCATCATTCTCATCCTGCAAGCGATCAACATAATGTGCAAGCTCCAAATTCTTAACCGCATGCAATTCACAAGTAGAGCAAGAAGTGGGAATAGGCTCTTTCAACTTAGCCTCAAGCGAAACAGTGTAAGCATGCATCTCATCAATCTTTCCATGCAAAACAGGGCAAGAAGTGCAAGCACCTAGCAAAGCAGGTCTAGACTTAATCTCAGCCACTTCAACCCTAAGCATATCTAGTTCATCACAAGTAGAAGCATGCTTATCCTTAAGAGCAGTAAGATCAGCTAGGTACACAGAGCAATCACAGCAATCAATCTCATCAGAAACCACAGGAGAAGCCTTAAGCGAATCAATCTCAAGCTTAGCATCTAGGTTCTGGGTTTCTAGCTCAGCCACACGGTTCCTAGCATCTTCTAGTGAGACCCTAAGCTCTTTCCTCATCTTCTTGGCCTCTCTAAGCATGTGATCGCGATTATCAAGCAAGTCAACCAACTCATCATTCTCTTTGCGCAAAGAGGAGAGCTCATCACATACCTCGTCCTCGGAGTCGGAGTCCGAGTCACTCTGATGACTCTTCTTGCTGCCGGAGCTACGAGCCATGCCGCAGAAGCCATCTCCCGTGAAGCAGCTCAACCCGCTCAAGTTCCTGGATGACCTTGTTCTTGCGCTGATCACCTTCATCTTCACTGCTACTCGAGCTCGAGGAAGAGTAGGCGGAGCTGGAGTCGACGTCGCTCGCTCCGACCATCGCTCGGGCCTTCCTGCCGCGGCCGTCCTTCTTCCTCGACCGTCGCTCGTCCTTGTGCTTGTTCTTGTGCTTGTGATCGCGCCTCGATCGGTACTTGCCGTCCTTGCTCGACCAGTGCCTGTAGCCGTCCTTGTAGCCGTCCTTGTTCTCCGTCTTCTCCGGGCAGTCGGCGACGAAGTGTCCTGGCTTGCCGCACTGAAAGCACGTCCGTGCTGTCCTCCTCGTGTTCACCCGGTTCTCGTGCAGCCTCTCGAACCGCCTGGTCAGCAACGCCAGCTCGTCCTCTCCAAGCACGTCGAACTCCTCGTCTGGCAAAGACATCAAAGAAGACAAAGCGTACATCCTGGAGGATGCGTTAGCGTTAGACTTAGCTCCTTTGCTACCAACGAGAGTGAGACTATGAGAATCAGTCGGGCTCTCGATCTTGGCTGTCATACCACGGTCCAACTCAGCCGACTTGAGCTTCAAGAACAGCTCGTTCACCGTCAAGGTGTCATACTTCTCGGACTCAACAATAACCTCAAACTTCCCGTCCCATACGGTACGATCCAACGAGTGCAAGAGCTTCACGGCTCTATCATGATCATCGTATGGGAGCACGTCCACATTGGCTCTCATGTTGTTCACAACGACCGTAAACCGCTGGAAAAGGGCATCGATGGACTCGCCGGGGAGATGAGTGAAGTTCTCGTACTCTCTCCGGTAAGTCGCGTACATCCGAGCCTGAACCTGAGCATTCCCAGCATGAGCATCCTTCAACTGCTCCCAAATCCTACAAGCTAAGTCCTCTGTCTGAACCCGATCGAATTCAGGCTGACATAGAGCACGAAACAAGTAGTCGACAGCCTTGTTGTTGGCTTCGAACATATCCCTCGATCCTGGAGCAAGGAAGTTCATCGGATGAACATAAGTTGTGTTCACCGTGACGTCCCAAAGGATCTGACCCTTTCCGCGGAGGAACGCTGCCATCCGCCTCTGCCACATCTGGTAGTTCTTCCCATCGAAGTGCGGAGGACCCGAACCCCGTTCCTGGTACACCATCTTTGGATCTTAGACTGGTAAGAGTCAATGAAGACACGAACCGGCTCTGATACCACTTGATGGACCGATTAGGCGACCAGAGAGGGGGGAGTGAATGGGAGCCGATAAAAATTCTTCTCGAATGGGATGACTGCCCAAACAAGATGAACTCGGTCGAACACCCAAAATCACACGCTCCGCACGCAACCTTCCGTTTGCCAAAACCACGTAGCCACTTAAGTGCTACTGGTCCTAGGAACAAACACTACCAGCAGCCTCAACTCCTACATGCACACGGCAGCGGAAACGATTCGGGAGCCGGCTGTCTGGAGGGGGCGGTCAGACCGGGTATGGGGGGGCGGTTAGACCACCTCCACCTGGTAACCGGAAAATCCTCCGAAACACCTCTTCCGAGCACCAAAACACACCACGGTTTCACCAACAGAAATCTCTGGTCAAGGCTAAGCTAGCTACCAGGAAATCTTGGCGAAAACCAAAACTTCACCCAGGGGCCTAGGGGCGGTTAGACCGGCTACCACGGGCGGTCTAACCTCCTGTACCCAGCAACGAACTCAAGGTAGGAACTCCTAGCAAACAGCACCGAAACGACCCAAGATTTCACCAGAAGACTCCTCTGATCAAGGCGAACAAACTCACAGAGGAAAACCTGGGAAAATCCAAACCTTCACCTGGAAGACCCAGGGCGGTTAGACCGCCCCCCTATGGCGGTTAGACCGCCCTACTCAGAAAATCTGGCCGCGGGTCAACCCTCAACTTCCCATCGCCTGATCTCCCGATTCACCCCACGGATTGCGGCGAAACTTCGGGGATAGCTGGGTTACCTCCTGGGCAACCTCTCCCTCAAAGGAATCGAACCGAAACGCTCACAATCAAAGGGAATTGTGGATTTAGGCCCTCTAGGTCAAGAACTCGAGCAACTCAAAAAACCACCAAATCGAGGTCGATTCAAGGGGGTTCTTGGGGCAAAGTCACCAGGCAAAGAGGCACAAGGTCCTCATACGTGACACCCAACAAGAATCCCGCAAGAAATCGCCCTCAAAACTCCGCTAAGAAAATCACAAGAAAGAGCTCCGAAAATCACCAAAAAGGAGAACGGGAAAGGCAACACAAGACCTTGAGGAACCACGCCGAATCATCTATACATACCATGAAGGTTCATACAAGGTCTAGCTTGCCACCCATACATCCATCCCTCTCTCTAGATCTCACATGAAGCCCTCAAGCTAGTCCTAGGAAACTAGAGGAAAATAAGAACGAAAATGAGAAAACAAATGAGCTAGGGTTCCAAGAGTTGGCTGCCATCCATCCCCTCAAGTGTTTATATGGAGGCACCCAAAAGACTAAACTACCCTTACTAGATAACTAGGGATACATGCCCCTCAAGGGCGAATTTGGAAGTCTTCAGATTTTCTCCATCGGACGGATGCCCAGCGACCGCAACCTTGCTTAGCCTCGACGTAAGTCTTGTGATCCCGACGCGTGTCCTCCGCTTCGAAGCTTCTCGGCGGCAGCAACCCGGGCGGTCAGACCGCCCCCCTTGGGCGGTTAGACCGGCCCAGGCGGTCTGACCGCCCCTCCTGGGCGGTTGAACCGGCCTGGGTGGCCGCACCTCCTCGTCGAGTCTTCGGCCTCGGTTTTGTGGCTCAACCGAGTAACCCAGTGGTTTTCTGGTGAACCACTGCAAACCCCGCGAACTCGGTGTAGCCTCCGCCAATCACCACTCATGACTCGGCTCCCACGTAGTCCCGGCTCGACCTTGGTTTTGAGGCTCAACCAAGAAACCGTCCATGACTTCATCCCGCTGTTCTTGCCACCATGCGGCCCGCACTTGACCCCGCTGGCCACCGGGTCCCTCGAACCAAGCCTACTTGTCTTCTCCACACCTGGAGGCCTCACCGGCAATGACCTTTCGCGCTTGTTCTTCACCTGCACCTGCACCAGTCAAGCCGCAACCTGCACCTGCAATACTTAGCCAAGAATCGGTCCACAACACGTTGTCAATCACTCATCACACCAGGAAGCGACCATCCACCGATCCTCGAACCACACCTGGCTCTCAGGATGCCATCGACAACAATGGGTGCAAGACCTCCTATTATGGTATCATAGAAGAGATATGGGAGCTTGAGTACGGAGCGATGAACATCCCTCTGTTTTTTTCCAATGGGTAAAACTAAATGGCGTAAAGAAAGATGAATATGGAATGACAATAGTGGACCTGACCAAGATTGGGTTCAAAGATGATCCATTCGTCCTTGCCAAAGATGTGCATCAGGTTTTCTATGTCAAGGATATTACTAGCATACCGAAGAATAAAAATCCACAAGAGGGACCACAAGAGGCAAAGCGTCACATAGTTCTTCAGGGTAAAAGAGTAATCGTGGGAGTCGAGGACAAAACAGATCAATCCAATGATTATGATCAGTTTGATGGCATGCCTCCGTTCGCTGTCGAAGTAGACCCAAGCATATTGCTTGGACGTGAAGAGACACTGTACTTACGTGATTGAGATTAATATCGTAATGTAATGATTATTGATCAAATCAATTGTGTAATGCTAATGTGATCAACTCTTTTGTTGGTCTCCAACAAGTTAACGATTCTGAAGTCTATGCATTTTGCAGTGTTGTATTGGTCTCAAATTTTTTATGAAGCTTGAATATGTCATTTGAGATTGACCCACCAAGTTTGAGATTTTTCTGAATTGGTTTAGTATTTTTTCGGTTTAATTGAATTTCCGTGCGACATTACCTAGAAATTAAAAGTTGAGCTGAGAGCACACCTTAAACGATCCGGAATGGTGGCAAACTTGGCCACAAGTTCTCTTCTGCCTTAGGAGTCTAATTTATCCGAAAGTCGAATCATAATTCTTGAGTTATTGATGTGTAATTCACAATATTCTAGCTCCTTTAGCACGAAGAAAAAACCTATAATACATTTAGTCATCAGAAAAATCTAAGATCTTGCGTGAGCTAATATTTTGGGTGTAAATGACAACCAAAAAAATTTCAGACCATTTCGACATAGATGGAGTACACGTGCTTCACAAAGCTATATGGAACCTTTCATCGAACCATGTCTATACACTTAAGTTCTTAACGATTCTGAAGTCCATGCACTTTGCAGTGTTGTCTTGGTCTCAAATTTTTTATGAAGGTTGAATATGTCATGTGAGATTGACCAACCAAGTTTGAGATTTTTCTGAATTGGATTATTATTTTTTTCGATTTAATAGAATTTCCGTGCGACATCACCTAGAAATTAAAAGTTGAGATGAGAGCACCCCTCAAACGATCCGAAATGGTGGCAAACTTGGCCACAAGTTCTCTTGTGCCTTAGGAGTCTAATTTATCTGAAAGCCAAATCATAATTCTTGAGTTATTGATGTGTAATTCACAATATTCTAGCTCCTTTAGCATGAAGAAAAAACCTATAATACATTTAGTCATCAGAAAAAATCTAAGATCTTGCGTGAGCTAATATTTTGGGTGTAAATGACAACCAAAAAAATTTCAGACCATTTCGACATAGATGGAGTACACGTGCTTCACAAAGCTATGTGGAACCTTTCATCGAACCATGTCTATACACTTAAGTTCTTAACGATTCTGAAGTCCATGCACTTTGCAGTGTTGTCTTGGTCTCAAATTTTTTATAAAGCTTGAATATGTCATGTGAGATTGACCCACCAAGTTTGAGATTTTTCTGAATTGGTTTAGTATTTTTTCTGTTTAATTGAATTTCCGTGCAACATCACCTAGAAATTAAAAGTTGAGCTGAGAGCACCCCTCAAACGATCTGGAATGGTGGCAAACTTGGCCACAAGTTCTCTTGTGCCTTAGAAGTCTAACTAGTAAAAGTGCCCGTGCGTTGCTACGGGCGGACTTCAAATACACAAAAATTCATGTAAAATCTTTGTACATTTGTAGTTTTGATAAAAATTAAACACATAGAAATGTCTCTTTTATATTACATCGCCTATTTTGTAAGCACCTCTGTATACACAATATTTGTTGTGTATGTCTCGCTTGTGCTTTTATTTTGTTGCTTCTTTTTATTTTGTTCCTTCCCTCCTTTTCCTTTCTTTTTCTTCTTCTTTTCCTCATCCTGTTCCTTATCTTCATCTTCTTCTTCTTTCGTCAGTATCCTTATGTTCTTTGATGCGGTGGCTCTAGAAAGTGCGACGTATAGTTGACCATGAGAGAAAACTGGTTCGGGCAAATAGACACCTACATTTGGTATTGTTTGTCCTTGTGCTTTGTTGATTGTCATGGCAAAACTTAGTCTTACCGGAAATTGTTTTCTCTTAAAATGGAACGGGAACATCTCATCATCAGAGGGGCATAGCGGGATTCGAGGTAAGAAAACTCGTGTTCCAGAATGTTGTCCTAGCACAATCTCTGCATCGATTGCATTTTTCTGGAATCCTCGTACCACCAACCTTGTGCCATTGCATAGTCCATTAGCTGGGTCAATATTCCTGAGCAGTATGATTGGACAGTTAATTTTGAGCTTTAGCATATGTGGAGGTAGTCCATTTGGGGTAAGTGTGTTTAGGAACTCTGGGGGATAGTAATTATGAGGGTCATCTTCTGCAGAATCAAAACTGTGGTAGATCATTTCCTCTCCTTGGAATCGTTCGATCATCTTTAGATTGATGCGGTCTACACACTCATTGCGTGTTGATAATATTGCTCTTGATGTGATGTAATTTGGATCGGTTAGGCTAGTGTTGTCCATTTGATAGATGCTGTCGATGAGTGTATCGAGACCCGAATCACCCGTCTTGTGTTGAACGCAAATATTTTTGGGCAGGCATATCTCGCCATTATCATTTGTCTCCTCAGTGCCATTGCCAATCCGTAGTAGGTATTTTGCAAACCATGGGTCATTTTGAGCCCTCATGTTTCGCACCAGCTTTAAGTGATGCATGCAATCCCAGAGTTCGGACCTGCGCAATGAGGCATCAACTATTTGGGATCTTGTACCTTTTCGGACAACAGGTAGGACTTGTCTAAAATCTCCCCCAAATACGACTGTTTTCCCGCCGAACGGAATGTTTGGTTCGTCCATTATGTCCCGCATGCTTTTGTCTAGTGCTTCAACTGTTTGTCTTTTAGTCATAGTTGCTTCATCCCAAATGATTAGTGATGCTGCTTGAAGTAGCTTTGCTGTTCCACTTTGTTTTGTGAATGAACAAATAGATCCGTCATCTATTTTTAGTGGTATCTTAAACCGTGAGTGAGCTGTCCTTCCTCCAGGCATTATCGATGCTGCCACACCAGCTGTTGCTGTTGCTAGAGCTATTTTTCCTTGTCCGCGAACGGTCGCTAGTAGTGCCTTGTATAGAAAAGTTTTTCCCGTGCCTCCTGGGCCATCTACGAAGAATAGCCCTCCTCCATCACGGTCCACTGCGGTAAGGATTTGATCATAGGCTGCTCTTTGCTCGTCATTTAGGCGTTTATGCAAGTCCATGTCTTCCGGGTCCACCTCAATGTTGTTTTCCTCGGTTATCTCTCTGGGTATGTTGTCTGTTGTGTCATTTTGCTCGTCAATTTCTGGAAGAGGAAATGATTCTATATCCTTTCCCATTGATTGAAACATATCCCTAATATTCATTAATACCTTTTGTTCGACCGTACGTGCGTTTTTGCAGTTTCGTTTATAGTCTTCAGCCATTGCCTCAAGGTGATTATTCCATAGTGTACGGACATCGTGGGGCTCGCAAAACACAAGGATCGTTGCAAATAACCTTCTTAGCGAGGAGGGCATTCGAAACAACTCTGCTTCTGTTAGACATTCATCTAATGTGTTGTCTGCCTCGATTAGTCCCCTCTTCTCTGCAGCTTCACGGAAGGATGGCATTATTTGGTTATCAACTCTTCGTAGATCTTCATAGCATGTTGCTCCTGTCACGTGGTTTAGTAGAACTCGTAGAAAGTATCGTTCTCCTTCTGCTGGATGGGCGGAGACCATCCTACCAACCTGGAATATTTTTTTCTTTTTCCTCTTTTGCCAAAACTTGCCCTTGATCTGCCAAGTATAGTGTTCAGGAAAATCACGGTAGAGGATGGTTCGTGCTCCCTCGTCTATTTTGTTTGCTTCAAAATACGCAGTCAACATTGACTTCTCAACACCATCACGGTTGATAATTTCTTTGATCTCTTTTTTCCCAGGGTATGAAACCATGTGCATGTTTGGGAGATGAAGCTGTAGTTGCATGACAGGAGGATTAGTCTTGCTTAGTTCGAACCCATATATCCTCCAAAGTGCCTCTGGTGGTGTTACCCAACGTGCGTCTCTGTATTGTCTGATTTCATCAATGTCTACATTCTCGCTTGTCTCATTTACACATACAGACGCGCGGTCATGTCCCTTGTAGATGTATTTGTATAGGTACTTGACTGCCTTTATGCTTGAGCATACCTCAACATTTATATGGCAGTTGAACATCCGCAAGAGGTAAGGGTTGTAAGGAACGACCCACCTGTTATCTAGTATGTGTCCTCGTACTGTTTCATTGCGGCCATCATCACGTCGCCGATACAATGGGTAGGAGTCCTTGCCTTGAATGGTAGTAGCGGTAAATGGCCTTGGATAATAATTCCTGCATGATTTTCGATTTTTCGTGCATGGACAATTCTTGTTTAATGTACCGCAAGGACCATGCATCATATGTTTGACTACCATTTTGTATAACTCTGGGTACTTTTGTTTGTTTGGGAGCTCCGCGGAGATTAGTCGATCATACTGCTCTGGACAAGTTAGCTTGTATTTTCCGTTCATGATGAGCAAAAAGTGAGCGTGAGGTAGACCTCTCTTTTGGAACTCTACCACATAAGTATAGGCCTTCACCACGCCAAGGATGTGCTCTTCAAACAACTGCTTTTTCATTTCTTCTAGTTTTGCTTTGAAAACACGAACAACGAGATCAGGGCGATCTTGGGGTGTTTGATCGGACTTTAGTTCATTCTTGATCTCTTCCCAGTTGGGGTTGCATGTCATTGTGAGGAATATGTCCGGTTTTCCATATTTTCGAACTAAGGCCATGGCATCTAGGTACCGCCGTAGCTTGTCTCGGGGACCTCCGATAAATGATGAAGCTAAAACAGTTCGTTTTCCAACCTTATCTCCCTCGTTCTCTCCAGCTTGAACGCTATCCAAAAGTCCCTGGTATAGATCCGCTCTTATTTCTTTTTGATGGTTCCATATATAGTCTAGCCTGGAGCTCTCAATCTTGATGTATGTATCTACGACAAACTGCTGGAAAAGACGTCCGCCATACAGTATTGGGTTGAAGATGCTTGGCCGCGTGTGAAATTTGTAGCAGTAGTATTCTCTCATGGTTACCCACATTCTGCTGCCCGAATCTGCATGAATATTAGAAGTTTGTGTCATATGTTACAACAACCTATAAAATAATATTTAGAATAATCTGCATATATATCTGTAAAATAGTAAAATGTTAATAATAATAATATTGAGAATAATAACCTGGGTTGTTTTCTTTATCACTATAATTAGCACGAGCTTTTGTCATATCTTCTGTAGTAATTCCGATCTTTGGTATATCAGCATGCCAACCTAGTTCACCTCTTGGAAAGAATAGGGGATAGGACAACGGATCGTAGCAACCATGATATGACCGAATGCCTTTTATCTCGTTGTTGTTTCCATGTAGTATTACATTCCTGTCAAAATTCTTCCTCTGTTCATTTCCTTCAACCCAAACTGCAGCTACCTCTGAAGTGATTGGTGCATTGTATGTCCTTTGGTCCAATCTTTGATCAAGGTTAAGCATCACTCGGTAGTCTTCAAGGTTTTCTTCTTGTCCCAAACTTCTAAACTGTTCAGAGTATGGATTGTCACGTAGAATGTTGGTCATAGTGTCGATGACATTTTTGTCTTCCTCGTACATTTCCTTGCGGCAATGACGATACCGGTGCTCTAGGCTTGGATCATCATCATAGAAGTAGAGTTCCAAATGCTTAGGAACTGATCCATCTTTAGCAAATGACCGTATGTTGTGATAGATTTGACCATGAGCTCTGAAGGTGTAAATACCTGTTCTTTTCATGGTAGTTGTATCTCTGTCGAGCCGACAGTAAAGAGAAGTAAATGAGAAATGTCCGTTGAAAAACCTTATATTCTTCCGAAAATGTATTGCATCAGAATCACTGCTCGTCCAAAGTCTCATGAGTTGAGGTGGTGTCTCTTGATTAGCCAGTATGATGTGTCCATTTCGGCAGCACAGACCCATAGATTCGTGCTCGAATTTCTTTGCATCACAAAACACACAGTTTTCCATTGGTTCTAGGATGTGTGTGTTTTCTGGTATGTTGCTATAGACGAGGTCATACGGATCAGTGATGTTATAATCCTCCGTAGTGGTTCTCTCATCATCATTGTTATCGACCTCCATATCTTCTTCCCATTCTAAATTGATTTGTAGGATGATATAAATTAGAGAAATACTAAGTTATGTTGGGAGAGAATATATTTGAAAGTTGTTGAACGTACCTTGACCGAAAATCATGTTATCTTCCTCGTCAATGTCATCTTCAAATGTGACTCCTTCGTCTGTGTAGAAAAGTGTGTTAGTTACTTTTTGTATTTCTTTACAATATAAATGCACTTGATTATCTTACCATTTTCATCATCACTGATTAATGAGTGGGATGGTGCCTTTTCATCTTTGTTAGTTGGAGACATCCAAGAGAGTTTTTCTGTTCATGAAATACGGTTAATTTATAATGCAGGTGTAGTTTGTATCTGAATGTGAGTTTCATACTACAGTTTAGATTATTACCTTCTTCAAGTCCTTCTGGCTTCTTTTGAATTTCTTGGTCACTGGTGGCAATGCTCATGAAACTCTTTTCTTCTAGTGGTGTAGAATCTGTTCTCATCGTTGTAGCTATGATTTTTCCGTTACGACGGGCTAGCAATGCTTTTCTTTCTCCTGGCGTTACGTGCTTCCTCTTTCTTACATCTAGAGCAGGTGGCTTAACAGTGGTTGATTTATCTGTTGTGACATACACAGGGTTCTCCATTGCGATTGAATCTTTGCTTGGAGTTTCGCGTCGCAGTGCACGGTAAGCACCAATTTGTTCTATCCTTGCTTTTTTTTGGTCTGGTTGCATATTTGCATAATTTTCCCTTTCCCGTATGCACTTCTTTTGGAGTCTTTCTTGCTTTTTGTTATCAGAATCTGTACTTTTCTTTTTTCGTCGATATGCTTCACGACGCTTGCTTAGTTTTTCCTGCTTTTCTTGATCAGCCTCTTGTTTATGTGTTGAATCTTTACTTGACCTTTTCTGTTGATAGGCTTCACGACGTTTTTTTAGTTTTTCCTGCTTTTCTTGATCACTCATCTGCGCATATCTTTCTCTATCTCTTTTCCTTTTTTCTTCCTTTTTATCCAAGAGTTGGGATGCCGATTCAAATGACATGCCTGCGTTCAAATTTGTGTATAAGTATGAGCTGTTAATATTTAAGACCATATGTAGAAATATAGAATGAACACATAATAAATATACATAAACCTTATATAATGGTTTACCAGGAATTTGTGTAGGTGCAGAAGGATTTGCTGATACTTGGTCTGACATAGCTACCACTTGTGAAGCACAAAGGAAGAGCTACTCCAGAATTGTATTTGTATATACGATGTTGTTTGACAATCATCAATAGATTGAATAGACAATGATTTTTGTTGGACCCAAAATTGATGTATGTAGTGACCTTTGCATATTCTTAAATAAGGATCTGTATAGCAAGCTCGTTTCGTATACGGACTCATGTCCTATTAGGATATGTGGTCATCCGTCTGGCAAATAGCCTAGAACACCGGTAGTATCGTAGTCGGATTCGTAGTGGCCGATTTGGACAGTTCGTATCAGAAAGAGCAACTGTATTGTAGATGTATTCGTAATCCGATTCGTAAAGGATGTATTGTAGGCGTATCTGTAGTGGCCGATTTTGCCGTGCGGAGCTCTGTTTCATGCTTACGCGTCAGAGGTGAGGGGGCAGGGCGAAGCGCAGCAGCAAGGTGGAGAAGCGGGTGCGGTTTGCGGTCGACGTCGTCGACAATGAGAGCGCCCCGCACCCACCACTGCCGCGGTAATGGATTTTGAAAAATCCAAATCCAAGGTGTCGCCTGACAGCTTGGTGTCGCTGGGCGTGCCGCCCCGGCTGGCCTACGTGCTCAGACCTGTCAGCGCACAGCAGGCGGTGGCGGCAGCCGTCTGCCTGATCTCCAGCACCGCCGAGATGAAGCACGCGATCGGCGTCTCGGCGAGCACGGGTGCGTGCCTCTGCTGGTGCGGTTGCTGGCCGGAGGCCAAGTCGAGCTTGGCGAGCGAGCGGTGGCGCAGGTGCTGGCGAGCCTGCTGGGTTGCCATGCCAACGCCCGGGAGGCGAGGAAGGACGACAAGGGTGTGCCGAGGCTGGTGCGGCTCCTCGACCCGGAGCCATGGCAGGGAAGAATGGAAGATAAACAAGGAGAGACAGAGTAGCAACCTGGTGGGCTAGGGCGCCTCCAGAGTCACGGTTCCGGCCGACGTGTTCCGACGGAGCCTGTAGCCAGGGGCTCAGCTCAGGCATAGCTGGCTGATGTGTTTTTTGGACCACTCGATGACGAACGCTTACACTATTTGTAACTATACATGACCATCATCGGGTTAATTAAGACCATTATGGGTTCAGAAGAAAAGAGGTTTAGTTTCAATCTTTTAGTGTAGGAGACTGCATACATAACGAGAGAAACCAAAATCTGATCAACACGTGCAGTATCAAAGAAACCATTTCGTCAAAACATAATTGTACACCAGCTATATAGATATGAGATGTAATTTGTTTCCTTACAAAGCCCTAACTAAATATATATATCTAGAACAAATGTAGAGTAGGGAATCTGCAGAACCAAACTACAAAAGAGAGGAACGGAGCTACCTCCAACAATTTCTTTATTACAAACTTTGTAATATTATAAGTAAAAAGTACAATTGTTTTCATCTGTTCTCTTCCCTAGCAAAACTATTTATAATTTCGAGAAGCCTTGATACAATTAAGGAAGTCTTGAACACCGGCCGGCATGTTGTCTTCACATTCATTCTCTTTGTACGTCAATAATTGTGCCAAAATTTGCTTTCTTAGTTCGTAGCCATCCTGCACATGCATAAATAAATGTAAGATAAAAAAATAATATTAACATCATATGCATGTAAGTAATAAATAATAATTTTTAAATGCTCATGATATATCTTACCATTAAAACTGGCAAGTGTAGTTTTGCATCTTTCCATACGAACATGAAGTAGGAAACAAGAAAACCAGATAGTTCCCTGATATGATCAGTAAGAACATCAGTCATTTATAACATATATGTGGCATATGTTGAACTGAACTAAACTGTTTTGTTGTGCTGAGGTCTTAAAAGAAAGCTTGCCTGTTTTGAATTGGAACATCAGGTAAGATTATCTGACGCCATAGGAAAATGTCATCATTCCATTTGGACCCAGGGCACGCTTTTGAAATGGCTTTCGGTAAGTACTCAGCTAGCCACAAAAGCTTTTTCACGTATTTTGCATTCGGGTTGTATTGGTAAATGGGATCGAGCGGAGTAGGATCTAAAATATAAACAGTTCTTGTATCTTGGTCCAATATGACAAGATTGAAGGCACCATTGGGTTCTAGTATTGGTATAAGAATCTGCAAAAGGTTAGTTGTTAGAACAACAAGAACAACAGTGCTTACAGGAGCATAAGAATCTGGAAAAAGGCTTGACATAGGAAGTGATCTTACCAATTTGCAGCTTGAAACATTATAGTTAATACCAGGCCAGCTATGAAAAGATTTTGCTAATTGTTCAACATCTAACTTCTTACGGAAGTTGGGGTGTCGTCCAAAATCAGTAATTCTCTAGGATATATCAAACAAGATTTCAGAAACATGAGCAAAAGATAATGAATACATGCATATACATACATATATGAGAAGAAGAACATACCCAAAATTGTATGTCTAGATAATGCTTTGATATCGACCCTCTGTTTTTTTTCACCATTTGGATGTCATCTGACATGAATTTGCGAACGACCAAATTGAAACAATCATGGTCCATGGGCAGATCTTCCTTTAAAATTTCTTGAAGTTTCTTCACAGTCAAGCTAATGGGATATGGCTTGGAGTTTCGCACCCATACTTTTCTGTCAATCAATCATTAAGAAAATGAAATACTTTAGTATTGTACCATTGATAAAAATGCTTTAGGCAGTAAAGTAATAAATTTTAAGTTGCTTACTCCAATGTCTTTGCACAAGTAATTGATTTGATATAGTCACAAAGGCCACCAATCAACTCATTTGCACTCATCTTAGACAGAACTAACATTAGTGACTCGTATTTTGTTTCCTCTGGTAATGGTTCTGATGCTTTGGTTTCCTGTTGACCATCTAGATTTCCTAACTTTGAAACATCATTGGAATTAGTAGCTTCAGTAGCATGAATTTGTGTTGAACTTGCTGTGTTTGTTTTCCAACATAATAGTATGCCAGCTAACTTGAACCTAAAATGACTGATATCTTCCTGCATGACATTAGTTAAAATTAGCATATATATACATATAAAATTAGCATTTAATCTACTTCATTTTCCCTTTTAGATAAAAAAACACAAACCTGTATAATAGGATGAGATAATGTCTCCCCAGTCCAATATTCCATGAACTTAAGCATGAACAGACCACAAGACGAGCTGTGTTGTTATAAGAACATTTATCAGTAATAATGCAAATAAGAAAACAAACAATATTATATATGCATAAATATATTTTAATCTAACCTGTCCTTTTGTATTGGCACATGTAGTTGTTCTGTGATTGTCCATGCAGTAATCTGGAGGTCTTTCCAATTATGGCTCACCAAATTTTGTTGTTTTTCAATGATGTTCAAATGGTTCTGTAGTCCTTGCAACTATAAGGTATAAGTAGTATCAGTAATAATTTAGTAACAGTAAAGGATCAATTTATAATTTCTTACATAAAGGGGTATGAATGATATAGTAACTAACCGTAGCAGCTAGGTCACCTCTGTTGAACTCCCAGCATAGTGAATCGAGCACTTGAATCTCACGCTTTTGTGTATTTATCACAGCTAAATACCAATGTGTGTCTTTGATATTTATTGGAATTAGAACCTATACATGAAGGCAGTACTAAGTTAATGAAATATGTATAACTACAAACCAAAATTCTATCTATCAATCTTATAGAACATGTACACACAAAGAGATATAGGCGTCACCATTTGATACTCCAGATAGCTTCTCACTATCTTTGTAATGCAATTACCATCTCCATTTAATCCAAGGTTGCCATCTCTTTTTAGCATTTCGGAAATAAAGGGATTCTCAAAGTAAAACTTTACATCATCCCTAATCTGTAGATGTTCTTGATCCTTTATACAACATATATATGCGCTGATCACCTGTAAAGATTAAGTGACAAGATTTGTTACATAAGAAAAATATTAATGAGCAGAAATCATTTACTTGAAAGTTTATTTACTTACATCATCGTTCAAGAATATGTTTGGATCCAACAGACACAACAATTGAGCTTGTGTAACAAATATGTCACTGATCTTTACCAGTAAATCAGTTGACAAAGATGTTTCTATTGTTATTTGAGAACAGTAATCTAGGTCGTTCATTGCATAATCTGCAAATATATAATATGTAAGATTTATATATATATATATATTATAGTAATGTAAGATGAAAAGAACATAGTGAATGAAAGATTTTCAGAATGTACCTTGTGGCAGATAGTCATATGTTTGATCTACTTTGAATAGTTCATTTTGCACTGGTTTCTTGTCAATGTCATCATCTAATAGAACTCCCATCTGTTTATTATCTGATCCAAAGTCACTCAATTCAGAACAACTTACTTTCTCAACATCGCTTGATTCCTCAACATTATAAGAATCTATTGTCTGGAAAAAGGGAAATACAAAACATAGTCAAACGAGTGACCAATCTACTAATCAATTAACGAATAGCAAAATAACTAACCGGAGATGATTCCGTGATGGTTGGTAGCAGAGATGACTTTGATGGCTCACAGACATTCATCTGTTTAGCCAATTCAAAGTCACTTAATTCAGGGTCACAATCAGTCGTCTGTTTATCAAATTCAAAACCAATTGATGATTCAGGGACAAAATCAGTTGTCTTTTTATCAGATTCAAAATCAATTGATTCAGAACTTTTTGCTTTTTTAAAGGGACGAGTCTCTAAATCATCAACATTGAATGATTCATCAATGTTATGAGGATCCATTTTCTGCAAATACTACAAAAAAAAATTTTATCAGTCCAGTAACAGTAAAGATTGCTCATATAACATTTCAACAAATTCACATACCTTGTGTGCAGGTCGTCGATAATAAGAAGTTGAACACAGCAGCAGTCTCGTCGATGTAGGGGATCACTGCGCGTGTTGCTGAGCAATCTCGTCGACGTCGAGGAGGTCTGCGCGTGTTGCTGAGCAATCTCGTCGACGTCGAGGAGGTCCTGGCACAAACACGTCGGAGATGTTCCGATTGCGACTTCCAGATGTCACCAAAGACGATCCTCCCCCAGCTATTTATACAGGTGCAGCAAAAGAACGTGACCTCGATTCTGATCCGAGTCGGCGAAGACATCGATCCCTACACGACCGGCCTCGGTTTCAATCCGAGGTGGCGTCGACCTTGATTCCAAATCGGTGAGGCCTCGGTTTCGATCCGAGGTAGCGGACCCTCTGCGTGGCGGACGACGAAGGGATGACGGCAGGCGGTGACGACGGCCATGGCGGTGTGCCGTGGAGCTCGTGCGCCGGCCGGATCTGGCGCCGGCAAGCCCCTGCATCCCCAGCTCGGCCGCGACTCCTCTCCCTCCTCCCTTCCCGCACGCCTCCCCCTCCCCTGCGCATTGAGGGGCCACCATCACCAGCTCCAGGTACGAGTGCCATGGCAGCCGCCATTGCGATGGTACAGAGGCAGGGAAGGGGATAGGCTTCAGCCGCTAGCGCGAATTCCGGCCGTCCGGGTGCAGCGAATTGCGAGCAGGTAAGGAGAAGAGAGTAGAGAGGCGCGGGCGAGACAACAGAGCCGAACGTACAGAGACGACGGAGCCGCGGCCGCGGTGGACGAAAGGAAACACATCTTTTCTGTCCGTGTATGATTATGGACCCACATGTCTGTGACAGATAATTATAAATTGGCCCACGCGTCAATGTAATAAAGTTGGACCAAACCAAAAAGTGGGCAGAAGCGGTTCTCACTTTAATAATAGGTAAGATTTATCTGAAAGCCGAATCATAATTCTTAAGTTATTGATGTGTAATTCACAATATTCTAGCTCCTTTAGCACGAAGAAAAAACCTATAATACAATTAGTCATCAGAAAAATCTAAGATCTTGCGTGAGCTAATATTTTGGGTGTAAATGACAACCAAAAAAATTTCAGACCATTTCGACATAGATGGAGTACACGTGCTTCACAAACCTATATGGAACCTTTCATCGAACCATGTATATACACTTAAGTTCTTAACCATTCTGAAGTCCATTCACTTTGCAGTGTTGTATTGATCTCAAATTTTTTATGAAGCTTGAATATGTCATGTGAGATTGACCCACCAAGTTTTAGATTTTTCTGAATTAGTTTAGTATTTTTCGGTTTAATTGGATTTTAGTGGGAATGCACATCAATGTAGCAAATGAAAATTGAAAGTGAATGTTTACAACTCTAAAATATAATTTTGCATAGCAAAGTACAGTTTATTATATTTTAACTAAATATAATTTTTCATGGTTGAAATATTAAAAGTTACTATTTTTTTAAGTTGCAAAGACAAAGAAAGAGAAAAAGAGGAAAGAAATAGGGGGAAAACAACTTCCTGCCCAAAATTACCCTTTTGTCCCGGGTGGCATTACGGCCCTAGGCTAAAGGAGGCCTTTTGTCTCGGGTCGTAATACCACCCGGGACAAAAGGGCTAAATTTTGCCCTTCAGGAGGCTCCCACGCGAAAGGGCCCTTTTGTCCCGGGTGGCCTTACGACCCGAGACAAAAGGCCCCCCTTTTGTCTCGGGTCGTAAGGCCACCCGGGACAAAAGAGCCTTTACTCCCGGGTCGTGTTACGAACCGAGACTAAAGCTGGGAGGGATATATATCCGTCTCTCTTCCCCTTCTCCCCTACTGACCCCCACTGCCTCCGCCGTGCCGCGCCTCTGCCTCCGCCGTCTCCTCGTCGTCGTCGCACCCGCGCGCCGTCGTCGCCCCCGCCGTCGTCGCACACGCCGTCGTCTCCCGCGCTGCCGCTGTCGTCTCCCCCGCCGACGTCGTCTCCCCCGTGCGCCGATGTCGTCTCCCCCGCCGTCGTCTCCGGCGCCACCGCGCTCGTCCACCGCCGCGCCGTCCCCGGCCGCGCGGCCTCCTCCGCCGGATCCCCGCCGCGCGCACGCGCGTCGTGCGCCGCGCTGTCCTCGGCCGTCGACGCCGCGCCGTCCCCGTCACCGTCTCGCACCGCCGTCCAGCGCCGCCGCCGTCGTCTCCCTCCCGCCGCCGTCCCCGTCGACGCCGCACCGCCGTCGATCCCCGTCCCGCGCCGACGCTCGTGCCGCCGTCCCCGTCCGGCCCCGGTAGGTCATCCGGCCGCCCCGAGTCTCCCGCCGTGTCGTGGTAGGCGCCCTCTGGCCGGCCTCCTACGCGCGCGGCGCCGGCCACAATCCCCAGCGTGGCCACCGGCGCCGCCGCGTCTGCTTCGGCGCGCGGCCTCGAGGGATTGGGGTTTAGCTGACGTCAACAAATTTTTTTGCTGACGTCAGCATTTTTTTTACTTTCTTCATTTATATTGTTTAGAAAATGAAAAAAAAAATTATGCAATCGACAGATATCTGAGTCGTGTTGCGTCCGCTGCGTCAGCCGGTCTAACTCCGGCACCGCGCAAGTGACCGGTCTCCCGGCCCCTTCGACGTCTCCGCGCACGACGCCTCCGCCCACGACGCCTCTGCCTTTCGACGTCTCCGCCCACGACGTCTCCGCCCACGACGCCTCCGCCCACAACACGCTGTCATTCTCCGACCCCGCCGCCCCTTTGGTAGGCGCCGTCGCAGAAATTCATAAAAATTCTTTGTTATTCACATAAATTCTTAGTTATTCTCAGAAATGCATAGAAATTCTTAGTCATTCTCAGAAATTCATAGATATTTATAGAATTTCTTCTTTATTCTCCGAAATTCAGGAAATTCATAGAAATTATTGTATATTCATAGAAAATCATGTTTACCCTAAAAAATTCAGAAAATTTATAGAAATTTATGAAAATTCTTGTTTGTTCTCAGAAATTCATAGAAATTCTCCGAAATTGTTGTATATTCATAGAAATTATTGTTTACCCTCAGAAATTCAGGAAATTCATAGATATTTATAGAAATTCTTATTTATTCATAGAAAATTCAGGAAATTCATAGACATTTATAGAAATTCTTGTTTATTCTTAGAAATTCATTGAAATTCTCACGAATCGTTGTATATTCACAATATTCATGTTTACTCTCGGTAATTCATGAAATTCATAGAAATTTATAGAAATTCTTGTTTATTCTCAGAAATTCATAGAGATTGCTGTTTATTGAAAAAAAATATGTGCCCATTTTAGAAATTCATAGAAATTCAGAGTTATGGATAATACTAAGGAGGATGCGCGGATTATGGAGAACCTTATTGCTGCCAGTTCAAATACCGAGATCCCAACCTTCACCGAGGAGGAGCGAAGCCAGGCGGACGGGTTTCTCAACATAACCGAGGATATCGACACCTGCACCGCGGACATCGACACCCGTGCCGAGGACAATAATGAAGACGTTCTCATTGTTAATGCAGAAGGTTCCAACGAGGTATATATATCATGCATTAAGTTCATCATGCATTCATTCTCGAACCCCGCGTTAATAACAAATCCGCAACTTGTAGGCTTCAACCTCGACAACCAAAAAGACAAAGAGAGGCCGTACAAAAGTAATCGTCGATGACGTGAAGTTTCATATCACGGAAGTCAACGAGCTTGGCCAGCCATGGGAACCAAAGAAGGTCAGGGACAAGTACCTGTCCCAATGCGGTGCTATTGTGAGGGACAACGTGCCCATATCGTATAGAGAATGGAAGGGAAAGGAAGATAATCCATGGGTGGTTCTGGATGCACTAAAAAATATGTTATGGAATGATATCTTAAAACACTTCACACTTCCACCGGGCGTTAACCCAAACTTTGTGAAGAAGTGGACTCTATCGAAGGTGGCAGAACAATTGCAGAGTTTCAAGAAGCAGCTGCACAAAAATTATATCAAGAAGAATCGAACTCCAAATTGGGATGATTATCCCAAGCTAATGGATCACTAGGAGTCCTTTGTGGATTACAAGAGAACTGAAGAATTCGCCAAGAAGAGCACACAAGCTCATAAAAGTGCCAGTAAGAGGACCGAATACAACCATCGTCTTGGTCGAGGTGGTTACGCGGTTGCAGCACCCAAGTGGCGGAATATGGAAGAAGAACTGCTCAGCAAAGGTATCGTACCAGCGGTCTTTGACTGGTCCGAACGATCGAAGAATTGGTATTATGCTCGCGGTGGAAGATTGAACCCTGATGATGGTTCCCTTGAATTCCCACCCACGTTACGGGAGGCGGCAATTGAGATTATTAGAAAGGTTGAAGATGTCAAAGCGGGAAGATTGACTGTTGACAGAGAGAACGATGAGTTCACTTTGGCGCTCGGGAATCCGGAACACCCAGGACGTTGCTGGGGGTACGGGGTTGTACCGTGGAAGTATGCTTTCAAGGGATACGATGACACCTATAGAAGCCGCAAAAGAAGAAAAGAGCGTGAACTGGCGCAGTGGCGCGAGACGATGGAGGATAAATTTAAACAACATGAAGAACGTATGAATGCAGAGATTGAACGACGAGTGGCCGCCGCGGTAGCTGAGATCACCCATTCTGGAGCACTGCCCCAAGCACCGGTGGATCCCATCATTAGCCCTTCCGCTCGCAAAAGCAGCTGTGCTTCCACAGAGGCCCCCGAAGAACAAAGGGCAAACCAAGAAGAAGTTCAAGTAGAGGACAACGAATGGTACCCAGTGGACGAACTTTGTCAGCGCACTGCATGTGAGCTGCACAAGCTGATCGACAACATCACAATGAAGGTATAAATATGATTATACATGAAATTATATCTCAACCTCTGATGCATGTCTCAGGCATTTAATAACTTCATCATTTCTCTACCTTTGATATATAGGTGGCGTACGGAAGTGCTTTTGCACATCTCCCAGGACGTACAAGCCACGACATGCAGATTCCACCTGGCTACGCCTCAGTTGCTGTGGAGGAGATTGCTAACCCACAGTTTAACGACATGGAGCTAGACATCCCAGGAGGTGATGGGGAAAGGACACTGTAGGATGCTCTTCACGGTATCATATTGTGGCCCAAACGTTACATCGTAGTACCTAAGATGTCACCACCGATACCCGAGAGTGCTGCCGAGCAGCAGCCACCGATACCTGAGAGTGCTGCCGAGCAGCAGCCACCAACTCCCGGCCCGTCACCAAGATCGCAACCGAGTCCTCATCGCTCACAGTCTCCACAACCTGCGAATTCTGCTGGTGCGAGCGATAATGACGATGACCTCCCTCGTCATCAATCACCACCGAAGGAACCTTCACCAAAGTAATCTTCCCCGAAGCTAGCTCCCAAGAGGTCCCCGGTCACGATCTACCAAGTCTATGCCCCGCCAAATCCGAAGCCCCTGACGAAGAAAGGGAAAAAGCAGCCCGTTAAAAAAAAGCTACCATATGACATGACAGAATATGAAAATGAGGCGGAGTGCCAAAAACAAGTAAAGGATTATTTTCATAAAGTAACTATGGATAATAGGGAGCAGCAGCTGGAAGAAAAGAATAAAGTAGATCCGGTGAAACTCAAAGCTTTCATAGAGTAGCAGGAAAATAAAAAGAAACGGGTAAAGTTGAAAACTGATTATGACCGCTCCCTGGAGAAGTCCCTACAGAAGAAGAGACGGGGAGGGTCACCAAATAGTTATATCGACCAAGTACCAGGGTCGACGATGCCATAGGATTATAGGAAGAAGAAGAAGCCAACACAAGCGTCGACGTCGGCGAAAGAGCCTTCAACGAAGAAGGCAACACAAGCGTCGACGTCGGGAGTACAGACTTACATCGTCTCCGGCCTCACTGCACCTGAACGAGCTCTTGCACTTATGGACGCAGAACAAGTAGCGCATGTCATTCAAATGCAAGAAGCAACAGGGCTCCCACTAGAATTTGTTCTCGGCCACGAATCACCTCCTTGGGACAAAAACTTCGTACCTAGATGGCACTACGAGCATGGGAAATCTCTTGTCAGGCCAGAGTTGGTGAAGAAACTGCCTACTCAGATGCGCAGATTTCATGACTTTTACATGAAGACATCTAAAGAGGGCCTGGAGATGATTGGCATGCTTGTTAGACCGGATGATTTTGCTGGTGAAGGCGAGAAGTTGGTTTGGCTGCGATTCAAGGATATTTATGAAATTTACCATCTTGACTCCCTGAATACCGATCTTATCATGGCCTGGTGTTGGTAAGTGACGGTGCAATTTATGTGCTAATTAATAAATTAATGCATCTGCTAATTAACTTTGTCTTTCATTTTCTGTAGTCTGGAATTTACTACGATGAGAAAGCAGGGTTATCACCGAATAGGTTTCATGGACCCATCATTAGTTTGTCAAAACCAAGTAAGGCTCCAACCAAAACATCATTAGCAACAATCCTTAGGACCTTGAATCGGCTGCATTTCAAGGAAGTGATACTACTACCTTACAACTTCGAGTATGTGCGATTACCATCTTATTAAGGGTTTGCATTTCTAATTATCCTAGTTATTATTATTTAGTTCTTATCTTTTCACCATGCATGTATATACAGCTTCCATTGGATTCTTCTAGTAATTCAAGTTGACAAGAGCAACATCATGGTCTTCGATTCGTTGAAAAGAAACCCTGACAAATACCAAGACCTTCAAGATATGTTTCAAGAGTAATAATTCTATCCAATACGTTTACTTTTATGCAACAGTGTGTTTATATACTAACACTAGCTCTAACTTTCATTATTGTCTGCCAGAGCTTGGGAAAAATTCACTGGTATGAACGCTGGACAATGGAAACCTAAACTTAGATTCTATACCGATTTTTCGGTACGTAAAACAAAAAACAACTTCAGCTTGAGCAAATTATAAAAGGAATAACTCTAATATTTCATAATTTTTTTCTCCAATTTAGTGTATGAGACAGGAACAAGGGACCAATTTATGTGCATACTATGTGTCTGAGTTCATCTACAATTTTTGCACTGCGAACCCGGGAGATTATACTGTAAGTATTATGGTAAACCTATTAATAAGACATCATTTTCTAACCGCGTATATATTTAATTCTTGGGTGTTATATATTAACATATTTGCACATTACAGAACTGCATGATTAGGGACGCAATCATTGAGAAGGATTGTCTCTTGGCGATTCAAGAAAGTCTCGTGGGATTCATGATGGACGAGGTGATTAGCTCAAAGGGAAGACATTTTTATGACGGTCATCCAATTCAGAAATATTAATTAGCACATCCGGTGGAACTTGAGACTAGAATTAGAATGAAACGATATTTTGATGTATATATACTAGTTTCAGAAAATACAATCTTTGCTTTCGATGTAATATATATATATATAGTGTGTGTATATATTTATTTATAAGTTTATTCTCTTGATATAGTACGTATATATAGTAGACATGTATAATTAGTGTAAACATTTATACGTACACGTAAAATACACCCATATACGTGAGAATATACGCGTATAACATTATTAAAACAACTGGAATTGAAAAACAAAAAAAAATAACGGCGAAGCCTTTAGTCCCGGGTGGTGTTACCACCCGAGACTAAAGGGTGGGCCACAGACACTGGCATGCCCCCCTTTTGTCCCGGGCGGGACTACCACCCGGGAATAAAGGCCCCCTTTATTCCCGGTTGCCCACCCGGGACAAGGGGGGCTTTTTGTCTCTCACCTTTCGTCCCGGTTGGACCTTAGGGATATTACGCTCTTCCAACCGGGACGAAAGGCCTCGTCTCCACCAGTGGTTGAACAACTCTATGGATATAATATCATGGAACAAAATCTTGATAGGAAATATCTTGAATACTGAGCATGGCTGCAATGGGATTACGAAAGTTCTAAGATTAAGTTATCAACATCTTTCCCCCGAGTTACAGGACTGTTTCAGATTTTGCAGCTTATTCCCTGAAGATTACACATTCAGAAAGGATAAATTGATTAACGGATGGGTTCAGGACTGATCCAGGCACCTGTAGATGAATGCAAGAGTCCAGAGGGTGTAGGAACGCATTATTTACGTATAATGATTAGGAAATCTTTCTTTGAAGTCAAATATCGGCACACTATTACCTACTCGCTCGGTCCCACAAACACTTTTCATTTAGACTTTTTGAAAACAAGATAGTAGCAATGGTAGATGACCAAAGTACCCCTAATAAAAATGATTAATTAGCTTTGGCAGTCGTGCTAGCGGATGGAATCCCCAGATACTTTTAACTGTACATGCGTATTGCATAACTACTTAACTCTTTGGCTTCTTGATTTGGCACTACGATTGGTTGCATGACGCTGGATTGTGGCAAAGCTGTAGCGTCTGGGCTCCAATGTCGATGAGATGGGCGATGGGCAGTAAAGAATTGCCTAATTAACTGTGTCAACAGCTATTATGAGGATTCTTGTTAGCTGGTTCAAAAGCTATATGACAGATGGGCGATTCTTTTAGATGGGGAGTATATGAACAATCTTTGACGGAGGGAGTATGCCTGGAACCATTCTAAGGGTATGTACAGCGCGTCTATAGGACGCGTCTGTACAGCCGCAATTTTGCGAAAAAACCCCTACGCCCTCCTAAAGACGGCCGGTGCGTCGCTTGGCGAGGCGACGTCTGCGCGTCGTTCCTCGAGGCCAAACCGACGCCAAGCCGACGAAGCCGAGACCGCTGTACAGGTCGTCTTCTCCCATGGACGGCTGCCTTGGATCCCCCGCGCTGACGCATCCCGCGCGCCCCCGCCTCAAAGCCTGCAACGCCCCACCAAATCTGAGGTCCCGCGACGGCCTGGAGCTCCGCCGCTGCCGGCGCGCGAATTGGAGCTCCGTCGTCGTTGTGGGAAGGCCCGCCGGGGGAAAGAGGGCCACTGCTGGAGGAAGACGACGTGGAGAAGAGGGAGGCGGCACCGCACCACTGCCTGGACACCGTCGTCGTCCACGAGCTCCACGCCGCCGCGACCTCACAGATAGCCACCGCCGGCCCGAGCTCGAGCTCCAGGACGACGAGGAGGGCTGCTCCACCGCGCTCTAGCTCCGGCTCCGCGGCCGTCTTCTCCGGCCTCTCCACGCTCTCCAACTCTGCAGCCCTATGCCCCGCAGCTCGATCCGGTGGCAGCGAGCCTCGAATCAACGATGGCGGAGGCCGATTCGGCGGCTGCGAAGCTCGATTCGGTGGTTGTGAAGCTCGATTCGACAGCCGCGCACTTGTGGGGGAGCTCGCCCGCCCTCCCGACGCCGTCACGCTTCACGCTTGCTACTCCTGTCGCGGCGCCCCGAAGCTCCCGTCGCCGCATCCTCAACCTCCGCCCAGAGCACCCGCTGTAGTGCCCTCCGAGCTCCCCGACGGGGAGGAGCGACGCGGCAAGCACGGAGGAGACCGAGAAGCAGAGGAGGGGCCGCCAGACAAGCAGCGGAGGAGGGACCGCCGGACATGCAGCAGGGGAGGGGTCGCCAGCTTGCCGCTGGAGGAGGAGTGGAGGAGCAGGAGCAGCCAGAGTCCCATGGCCGGGGCGGGCAAAGAGCAGTGCCGGAGCCCGGAGGAGAGATCGAGAGAGAAAGGCCGGGCGAGACAGAGATGGATGGATTGAGAGAGATGAGATGGGTCAGGGTCACGGGTGGTGTGAGATGCGGTGGAGAATAGATAAGGTTGTTGTTTTTTTTTTCTCCTTTACTTTTTCTAATAATTACATTTAGTCCATAAAATTTTTATTTCATCACATTTTAATCCCAAAAGTACTATTTTCTCACATTTTAATCCATAGACACAACTAGTTTTTTTGTTTTATTTTATTTACGCTTGATACATAGTATCTATCAAATAGGTACACAATGGAATACACAAATGCATTTATAGTTGATCTTAAGTTCCATGCAAAGTATTAAACAGTTTACAGACGGTCTCTCTGTCTATGGACTGTATGAGTTGTCTGTACATCTATCTATGTACGCAATTCGAGATTCTACAGACGACCTGCCGTCTAAGGGCTGTACATGCCCTAATGAATGTTACGTGATGCATGATCTAGCACAGACAATTTCCATGAAAGAATGTATTAGTACTTCCTGCAGTAAATATGGCACTGTCCCAGGAACAGTTCGTCTTCTTAGACTTTATATGGAAAATCATTCATTGGCTGCAGATATCTCTCGTCTTAAGAAACTACGAACCCTCCTCATATCCTTTGATGAAAAAGTAGTCCAAAAGGATCAATGGAAGGTGCTGAACAAAGTCCAAAAGGGAGCTACAAAATTACGGGCTTTGGAGGTACACTCAGGACGGGAACATGTTTCCCAAGCTTGAGACACTATTTATCAGAAACTGTAGGGCTTTGAGAAATGTACCTGCACTACCATTTTCTCTTGTTGATCTTAAAATAGAATATGTTGGTTTCACAAATTTTTCTACCAGTTAGGGTAGTCCCAATGAGAAATTTACTGTAGTTTCTATCTTTATTAATTGTCTTGACAACTTAGCATTTTGCTGACGTGGCACAAGTATTAATGAAGAAAGAGAGGAAGAAAACAAGAAACGTGTAACACCCTAAAATTCCATCACTGAAATTACCTTAAGCAACATAGTGTATTAGGATTAGTCTTAAGGACTTAATTAAATTGCTAATAAATTTGGGTTCTAAAGTAATTAAATTTAATCTAAATAATCTAGAATCAACAAGTGCATGTGCATCATCATTTGGCTTTGCATGGTGTTTATGAATGATGGTGTGAAGTTTTAAAAGTTTACAAAATAATTTGGAAATTTGGAAAAGTTTGAAAAGAGTTTGAATTTGGAAAAGATTTGAATAAAAGGTTTGAAAAGGAAAAAGAAAAAAAAACAAACAAACCTCAAACCCTCCCCTTCCTCCCTTTCAGCCCACCCCGGCCCACCAACCTCTCTTCCGGCCCAGCGCCCCAGCGGCCCGCTCCTCCCTTCTCTCTCTCTCTCTCTCTCTCACTGATCGCTCGGGACCGCCTGTCGGCATCGTCGTGTCCTCCGGCCTCCCCTCCTCTGCCTTGCTCTGTTTTGCGCCGCCGGAAACACCGCGGCCGTTACGGCTTGAATCCCGCCCCCATTCCTTCTTCTCCCCTGCCATCAAGGCTCGCAATCAACGCGCAATGACGCCGGGAGCATTTCTCCTCCATCATCGCCTTCAGTTTCCCCTTTTAGAGCCCCCCTTGATTGCCTTTGCGGCCACCGGCTATCAATGGCAAGCTCACCGGCCACCGCTTCTCCTCCCCGTTTTCCCCCCTCCCCTCTGGCCTATATATGCTACCGCAGAGGCTTTGCGAAGCCCCTTCACACACACACACCTCGCTCCCGCTTCCCCCACACGCTTGCACGCGCCGCCGCCGAAGATCCTCTGCCACCGTGCCATCGCCGCCGCCGGAGCAACCGCAGTCGGTGGAGAGCCCCTGTTCCCCTTCTTTCTTCTTTTTCCTTCACTCGCTTAGCTCACGGAGCTCTCCCTCTCTCTGTCCAGGATCCCGCCGGCGCTGCCAGACCGTGACGCACCCATTACTTCCGCCGGAGCACCGCCCGAGCTCGCCGCCATCGTCGAACTTCTACACCGTTGCCCCTCCTCCGCTTGTTGCCTCGCCCGACTCGTCTCTGTGTGGTGAGCAACAACGTCCCTTCGTTTCCCTCCCTGTGCGTGTGCTGTAGCACCGGCGCCTGCTCGCCGGAGTTGCCGCGCCGCCCTCTTCCGGTGCCGGCCGCCGTGCTCGCCCGAGCTCCTCTCCAGGTGCCCTGGCCGGGTGCGCGAGCTCATCCGCTGCGTGTTGCACCCGCCCGTGCTCGAAATAGTGGCCAGGAACCTTCTCCCGAACTCACGCTGGCGAGCTCTCCGCCATGCGCCGCCGATCTCTGCCGCTCAGCCGCTTGCGGGCCACCTCGGCCGTCCGATCTTGGATCGACGGCTCAGATCCGCGCCCTGCCCGAGTCAAACGAGCCGCGTACCGGTCAACTGAGTCTTTCTGTGGCCATTTTGCAAATAAGCCCCTGGATTCTTTAATATCATAGATATATCCTTCCACCATCAAAAACCCTTACAAACAGGTCCTTTTTTTTTATCTGGCCCTTGTCTTCTCTGGTATATAGCACCCGAGGTCCTTTTCTACCCTTTTCACATGTTAGCCCCTCTGTTTCTATACATAATTATGTTTTCGGTCCCTGGTTTGTTTCATATAAGCCCAGAGAGCCTAGTTTTCTTACAGAAAGGGCCCTGACTTTTGTTTTAATCATAATTTTCATGTTTTAACTCCGTTTTTCGTGTATAATATATCAAAATGATCGTATCAGTGAATAGAACCTTTTTATCAGTGTGTTCTTAGCATATAGCATTGTTTGGTGTACTGTTTTATTTATTTATTGTGTGTTCATGTTTGTGCGTAGATCTCGTGCCTATTTCAACTAAGCAACCTGTCGGAGAAGATCAAGAAGAACCTTTCTTCGAAGAAGAGGATTCCCAGTTTGTAGAGGAAGGCAAGTAGACTTCCCCATCTGCATTTTTCCTCTTTGTCCTAAATAACTGCATATTAAATAATATTTACTTTTATTTGTTGCTATGCATAAATTGATGGGAAAAACCACCTTTTTAAGGACATGACTAGAGCTTTACCCCTATCACCTTGATCAACCCTTTTTAATAAATGTTTTGGGTAGATAATTGCTTAGTTCCTTACATGGGTTGGTTAGAAGTGGTTTTATGATAAAGACTTTCATGCTTAAGTGAGGATGGTTTTGTTTAACGCAAGAACACTAAGATTTAATTGGAATATGGAGAACCACCCAAGAAAACAGTGCAACCACAGTGGCATATGGCTCTGCCCTTAGCTAATTAATTAGGTGTGTGAATGAACTGATGACCTTATCCGAAAGGGGCAGAGGGGGGTCGGGGTTGCAGGGGTATAGCCCGGTCCTTTTGGGGTAGCAGCCTTTGCTAAGGTGCCGATCATTAGGGAGGGTTATGGTCCGCCCTAATCTGTAACTATGCGGGTTGTTGGTCTTTTGCATGCCTTTGTAAAGGCTTCGTAGTGGACCCCTAGCCACTCACCTTGGAAGTAATTAATTAGGTGTGTGAATGAACTGATGACCTTATCCGAAAGGGGCAGAGGGGGGTCGGGGTTGCAGGGGTATAGCCCGGTCCTTTTGGGGTAGCAGCCTTTGCTAAGGTGCCGATCATTAGGGAGGGTTATGGTCCGCCCTAATCTGTAACTATGCGGGTTGTTGGTCTTTTGCATGCCTTTGTAAAGGCTTCGTAGTGGACCCCTAGCCACTCACCTTGGAAGTGTTTAAGGGTCTAGCTAACCCGGGCAACATGGGGAACACGAGCTGTGGGTAAAGTGTACGACCTCTGCAGAGTGAAAACTGATCGATCAGCCGTGCTCACGGTTAAGAGCGGCTTGGACCCTCACTTGACAATTAAACTTGAAGATGAATTCAAATTGTGATTTCTTATGGTTTTGAGATATTGTTATAAATGCTTAATCTTTGGGGTTGGTATAAACTTACATTTAGTAAATAGGCTTGCTAATAAAATTTGATCAACATTAAAATGCCAACCGCTGTAAACCCTTAGCCTATCCTTGACAGCCTTGCATACTTTTCCCCCACTTGCTGAGCTCCAACTATAAGAGTGCTCACCCTTGCTTACCGCTGTTCAGATGAGAACAACGGTGAGGAGTACTTCAGCGACTTCGAGGGGTTCTGAGGCATGCGATCCCCCAATCATGTGCCTGTGGAAGCTGAAGACGAAGTTGATCGTCTAGTTATCGTTCGTTTTATTAGACCTTCGAGTCCACCGTCTGAGTGTAATAATGGATAATGTAATGGTTTAACTCTTGTACGTTTGATTACTGTTTATGATATTACACTCTTTTGTCTATCGTATGTGTGTAAATTGATCCTGGCGCACATATGAGATGCATTTGGTTTCTCATCGGAAATCAGGTGTGACAAACGATTTCTATGTGAGGAAACGACATCGACCCTGGCACCGAGGCACGAAGAAACGGGCGGAATGCCGTTGGGAAGAAACGACAGGTTTCTTGCCCCCTCCAGCCGGATCGACTGCTCCACCGCTGTGATGGCAGCTCCTTCCCGCGCGCGTCCGGCTCTCCCGCGAGCGCCCCGACCTCTCTTCGTCTTTCTTTCTTCTTCCTCCAAACCGAGCACAGGAGCTCTGTCGGCCAAATCCCGGCGACTCACTGCATTGATTCCAAATCAACCAAGCACAGACCTCAGATAGCCCCTGTTCTAGAACCTATACCATCTGAAGGTTACCTCGCAAGTCTCCATGATTTGGTTAGTGTCAAGGTTGAGCACACGATATGCTCTAGAGTGAATCGCATAACCGAGGAAAATACCATCCGAACATCTAGACTCAAACTTATCCAACTTGTCCTTCTTCAGAATGAAACACTTGCAACCAAAGGCTCTAAAGTGACTCACCTTGGGTTGTCGCCCATGCACCAGCTCATAAGAGGTCTTCTTCTTGAAAGCACGAATGAAGATGTGATTTGAGACATAGCAAGCGGTATTGACCTCCTCGGCCCAGAAACGCCTATGAGTCCTATGCTCATCAAGCATCGTCCTGGCCATCTCACAAAGGGTCTGGTTGTTCCTCTCCACTACGCCATTCTGACAAAGCGATGTATGGAGAAGAGTACTGATGATCGAGACCAAGATCACTGCAAAAGGCATCAAAATGAGAGTTCTTGAATTCCGTGCCATTTTCGCTGCGTATAGCTTGAATGGCATCACCATGTCTTTCATTCTTCAACCTCAAGATCAAGTACCGAACAAAGCCAAATGTCTCGCTCTTATCCTCCAAAAAGAAAACCCAAGAGTACCTCGAGAAATCATCAACCACAACAAGAACATACCACTTCGCAACCGCAGAGCGAACACGAGCTGGCCCAACCAAATCCATGTGCAACAGCTCACAAGGTCGCTCGGTCATGACCGTAGTCAGAGGGGCGTGAGTGTTCACGGCTCAAAAGCGCGTCAAGTTTCGATCCGCAAGCGCACGGGTCGGTTGTAGCTCTTCCCTTAGAGTATTCCCCCAAGGTATATCAATCCGTGGATCGACATTGAACTACCTAAGGTCTTCTATCTAGCTAAAGGACCTAATCCCAACATTAGGCATAGATTGCATAAGAGGGTGAACATAAGTGTGTAAGATGAATGATCGCATTCGGTAGCCAAAAGGTAACACGACCAAAGGTAACCGTAGCTTACCGTCTTCTAGTTGCAACTCCGGCCAAGATGGAGATCAATCTAATCTCATACTATGATAAAGAGTTATCTATAAGAACTTTCCCATGGGCGCCCTTGCAAGGTGTGTGTTGACGCCTAAGGTTCCCCAAAACTTTACCTCAAACGCCCACCAAGTGCTCTTACTCGTAGCTCCTCCTCTTGGTGGCTGCGCAACGGCTCCCATGGTACTCGCCATCGATCCTACTCAACATTACACGCTCGTTCAGCCTTTTCCCTCCCACATGCTCTCACCACACGAGGGTAATCACCCACTGACTTCTCATGCACTACTACGATAAATCCGCAAGACAAAGACTAATCACCAAGATTAGATCCAATCTTACTAAAGGCATATGGTAGCTACACATATGAATAAACATAACTCGTAGTAGATCAAAGGAAGGACAAGATTTATATCACCATCGAATGTTGAATGTACAAATGCCTTGATGAATTCAAGGCATGGCTCCGGAACTCCGCCATGGCTTCACCACGCAGGGCCAACCATGACGGCTAGGGCATGGCCTAGGCCATCTCCCAGGCAACTCAAGGACTCACGGCGGTCGTCGGCTCCCTTCGGCGTGTCTCCTTCGATTTGGTGGCTCTCTGATGGATGGATTGATCCAACACCCCCTCTGGGCGCCTAGGGGTTGTATTTATGTCCTTGGGGAGTCTTGAGGCGTTCTCCACCTTGCCTTGCACGAGATCTTGCTTGGGAGAGAGGCAAACTTGGTTTCCATAAAATCAGTCTCGTCCAGATTTTCCTGATTCGCAGCCCTTCCTTCCCGATGTCATATCTCCCACGTCCGGACTCCAAATAATGCAAATTCGGTGTTTAAAATGTATGGCACGAAATTATCTACAACTTTGGTATTCATTGCCTTCCTTGGAAAGGAAGATAAGATCCTCAAATCGGCCTCGGATGATAATCTATCTGATTTCGGACTTGTCGGCGCAGCTGGCATTTCGGGGGGTCATATCTCCTAGCTCCTTGATCCGAATTAGGTTTTATGTATGTTCAAATCGAAGCTCTCGACAAGGCCCACAACTTTGGTATTCAACGTTTTGCAATTAGAGTCCGTTTGGGTCGCCGAATCTGCGTTGGAAGATCATACTGTTCTGGGCTGCGCGAATATCTCCCAAGTTGAGTTGATCTCGTGGGTAAATCTCCAAATCTTATGATGACCTTTAAAGCATTTGGAGTCATGTTCACTTTGAGTCTTGACTTGTACCGGACTTCATTATCTTCTCATAAAGTGCTTCATGAACTTTGCCCGGAAGTGTCCTTTAAGCCCTAAAATCCTGCGTAAACAACATACTCCAAAAACACATGTTCGTGTTGAACTTGTTACATCAAGAGGGTTAATACAGTTAGTTAGGATATCAAATATGTGCAAATGTTGACGGTAAACTCATAGCTAGGTGTACCAAAATCGATCGTCAACATACCCCTATGCTTAAACCTTGCTCGTCCTCGAGCAAGTCCAAGATCTTTGCTTAACTTGGAAATCAGCGTTGCCCTTCAATTTCTTCCCTGCACTTAGTTATACACAACAAGACATATTGCTCTCTCAAGTATTTAGCATTTAAGGTTCAAGTTTTGACCGGCTAATTCATCATGGAAGATAGACTATCATTAAAGAATATGCAACAATAAAACAAATATAGTGCTCTCAAACTTAAGCAAACTTCAAACCTTTACCTTGTTACATCGTGAAGAGTTTTCAAAAAGTTGCACATCTAACATAAGTGAGGTTCTCTTGCAAAAGCTCATGGAAACACTTATCTCGTCAAGTCATTCAAGCCTACACTAGATTATTCTCAACCTATTCTACTCATATATGAAAGTGGAAAGCTTATGTGGAGCTTGGTAGGTAAAAACAATCATAGCAAAACATTATACTTGAAATATTATCAAACTAAGAGAGATCTATTGTAATTACCGAGACTAGTCAAAAAGGCCATGGAAAATAAATGTTGGAAAGAGAGAGATGGAACACACACATTTAGAAAGATGGACATGTGCAAGTGGCAAATGGGTGATCCCGAGGCACGAATGAAGTTCTCGTTATCGGATTACACATGGTTGGAAAAGATTGAGTATGGACTTGTCTTCAAAGCTCTCTAAGATTTAAATGAAAGCTAAAAAGAATTGAGGAGCATTTTTATTTTTCTCTCTTTTGTTTTCTTTTTTTCTTTCCTATTTTTTTTCTTCTCTCTTCTTTTTTTCATTCATCATTCATTTTTTTCTCATTTTTTCTCTTCTTTTTATGCTCCTCCGAACTTTTAAGCAACATAGTACTTGCTATAGCAGTCCTCCCCCATGCTTAAATGATTGCTCGTCCTCGAGTATAGAAGTGAGGGGACCTATGGCTGCTAGAGAAGTACGAAATCCTTGTGTTCCTCTATAAATTTTTCGAAATCTTCAGGGGCATCCTCCATGTCGAAACTCTGCATTTGATGAGTCCCTCCATATGTTATATATCTTGAAATCTTCATCAGAAAATCTTCAGAAAATCCATCAAAAGATCATCCATACTCAATTTGGGTTGTGGTCAAGGAGGTCTGAAGGACCGGAACGGCGAACCAGAGAGGGAGGAGTGAATGGGAGCCGATAAAAATTCTACTCAAGAATTCGGCCTATGAACCCAAATTCACTCGGACACCTTCACAAGCTTCTCTTGCCAAGTCCACGTAGCCACTGGAGTGCTACTGAACCTAGGAGCAAGATCCAACCAACAGCCACTCGAAACACGCAACGGAAAACAACTCGAAACTGCTGCTGGCAACCAAAACCAGTCAGGCCGGTTTCTGAAACCGATCAGACCGATTCTCTGGGACTTAGCCTCTCACAGGCAGGGGAAACCGGTCAGGCCGGTTTGGCAAACCGGTCAGGCCGGTTTTGTCCAGGAAATCCCCAAAAGACCTTGGAGGCCAAAACTGCCCCAAAACACCTCAAGAACCTCTCCACCTTTGAACAAGAAAAGCCATAGCCAGAACAAGACTCTCCTGCTCAAAATCCTCACGACCGCCCACTGGGGCTAAACCGGTCAGACCAGTTTGGGAAACCGGTCAGGCCGGTTTTGCCTGGACAGTGGGGAAGAACTCAGCCCGCGGGAAAAACCTAGCCTTCACCTCGATCGATCTCCCGGTTCGTTCCATGGATTTAAGTGAGACTTTGGGGATAGCTGGGGTACCTCGTGGGCTACCTTTGGCTAGAAGCTCGGTTCCCAAAACCTACTCAATCAAGAGGAATCGGAAGTCAACCCTCAAGAGCACCTTCCCATGGATTCCACCGAAAACCACCAAATTGAAGCCGTTTCGGAGGGTTTGTTGGAGCAAGATCACCAAGCAAAGAGGCACAAGGTCCTCATACGTGACATCCAACAAGAATCCCTCAAAGAAACGCCCCCAAAACTTCCCCACGGAAAATCCAAGAAAAGGCTCCGAAAATCACCAAAAAGGGAAAACGGGAAAGACACATCCAAGCCTTGAGAAACCACGCCGAATCATCTATACATACCAAAGAGGTTCATACAAGGTCTAGCTTGCCGCCCAATCATCCTTCCCTCTCACAAGATCTCACCATGAAGCTCTCAAGCTAGTCCTATGAAAATCCTAAGGAAAATAGGAAGGAAAATAGGAAAACCAAATGAGCTAGGGTTCCAAGAGATGGCTGCCATCCTCTCACCACTTGGGTTATATGGAGGCAAGCCGAAAGACTAAAATACCCCTAAAGCCTAAACTAGGATACACGCCCACCAAGGGCACTTTGGGAATTTGTCTTCGTAGCACCATCGGACGGATGCCCGGCGACCGCACTTCGCTTAGCCTCGACGCAAGCCTTGCGATCCCGACGCGTGTCCTCCGCTTCGAAGCTTCCGGCGCCCTGCGACCCCAAACCGGTCAGACCCGTTTCCCAAACCGGTCAGACCGGTTTTGGCCTGACAGCCACGCCCGGTCTTCAGCCTCGGTTTTGTGGCTCAGCCGAGTAACCCGGTGGTTTTCTGGTGAACCACCGCAAACCTCGCGAACTTGATGTAGCCTCCGCCAATCACCACTCATGACTCGGCTCCCACGAAGTCCCGGCTCGACCTTGGTTTTGAGGCTCAACCAAGAAACCGTCCACTGACTTCATCCTGCTGTTCATGCCACCATGCGGCCCGCACTTGACCCCGCTGGCCACTGGGTCCCTCGAACCAAGCCTACTTGTCTTCTCCACACCTGGAGGCCTCACCGGTGACGACCTTTCGCGCTTGTTCTTCACCTGCTCCAACACCAGTCAAGCCGCAACCTGCACCTGCAATACTTAGCCAAGAATCAGTCCACATAACGTTGTCAATCACTCATCACACCAGGAAGCGACCATCCACCGGTCCTCGAACCACACATGGTCCTCAATCTCCCCCTTGATGAGTGCATTGACAACACACACTTTTGGTAAACAAAGAGAAAAGGAAAAGAAAAGAGACGACTAAAAGAAACTCAAACAAGCGATCGAAAACCAAACAAAGGCAAAGAGCAAGATCACTTTGAAAGAGGAAAGACTCGGTCCCCTTAGGCAAGGGCAACGGCTCGACACAACCGAGTCAAAGACAAGCTCAAGCAAAGAGCACAAACCACCAAAGCATACAAGAGCTCTCCCTGCACATATGCATACTCCCCCTGGACATGTGCCAACCCTGGGCACAAATCGGTTAGACCGGTTTCCCAAACCGGTCAGGCCGGTTCCCAAAACCGGTTAGGCCGGTTTAACTCAGCAGAAACACCCCCCAAAAACCAAAAATGCAAAAGAAATGCACAAGCTCCCCCTTGACTGTTGGGATAGGTTCTATGGATGCAATGCAACTTTTCTCAGCCGTTCTTTCTCCCCCTTGTTGCCAATGCATGAATCAAGGCTCAAATTTGAAATAGATGCAACTAGAGCTTCTCAAATAGACAAAATTCATCACACGATGCTACACATGATCAAATGAGCAAGCTAGATACTCTACAGCATCGTATGAACATCAACTACAAGATCACCAAGTTTCACAGCCATTGGATAAAGCTAAGAGAGAATTGAACATTTTTGCAAAAAATTTCCCTCTCATGAGCAAAGTACTAAACATGAGCAAAACATGTCAAAATGGCAAAGCCACACAAACTTCATGCTAGGACAACCATTCTAAGCATAAGACCATCATAAACACCCACAAACACCTCATGTCATGTCAAAGCCACCGAGCCATGTGCTTACTTCTAAATATGAGACTTCTCATTGGTAAGCAACATGCAACGGTTTAGCACCCAAAAGCAAGTAAATTAAGCATATATGACATGGGAGCACATTTTCCAAGCAATTTACATTTCATTTTCAGATTTGAATTGGTACATGAAATGTCTTTGCGACAAAAAGGAACTTATGCCCCTCCACAAGATGAAGCATGGGGGCTAAACATTCATGATGGCAAATGAGCCTTTGGCCCCATATGATCAAAATAAGCTATCCAACCACAAATTAAGCATAGCCAAGCCACAATAACATGTCAAGATCATATAAAGGCATTTACTCACAAGAGAGCATACATATGACGTTTTTCAAAAACATAGCTATCAACCATGGACATAGATCAAGATCATCAAGAGCTAAGCCACACTAAGCCATATCATACCAAACTAGCTCACAAGATCATATATAGCATAGCATGGTGAATAATGTATATAAGAGAAGCTTTTCCTACACAATGCATATGATACAAAATGCATACAACCTAAGATACAAAGATGCCTATACATCATGTTACACATGCCATGCAAGATGCAAGAAATGCACAAAGGGAACTATACATATGCTACAAAGGAGCTCCCACACACCCAACTCAAGAAATCAAACAAACACCAAGCTCCCCCCGCAAACGAGTGAAAGTTGCCTGATCTAGGGGTTTGGTGAAAATATCGGCTAGCTGGTCATGTGTGGGTACATGGATCAAAGCGATTTTTCCTTTCTCTACGTTGTCTCTTAGAAAATGATACCTCACTTCTATGTGCTTGGTTTTGGAATGGAGCACTGGGTTCTTTGCAATGCTTATGGCACTTGTGCTATCACATTGAAGTGGGACATGAGTATACTCATCACCAAAGTCACTCATGGTGTATGTGATCCAAAGGAGCTGAGAGCAACAATTAGCTGCGGCCACATACTCTGCCTCGGTAGTGGATTGAGCAACACTCGACTATTTGCGGGAAGACCAAGACACCAAAGAAGAACCCAAGAACTGGCAAGTCCCAGAAGTGGACTTCCTATCCAACCGACACCCGGCAAAATCTGCGTCTGAAAATCCATGAAGAGCCAAAGAAGAAGACGCGGAGTACCAAAGACCAAAGTCGGGAGTATGTCGCAAATACCTGAATATGCGCTTGACTGCTTGCTGATGCGAAGTCCTCGGAGACGCTTGAAAATGAGCGCACAGACATACCGAGAATTCGATGTCCGGCCTCGTCACCGTCAAGTAGAGGAGTGACCCGATCATGCTCCGGTACTCCTTCTGGTCCACGTGTTCACCTTCCTCGTCCGCATCAAGAGCTGTAGTCGTACTCATAGGCGTCGCCATGGCCTTGGAGTCCTCCATCTTGAACTTCCTCACAATGTCCTTGGTGTACTTAGCTTGGTGCACAAATGTTCCTTCCTTTGATTGCTTGATTTGTAGCCCGAGGAAGAACTGCAACTCGCCCATCTTGCTCATCTCAAATTCCCTGCTCATGTCTTCTGCAAACCTTGCAACAAGAGAGTTAGACGAGCCACCAAAGACAATATCATCCACGTATACCTGCATAATCAGGATATCTCTGCCCTGCCTGAGGAGAAACAAGGTCTGATCGACCTTCCCCATCTCAAACCCTCTCTCAAACAGAAACCCCCTCAACCTACCATACCAAGCTCTAGGCGCCTGCTTCAACCCATACAGCACCTTCCTCAACTTGTACACCCGGTGGGGTACTTCTCACTCTCAAACCCCGGTGGTTGCCTCACATACACCTCTTCCTCCAACACACCGTTCAGGAAAGCACTCTTCACATCCATCTGGTACAACTTGAACCCTTTAGCCACGGAAAAGGCTAGAAGGATCCTGATCGCCTCCAAATGAGCTACAGGAGCGAAAGTCTCCTCGTAGTCGATCCCCTCTTTCTGACTGTACCCCTGAGCAACAAGTCTTGACTTGTTCCTCACCACTTCTCCTTTCGCTCCCTCTTTATTTTTCCACACCCATTTTGTCCCAATCGGCTTACACCCTGGAGGAGGGTTAACCAACACCCAAACTTGGTTCCTCTCAAAATTCTCCAACTCCTCATGCATCAAATTAACCCAATTATGATCAGATAGCGCGTGTCCAATGTCTTTGGGCTCAAAGGTGGCAACAAAAGCAGCATGAGCGAAATGAGAATTGTTCCGAACCCTCGACCGTGTAGTGCGTTCATTCATGTCGCCGATGATTCTCGAAGCTGGGTGATCCACTTGCACTCGCAGGGGAGGTTCTCGCCTTGATGCTACCTCCCCCTCAATAGCAGCTTCGCCTTGATCTGGGTTTGTCGTTGTAGGTGTGGGAGAGGGCCCGTTCTCGATCGTCGTCGAAGTAGTAGGTACATATTCAGCCGCGGGCACCACACCGCCATCTTCATCATCTCCATGTTCATGCTCCTCCTCCTGAAAGATCTCCTCGCCAAGTTTGTCGTCACCTGCATACTCAAAAACAAGCTGACTACGTGGCTGTGTATCGTCAAAGGTCACCTCACAAGTCTCCACGATTTGGTTAGTTTCAAGATTGAGCACACGAAATGCTCTAGAATGAGATGCGTAACCAAAGAAAATGCCATCGACAGACCTAGCCTCAAACTTGTCCAACTTCTTCCCTTTCTTCAGAATGAAGCATTTACAACCAAAGACATGGAAGTGACTCACCTTGGGTGTGCGACCGTGCATCAACTCGTAACAGGTTTTCTTCTTGTGAACCCTGAGGTAGATCCTGTTCGATACATAGCACGCGGTATTGACCGCCTCAGCCCAGAACCTTCTCGGAGTCCTATGCTCGTCGAGCATCGTCCGAGCCATCTCGCACAAGGTCCTATTTTTCCTTTCCACCACGCCATTCTGGGGAGGCGTATACGGACTCGAAAACTAGTGTTCAAGACCCAAGTCATGGCAAAAGGTTTCGAAGCGAGAGTTTTTGAATTCCGAGCCATTGTCACTGCGGATCGCTCGTATGGCATCTCCGTGCCTCTCGTTTCTTAACCTCAAGACAAGATCTCGAACAAAACCAAACGTCTCCCCTTTCTCCTCAAGAAAGTACACCCACGCATACCTAGAGTAGTCGTCCACCACAACAAGGACATACCACTTCCTACCCGCAGATCGCACACGAGCTGGGCCAACAAGGTCCATATGGAGCAACTCGCATGGACGCTCAGTCATCACATCGGTGAGAGGCGGGTGAGAAGAGGCTACTATCTTGGCATGCCTACACGGCGCACAAACCAACTCTTTCTCAAACCTCAACCGTAGCAATCCTCAGACCAAATTGAGTTTACTCAAGCGAGACAAAAGATCAAAGCTCAAGTGACCCAACTTCCTATGCCACTTCCACAACTCACTCAAAGAACCAGCCAAAAAGCAACGCTCCACACCAGAAGACTGAGAGAAATCAGCTCGGAACACTTGACCCTCGGGAACGACCATGCAAACAAGGTCCCCTCGAGAATCTAAAATCCGAGAACCACCAGGCCGAAACAACACCTCAAAGCCCTCATCCAAAAGCTGGGACACGGAAAGCAAATTGAACCCGAGCGATTGAACAAGAGCAACACGCCTGAGAGTGACCTTGTCACTTACCTTGATCTCACCTTTTGATAGCACACGCCCTCGGCCATTGTCCCCAAAGGTGATGTATGTCTTGGACACCACCGGGACGAGACTTGAGAACCACCCCTTGTCTCCGGTCATATGCCTCGAGCAACCGGAGTCAATCAACCAAACGTTCCTCAAGTCTCCCATCTGAAATTCAAAAGCGAGCACGTGAGTGAACAAATGACTCTGCACTGGGGTTAGTACCAAACGAGTAAAACCAGTGCCGAGCCATTTGCTCCAAAGTGGGGTTAGCACAAACCAAATCATCACTCCTATCAAAGCTATCACCACGAAAGCCACCACGGGAACCACCATTAGGGAACCACCCCTGTCTCGCTGGAGAAGGACGAAAATCACGAAAGGAAGACCGTGGACCGTTCCTCCTCTCCATCTCAAAGCTACGACTCCTCCCACCATCGTATTGAGCACGAGGTGGAGAACGTCTAGCAAACTGACCACCACCAGACTCTCCATGCCAAACAACTAGACCACGACCAAAGAACCTGAACCGAGCCTCATCCCGAGCACGAAAACCAAACTGGTCACCCCGCTGTCTCCAAACCGGTCTGACTGATTCTGGAACTGGTCTGACCGGTTTCGCAGTCCGATCAGCCCAAACCGGTCTGACCGGTTTCCAAACCGGTCTGGCCGATTTAACTCCTCCAGCAGGGTTCCTTCCACCCAAAGCACTCTTTTCTCCCCAAGCCGGAACTGTGCGAACAATGGCCTTACCCCTAGGCAGTGGCATACGAGACTCAGGCACACCATGAGATGGGTTGTACCTGTCCTTATTTGCCCACTCCTTTGCCATTCTCTCCTCTTGCTTCTTCTTGAAGCAAAACTCCCCTTTGTGACCATCTCTCCCACAATAGTCACAATGAAACCATATTGGTTTTGGCTTTGGTATTGGTTGGGGTTGCTCACTCGGTTTCTCCTCACTTGCCTTCTCACCCTTCTTCTCTCCAATCTCACTCTCCTTGGAGCTCACAAACTTCACCGGTCTTTGGAAATCATTTGTTGGGCGAGGATATATGGGTGGATCTGGAGTAGTGTCAAGTTTGTTTCTGAGATGGTTAGGCTTGGGCTCAAACTTGTTCTTGTGTCTGTTTAGTGGTGGAATAGGGATCTCACGAACTCTCTCAACTCCCTCACCACTGTTTTCTCCAAGCTTGTCAGCCCCAAGTGCCTGACCATCATAGCGTTTAAAAGCCGCTATCATGATACCAAGCTGAGGCTCCTGACCCGACAACCAAATCATACATTTCCTCAGCTCATCATTCTCATCCTGCAAGCGATCAACATAATGCGCAAGCTCCAAATTCTTAACCGCATGTGAGAGCCAGGTGTGGTTCGAGGATCGGTGGATGGTCGCTTCTTGGTGTGATGAGTGATTGACAACGTGGTGTGGACTGATTCTTGGCTAAGTATTGCAGGTGCAGGTTGCGGCTTGACTGGTGCAGGTGCAGGTGAAGAACAAGCGCGAAAGGTCGTTGCCGGTGAGGCCTCCAGGGGTGGAGAAGACAAGTAGGCTTGGTTCGAGGGACCCGGTGGCCAGCGGGGTCAAGTGCGGGCCGCATGGTGGTAAGAACAGCAGGATGAAGTCATAGACGGTTTCTTGGTTGAGCCTCAAAACCAAGGTCGAGTCGGGACTACGTGGGAGCCGAGTCATGAGTGGTGATTGACGGAGGCTACACCGAGTTCGCGGGGTTTGCAGTGGTTCACCAGAAAAGACTGGGTTACTCGGTTGAGCCACAAAACCGAGGCCGAAGACTCGACGAGGAGGTGCGGCCACCCAGGCCGGTTCAACCGCCCAGGAGGGGCGATCAGACCACCTGGGCCGGTCTAACCGCCCAAGGGGGGCGGTCTGACCGCCCGGGTCGCTGCCGTCGAGAAGCTTCGAAGCGGAGGACACGCGTCGGGATCGCAAGGCTTGCGTCGAGGCTAAGCAAGGTTGCGGTCGCTGGGCATCCGTCCGATGGAGAAAATCTGAAGACTTCCAAATTCGCCCTTGAGGGGCATGTATCCCTAGTTATCTAGTAAGGGTAGTTTAGTCTTTTGGGTGCCTCCATATAAACACTTGAGGGGATGGATGGCAGCCAACTCTTGGAACCCTAGCTCATTTGTTTTCTCATTTTCGTTCTTATTTTCCTCTAGTTTCCTAGGACTAGCTTGAGAGCTTCATGTGAGATCTAGAGAGAGGGATGGATGTATGGGTGGCAAGCTAGACCTTGTATGAACCTTCATGGTATGTATAGATGATTCGGCGTGGTTCCTCAAGGTCTTGTGTTGCCTTTCCCGTTCTCCTTTTTGGTGATTTTCGGAGCTCTTTCTTGTGATTTTCTTGGCGGAGTTTTGAGGGTGATTTCTTGCAGGATTCTTGTTGGGTGTCACGTATGAGGACCTTGTGCCTCTTTGGCTGGTGACTTTGCCCCAAGAACCCCCTTGAATCGACCTCGATTTGGTGGTTTTTCGAGTTGCTCGAGTTCTTGACCTAGAGGGCCTAAATCCACGATTCCCTTTGATTGTGAGCGTTTCGGTTCGATTCCTTTGAGGGAGAGGTTGCCCAGGAGGTAACCCAGCTATCCCCAAAGTTTCGCCGCAATCTGTGGGGTGAATCGGGAGATCGGGTGATAGGAAGTTGAGGGTTGACCCGCGGCCAGATTTTCTGAGTAGGGCGGTCTAACCGCCATAGGGGGGCGGTCTAACCGCCCTGGGTCTTCCAGGTGAAGGTTTGGATTTTCCCAGGTTTTCCTCTGTGAGTTTGTTCGCCTTGATCAGAGGAGTCTTCTGGTGAAATCTTGGGTCGTTTCGGTGCTGTTTGCTAGGAGTTCTTGCCTTGAGTTCGTTGCTGGGTACAGGAGGTTAGACCGCCCGTGGTAGCCGGTCTAACCGCCCCTAGGCCCCTGGGTGAAGTTTTGGTTTTCGCCAAGATTTCCTGGTAGCTAGCTTAGCCTTGACCAGAGATTTCTGTTGGTGAAACTGTGGTGTGTTTTGGTGCTCGGAAGAGGTGTTTCGGAGGATTTTCCGGTTACCAGGTGGAGGCGGTCTAACCGCCCCCCATACCCGGTCTGACCGCCCCCTCCAGACAGCCGGCTCCCGAATCGTTTCCGCTGCCGTGTGCATGTAGGAGTTGAGGCTGCTGGTAGTGTTTGTTCCTAGGACCAGTAGCACTTCAGTGGCTACGTGGTTTTGGCAAACGGAAGGTTGCGTGCGGAGCGTGTGATTTTGGGTGTTCGACCGAGTTCATCTTGTTTGGGCAGTCATTCCATTCGAGAAGAATTTTTATCGGCTCCCATTCACTCCCCCCTCTCTGGTCGCCTAATCGATCCATCAGCATGCAATTCACAAGTAGAGCAAGAAGTGGGAATAGGCTCTTTCAACTTAGCCTCAAGCTAAACAGTGTAAGCATGCATCTCATCAATCTTTCCATGCAAAACAGGGCAAGAAGTGCAGGCACCTAGCAAAGCAGGTCTAGACTTAAGCTCAGCCACTTCAACCCTAAGCGTATCTAGTTCATCACAAGTGGAAGCATGCTTATCCTTGAGACTAGTAAGATCAACTAGGTACACAGAGCAATCAACACAATCAACATCATCAGAAACCACAGGAGAAGCCTTAAGCGAATCAATCTCAAGCTTAGCATCTAGGTTCTGGGTTTCTAGCTCAGCCACACGGTTCCTAGCATCTTCTAGTGAGGCCCTAAGGTCTTTCCTCATCTTCTTGGCCTCTCTAAGCATGTCATCACGATTATCAAGCAACTTGCCAAGACACTCGTTCTCCTCTCGCAAGAAGGGAAGCTCGTCACGTACCTCATCCTCGGAGTCGGAGTCTGAGTCGCTCTGGTAACTCTTCTTGCTACCGGAGCTACGAGCCATGCCGCAGAAGCCATCTCGTGAGAAGCAACTCAGCCCGCTCAAGTTCCTGGATGACTTCTTGTTCTTGCGCCGATCACCTTCGTCTTCACTGCTACTCGAGCTCGAGGAAGAGTAGGCGGAGCTGGAGTCGACGTCGCTCGCTCCGACCATCGCTCGGGCCTTCCTGCCGCGGCCGTCCTTCTTCCTCGACATTCGCTCGTCCTTGTGCTTGTTATTGTGCTTGTGATCGCGCCTCGATCGGTACTTGGGGTCCTTGCTCGACCGGTGCTTGTAGCCGTCCTTGTAGCCGTCCTTGTACTCCGTCTTCTCCGGGCAGTCGGCGACGAAGTGTCCTGGCTTGCCGAACTGAAAGCGCGTCCGTGCTGTCCTCCTCGTGTTCACCCGGTTCTCGTGTAACCTCTCGAACCGCCTGGTCAGCAATGCCAGCTCGTCCTCTCCAAGCATGTCGAACTCCTCATCTGGCAAAGACATCAAAGAAGACAGAGAGTACATCCTGGAAGATGCGTTAGCGTTAGACTTAGCTCCTTTCCCACCGATGCAGTCAGGCTCTCAATCTTGGCTATCATACCACGGTCCAACTCAGCCGACTTGAGCTTCGAGAACAGCTCGTTCACGGTCAAGGTGTCATACTTCTCGGACTCAAGGATAGCTTCAACCTTCCTGTCCCATACGGTACGATCCAACGAGTGCAAGAGCTTCACGGCTCTATCATGATCATCGTATGGGAGCACGGCCACATTGGCTCTCATGTTGTTCACCATGACTGTAAAACGCTGGAAAAGGGCATCGACGGACTCGCCGGGGAGATGAGTGAAGTTCTCGTACTCTCTTCGGTAAGTCGCGTACATCCGAGCCTGAACCTGAGCATTCCCAGCATGAGCATCCTTCAACTGCTCCCAAATCCTACAAGCTAAGTCCTCTGTCTGAACCCGATCGAATTCGCGCTGACACAGAGCACGAAACAAGTAGTCGACCGCCTTGTTGTTGGCGTCGAACATATCCCTCGATCCTGGAGCAAGGAAGTTCATCGGATGAACATAAGTTGTGTTCACCGTAACGTCCCAAAGGATCTGACCCTTTCCGCAGAGGAACGCTGCCATCCGCCTCTGCCACATCTGGTAGTTCTTCCCATCGAAGTGCGGAGGACCCGAACCCCGTTCCTGGTACACCATCTTTGGATCTTAGACTGGTAAGAGTCAATGAAGACCCGAACCGGCTCTGATACCACTTGAAGGACCGGAACGGCGAACCAGAGAGGGGGGAGTGAATGGGAGCCGATAAAAATTCTACTCAAGAATTCGGCCTATGAACCCAAATTCACTCGGACACCTCCACAAGCTTCTCTTGCCAAGTCCACGTAGCCACTAGAGTGCTACTAAACCTAGGAGCAAGATCCAACCAACAGCCACTCGAAACACACAGCGGAAAACAACTCGAAACTGCTGCTAGCAACCAAAACCGGTCAGGCCGGTTTCTGAAACCGGTCAGACCGATTCTCTGGGACTTAGCCTCTCACAGGCAGGGGAAACCGGTCAGGCCGGTTTGGCAAACCGGTCAGGCCGGTTTTGTCCAGGAAATCCCCAAAAGACCTTCGAGGCCAAAACTGCCCCAAAACACCTCAAGAACCTCTCCACCTTTGAACAAGAAAAGCCATAGCCAGAACAAGACTCTCCTGCTCAAAATCCTCACGACCGCCCACTGGGGCTAAACCGGTCAAACCGGTTTGGGAAACCGGTCAGGCCGGTTTTGCCTAGACAGTCGGGAAGAACTCAGCCCGCGGGAAAAACCTAGCCTTCACCTCGATCGATCTCCCGGTTCGTTCCACGGATTTAAGTGAGACTTTGGGGATAGCTGGGGTACCTCGTGGGCTACCTTTGCCTAGAAGCTCGGTCCCCAAAACCTACTCAATCAAGAGGAATCAGAAGTCAACCCTCAAGAGCACCTTCCCATGGATTCCACCGAAAACCACCAAATTGAAGCCGTTTCGGAGGGTTTGTTGGAGCAAGATCACCAAGCAAAGAGGCACAAGGTCCTCATACGTGACATCCAACAAGAATCCCTCAAAGAAACGCCCCCAAAACTTCCCCACGGAAAATCCAAGAAAAGGCTCCGAAAATCACCAAAAAGGGAAAACAGGAAAGACACATCCAAGCCTTGAGGAACCATGCCGAATCATCTATACATACCAAAGAGGTTCATACAAGGTCTAGCTTGCCGCCTGATCATCCTTCCCTCTCACAAGATCTCACCATGAAGCTCTCAAGCTAGTCCTATGAAAATCCTTAGGAAAATAGGAAGGAAAATAGGAAAACCAAATGAGCTAGGGTTCCAAGAGATGGCTTCCATCCTCTCACCACTTGGGTTATATGGAGGCAAGCCGAAAGAGTAAAATACCCCTAAAGCCTAAACTAGGATACACGCCCACCAAGGGCACTTTGGGAATTTGTCTTCGTAGCACCATCGGACGGATGCCCGGCAACCGCACTTCGCTTAGCCTCGACGCAAGCCTTGCAATCCCGACGCGTGTCCTCCGCTTCGAAGCTTCCGGCGCCCTGCGACCCCAAAGCGGTCAGACCGGTTTCCCAAACTGGTCAGACCGGTTTTGGCCTGACAGCCACGCCCGGTCTTCAGCCTCGGTTTTGTGGCTCAGCCGAGTAACCCGGTGGTTTTCTGGTGAACCACCGCAAACCCCGCGAACTTGATGTAGCCTCTGCCAATCACCACTCATGACTTGGCTCCCACGAAGTCCCGGCTCGACCTTGGTTTTGAGGCTCAACCAAGAAACCGTCCACCGACTTCATCCTGCTGTTCATGCCACCATGCGGCCCGCACTTGACCCCGCTGGCCACCGGGTCCCTCGAACCAAGCCTACTTGTCTTCTCCACACCTGGAGGCCTCATCGGCGACGACCTTTCGCGCTTGTTCTTCACCTGCACCAACACCAGTCAAGCCGCAACCTGCACCTGCAATACTTAGCCAAGAATCAGTCCACACAACGTTGTCAATCACTCATCACACCAGGAAGCGACCATCCACAGGTCCTCGAACCACTAATGGTCCTCAAGGTCATCACAAAAAGATGTTTTGGGTTTAGGGTGGATGCCCAGCGAAGTTTGTGAAATTTCCAGTGTCGAAACTCACAATGCATAGACAAGGATGGCTAGCATGAAAAAGATACGCAAAGGAATGACCTGCTTCTTAGTCTCGTACCATAGAAATCAATCCTAACCCAATTCATCAAGATATAAGTTTGCAAACTAAAGGTTATAACATGAAAGTACTTGTGTGTGTATAGGCTTTGGTAGGTAGAGCCTTGCAAGAGATTCACAAATGTAGATAGCATAATGATTTTAAATAAAACAAGTACAAGGCATAGGTCATCGATAAACTTAAATCAAAGAGCAAGATAGAGTACGTGGGTCTAAATATTAGTCATTTAACCTCCACAAATTAAAGAGCTGGTATTTAATCAATTTAAGTTCATTTTAATAGAGAGCAAAAAGTCAAGTCATATACAACATCATGCAAGTAAAACAAAGTGGCAACTTTCATCACTTTTCCATAAGCAAAACATACAAATGATATCATCGTTGTAAGCTCAACATTGATGGTGATTTATTTATTGAAGAATAAAACTAACAAAACTAGGTTGTCCTCCTAGTAGCCATGTTATTGGTCGAGAGACAAATACAAAGGTTGTTTATGGTTGAAGGCATATATGTACAAGCATTTAGAAAGAGATGAACTAAGATAAAGTTGAGGAAGAGTTACCATCCCTTTTTGATGCTCAGAATGAAGTGTAGCGTACCCTCCCCCATGCTTAACCATTGTGCTAGCATGGAAAAAGAATGATGAGCATCTTGTGGTGAAGGTGATCCTTGTACTCCACGTGGCCTTATCCTTTTCGTCTCACAAATCCTCCCCCGTGCTTAGCATGTGCTAAGCGTGGAAGAAGTTGAATGCTCATAATTCTATTGCCACATGTTTGAAAAATCATATTCACTCCTCTTTGCCTTTGTTACCTCAATTGTCCTCCAACTTGTTCTTATTATCACCAAGCCATGGTTCCAATCCTTTCTCATACCATCATCACCAACTTCCTTGTCGCTCTTGTTGCTGCCTTATCTTCCACAGATTTTTCTTCTATTTCAGAATAGAAAATGTACTTAAATACCACTCCTAATTAAAGTTCATGAAATTATCTTTCCAACGAGCCATCATTCGCATGAAACGGGTTCCGAACAAGAGAGTTGTGCCTATTTTACTCCGGCGATGCAATCTGTCCAAAGCTGATTTCAGACTGCGCAGCGCGCAATGTTTCTGCTATATCTCCTTGTACGTGTCTTCAAAATTGATGATCCTTGATGTGTTGGAGAGAGGGTTTGAAGTAGCTTCTGAATATTAACTTTTCTTCCATTGTACATCTCTGAACATGTGCTCAAACTTAGTGGAAACAGCGACTTCCCTCTCAAGCCTTATAGACGACTAACAATCTTGATTGCAATTGGTCAAGAACTCATGGGAACACTTCGTCATGCCTGCAAAACAAATCAAATGCACATTCTACCCCGGGTGATGGTCGGGAGTAGAAACAATTGCCAACAAACCAAATACATTCCTAAGATCTTAACTTGTGGCATAGCGTACCTAGTAAAAAGAAAAGAGAACCTAATGAGTGTATGTGCGTGTAGGTGAAAAAAATGCAAATGAAAGGAAGGGATAAAAATAATGACAATGTTTGCACCAAATTCTAAACACCATGTTTACAACTAGATTGCTTTATTTCTATATAACCATAAAGATTTAACTAATGTCAAAACACCATGTTCATTTCAAGGTTAATAATTCTTCATGCCGCAAGAAAATTAAAGCGCATTGCAAAGTTTATAAATCAACCTAATGCAATATAAAACAACAAGGGTTATAAAACTCAAATGATGATTGTCTGCAATCAAGTTTAAACACCATGTTTACACAAGATTACAAAAGAAAATGCCTTGCGCTAGGCACTATCATGGAAATAAAGCATTCATCAAAATTTTTTATGAAAAAGCCAAGCTAACCTATGCATAATGGAACAAAGGTGTTGATGTGAAATGCAAATGCAATGCAAGGTGGAGAACAAAGTGGTATGAAGTGCAACATGAGGTGAATGAACAAAATGATATGGCATGGTATTGTGATCTAAACAAAAATGAAAGTTATTCTAGGTTTGCTAGCCACAAGTCTAGAAACAAAGGGGGTGTGTTGTCCTTCATATTTCTCTCTAAAAAGACAAAAAGAAAAAGACTTTAAACACTAATAAGCACACAAAAAGGGTCTATAGGTTTTCCGAGATCAAGCTACAAAGTGCTCCCTCAATATCTTTTAAAGCATACAACATGTGGTCGTGATATTTATTAGAGCAAATGTACAATGTTACTTGAAGTTTTCAAATAAAGAGCACAATATAGATCGTCATCTTAATAATATAGATAAAAGAAAAGATCAGGTTTCCTCCTGCAAAGCGCTTCATTTAAAGTCATAGAGCTCGACTTTCTCACATACCTTTTTATTGTCGTGAAGCCATGGGTCTTTGTGCGAGAATTCGAATTGTCCATGCAGCTTGTATTGATGTCACCCTTCGTAATCCATCGTGGTTCGCTCTTGACATCTTCATGTGTTGAATGTTGTCACTCATGCCTTAATTTGCCAACATCCTAGAGGCCTTATTTTGTCCCAAGCTTCTGAAATTCAATCATGTACGCTTGACGAAACCACAGCCCAAGCTCCTCTCCATTGTTGTCGTCCTTATCTCTTTCACCTTATCCTCGTCATGTTGTTTTTGCATCTTTCTTCATGGATTTTCCCCTGCGTCCAGAATGGAACCTATACAAAAATATAGTTCTATTGAAAAGTTTATAAAATTACCTCTCCAACGAGTGGTCATTCGTCTTAAACGGAGCTCGGAGAAAGAAATTATACCCGTTTTACTTTAGCACTGCGTGCTGTCCAGAGAATTTCAGAACGCACGACCTTCGGTGTTTTGGCCATAACTGCTTGTAGGAATCTCCGATTGTCTTAGTGTTTGATTCGTTGGAACCAGAATTTCATGGGCATCTTAATATCCAAAGATATTCTATTGCTTTCTTCAGAGGCCTTGCAGAATTTAGATGCAATTGGTACCCTTCTTGTGAATTGATCCGGAGATGTTGATGACCTTGACCTTGTTGTCTTCGAGCATCGTGTTGTGCATCTCTAGGCTTCAACTTCATCACACTGATCCACCAGCAAGTATCATGGCTCCAATGATGTATCTCCTTCATTGCCCTTGCATTACCCGGGGTGTCGGGGTCATAGGGGGCTCAAGGCTCTCTAATCTCCTCCTACATCGTCATCGCCTTCTCTATTGTTTGCTGCTGCATCTTCTTCATTGAATTTCTATTTATCCTGTGCAGAACATGTACCAAGCTTCTACTCCATTGATTTGAGCATCAAATTCCCTTTTCAACGAGTGCTCACTCACTCCAAACGGACTCCGGATGAAAGAGCTATGCTCATATTACTCCGGCACTACAATCTGTCCTGATGAATTTCAGAATGTGTAGCGTTGAAAGATTTTACCTTAACTCTTTGTATCGATGTCCGAAATTGACGATTTTTGATGCGTTGGAAAGAAGACTTGATGGAGCTCGATAATCTTCAATCTTCCTCCATGGTACCTCTCTAATTATGGGTGAAAAACTTGGTCATAACAGCAACTCTCCAGAGATGTTGACGATCGGACGTCACGACTTGTTCGGGGCTTGATTCATCATCTATATCTTGGACAAAGAAATCTCCAAGGGACATTTGTCAAAATCAATTGACATGGTGACATACCTTTTTTATTTTTACTTGTTTTGAGTGTGGGCTCGATAGCGGATGTTGGGCCACTAACAAAAGTTAGCACCTACCACTAAAGAGTAAATCTTCATGTAGCCATCAACTTGGTTGAGTGAGGTTGGACTTGTCGAAGTCCAAATGTTGAGAACTTCCCGATCGCTTTGTGTCTAGGGTTTTACCTGCATTCATGGATGCAAATAAGAAACACAGGATATATGCAATAATAAAATTAGGGTTAGTCCAATAAGATAGATAAGTCACCCTAGGGTTCGAGTTGCCGATCCCCGGCAACGGCGCCAGAAAAGCTTGTTGACGGCTCAAAAGCGCGTCAAGTTTCGATCCGCAAGCGCACGGGTCGGTTGTAGCTCTTCCCTTAGAGTATTCCCCAAGGTTTATCAATTCGTGGATCGACATTGAACTACCTAAGGTCTTCTATCTAGCTAAAGGACCTAATCCCAACATTAGGCATAGATTGCATAAGAGGGTGAACATAAGTGTGTAAGATGAATGATCGCATTCGGTAGCCAAAAGGTAACACGACCAAAGGTAACCGTAGCCTACCGTCTTCTAGTTGCAACTCTGGCCAAGATGGAGATCAATCTAATCTCATACTATGATAAAGAGTTATCTCTAAGAACTTTCCCATGGGCGCCCTTGCAAGGTGCGTGTTGACGCCTAAGGTTCCCCAAAGCTTTACCTCAAATGCCCACCAAGTGCTCTTACTCGTAGCTCCTCTTGGTGGCCGCGCAACGGCTCCCATCTTCTTCTTGTACCCACTACTCTTTTTTGGCCTTCTCTCGCCTTTGTCCTTGCACTTGTCCTTGTAGTCATTCCGGGAGCGGTGCTTGTTGTAGTCGTGCTTGGGCTTGCCCTTGTAGTCGTTCTTGATCTCCATGGCTTCAGGGCATTCGACGATGAAGTGTCCATGCTTCCCGCACCAATAGCACATCCCCGAGCTCCGCCTTGCATTCTTGTGGTTCTCGTACATCCGCCAAAACCTCTTGCTCAACAAGGCGTGATCATCCTCACTCAGCACCTCAAAGTCCTCATCTGGCAAGGACACAAGACAAGACAAAGAAAAACCAACAGAGTTAGCATTAGTCCTCGATCCTGAGACAAGAGCCAAACTATGAGGATTAGTGGGGCTCTCGCTCTTGGCTCTCAAGCCACGATCAACCTCTGAAGACCTGAGCTTGGAGAATAGCTCATCAAGTGATAGCGTATCATACACGCTCGACTCCTCAATGGCCTCGACCTTGGCACTCGACACAGACCTATCCATGGCGTGCAAAAGCTTGATAGCTTGGTCATGATCCGTGTATGGGAGTACTGTCACATTGGCCCTCATGTTGTTGACTACGCTGGTGAAGCGTTGAAACATAGCATTGGTCGACTCACCGGGGAGATGATTGAAGTTCTCGTACTCTCTCCGGTAAGTGGAAAACAAACAGGCTTGCACCTGGGCATTGCCAACATGAGCATTCCTGAGCTTAAGCCATATCTTTCCGGCCACATTCTCTCCGTACACTCGCTCAAACTCTGAGGCATATAGAGCACAGAACAAGTAATCAACGGGCTTGCTATTGGCCTCACACATGTCCCGCGATCCTGGAAGCAGAAAACTATCCGTGGGGCCTGGGTGGACTGTCCGCAAGTGCCTTGCGGACTGTCCGCTAAAGCTAACAGAACCTCCAGAGACGCACCTCGAAAAATCGGACTGTCCGTGCAAGCACCGCGGACTGTCCGCACCTTCACAGACTGTCCGCCACTTCAGTTCGGACCGTCCGCAAACTCCGTGTAACCAAAACCACTTGTGGCACCGGATCAAAACACGAACTCGGAAGAACACGTGAAGAACACGAAGAACACCTGCGCTGAACCAAGGCTCGCGGACTGTCCGCAAGAAGCCCGCGGACTGTCCACAAGGCACGAACAGAGCAGAAAACAGCCCGACCCACGAGGTCAACTCCGCCTTTCCATCACCGGATCTCCCAAATGGCTTGAGCTCTTCAGACAAGATTTTTGGGAGATGTGAAGCGTCACTAGATGAAGCTATGCCCCAAAAATCTCGACCTCTAACTCCCTAAATCACCAGGAATCGCGGATCACACGAACCACCACCATGAACTTGGGCTCCGACCAAAAACTCACGAATCAAAGGTGTTTCCTGGCGTTTGAGGGGTCAAGATCACTCACAAAGATTCGCAAGTCATCCACCCATGATCCCCTCAAAGAAATCCGAGAGAAAACGCCCTCAAATCCACGAATCGAGCGAAGAACGAAACTCCCCAAAAATAGCCCCGAAAATGACACAAAAATCACCACAACGCCGAATGCTTCCATACATCCCGAGGTCAGAGTCTATACCAGAATCTAGCCTAAGGAATACAGAGGAAAAGAAGTAGTCCAGAGCGATCTACCGGGGGAGGAAACCCTAGAGTCCAAGAGAGAGAGATGCCATCCACCTCTCCGCTATTTATACGAGGTTCACCGGAGGAGGCAAATGACCACGCTACCCTTACAACTCAAATAGAAGATACACACCCCTCAGGGGCAATATGGTCTAGTCTTCATCGAGCGGACACGCTTCCACCACGATCTTGCTTAGCATCGACGCAAACCCCACGATCACACCACGTGCCTCCCGCCTCGAAGCTTCCCGACGCTCCCAGATCACCGTCTCTGTCGCATCAGGCCTCCGGACTGGTTTTGTGGCCCAAACCAAGAAACCGTCGATTGATGCTTTTGTGGGCAAACCAACAAACCCCACGTGCAAGCTTCGGCCTCGATCCGCTACCTTGCACCGGCCCATGTTCACGACTTCAGCCTACTAGTCTTGCACCGCACGGCTCGCACTTGACCCCATCGGCCACCGGGTCCATCGAACCAAGCCTACTTGCCTCTCCATCACCCGGAGGCCGCCACGGCTAAGGCCTTTCGCGCTTGTTCTTTACCTACACCAACACGAGTCAAGCCGCAACCTGTACCTGCACACTTAGCGAAGCATCAGTCCACACAACGTTGTCAATCACTCATCACTAAGGAGCGACCCTCCACTGGTCCTCGGACACACCTGGTCTTCATAGGGGCTAGACATGTGAGATTTGGGTGAAAAGATCATAAATTGTCTTAAAATAGGCTCTAATATTTATGGTGAATTTTTGGGAATTTTTAAGATAGCTAACCAAGGTTTTGTGTGCAAAAGCTGGGTGTACTTAACAAAATTCAGAGGGGAGAAACACTGACAAGCAGGGCCAGGCTGACGCGATGCGTGGGGCTGGCGTGGGCGTGCATGTGGCGGCCGCGTGGTGCGCCGGTGCCTCCGTGGCTGCCCGCGTGGCCTCTGTGTGTCTGTGGTGCACGCGCACCGGGTGCAGGAAGGGGGGTGAGGGGGACGACGCCACCTGGTTTGGTCGGTGAGGGGGACAACGCCGCCTGGTTTGGTCACCGGACCACCGCGGAACAGGGGAGGGCTCGCCGGAGTTGGGGTTTCTGGCGGCCGTGGTCCCTTGGCCGAGGCATAACTTCGCCGCGGAGGTGCAACAGGGCGGAGCGGAGCTTGGACCGGGACTTGTGGTTGACGGAGATCGCCGACGGCGGCACAACAGCTCGCAGGAGCAAGGCAATGGCGCGGCCGCAGATGGAAATAGGCCTAGGGACGAGGATGTGCCTAAGTGATGGTGTCTGTGGGCGTGCGGGAGTGTCGTGAGTGTAGAGCGGCGGTTCGGCAGCATGGCGGGGCAGCAGAGGGTGGCCGGCGGCGAGCTATGCTTGCCAGAGCTAGCGGCAGCGGGGTAGGGGCTCCTACAGGCTACGACTGGGGAAGAGGAGCAATTCTGGCGGTATAACAACACTTACCAGTGTTGTAGCACGACAGAAGGTCGTCGGAGATGGGAGGAGCAGCGGTGAGGCTCGGCGGAGCAGGGCTTCGCCGAGGGAGGCATTGTGGGGGTGGTGGTGGCGTGGTGGGGTGTAGAGGTGGATGAGGAGCTCGAAGAGAGCCTCCGGCTCTATTTATAGGCTTGAGAGGAGGGTTGTGGCCGTGGTGAGGTGGCGGAGTCGGCGTTCGTGGCGGCGACACGTCTCCTTTGTGGATGAGGCCGGAGAGGAGAGGGAAGAAGGGGGAATGGGTGGAAGAAAACCGGAATGGTCTCGGGCTGTATGGCGCTAGCGCCGGTGACCTAGTTTCAGAGGCGAAGAGGGAGATTCGGAGGTTTACCGTACGGCGGCGCACCAGAGCTCGGTGGAAGGCGGTGTGGTGGTGAGGGTGATGTGCTGCCGGGGGTGGATGATGTGTTGATCAAGTTGCTCCGAAAGGTGCAGGAGGTGATGATGATTTTGGGGTGCTCCACTCCGTGGCGGTCTGGCGAAGGGAGGTAGGGGATTCCGTCGGGATGGCGGCATGGCGATTTGGCGCGGCAGAGCCGTGGCGAGGCGGTTTGGCGCAAGGGTGGGGAAGAAATACCGCTGCGCGGCTGGGGAGTATGGCGGGGAGGCATGGCGGATTGCAGCGCGTGTGCTGGAGGGGAGGGCATGGCATGGTGGAATACGGCACGGTGGGGCGTCGCGGTCGGAAGGGGAGAAGGGGGGATGCACAGGAAAGATGACGTGCTGACGTCGGCATGACGTCGACCCATCTTTCCCCTAGGCTGTGCTAGGCTGCGTGTTGCTAGGTCGCGTGAGGGAAGAAGAGAAGGAGGAGGTGGGCTGCACTAAGAAAAAGAGATGACGGGTGTGGGTTGAACTTTAGGTTGGCCTGAGGAGAGGAGAGAGCCCATCTAAGGTTTAGGCTTTTCCAATTTATTTGAGCTAGGATTTGAATTCAAATTTGAATTCTAGTTCAAATTTGAATGGTTTTTGAACTAGGGCTTCAACTAGAAATTCCTTAGGGGAAAATTAGTGAGAATTTGAGGTGAGAAAGAATGTTAGCTCAATCAAATGCACATGAGTGTGTGAGGAAAAAGAGAGGGACTTAATTGAAAAATGCAAAACTATTGCCTTTAAGTCCTATAGGTTTTAAAGAAACTTTCAGGGAACAAATTTTAAAGCCTAGAAAATTCGGGATGTTATAGACCTACCCTACTTAAAGTGAATCTCGTCCCTGAGATTCCGCTAGGTTGGTGAATAGGTAGGGATACTCTTTCTTGAGATCATCCTCGCTTTCCCTGGTTGCCTCTGCTTCTGTGTGGTTGCTCCACTGAACTCTGCAAAATTTGACCGCTGTCCTCCTTGTTTGTTGTATAGCGGTGTCCAAAATTCTAACTGGTCTCTCTTGATACCGGAGATCTGGCTGTAGGTCTAATACCTCTGGTGGTGTTTGCTCTTCTGGGATCCTTAAGCATCTTCTAAGTTGGGACACATGAAATACCGGGTGGACATCATTTAAATCTTCGGGTAATTCCAAGAGATATGCTACTTTTCCAATTCTCTGAAGTATCCGATATTGTCCTATATACCGAGGTGCTAACTTACCATGTACCTTGAGTCTTCTAGTGCCTCTGATCGGTGCCACTTTCAAGTACACATGGTCTCCTGCTTTGAACTCTAACTCTCCTCTGCGGGTGTCTGCATAACTCTTTTGTTGGCTTTGTGCTACTTCTAAATTTTCTCTGGCTAGCCTTGTCTTTTCTTCAGCATCCTTGATGATGGCAGGATCAAACAACGATCTTTCTCCAACTTCTGACCACATCAATGGAGTTGTACATTTTCTGCCATATAAAGCTTCAAAAGGTGCCATTTGTAGACTAGCTTGATAACTGTTGTTATAGGGGAATTCTGCAAAAGCCAAACTTTCTTCCCAATTCTTTCCATAGGTTAAAACACATGCTCTCAGCATATCTTCTAACAACTGATTGACTCTTTCTATCTGACCATCTGTTTGGGGATGATAAGCTGAGCTGTAGTCCAAAACTGTACCCATGCTCTTATGTAAGCTTTCCAGAATTTGGAGGTAAACTGAGGACCTCGATCTGTCACAATTCTCTTTGGTATCCCATGCAGCTTGAGGATGTTATCTATGTATAACCATGCCAACTTATCTCCTCCATAACTGATTTTGATCGGAATAAAGTGGGCTATCTTGGTTAATAGGTCAACTATTACCCATATGGAGTCATTTCCCTTAGTGGTTTTTGGTATCCCTACTATAAAATCCATACTAATTTCTTCCCATTTCCACTCTGGTATTGGTAATGGCTGTAGTAATCCTGCTGGTCTCTGATGTTCTACCTTAATGCTTTTGCATAGATGGCAGTTGGCTACATATTCTGCTATATCATTCTTCATTCCTGGCCACCAATATGTTTCTTTCAGGTCTTGATACATCTTGGTTGAATCAGGGTGTATGGAATATACTGAATTATGGCCTTCTTCTAGGATAGTCTTTCTTAACCCATTCTGAGGTGGCACACAGATTCTGTCTCTGAAGTATAGTGTTCCTTCTGAGTCTATCCTAAATTCTGGTCTTTTCCAAAATCCTATAGAGTCCTGAAGTAGCATGATTTCTCTACTCTGTTTCTGTGCCTCTTTGATTTGTGCTTCTAGCATGGGTTGAATTTGCAGATTTGTAAGGTATCCAAGAGGTACTGTATGCAAATTTATAGCTTTCATCTCCTTTTTCAGTTCTTTAGATGTTGTTATCTTCCTACTAAGGGCATCCACAACCACATTGGCTTTTCCAAGGTGATACCTCAGTTCTAGGTTGTAGTCTTTGAATAACTCTAACCATCTTCTCTGCCTGAGGTTTAATTCTTTCTAAGTGAATATGTACTTCAAACTCTTGTGGTCTGTGTAAACCTCACACACTAGTAGGGATGTTGTCATCCATGACGTTGACATAACATCACTGAAGATGCCATAATCGTCACAGATGTTCATTTGTGACGTTTTTGTGACGATTTGGGTTTCGTCAAAAAGGTCGCGTCACATTTGGTCATCCGTGACGAAACACAATATTTCGTCATAGATGTGTTTCCATTCTGTGACGATTTTTTCATCGTCATAGAACTGATTTCAATCTATGACGAAAGTTTTTGGTCACAGATGAATCCCGGTTTTCGTCACAATCGGCTGTCTGCCTGACGTGCTGACGGCGCCATTAATGGTGTTTATTTTTTGTGACGATCAGGTTTGGTCATGGAACTTCGTTTTGTTTTAACATAACCTGCCGTTTGGGAGCGGCGACGACGTATGCCACGCTGGCAGCTGACGTCATTGCTGACGTGGCAGTGACGTCATTGCTGACGTGGCAGGTGACGTCATCATTTTGGAATCGTCATTGAATACATGTTCGCATCATCACAGAATACTATTTCCCATCGTCACACTTTGAAGTAATTTGGTCACAAATTTGCCATATAAATGGTCACAGATTGGACTTGATTTGGTCACAGATATAACATAACTATGGTCACAGATGTGACATCACTTTGGTCACAGATATAACATAACTATGGTCACAGATGTGACATCACTTTGGTCACAGATAAATTGTAGTTTATAATGGAATTGTAATTTGCAGATGATACTAGAATGGGAACACCATTCGATAAGATTAAAAGTAGTATTCCAGTGTGCATACAACTGAGTGGCCAACACCACTTGACACCACATTTCAGAAATCAAGACCAAACATAACTAAAAGTTTCAAACACGACCAAATCAAGTTCACAGCAGATCTGAGCAGCAGTTGTGTTCATGGGAATGAAGAACTATTTCCATGGAGGGACAAGAGCTTCTTGAGGAGCAAATTGGTCTCTGCCATCTCCTTGGTGTTCTTCTCTGTAATCTTCTTGTACTCCTCCAGCTCCTTTTGTGTCTTCCCCCGCTCTTCCTCAGCTTCTTGAATTTTCTTCCTGAGGTCATCTAGTTCACCTTGAACAGCTGCCGTCGCTTCAGCTGCAAGTTGTTCCCGAAGCTCATTGTCATTTGATGAACCTGACTTGGTGGATGGCGGTGTTTGGAAGCCAACACTCTTCAAGAAATAGTTGGAGCTGTTCTGGGAGAGCACCTTGGACACGACTTGCACACTTGATGCAGGCATCTCATCTTCAGGAATAGGTTGAGCCCTCAAAGCTTCCATATCAGCCTAAAATTTATGAACATAAAACAGTTACATGTAAATACCTTTAGCAACAGTAAGATGATAATTGATAAGACCAACAACCAATGCAATTAGAATTAAATATCAACTAGTAGAGGTAGACCCTATGCACTTACAAGTGCCTCTCTTGCCGGCTCACTCATGCCACGTTTGGAGCTGGTATGGCAAGTCTTGAAGGCTTCCACCGCATCTATTGCTTCATTCTGATCTAGGTTGGGGTCGTCTATGATTCTATTCTTCTTCTGTATAGTTGATAAAAATCACAGCAAAGTAATCTCAGATGAAATGAAAATGAATTTGTTCAGTGCCAATGTGCATTTAAGTGAAGAAGGTAATGTTTTACTTACATATGCATGTAAGTGTGCCACATAGCAGCGAGAACCTGTAGCCTGATGATACTTGACTTAACTGCGGTTGTGCTTGTTCTTTTCACATGTTTCCTACAAGAGATTCAACATGTGAGATGATATCACAAGTTCAGAATGTTAAGAGTGAAGAACATATTGCAGTATACCCATACCATATTCTTTGGATCAGACCACTTTGCAACAAGTGCCCTCCATTCTGCACCAGTCATGTAACCAACAGGAGAAGTTGTCCGAACCTCATTTGCAGGTACACCATTGAAGTATCGCTTCTTGAGGCGATAACGTTGGTTCTTTATCGCAACGCGCATCAAATCGGTCATAGCAACCTTTGTTGGGGCATGGTTTGTGTTAACAGCCAAGCGACCCTAGGCATATGATAGTTCGATAATTAGTTAGACAAATTTGGTTAAGCATGTATGAAAGTTTCAAATAGGAACAGTAATGCACTTATAGCTAGCTGCCCCTCAAAGGTCTTGAAGTGTTTGTCGTCTTTCTTGTAATCATTCCAATGTGGAAGGACAGGAAAGCTTTCCCGAACGATGACGTCGGCCTCTGAAGCTAACTTGGCGGCTTGAACAGATTCATGTGGCCTTTTTTTCCTTCATCAACAACTATGGGCAATCTTCTTCCCATAGCTTTAGTCATCCTATCCAGATGTTTTCCAACAGTAGCTGGTTTGGGCCTCCTTGGACGTCTCTGTTGAGAAGCTACAAAATAGAAATTGCATTTAGTTAAATGATTTAATTTCTGCAAGATGAACAAAAGAGATGTCATAACTGACTGGAAAAATAGAACTTGCCTTCAGCAAGTGTATTGTCATCAGCAGCTACAATGTCTTCCTCTACATTTGCATTGTCATGACCAGCTGTGACATTGGCTTCCTCTGATGCTGTGTTGTCATGCCCGGCTGTTCCATTGCCTTCTTCTGCAGGTGTAGTGTCATCATTAGCAGCTGTAGGCTCCTGCACATGCAGCCTTTTTGACCTTGCTGTTTCGGATGCAGAAGGCTGCACTTCAGCTTCAGCAGTTGCCCTCACTCTCTTACTATTCCTAACCCCAGGTGCCATTGTGGGATTCGACTTCTTGATCTTTGAAGAGATAATTTTGCGACTACGCGGTGAGGGATCTGTGGGGAAAAGAAACTCAGGTAAGTCATGTGCATTAATAATGAATGGCATATATTAAACAAGATGTATGTTTCAAAGAATGTGCATCTAAATCCTATAGCATACTTTAGAACGGAAACATGTAATTGCAATGCTAGTATGGCCCATGGACTACATTGAAGATAGAAGAAGCACCTCATTTGCCATGGGTTGTGGCTGCTCATTAGATTCAGTGTCATCATCATTAGTACTATCTCCTTGATCATCCGCATCAACGAGATACTCCGATGATGATGAATCTTCATTATCTGTTCCCTTGTTTGCTGTTTTTCCCCTTCTTTTGTGCAGATTGGGGCAAGGAGTTATTAAGGTCAGAAGCTAGTGTATTCAATCCGAGCTCTTCAAAGATCTTTTGATTCTCCGCAACTTGTCTATCTCGGATTCTCTCATAGTCCTCAGCTATTGTAGGTTCTTTGAAGGACAAGAAATTGGGTGTATTAGAAATTTAAAAAGGCTTCAACTAATAGGTTAGAGGTAATTAGACTACTTCGGAGGTCTAAGGTCTGAGATAAGAGGTACAACTATTTCTGGAGTCCTAGATATTAAATCCCCTGGTTATGACACTGAACCAAACACTCTTATAACTCTATGTAAAAAGTATGTACATAGATGGGACTGAACTACTATTTTCGTATCAACATACATGGACGAAAAATTCTATTAGCACACACTGAAGTTAAGAATGGACCCATGAATCAGACAAAAGCAATTAAAATGGCCAGACAAATAGAATTGAATAAGAAGCATGGACTGAAGCAATTTCACAAATTCTATTATCTAGAACTAGATTGGTTTGACACAAGCAATTGCAACAATATAAAGTAAACAGAATGGTACTACGCAGACAAGTCCTCAACAATTTCAACAAAATTGCAGTTGTACTTGAACGAAATTGTAGATCTTGTTTAACAAATAAAGTTGCAGTATTCCACATACCTGCAGGTGCGTTCTTACGTTGACCCCTAGTGGCCACCATTGAGCTTGTGGCCAAGTTGAGAATTGAGACCTGCAGATGTGCTTAGGGTTAGGTTCGGGAATCAAAAGAGGTGGATGGGGAGAGAAATGTAGGTGATAGAGAGGGATAGGGGGGCGGCGTGTAACCAAATCGTATTCTGGGGCGGCTGTGGTTAGGGTTTCGTTGTTGTGAGTGAGAGGTTTGATGGGGAGAGATAGGTAGGTGGGTCGTTGAGAGAGAGGGATATGTGGAGGCGGGGTGGAACCAACTTACCTGGGATGAGCAAGGAGGTCGTCGCCGACGATGGGGTCCTGTGGCGGTGGCGGCTTCTCCGGTTCGAGGAATGGGGAGGGGAGAAGATAGAAAGTTTGGGGGAGGTTTGACGAGAAAGTTAATAATCCGCGATTTAGGCGCAATTTTTTTTCAGGACAAAAGGCACAGAAAACGTTTGGCGCCAATCTTGGTGCCCGTTTTTTTTGTCAATCTGCGCCTATTGTTTAAGTAAACTATCTCCTGACTCATAACGAACAAACTGAAATAGCCCAATGCTAAGGCCAATTGACAGCCAAGACTTGGCTCCCGGGTTCGAATCCTAAGGGGCCCGTATTTTTTGGACAGTGTTTTTATTATACTTTGTAAAAAGGCATTTGTTTCTATGTTGTTTATTTTTTTCATTTTTTTTGAAGAAAACCTCTTAGTTTGTGTCCATGAACACCCTATTAAAGTTGAAGATGATTTGGAGATAGTGGTGATACGAATATCTCACAAAGGGGGCCATAGTCTCACATAGTCACATAGGTCTTAGTTAGACATGTAAGCCGTTGTGAGGATGTGTAGTACCAGTTGCTTGAAATCATTTGAAACTTTTTTGGATGCTTATGGATCCAATCTATGATGTTGGGTGAAGTTTTGGAATTTTCGGACCAAGTTTGCCTATTATTGTAAATATTTATTGATTTAATAAAGAATAAATGTTAAAAACTTGTAATCTTTCTTAAAAAATCTCAAAACTTGCAGGAGCACCTCCTTTTGGTCTATTTTGTTGTCAAAAAAGTTGGAAGTGATTCTGAGAAAGTGATGATGGACATCCCCACTAAAGCATACATGTCTCACACATGTCATTGTCACTGAGTAGGAGATGTTCATCCCTATGTGGGATGTGTAGTACCAGTTGCTTGAAATCATTTGAAAGTTTTTTGGGATGCTTATGGATCGAATCTATGATGTTGGGTGAAATTTTGGAATTTTCGAACCAAGTTTGCCTATTATTGTAAATATTTGTTGATTTAATAAAGAATAAATGTTAAAAACTTGTAATCTTGCTTAAAAAATCTCAAAAGTTGCAAGAGCTCCTCCTTTTGGTCTATTATGTTGTCAAAAAAGTTTCAAGTGATTCTGAGAAAGTGATTAGGCACATCCCCACTAAAGCATACATGTCTCACACATGTCATTGTCACTCAGCGGGAGATGTTCATCCCTATGTGGGATGTGTAGTACCAGTTGCTTGAAATCATTTGAAACTTTTTTGGGATGCTTATAGATCCAATCTATGATGTTGGGTGAAGTTTTGGAATTTTGGGACCAAGTTTGCCTATTATTGTAAATATTTGTTGATTTAATAAATAATAAATGTTAAAAACTTGTAATCTTGCTTAAAAAATCTCAAAAGTTGCAGAAGTTCCTCCTTTTGGTCTATTATGTTGTTAAAAAAGTTTCAAGTGATTCTGAGAAAGTGATGATGCACATCCCTACTAAAGCATACATGTCTCACACATGTCATTGTCACTCAGCGGGAGATGTTCATCCCTATGTGGGATGTGTAGTACCAGTTGATTGAAATCTTTTGAAACTTTTTTGGGATGCTTATGGATTCAATCTATGATGTTGGGTGAAGTTTTGGAATTTTCGGACCAAGTTTGCCTATGATTTTAAATATTTGTTGATTTAATAAAGAATAAATGCTAAAAACTTGTAATCTTGCTTAAAAAATCTCAAAACTTGCAGGAGCTCCTTCTTTTGGTCTATTGTGTTGACAAAAAAGTTTCAAGTGATTCTGAAACAAAATAAAAGAAAAAAAATAAAACAAAAAAAGGCTCCCATAGGATTCGAACTTGGGAGCTGTGGTGTTAGATTCAGAGCGCATTACCATTGGGCTAGGAAGGTGTATACGTTTGATGTGAGGTTCTATTCAATTTAAAATGTTGAAAGGCTGCCTGTCACCCAAATCGTCACACACAGTTTCACACCACCAGATCTATCTATTAAAGCGGTTTTCCCCCTAAAATCGTCCCCCAAATCGTCACACACATTTCACACCACCTCGTCAACTCTACTTCCTCTCCCGCGTGCGCCAAAACCACATCCCCCAGCTTGCGCCACCGCAGTCGCCGCCGGAGCGAAGATGACGAAGAAGAACCCGGCGCAGTCCGCCCGTGCGAGCAACCAGAAGCGGGACCCAGCGACCGGGAGGTTCACCAAGGCTCCCCATGGCGTGGTGCTGCACCGGGGCTCCGCCGCCTCCGCCGGCGTCGGGGACATCATTCCTGACGTCCCACCAGGCTACGGGAGGGTCAGGAACGATCCCAATCGTGCCGGCGGATCTACATTTTTGTCTACACAACCTGAGGTTCCATCTCTTGCCTTTCCCAGTTCGTATGGAGATGATGTTGATTATGTAGTGCAGCTGCTGAACAAATGAAGGAGATTATGTAGATTCTTTTATAGTTCGATTAGTCACTAAAAAAGAGTTAGCCCTAGATCAGATGATGTTGATGTTGTACAGAGTGTGGGAATTGATTTGTGGGTCTGCAAATTCTACGAGAGGGTTTTCAATTAGTCACTGAATGAGACGCTTGCATTTGTCAGTCGAAGATATGGAATCACAGATTTAGTTTTATGCATAGTTCATATCAGGCACATGTTGATGTTGTACACAGAGTGTGGGAAATGATATGTGTAAAGTTATTATATGATTTGTGGGTTTCCTTTTGCTGGATTAATTAAGAAATTTTAAGTTACTTGTCAATGATTTAGGTAGTGTAGAAATTATTCATGCTCACTTAGTGCCCAGTTTATAATATGGTCCAAACAATGGTTTAGGTAGTGTAGAAATTATTCATGATAACTTAGTGCCCAGTTTGCAATATGATCCAAACAATGATTTAGGTAGTGTTCTGCATTAATATTCTTTTGCAAGATTATTGATTGGCCAGTTTACAATATGGTCTTCTTTATCAAATATCAGCATTTGACTAGGCTGATTCATGGTCTTGCTTATCAAATTTGCAGGCCAGCACGCGCCGGGGGATCTCGTCCAGTGCCGCCGAGCGCGCGCTGAGACTCAGCGAGCGCCTCAAAAAGGGCAAGGAGACGCTGCCAGAGGTCAAGATAGAGGACAAGGGGAAGGAGCTGCTGACAGAGGTCAAGATAGAGGAGAAGGGGAAGGAGCCACTGTCACAGATGACCTCAGAGCTGAGGGGGAAGGAGAAGAAGGTGAGTTGACTGCTGCAGTCATCTACTTTTTTTTTACTTCGAGTTACTGCTATAGTCATCCATAATCTATAACTGGCAAAGCTTAAATTTGCTTGAGTATGCATGTTTAAGTGTATCTATAAACTATTCTTTTAGTAATGTCCAGTATACATGCTAAGCATGTTGAATTATATGCATGCTTAGTATACATGTCCAGTAATGTTGTACTTACATATGCATGCTGCTCATTTTTCAACAGATGGACTTCTGGCAGTTACAAAAAGCAGTGGCAGAGTCTCAGGAAAATGTCAAGTGGCTTTAGGGTGAGCTCAATGCGGAGAAGAAAAGGAAAGCAAGACTGCATGCTGCACTCATAGCTGCTTCTGAGAAGGCTTTAGGGTTCAAGTGACTTTAGGCTTGTCAGTGATGGATGATTTTGAATGTTGGTGGAACCTCTGTATGCCAACAGATGGAAACATGAATCTCTTACTTAGTTATGCCGTAGCAGGCTGGAAAGCTTGATTATTTTGTGCCTCGCTTGCTTTAGGTTGTAAATTTAAATGCTCACTGAAATGTGCCTAGTTAGTATTGCCCTATGTGGCAACAAGACAAGTAACCTTCATCTGGTGGCATGTACATGCCTATAAATATATGATATTAGCTTGTTAATCCCTATCATTGGTGTTCATCAATCTGTTTTTTTTATGGATTTTGAGCTTTTAAAATCTGAGTTAAACTTGTTCATGTGCATTTATACATAAATCTGGTGGCTGAAGCATGTTCAGAGTTAAACTTGTTCATGTGCATTTATACATAAATCTGGTGGCTGAAGCATTTATACATATGAAATCCATAATGTCATAACAAATTTTTGAAATTTCAAACAAACTCTAGCTGTTCGAAACAAATAGTATAAATGATATCAACTACTTATACTTGAATAAACACAATTATTATACTAGAAATCTTCATCTTCATCATCTAGGGACATGTCATCATTGTTATCATTGCCATCATCACTACAGTACTGCAGCACTGTCTCATCCTCCTCCTCATCCTCGCTACCTTCATCAATAATTGGAGCTTGCTTCTTGTTTCTTATAAATTGTTGCAAATTGCCTTCAATTATAGTGGCTTCCCCAACTTGAATATTTGGCAATGGCATGTTATCGTCACCTTCTTGCACCACATGCTCAGTATCTGAATGGTAATCATCCTGATGCACATCATGACTGGCCTCATCTTTTTCAGTCACATCATAAATATTCCGATGTTCAAATTTCTGCACAACTCGCCAATCTTTACCTAAAGATGTATCTTGAATGTAAAATATCTTTTTCGATTGAGATGATAGGATGAAAGGATCGGTCTTGCACCATAATGACTGCACATTAATGGATTTGAAATGTCCGTCATCTTGAAGGCCTTTCCGCCTGCCTTCTTTGCTGTACCAATCACATCGAAATATAACCACAGTGCGACGAACTTAAAGATTCGAGTTATACTGCAACTCAATTACCTCTTTAAGGACTCCATAAAAATCTATGATGTTGTTATTATGTTCACCTGGAGTCATCACACCACTATTTTGTGTCTGCAGGAACTTTTCGCGATCCGCTGTGCTATACCGAACACCATTAATCTTGCAAGCTGCAGAAAACTTAACTTGTAGACTGGTCCACAAGACAGTGCCCACAATCCTTCGCTAACCGAATCTGGATTATCCTTGCGTTTCATCTCAATCTGTACCAACAGAAATAATTAATTGAACAATTACATATGCATTTAATTACTAAATCTGTGTAGTTACTTACGTGGCGCCTAAACCACTTGGCAAAACCTTGTTCAACCATTTTATCAACATTACTTAGTTGTGCACCTTCTTGCAACAACTCGTCTCTGTACAACCTGCAAGGACAAGTTTAATCAAATGAAAATTTTGTATAATCAGAAACAATTCAGAAAGTAATAAAACTCATACTTACTCCTTATATTCATCATCTTCTTCACAATTATGTAGGACATACCAAACTAACTTATCCATGACATCATCATCAATGTACTGGACCCTATTACCTCCAACAAGAGTAACACCATGCTTAAAAACAGAGATGTCATTAGGCAATGGCACCTCTCCACCACTATCATCCTCCGTGTTGAATCTAGTGTCCATATCCTCCATGTACCTAGAACAAAAGGTCAAGGTGTCACTTACCACATATGCCTCAGCAATTGATCCTTCTAGCTTGGCCCTGTTCCTTACAAAATTCTTCAAAGTGCCTAGTCGCCTTTCTATTGGGTACATCCAGCCATACTGAACAGGACCTCTCAGTAGTGCCTCGTCTGGTAGATGGACACACAAGTGCACCATGACATCAAAGAATGCAGGGGGTAATATTTTCTCAAGCTTGCAGAGGATCAATGGAATTTGTTCTTTCAGCTGCTTCACAACATCAATCCTTAGATTTCTACTGCATAGTTCCCTAAAAAATGTCCCCAGCTCTGCAATTGCTTCATACACATCCTTAGGCACCAGTCCTCTAAGTCCAGCAGGTATGATTCTTTGCAGGAGTATGTGGCAAGAATGTGTCTTCAGCTTTCCAACCACCCTCAAACCGTCTTCACTTATGTATCTTGCTAGGTTAGCAGCATATCCATCAGGAAACTTGATACCTTTTAGAAACTTGCAAAACTGGACTTTTTGCTCCTTCCCCAAGACATAAGGAGCAGGTGGAGCACTGACTGAGTTATTGCCTTTCTCCTGTAAGTGCAAATGATGTCTGATGCCCATATCGTAAAGATCTAGCCTAGCATTATGTGTGTCCTTTGTCTTCCCCAGTACATTGATTAATGTTCATAGAATGTTTTCACATACGTTTTTCTCTATGTGCATCACATCAAGATTATGTGGAAGCTTCAAATGTTCCCAATAAGGCAATCTCCACAACGCAGATTTGCGGGTATAAATCTTTGGACCCACATCATGCTTCCTTTTTTTACCAGTGATTTCAGGTTCCTTCACTTGCTTCCCTGGCCTAACATCTTTCACCTTCTCTAGCTCCACTAGGACCTCACCCAAAGTGAACTTCTGTGCTGCATCTTTGTTTTCACGCTTACCATCAAAAGCCAAGCTTCTCCTCCATGGATGTGTCTTTGGAAGATATCGACGATGTCCAATGTAACATATCTTATTCCTTATTGCCCGAGACAACAGATCCTTGTCGCAGTGAATATATGCATAATACCCTTTTGTTGTTCGCCCAGACAACGTGCTCAAAGCTGGAAAATCATGTATACACCATAGCACAGCAGCACGAAGGTCAAACTTCCTACCAGTACATGCATCATAGGTACTGACACCCTTCCATAGCTCTAGCAGTTCTTCAATTAGGGGCTCAAGGAAAACACCAAAATCCTTTCCTGGAGATTTTGGACCTGGGATGAGTAAAGACATAAAACAATTTGCCGGATTCACACATTCCCATGGTGGGAGATTCAGTGGAGTCAGCAGCACTGGCCACATAATGTACTGGGTACTCATGTTGCCAAATGGATTGAACCCATTTGTAGCTAAGGCAAGCCTCAAGTTCCTCGGGTCAGCTGCAAAGTTTTTTTCCTTACTATTGAAGTATTTCCATGCATCCCCATCAGCTGGATGGCTCATTACATTGTCCACTGGCATCCTCACCTTCACATGCCATTTAGTTTCCTCAGAAGTATGCTTTGAAGCATATATTCTCTTCAACCTAGGCAAAAGTGGAAAATGCCTCAATACCTTATGTGGAACCTGCTTGGTCCCAGTCTCGTCTTTCCATCTAGACTCCTTGCATACTGGGCACACATTCAACTTAGCATACTTTGATGTTTTCGAATCCCGAAACAACACACAATTGTTCTTGCACACATGTATGTTTTCATATCCAAGGCCCAACTCTCGAAGGTATTTCTTTGCCTCATCATAAGATTTTGGCAACTCACTCTTAGGGTATCCTGATGAGATCAAGTTCATCATCGTGGAAAATCCTGCATTGCTGATTCGATAACGAGACTTGATATACAACATCCTCACCATAAAAGAGAATTTCGAATGGCTAGATCTCGGGCTAAGTGCCTTCTTGGCATCTTCAAGGACTCTTGCAAACCTTGGCTATTCTCCATCAGCATCTGCTTGAGCATATAGATCTCCAATCATCTCTGGTACTCCAAGATCATCATCAAGATCACCATCATCACCCACATCCACATGTATCCCATAGTCATGATCACCTTCAACATCCTAGTGCTCTGTATTCTCAACTTCAATAGTATCTGATGACTCCCCATGATGAATCCACCTGGTATATGTGGCTGACATTTCAAAGATGTGTATATAGTTTTCTACATCGCTCTGCTGTCGCACCCTTTGATTAAGACAAGTGCGGCAAGGACAACGTATGTCAGTGTCTTCGGGGTATCTTTCTCTAACAAATTTCATAAACTCTTCAACTCCTTTCAAATATGCAGGTGTGAATTGTTTCCCAAATATATAGCTTCTATCCATCTGTTTTCACAAACAGATCAAAAATTTAAAAAACAGCCAAACAGAGATTAAACTGAACACAATACAAAAAATTGCATATTTGAACAATTAATTGATAATCAGATGCATATAGGATAAAAAAATTAAAACCATTCATGCATATATGAACAAACCCAACAAACACATATGAATTTCTAAACAAAAAATTTAAACATCAAATTCATCAAACCTTGCAAGCGCCTCCTCTACCCTTGTCTCACGTGCTGGCGCTGCTCTCCTACATTGCCGCCGCGTCGATGGAGAAAAGCTCGACGCCCTGGATCACCTGCCGGCTTGCTGCCGCCCGAGATGATCTGGCCTCGACGATCACAAGCACGACACAAAAAACCCTGGCTGAGACGATCTAGCCACGATCGCTACGAAGGGCAACATCTGGCTGCGATACAGGGTACTTGGCCCAACTTCGCATCGATGCAGGTAAAGGCCCATTATTCATTAATAAAGTGACAAATAAAAAAAACAGCATACTTACAACATGAAAGACCACGTAGCGCAGTGGTAGAGCTCCTACCAGTGTATCACCAGTCCCTGGTTCGATACTCCGCGGGAGCCTTTTATTTTTGCGAAACACAATTAGATGATGGGCCGACACAAAAAAAGATGATGGGCCGTGTGGCAGACACATCCCACGTCGTTAAGTGCACTACTAATTTGTGACCAATTTGATTCATCATTAGTAGTGCCAAACGATTCAAATAAATTATGATGATATCTAATCTAATCTGTGACCACTAGGTTTCATCATTACCATACGCCATACCAAAACATAATCTATGACGATCTCCTTAATCTGTTTTGTGACGTAAATTATATTTTTGTCATTATTCTTTCACCCAAATCATCATCACTTGCAACTTATGACGAAGACGGACATTTCGTCATGGAATACATACCATTCTGTGACCAAAGTAAGCAGCATCACGAGCAGATCGTCACTGATAATCACTTTTCTAGTAGTGACACTTATTACCAATGAGGTAATGTCTCCAGATTTTTAAGGCATGAACCACTGATGCTAATTCTAAGTCATGCGTTGGGTAATTGACTTCATGTTGCCTTAACTGCCTGGATGCATATGCAATAACCCTATCATTTTGCATAAGCACACTTCCCAATCCTCTTCTTGATGCATCACAGTATATCACAAAGTCTTGATGAATGTCAGGAAGTGCTAATACTGGTGCTGAGGTAAGTTGCTTCTTGAACTTCTAAAAACTTTCTTCGTATGCTGGGGTCCATTTAAAGGCTACTCCTTTCTTGGTTAACCCTATTATTGGTCTGGCTAACTTTGGAAATCCTTCAATGAATCTTCTGTAATATCCGGCTAATCCAAGAAAACTTCTAATTTCTGTCACATTTCTGGGCTGAGGCCAATTCATGATTGCTTCTATCTTTGATGGGTTGACTGCTACTCCATTTTGAGTGATGACATGTCCTAAAAATGCAACTTGTTCTAACCAAAACTCACATTTGCTGAACTTGGCATAGAGTTTATGAGCTCTTAACCTATCTAGGACTATTCTCAAATGTCTCTCATGTTCTTCTGCAGTCTTGGAGTATACTAAAATATCATCTATGAATACTACCATGAACTTATCCAATTCTTTCATAAACACTTTGTTCATGAGATTGATGAAATAAGCCGGGGCATTGGTTAATCCAAATGGCATGACTGTATACTCATACTGTCCATATCTAGTCACAAAGTTGTCTTGGGTATGTCATCCCATTTGACTTTTAGCTGGTAATATCCTGATCTCAAATCTATGTTTGAGAAATACTTGGCTCCCTTTAACTGATCAAATAGGTCATCTATTCTTGGTAATGGGTACTTGTTTTTAATGGTCACATCATTAAGTGATCGGTAATCTATGCACATCCTCAGGGTTCCATCTTTCTTCTTGACAAAGAGCACTAGTGATCCCCATGGTGATGAACTTGGTCTAATAAATTCCTTGGCCAAAAACTCTTTTAGTTTCCTTTTCAATTCTTCTAATTCATTCACTGCCATTCTGTAGGGTCTCTTAGCTATAGGTGCTGTTCCAGGAAGTAAATTAGTCACACACTTTACATCTCTATTAGGTGGTGGTCCTGGTAATTCTTCTGGAAATACATCTGGATACACCCTTACTACTGGCACTTGGTCCACAGTAGTGACTTCCATTGCACAGATCATAGGGGTGACATGCTTGTTTGGGCTGAGTCTGACATTCTACAGTTTGTCCTTTGGCACTTACCAAGGTAATTGTCCCATCTTCACAATCAATTTGTCCCTTGTGCTCTTTCAACCAGTCCATACCCAATATCAGGTCTATTCCTTTAGAGTTTAGTACTATAGGTTTAACTATAAACTCTACCCCACTTAAAGTGAGTTTGACCTCAGGAATTTGGAGTTGACATGGAATTTTTGATCCAGGAGTTTTTGCTACTATGGGGTTTGTTAGAGGTATGGAGGGTAATCGATTTTCTTGGACAAATTTGGATGATATGAATGTATGTGATGCTCCAGAATCAAATAAAGACAGTAGTGGAGGTAGCGTTCATGGGGAACTTACCAAGCACAACGTCTGACGCGGCTTGGGCTTCCTCGGTCTCCATGTGATTAATCTGTCCTTGGGAATAGGACGAAGTTGGCCTTCGTGGTGGTGGTCCAGTTCGTCTAACTCCTGGGACAGCAGGTCAAGAGCTTCCAATTGAAGCAGCTGGTGTGTTGGCTTGTGCTTTAAACGGACAGCTGGCCACAAAGTGTCCAGGCTAGCGATAGTGGAAATAGGTTCTATCACTCATGGCAGGGGCACTGGCTATGCTTCTTGGGGGCTGTGAGCTGGCTTGGCTACTGACTGGTGCCGTAGGCTGAGAGGTGATGCTGCATATCAGTTGACTACACACATGATTTCTGGGTGTGAAACGAGTATTTGAAAGGGTAGGATTTTGGGTTCTGGGTGGTCTCCCTTGTGAAGTAGTGCGGTAAGTCATAAACTTACACCTTCGATCTTTCTCATCATGAACAGTTCGGCTAGGATTGATTGGTTGATTAGGGTGTTGAAGTCTAGGTTTATATGTGGGGTCAACTGTTGACGGTAGAGGTTATTCAATCCCTTCTTAAATTGTGTCTGCTTCTTCTTATCAGTGTTGACATCATCCGAGGCATAATGGGCTAGCTTCATAAACTTCTAGTGGTACTGAGGAATTGTCATTCTTCCTTGCTTGAGGGTTCTAAATTTGTCAACCTTCCTTTCCATTGCTCCTTCAGGAATATGATATTTCCTGAATTCCTCTTGAATTTCTTCCTAGGTAATCTCTTCTGCGTCATTGGCTGCCATACTGTAATTATCCCACCAATCACTAGTTGTTCCTTGTAGTTGATGTGTTGCTAACATGATCCTGTCCTTGCCCACTGCATGAACTACATATAGTTTCTAAGTAATGACCTTCAACCAATCATCTGCTTCTAATGGTTCATCGAAGCTGTCAAAGGTAGGTGGCTTGGTTCTAAGGAATTCTATGATCTTTCTGGTTTGTCCACAATCTCCTCCAGGATGATGGTTATGGTTTTGGGTGACTCCCTCAGCTATGACTTCCATCAGTCAGGTTTGGTTTGCCATTACGGCTACTAGGACATTTACTAGTTGTGGGGGTGGGTTATCTTGCTCTTCTTCTGAAATATCCATATCTTCAGCTTCCTGCTCTGCTTCAACTCGCTGAAACCTCTGCCTCCTCTGTGGTGGCCTCTGGTGAACACTCTCAGTCCGGGATTCATCCTGTGGTTCTACTGGCATTCTATTTCTGCGGTCATGGCATTCCTGGATCCTTGCAGACCTCTTTGGTGCCATCTGTAGGTTCAACCGGAGTAGGGGTAAGTCTAAGGTCTCATTAAGAAGGGGATGAGTATAGGAGAAGGGGATAAGTATAGATCTATGGAAAAGACAAGTATAGAATACGTTGCTATATGCTGTGCACAACCAAATATATTTTATTTATATCCGGGGAAAGGGTTCACTAGCCCTTTAGCCACACACAAGCAATATACATTTCAACTTAGAACTGTGGCTGCCTATACATTATTTACTAGCTAATCTACATTTTTACACTTGTACACTACCCAATCTCTAGTTCTAATCCCATGCGTTGCTCTGACGATAATAGTCTTCCCAGAAGCCTGATCCACTTGACAACTTTTCTCCCATAAGCTGATGTCGCCTTCTGGTACGGTAGTATCTCCCCATTCTCCAATAAACTTCTCTATGTCTCAATCAAGGTCAGATTGGTGTGGGTGAATATCTTCGGATGAGTCCCTTGAGGTTCCTTCCTTGGCAAGAGTCACTATTTTTGATTCTGAAGTTGTCCATGATGTTTCCATAACGTCATCTACTCTTGGTGTTTCTTCAACTTCTTTTCCTTTGTCCATCTTGGCCCATTGGTCAAATTTCAGCATTACCGGCTCCTCCTTGCTGTCTTCCCTCTAGCCAGATTTCTTTCTTGGCTTTGGGGATTCTTCTTCTAATGTTTTTGTAATGGTGGACAATGGTGTTTTCTTGGGGGCCTTGGCGTTGTCTTTTGGGGTAGGTAATTTTCGGGTTTTGGTTGGGGTTTTTGTTGAGCGAGAACTAGTACCCTTTTTAATGACATGCTTTAGGTCCCGCTTAAGCTCTCGGGTAGCTTCATCCATAAAATCCTGAGCCTCCTTGGCCTTCTTCTCTATTTGGGTTGATTGGTTCAGAACCGCCTCCAATCTACTCTCGACTATAGTTAACTAATGGGTTAAATGCTCGGCTCGGTAAAGGGCTTCTCGGAGATTTATGTTCTGGACTTCATAGAGATTTTCTAGGGATAGGAGATAACCTACGGTCATGACCATGGTGGTATGGTCAACTAGCACTACTTCTATCATAAGGGCCTTAATACGATAGTTCCAAGCATGCTGACTGCTTTTTCCAATAGGTAAGTATCGGAGGGAGGTTTGAGATATTATGGCAGGTTTTACTCCTTCCTTGACAAGATTCATAAGGGCTTTCTTGGCTACTATCTGGGCAGTGTCATTGAAACGAATTCCTATGGCTGTAAGCCTGTAACCACTATGGGGGGTCCTTTGAGTTTAGGTGGTGGTTTTCCTAAGGTCACACTAACTTCACAATAGGGTATCCCTTGTAGCACATACTCTCTGCCTTTATATTTGGGTCGCTGAATGTAGCCTACTTCTCGCATGGCATTCCAAAGTACTTGCAGAAATCCCACATACGCTGAACCATCTGAGTGTATCCATCCGGTCTCGTCAGTCCAGCAATTTCCTTCCATATCCTATTTCAAGACAAAAGTCTTGTTACTAACGTCCCAAGAAAACTTCCTAAAGAAGGGGGGTAAGAGAATGGAGTTTCTAATTTATTTTAAATAGACTATTTTGGAGCTACGGTCAAGTACAGCTCTGGTACCATCCTATGGGGACCGCCCTATAGGGGAGGGCCTGAATGCCTTTTTGTATCATTCCCTAGATCAATAGATGATACGGGCACTTTGCACAAGAAGTATCACAACAGTAGTTCGTTTATTTATTCAAATATTTTACATAAGGTTGAAAAAGAGAAAAGCACACTCTATACAAGTGGGCCGAAGCCTCAACCTTATTCAAGCAGCGGCGATCTATGTAGTGGACTCACACCTTAGGCATCTTGACTCCTACCACGGACCAAATGGATCCTATCCATCAACAGCCTCTGGTTCCTCGTCTGGTAGAAGGGATTGTCAGTGTTTTAGACACCGAGCCTACCACGGGGTACCCGAAGTAGTAGATTGTGTGGTGGGGCTCGCCAAGATCAGGAACACGATGGTGAGACATGGGGCACACAATTAGACAGGTTCGTGCCGCAATGTGCGTAATACCCTGCGTCATGGATGTTGCGTGTCTCTGTATTGATTGCGTATGTTCTTGAGGGGGGTCCCTGCCTTGCCTTATATACCACGGGAGGCAGGGTTACAAGTCAGATTGGTACAAGAGTACTATTCGAGTAGAACTAGGAGTAGCCTATAGCGAGTAATAGAAAGCTATCCTAATCTTAGTACAAGTCCTTGTCCGTCTTGTCTTGCCTTGTGGCCCACGGTAATCTTGCACCGTGACTGTTGACATTTCTTAACGCAATCACCTAAGAACAGGTTTGAAACCCATCCTGGTAATAGCGCCAGAAATGCTGGTTGGTAAATCTTAACGTTTACAGAGATCCGCAAGCGCACGGAAGTACCATTGTAGCATTTCCCCAAAGGAGTATTCCAAAGGGTATCGAATCCAAGGAAGACATTGGCGGAATGACAAAATCAACTCTATTGCAATGAGTATAGATCATAGATGGAAACAAACCAGACACTCAAGTGCAGGGGTAAAGATATGATAATGGGGTAGTGTGATCACACACACACTCACTCTCTCTCTAAAGGGTCCTAGGCATAGGAGGCGACACACGAGTTAGTTCTAGGTTCGAATGTACTATACACATAAAGCTGGAAGGAACGAGTTAGATACACTAGCGTTGAAGAACATTGACTTGAGCACCCAAGTACCACGGGGAGATAACCTCCCGCGTTGCCTCTGCACAACTCTGGTTGTTATATTTTAGACTCCTACAGCTCATTCGAACGTGGGGGATTTCAGAGGACCAACGGCTGTCACTACCACGGCCTACCCCAAGACAAACCGTGGGATAAACTCATAAGTAAGGTAGCTACACAACCCAAGTACCATGCTTACGTTGTTAGCTAGACTTGACCGGCCCGGGCTATTGTAACCCAGGTCAAGCCACCAGATAAACTAGCCAATTACACCGAGTACCGTAGCTCAAGCACAGACTTCATACAATGCAACCATGTCATCTAATTAGATCAAACCAGGTTATGTACACAAACAGATTTGTGTTTTCCTATGTCTGTTCAACTGGATCAAAGGGTCGTGTTTGCGAAGAACACGAGCCTCTAACTTATGAACAAACACCAGAAACATGTAAAAGTCACCCGTCAAGTGGATCGAAAGGCCTTGTTCATCAAGAACAGGAGCCTCTAAATGATAAACAGGTGAAGAACACATGAACAAATCACTCATGCATACTAACACAACTTTATATGAAATAGATAAATAACTGAAGTAGATCAAAGTCATACAAATGAAATAAGACACAAGATAACTACTACCTAGATCCCAAAGTAGACTTGGAACCTGAATTAGAACTACTCTAGCCTACCTCCTAGCCTTGAGACTAAAAGTGAGAGAGGTGTTGCAAGTGTGGATGTCTCCTAAGTGAGCCCCTCTCCTTCTATTTATAGGCCTGTGCACCGGTGAAGAATGGAGGCAAACACCCCGGGAAAGGCGCCTAGGACCAATGGAGAGCCACCACGTGGAAGCCCCTGAGTGGCGGCCTCAAGGTCAGTTCGGCCGACCGCTGGGGTCGGCGGACCCCCTGTGGTCCCCACTCGGGGTGTGCTTCCTCCTGGAGGCTGCCCTGTGGGTCCTTAGGTCGGTTCCCGGTGTCCACCCTATTTTGGCGCGGTTTGCATGCCTTTGTGGGCCCATGGATCCATGTGATGTCCACGTGTCACACTCTGATTCGTCGGGGGTTGCTTCACTTGAATTGCTTGCATGGCATGCATGCATGGCTCCCTAGTTGGCAGGTTTGCATGCATGGCATCCTTGTTGGCAGCCCACCTAGGATGAGGTGATGTGGCATGGACCCTAGAAGGTGAGTTTGGCACTCTTTTCTTGCTTATTTTCCTGCAATCAAATAATCTCCAAGGACAAGTGGAACTACATTATTCTTAACTAAATACGTGTAAGAAATGCCTTATGCTCCTTTATTCATGAGTATATTAACGGCTAAAGTAGGCACTTAACAGCCGTCAACAACTCCCCCAAGCTAGCCTCTTGCTCATCCCGAGCAAGAGATTAAGGACTTAGGTTGGTTAATCAGGAGTTGTTATGATGTTGTATTCCTAATGTATAACAAGATACAGCTAGGTACTCTATCAAGAGTTGAAGAAGTTGGCATTGATCTTACCTTTCACTTGATTGATATGGGGCATGTAGCTTCACCTGCCTTGGGCGGTTGAAAGATAGAATGGTTGTATAAAGATTACTAATCACATGTACCTTGATCAGTTATCAATCTGGAGGTTTTGCAGGTTTTTCAAAAGAAATCAAAGTTCCTCAAATGATACTCTCGGATCGCTCAATGTGTATGATTCCTCACCAAGGCTTTGGTTTGCCTTCTTTCACTACCTACTCCTAATAAGCTGATATGTGGAGCTGTAGGTAAGGAAAACATGTGGCATACCTGTTTCTCATGTATTGTTGAGTCGAAAACCGGATCCTTGGGAGAACAAGTTATACACCCTGATCAAGATGTGCAAAAGTGTGTGTATGGTGGATGGATAATGAACTCCTCTTTGCATGGTTCTACTCTCCTCCTTTTCTGAAATTTTTGAGACTTGGGCTATGTCTCTTTATTCTTTCTTTTTCTTCTATGCATGCCCTTGAGCATGTTTCCTTTTCTCTCTTTTTTAAACATAGCCCATAGTCCTTGCTGAATATTTTTGGAGGGAGAGTAATCATGGAACATGCGCGGAGCTTTATTTTGTGGAATGGATGGGAAATGGATGAAATGATGGTTGCTAACTTCCAGTGTAGAAGTTTCGCATATGGTGGTGTGTACGTGATCTTGATCATAGGAGTATGACAAGTTACTCGCCGAGGGTCACAACAATTCGACAAAATTCAATGAAGAAATCAGGTAGCATATGTGGAGGTTTAACATAAGCTAAAATCTACATATGGCCTTGGATAGGAATTTCTTATCATTGAGGAACTTATCATTTTAACATTTTTCAAAAGAAAACTTCGGATATCAAACATCACTCAGTACTAGCTCATACCAACTCTATTATACCATATCATACCTCGCAACAACTTAGGCAAAGATCATGCTTTTTGCTACCCACTAATTTCAAGCTCAGGTTCGATCATACTAGCCAACAAACTCAAAACTTGGATAAGATACTAAGTTGTAAACAAGGCATACAAGAGGAATAAACAGAGCAACTATTCATCATTTCAACCATGGAGAATAAGAACACTCTTACCGCGCAAACGAAAACAAACTAATTTAAGAAAGCAAATAAATATTTTTGGTCTTTTTAACTTTTTCAGATTTTTATGTATTTTTAGCATATGGGGTTCTGAAAATAATAAAAGATACAAGTTACCTCAGAAAGGGGGTCCTCCCCCAAGCTAGCTTCAGGCTCACTGCTGTGGAGGGTGGTATCCCAACCACGTGTAGTAAGCCCTCTGCTCCTCCAGTTGTCGCAGCTGTCTCTGCTCCATGGTGTGAATCCTCTCGCCCGTCATACGCTGCCAGTCCCGAGTGGACTCAGCCTGCTGGTGCATCGTCTCCTCCATAGTACCGACACGGATGTTCAGCTCGCTTATCTGCTGAGTGAGGGTGGTCCCACAAGATGACGAGCGCAACCCGGACGATGAGGACGAGTCCCCGTAGGTAGCACTGGTGGGCCGAACCCACTCGCCACTCCCTGCACTAGCCCAGGTCGAGCTACTCGCACCCGGTTGACTCATGGGTTGGTCCCAACTGGGGGCATATTCGGGTGTAACTCCAGACATGTACCCGGCCGAGGCCCATGCGCCAGACAGCGGTGGTGTAGGCTGAGGCTGTGGCTGAGGTGATGGCTGCGGTGATGGCTGTGGCGGCGGATGTTGTGGCGGTTGCTGTGCTGTCGCTACCCTCCTCGCTGCACTCCTAGTGACCCTGTCTCCAGAAACACTAGAACGACGAGGTTCCTCAAGAGGAACGGTCAGTGGCCCTTGGCCGTACAAACGGAAATTCGGGTTAGGTAACTGAATCTGGTTTGCGTGGCCAGGGTAAAAGAAAACCAAGGAATCATCCGGGCCCTTTTTAAGAGTATGTCCTTGAATCAAATACGCCTCATCTATCATGGCTCGGGGAGAATCAATGTAGGGAACGTTAGCCCCTAGTGAAATCCCAAGACCCGAAATGATACGTGTGATCAGGGACGTACACTCAATAGAACCTGTCATCCTAAAATTTGTTAACCACTGTCGAATCATAACTTGCGCTGGGGCGATTTTGATTCATCTGACCGCGGCGTATAATATCCTCATCTCGTCTGTGCGCACGGTTCGAACATCATCCCTCGGAAAGAGAGTAATGGCGAGCCACTTGTGCCACAGTCGGAGAGTCGGATGCAATATATCGTTGCACCGAGGTGCTAACTTGCCACGGACAGGCCGACCAGAAATCTCTTCCCAAAAACTATCTCGAATAAAATCACTGCAAGCTTGATCGAGAGAAATAGCACAACGATGATGAAAACCGAGAGCACAACTAAGATCATGCCATGAGACTCGATACGACGTTCCATGGAAACAAAACGTAATACCGGCCTCATCCTCCCGAAGAGTACAGAGAAACTGAATGGTGAGAGGCCTAGAACCGATCTCCCACACCGGAACAAAGTTGTCCCAACTAAGAGCATGCCAAATGGAATCGAATTCGGAGTCCATACCTGTTTTCTCGAGAAGGGCCTTGTCAAACTCCTTGGTGTTGGCGAAGACTCGATCCTTGATGAGAGCATAGGCCTGTCTCTCCCGGTCGTCCCTCAAGTCGATGAAGGCGGCATCGGTGTTGATCACCCCTTCGGCTCGTGGCGTAGGTAGCTCTTCCTCTTCCTCTTCTTCACGGTCGGTTGACATTGGACTTGGTGTAGCTTCGGAGTGGTGAGATGAGCCCCCTCCATCTCTAGAACGGCGTGAGCGGGTCACCTTCCGGTACGCACCGGCAATCCAACTCATCTTGCACAACAATGGGACAACACGAGCAACTCGGTGATGGGTTAGTGAAACCGAAATGAAATCCTTACCGAGCTTGCTCCACCAATATTCAATATTCAGCGACAAATTGGAGAGAGTGCTTGACACTTCCACTTGAGCAAGAAATCCAAGAAAACCAAAGAGCAAGAGCAAAGAGGGAGAGAGGGTGATGGAAATGAATGAATGGGTGAAGAAACCCCTCAAACCCCCTTCTATTTATAGGCAACTGAGCCAGGCACCGGGGTAGAGGACAAGGGCAACGGCTAGGTGCTGTTGGAAGAGGTGGGGCCCACATGACCGTTGGCCAGGGTCGACCGACCCCTGGGGTCGGTCGACACCCTGCCGGGCCCGCCTGCTTCCAACTTTTTGCAACGGCTCTCTAACGGCCACCTGATGTCCTGCCCAGATGTCTAGGTCCAGATTAACCCAAAATGTTGCTCGAAAAATTATTCTTTGATTTTCCACTCAAGAAGTTATTTTCAGAATTTTATTTGAAAAGGGAAATTGGCTAGAAAAATCTAGCATGCAGATGCAAGGTTGGAAAATTCAAATATGCATTTGGAAAAATCAAATAAAATTTTGGAAGGGAAATATGAGATAAATACCAATTTTACCTTTTGGCAAAAAGGACTCATCTTTTTAAGTCTGAGAGCGAGACTTTTTTCGGCGATCAATTCCACTCGTCACCCCATTCCCGAGAAATTGATGGAGATGACTTCTATATTTCCCGCCACACCCTTCTTGTTTTCTTAGGATTTGTTGGAGTGGTGGGAAGTCGCGGGGGCTGTAGCTCCGTCCTTGCCCCTGATTGCTCACTTTGGCCCTGCAGTGTATAGCATTTCTCTTTTGGTGTTTGAAATCGGAACATCAAGTTCCTCTTCCCAATGCGGAATCGGATCGTTCCGGCTCCCACATTGATCCTTGCGTTGGCGTCACTCAGGAATGGTCACCCAAGAATGAGAGGTATTCCCTCATCATCTTGCATATCAAGGACCACGAAATCCGCAAAGATGCATGAACCTTGGACGAATACCAATAAATTCTCTACGATCCCCTCTGAATATCGGATCGATGCATCAGCAAGTTGGACGGCCGTCGCAGTTGGAGTTAGAGCTGGATACCCCAATTGTTCAAACATGGCCTTGGACATAAGGTTAACACTTGCACCAAGGCCACAAAGAGCATGCTTAATCTTCTGGTAGTATATCTTGCAGGTGATAGCCGGATAACTAGGATCTTTCTTGTGTGTGATTGTTGAAGATTCCCATGGGTCAAGTACCTGCTGTATAGGCTTCCCTGCATAGTCAGTGGTTTGTGCCCGCCCAAATGGCTTACCCCATCTGGTGGACACTACACAAACATTTTCACAGGAGGACATGGGTTGCCCCGGAATCTTCCCGTCTTCAGCAGAGGGAACCAAGGCAGCTAACTGAGCCAACTGGGTTTCTATCATCTTATTAAAGCTCAACTGGTTCTTAAGAGCAGACGAAAGGCTATCAATTTTAACATTAAGGCTCTCAAAGGCCTTATCATAGGCAGCTATTTTCTTATTAAAACCTTCATTAACCTTAGCTTGCCCAAAGACTAGATCTTTCAAGGATGGTTGGTTTGGGTTGAAAGAATTACCTTGATTACCTCCTTGATAATAAGGACGCGATTGATTCCACGTTTGACCTCCTTGTGGACGATAACCTTTGTTATTGCCGTTTATGTACATCACATCCTCCTGAGTAGTAGGGCAGTAATTCCCTGAATGCCCAGTATTACCACAGACTTCTCAAGTCATGCGAGCATCCATAGCTTGAGTAGTGGTGGCCATGGCAGCCTTCTCATTGGCTAGATCATCCATTCTCTTCATCATTAGGTCCATCTTGGCATGCAACATATCCGCTTCCTTGACGGTATGTGTACCCCTTTGACGTGGCTGGAGTCGATCATCACTCCACCCTTGATTGGTAACCATCTTCTCAATCAATGTAATAGCTTCAATGATAGTAAGAGAGAAGAAAGCCCCTCCAGCTGCAGCATCAATATGGCCTCGGGCTGTCGGAGTCAGCCCATTATAGAAACTCTGAAGAATAAGCCAGTTGTCCATCCCATGATGAGGACAAGCCAGGATGTACTCCTGGAGTCTCTCCCAAGCTTCGGGGATAGTCTCATTTGCCGCTTGCTGGAAACTTGAAATTCGCTCCCAAAGGACATTGGTTTTGACCAACAGAAAGAACTTCGCGAGGAATGTTGTGGAGCACTTTGCCCAAGTGTTAATCTCTGCACGGTTAGCATAAAACCACTGCTTTGCCTTTCCCAAGAGGGAGAAGGGAAACAGTCGCAGGCGAATAGCATCTTCCTCCACTCCTCATATAGTGAAGGTACTGCATAGTTCCAGGAACTGCTGCAGGTGGGCACTCGCATCTTCATTAGGCTTGCCACAGAATGCGCTAGCCTGTACCATCGTAATGAAGCCAGTCTTGATCTCGAAGTTTCCATTCCCAGTGTTGATCACGGGGCCTGTCGGCACCTGGTCAGCAGAGGGAGCAGAATACTCACGAAGAGTCTTCTCGACAGGGTTGGCCATGGAAGTTGATGCGGATGGCACAAAGGAAGCTGGATCGACTTCCGAATGTTCATGAGAAGGAGAGCCGAAATGATTTCTTGCCTTCCTTACGAGTGACTCAGGATCTTCAGTAAAATTCGATGGCAAGTCGAAACCAGTCATGCACTACCTGTCTTCATCATCAATAGACAAAGAAGAGAATCCAAGTTAGCCTGCATGGAGAACTATTTTATTCTCATCATGATTATAAACATATGCAAAGTGTTGATATGTCATCCTTAAGCCTTCCCCGGCAACGGTGCCAGAAATGCTTGTTGACATTTCTTAACGCAATCACCTAAGAACAGGTTTGAAACCCATCCTGGTAATAGCGCCAGAAATGCTGGTTGGTAAATCTTAACATTTACAGAGATCCGCAAGTGCACGGAAGTACCATTGTAGCATTTCCCCAAATGAGTATTCCAAAGGGTATAGAATCCAAGGAAGACATTGGCGGAATGACAAGATCAACTCTATTGCAATGAGTATAGGTCATAGATGGAAACAAACCAGACACTCAAGTGCAGGGGTAAAGATATGATAATGGGGTAGTGTGATCACACACACACTCACTCTCTCTCTAAAGGGTCCTAGGCAAAGGAGGCGACACACGAGTTAGTTCTAGGTTCTAATGTACTATACACATAAAGCTGGAAGGAACGAGTTAGATACACTAGCGTTGAAGAACATTGACTTGAGCACCCAGGTACCACAGGGAGATAACCTCCCACGTTGCTTTTGCACAACTGCGGTTGTTATATTTTAGACTCCTACAACATATCCGAACGTGGGGGATTTCAGAGGACCAACGGCTGTCACTACCACGGCCTACCCCAAGACAAACCGTGGGATAAACTCATAAGTAAGGTAGCTACGCAACACAAGCACCATGCTTACATTGTTAGCCGGACTTTACCGGCCCGAGCTATTGTGACCCAGGTCAAGCCACCAGATAAACCAGCCAATTACACCGAGTACCGAAGCTCAAGCACAGACTTCATACAACGCAATCATGTCATCTAATTAGATCAAACCAGGTTATGTACACAAACGGCTTTGTGTTTTCCTATGTCTGTTCAACTGGATCAAAGGGTCGTGTTCACGAAGAACACGAGCCTCTAACTTATGAACAAACACCAGAAACATGTAAAAGTCACCCGTCAAGTGGATCGAAAGGCCTTGTTCATCAAGAACAGGAGCCTCTAAATGATGAACAGGTGAAGAACACATGAACAAATCACTCATGCATACTAACAAAACTTTATATGAAATAGATAAATAACTGAAGTAGACCAAAGTCATACAAATGAAATAAGACACAAGATAACTCATACCTAGATCCCAAAGTAGACTTGGAACCTGAATTAGAACTACTCTAGCCTACCTCCTAGCCTTGAGACTAAAAGTGAGAGAGGTGTTGCAAGTGTGGATGTCTCCTAAGTGAGCCCCCTCTCCTTCTATTTATAGGCCCGTGCACCAGCGAAGAATGGAGGCAAACACCCCAGGAAAGGCGCCTCGGACCAATGGAGAGCCACCACGTGGAAGCCCCTGAGTGGCGGCCTCAAGGTCGGTTCGGCCGACCGCTGGGGTCGGCCGACCCCCTGTGGGCCCCACTCGGGGTGTGCTTCCTCCTGGAGGCTGCCCTGTGAGTCCTTAGGTCGGTTCCCGGTGTCTACCCTGTTTTGGCACGGTTTGCATGCCTTTGTGGGCCCATGGATCCATGTGATGTCCACATGTCACACTCTGATTCGTCGGGGGTTGCTTCACTTGGATTGCTTGCATGGCATGCATGCATGGCTCCCAAGTTGGCATGTTTGCATGCATGGCATCCTTGTTGGCAGCCCACCTAGGATGAGGTGATGTGACATGGACCCTAGAAGGTGAGTTTGGCACTCTTTTCTTGCTTATTTTCCTGCAATCAAATAATCTCCAAGGACAAGTGGAACTACATTATTCTTAACTAAATACATGTAAGAAATGCCTTATGCTCCTTTATTCATGAGTATATTGATGGCTAAAGTAGGCACTTAACAGCAGTCAACAGTGGCCCACTAGTCGAGTAGTCCAGGTGTGCAGGCCTTATCTCCCAGGTATGGCCCACATGTGTGGTGGGCCCAGGGATGCCCGGTCGACAAGCCCCCGAGTACTTTGTAGTCGAGTGTGATGCGCCCAAGTAGTCTTGAAGGTCTCCACGAGTAGTTCCCAAGCGTCCCCGAGTTCTGCAAGCTTCGATCTTCAATAATACTTGAATCATCACGAGGCTGGAAGGTACTCCAGCTAACTCCACGAGTAGTCTTGAAGTCTTCTCGAGTTGTTCCCAAGCGTCCTCGAGTACTTCCCTTGAAGGTCTTCAATAATACCCGCTTCGTTCTTGAAATCTTTGCATCAAAGACCCATATGGAAATGCGATTACTAAAATCACATTCCATATGGAATGTAGCCCTCGAGCCTTAGGTCGAATCCAGGATTCAAGCTGAGGGTCAATCTTCTAGCACTTTGATCTTGCTTTGAAAAATCCGTAGAAATCCCGAAGAAATCATATGGGGATGCGATTACTAAAATCACATCCCATCTGGATGTAGCCCCCGAGCCTTAGTTCGAATTGTAAATTCAAGCTGAGGGTCAATCTGAAGTCTTTCGTCTAATAATCCTGCAAAATCCTGAGAAAAAACCGAAGGACACATGGCACGAAGCCCCCGAGCCTTGAGTCGAGTACTTCTCGAATTGAAGGATCCAATCTGACTGTAGAAAGTGGCCTGAGTTCAGTGTACTGTTGTTGAGTGAAATCCAATCCCATCGAGTAGTCGAACCCCCGAGATGGAGTCGAGCAGGTCTTGGAATTTGTAAAAAGCCCACTGACTTAGCCGAAAATATTTGCCCTGTGTGAAACCAATCTGTTGAATATGAAGGGTCACCAGGTTGAACCGTTAGGGTTTTAGATTATAAATACCAGAGGGGGTATCCCCTAGGGTTTCATTGCTTCCATTCGCCCTTAGATCCAGAAAAGCCTTAGCCATCGTAGCCGCCACAGAGTTTGAGCGCCTACACCGCCAAGTGCCACCACCTCCACCCCCTCGCAGCCCCCGAGCAGATGTGAAAGAAGACTCTCATGACTGGAAGGATGAAGACTGCACCATCCAAGGGATAGATGGAGAAAAAGAGATCTGGCCGCGGCAAAAATCAGTTGCCAGAGCCAAAATACAAGATAGTGGTGATTGAGAAACCACTGAGCTAGGCCGCCTCTTGGAAGAAGTCCAAGATGAAGGAATAGGACATCAAGGCCCTTGAGGTTGCTAGCTTGCTACACGAGAAGGCAGTCGCTGGTTGGAACTCCGCCGCTGGGGATGCGTGGCCCCTGGAGAAGAATCCAGATGAATTCCCAATGTTTGGCCACTTCCTCGAGCGTGGGTTGACTCTGCTGGCTTCGGATTTCTTCAGAGGGTTCCTTGACTTCGTCAAGCTGGGGCATGTACACTTGAATTCGAACAGCATCTTCCAGATCGCAGTGTATATGCACTTCTGCGAAGCTTATCTTGGAATCCGCCCGCATTGGGCCCTGTTCAGAAAGATATTCCGGTTGAAGCCGCAGCCCAACGCCAACTTCCCAGTAGTAGTCGGTGGAGCTGGGCTTCAGATGTGTCAAAATGCGCAGGAGTTGTATTTCAAGTACGATATGATAGACTCCAACCAGGATTGGAAGACCAAGTGGTTCTACATTGACAACGCTCCGCCTCAGCTGCCCAAGCCCAGTATGTTTGTGCCAGTATAGAAGAAAATCTGGAAGGACGAACCGTCGATGTAAGAGTGCATCCAGATCCCTGAGTTGCTGGCGAAGATTGCCCAGAAGAAGGCACAAGGATTGACAGCTTGGCGGGTAGCCTTTAGCTTCATAAAGCGCCGGGTACAACCCTTGATGCAGAGGGAGCATCTTGGGTACGAGTACACGGGTCTTGGTGATGGCTCAGGGATGTCTGCAGAGGAGATCAGCGATGATCTCGAGATGGAGAGGCCGCAGAAGATCTTCAAGAACCTTCATGGAATACCAGCAGCCGTTACGGAGTTCAGCACCGACAATCCTCCATGTATGGTGAGTACTTGAATCAGCCCCCGAGTACTTATTATGGTAGTAGTCGTAGACTGAATATTTGTCATCTTGTATATGCAGGAGGATGTCGAGAAGTTTATCTCCATCCCACCTCCTCGTGCCTGTGAACCGGAGCAGGTGCCAGAAACAGATCCATCACAAGTTGAGGCTCAAGCCCCTGAGAGAAGCCATCCTGCTCAAGGGGGAGATGAAGTGCTGGTGGAGGATGCCTCCTCAAGCGATGACGACGAGCAGACACTTCAACAGCATTTTGGAGTGAAGGCTCACTATGGGTACTCTGGAGCGCCCATCCCCAGTGGTATTTCCGCAGGAGCGTTGAAGAGGCCAGCTTCATCCCTTGCTGATGATGTGACACAGCCGCCGCGGAAGAAGAGAAGCACAATTGGGAAGCATGCTATGAAGAAGGTCACAGCCTTGCCGTCCATTATGGTTAGTTGTACGAACTAAGTAGTCAATATCTTGTTGAATACTTGTAACTTTTGTAATGGCTTGTAACTTTGGCTATGCAGGTTATCGAGAGTACTACTCATGTACCCGCGAGTAGCCCTGCAAGGCCAACAGAACCTGAGATAGTTCAAACATCGTCCGTCGAGACGGTGATGCCTGAGCAACAAGAAGCCGCAGTGCTGAGAAGCGTGTCACCGGTAGAGAGTGTCCCAGTGGTGCCGCCAGTGCCCACATTCTTTGATATGCTGGGACCAAGAACTATGGTTCCTCGTGCTGCTCTGTAAGTACCCGAGTACTTGAGTACTTCTTGGAGTTGATAATTTTGAATATACTGACCGACTTGTTGATGCAGGAAATCCACTGATGTGAAGTGGGGAGCTTCGGGAAGTAGTTCTGCTGGGGGTAATCAGAACCCTCCAGCGGAACAAGAAGATGTTCTTCCGGAACCCCAAGTGGTAGCTGCTGAAGCCGATGCCGCACAGTTGCTGCGCTTGCTTTGGAGTGATATAGTCAAGGCAGCGGTGGATGCAGCTTCCAACCCAAGGACCCATCAACCAGAAGACATAGAGGCGGTGGTGAATGAAGGCCTAAAAGTTGATCCAGAAGCCGGATTGTGCCATGAAGATGCCTTAGTTGCTGAAGCCCCCGTGTGTCAGATAGATGCACGGCTAGTACTAGAAGACAGCCCAGAAGGCCGCATAGTGCCGCATGAGCCAGAAATTGAAGACCTGGCTCCTCTGTGTAGTGCTACGATGAACTCGGAGGCGGGAACAAGTACTTAATCCAGGGTTGAAAGTTTAATGCCATATGATGACTCGTGCCTAGATGAGGACAACCTGCAGGCGCACTCAGAGATGTTCCGCAGTGTAGAGAAACTTTTTGTGGTAAGTTTGAGAACATAGTGCCTTGTAGAGTAGTTTAGCCAAAGATAACTTGTCTTTGACCCTTGAGTTGTTTGCTTTTTCAGGAAGTTGTTAAGCAGTGGAAGCGGAAGACTAGGCTGCTTGAGCAATATGCGGCGGACATAGTAGAAGTCTCGCAACTCAGAGAAGAGCTCAAGGAGCAAAAAGCATTGGCTCTGAGACTGCAGAGAAGCTTGATGGCAATGCCGCCGAGTACCACAATGAAATCCAAAAGCTGACGGTACAGAAGGATGACATTGTCGGGAAGAATAAGTCATTGCGCCAGAAGAATAAAGGTATTCCCCCTTTCTGAACTTGTTTTCGAGTAATTATTTCTTGCAAACTTCATCCTTATAAGTTGTCTTGGTCTATTGCAGAGCTATCTGAAAAGGTTGAGAGGCACAAGAAGAAGTCTCTTGACTAGCAGTTGGCCTTTAACCGTGAAGAATTAGCTCACCTTGACCTCGAGGCAGATTATAAGGTGCGCTGTATGGAACTTGAGTGTGAAAGGCAGATTCGACTTGACGGTTGGAATGACTTGCTGACTTGTATGCAGTCACTCAAGATCAAATATGAAGAATCCGAGTGTCTGCGTGAAGAACTGAAGGTCTTGATGGAGGCAGCCGAGCCAGTAGCTAGTCTCTTCGAACCCAGAGTGGCAGGAGTGCAACCCTGTCCACTTGTGGAGAGGTTGAAGGATGCATCGAAGAAGATACTGGAGTATGCTCAGCGGCTGGCTTGCACAATTCCCAATAAAGTGCTGAGCTTCATCAAGTCTTTCTACGCAGACGCGGATCTGACGGTCATCGTGTGCGGAAGATCTGGAGATTGTAATGATGACAGGCTGAATCAGTTGATGCAGCAGACATCTCCTATCGCAGAAGCCGTCTCCAAGTTCATTGATCTGCGCTAGATGAACCTGTAGGATAAAAACACTATGGAAAAAACAAGTGTAATTCCAAAGAAGTGTTTTATGTAATATAATTGAAAACTTGAGTAAGTCAATTATCTGGATCCCTTGTTTGCTTGTGTGGATGCCATGTACTCGAGTTCATGATCAGTGAGTGTATGGCTGCAAAAAGAGTACGGTACTTGAGTAGAAGTACTGAAGTCTAGATGTGTTCCGAAGAACATTAGCTTAATCACAATAAATAAGAAACCTTAGCTGTAGCAACGTAAAAATAAGGCTTTGTTGTGAAATAAGCAAAGGCACAGTAACAAGTCGATATATGAATAGTCACTTTATTACTGTCTTGATAAATGTGTATATTGTATTGAGTTTACAATGTCTCGATACACTATTGAGTAATAGTGCCTTAAGTACCTCTGAGGCTATGAGCCTAGTGAGAGAGTACTCGCAAGAATGTTCCGAAGAACGAGTAAGACCGTAGGAGACAGTGTGATGAACTCGTCTTGCTGTAGCAGCAACTTGTGAGAGAGTTCCACTGAGACCCTACTATTAAAGGTGTTACTCTAGGCCGCAGCCTCTTATTGAAAATAGAACAAGGACAACATGTGCCACTTATTGCTCTATACGACACAGAGTCTTCTGGAGAGGGTTGTCGCAAAATGAGACTGCCTGGAGAGGATTATCGTGATCCCCTACGAGTAGTTGCAGCCGAAGAGGCCTGGAGAGGATTGTCGTGATCCCCTACGAGTTGTTACAACCGTAGCTGCCTGGAGAGGGTTGTCGTGACCCCCTACGGGTAGAACCGACAAAGCTGGTGGATTTTCCAAGAGTTGTCGACTTCTTCGCCTTCAAGTGTTTGTAGGTGATATGAGCCAGGGCCGGTCACCTTTGCAACAGAGAAAGGGCCTTCCCACGGCGAGTTGAGTTTGTGTAGTCCTGCCGTGTTTTGGATGTGATGGAGTACTAAGTCACCAATGTTGAAGGAGCGTTCCTTGACGTTGCGGTCATGGTAGCGGCGAATCTTCTCAAGGTATCAGGCTGATTGAACAAGTGCGTTGCAGCGAGCTTCTTCGAGACTATTGACATCTGTATGTCTTGTTTCTTTAGCTATGCCTTCTTCGTACTGGTCAACTGCCGGAGATTGCCACATGACATCAGCAGGAAAAACGGCTTCAGAGACATAGACCAAGAAATAGGGTGATTGCCCTGTGGGAGTAGTAGGCTGAGTACGTAGCCCCCAGAGTGCATTGGGTAGTTCCTTAATCCACTTGCCGCCTTTGGTATTTGCAGCATCATACAGTCGCTTTTTGAGGGCGTCGAGTACCATCCCATTGGCACGTTCCACTTGGCCATTGGCATGTGGATGAGTGACGGAGACGTACCGGACATCAATTCCACTGTTCTCACAATACTCCCAGAACTAGTAATTGTTGAAATTCGAACCCAGGTCTGTGATAATGCGATTGGGGAACCCATTAAGATGCACGATTTCATCTAAGAAGTCGAGGACTCTATCAGCCTTGGGGCAGGTAACAGGCTTGACCTCAATCCACTTGGTAAACTTGTCGATAGCCACCAGAACTCTGTTGAATTCCCCTGGCGCATTTGGGAGAGGACCAATCATGTCCAGCCCCCAGCAAGCGAAAGGCCAAGTTGGTGGTATCGTGATAAGCTTGTAGGCTGGAACGTGTTGTTGCTTGGCAAAGAATTGGCATCCATAGCATTTTATGACTAGTTCTTCTGCATCAGCAAGAGCTGTAGGCCAGTAGAAAGCACGTCTAAAAACTTTTCCTACCAGGGTACGGGAAGAAGCATGATTGCCACATATTCCTTTGTGTGTCTCCTCCAAGATTTCCTTGCCTTCTTCGCGAGAGACGCACTTCATGAGTACATCAAAACTGGCACCTCGCTTGTAGAGTTGATCCCCGACTAGAACATAAACCTTGGCACGGCATGAAATGTGCTCAGCTTCTGACTTGTCTTCAGGAATCAGCTGGTTTTTGATGTAGTCGATGAAAGGAGTTCTCTAGTCCACATCAATCATAAGAACTTCACGATCAGGTTGGACTGAAGTAGTCGTGGGTGCAGATGATTGCTCTGGAATTGATGGTTTGTGGAGCTCATGGACGAAGATTCCTGCTGGTACTTGAGCTCGTGTAGATCCTAGCTTCGACAAGACGTCCACAGCAACATTGTTGTCGCGAACAACATGTTGGAGCTCGAGATCATAAAATTTGTTCTCAAGTTTGCGTACCTCTTGACAGTATGCGTCCATGTTCTCAGCATTACGATCCCAAGAATCATTGACTTGATTGATGACCACCAAAGAATCATCGTAAACAAGTAGTCGTGTGATGCCAAGAGAAACTGCAAGGCGAAGGCCATGCAGTAGAGCTTCATATTCTACTTCATTGTTTGAGACCTTCCAAAAGATCTGCAAAACATATTTGAGTTGCTCGCCCTTGGGGGAGATTAGAAGTACTCCAGCGCCGGCGCCTTCCAGCTTGAGGGAACCATCAAAGTACATGACCCAATGCTCTAGACGCTCAATTGGAGTTGGAACTTGATTTTCCCGCCACTCAGCCATGAAATCAACCAAGGCTTGAAACTTGATAGCAGTGCAAGACTTGAACTCGAGCAATAGAGCACCGAGCTCTATCGCCCATTTAGAAATCCTTCCTGTGGAATCCCGGTTGTGCAATATTTCGCCAAGCGGGTAGTTAGTAACCACAGAAATCTTGTACTCGTCGAAGTAGTGATGGAGCTTCTGTGATGTAATCAGAACTACATAGAGTAGCTTTTGTACCAGAGGGTAGCGAGCTTTGGATTCTGAAAGTACTTCACTGACGAATTAGACCGGCCTCTAGACAGGGTAGGCATGGCCTTCCTCCTGCCGCTCAACAATAATAGTAGTACTGACGACATTAGTAGTCGCAGCAACGTAGAGCAAGAGCTCTTCTTGTGACAGAGGAGCTGTGAGGACTGGAGGCTTAGATAAGAACTCCTTGAGCTGAGAAAGAGCTTGATCAGCTTCAGTTGTCCACACAAACTTCTCTTGCCGCTTGAGTAGCTTGAAGAAAGGTAGACCCCATTCTCCAAGTCATGAGATGAAGCGACTGAGTGCCGCCATACATCCAGTAAGCTTCTGGACATCCTTGATAGTAGTCGGAGCTTGCATGTTGGAGATGGCAGTGATCTTCTCAGGATTTGCTTCGATGCCATGATGGCCAATGATGAACACGAGTAGTTTTCTCGATGATATGCCAAAGATGCACTTGTTGGGATTTAGCTTCCATTGACACTCCCGTAGCGAAGCAAAAGTTTCCTCAAGATCCGCGATAAGCGTGTCTGGATCCCTAGTCTTTACAACGACGTCATCCACGTACGCTTCCACGTTCTTGTGAAGTTGCTTCTTGAAGCATGCCTGAATAGCTCTTTGGTAAGTAGCACCAGTGTTTTTCAACCCGAAAGACATTGTTGTGTAACAATAAGCATCAAACAGGGTGATGAATGCGGTCTTTTCTTGATCAGATTCCTTGATTGAAATTTGATGATAGCCCGAGTAGCAGTCAAGGAAACAGAGTAGAGCACAGCCCGCCGTAGAGTCAATAACTTGATCAATCCTCGGCAACCCAAAGGGATCCTTAGGGCAATGCTTGTTAAGGTCCGTGTAGTCGACACACATCCTCCAATCATTAGAGTTCTTCTTTCTGACAAGTACAGGGTTGGCAAGCCATTACGGGTGAAAAACTTCCCGGATGAAGCCAGCCGCGAGTAGTTTGGCGAGCTCTTTCTTGATAGCATCCCTGCGGTCATCAGCAAAGCGACGGAGATGTTGTCTCTTGGGGGTAGCATTAGGATCAACATTGAGTGAGTGCTTGATCAACCTCCTGGGCACACCTGGCATGTCAGATGGTTTCCATGCAAAGATATCACGGTTAGCCCGAAGGAAGTTGACGAGCGCGTCTTCCTATTTAGGATCAAGTTGTGCATTGATCATGGTCGTCTTGCTGTTGTCGCTAGTGCCAAGATCAATGGCTTTGAGCAGGACGTCAATAGTCGGTGCAGGCTTGTTGTTGATATCCGTCTTCTCAGGAACCTCCAGCTCGCTCGGAGCAAGCTTTTTAGGTGCAGTGAAGACTTCCATCATAGCATTAGGGACTTGAGTTGTTGAGGCAAGTTCCACGGCTTCAGTGTCGCAGTCGTAAGAACGCTTCAAATCCCCACAGAATGAGAGTACTCCTTTGGGGCTCGGCATCTTGAGTACAAGGTACACATAATGTGGGGTAGCCATGAATTTTGCTAGACCAGGTCTGCCGAGGGTGGCATGATAAGAAGTCTCAAAGTCAGCAACCTCAAACTTGATGTACTCGGTGTGATAGTGAGCCTTAGTCCCAAAGGTAACAAGTAGTACAACTGAACCCAAAGGAATAGCTGCATTGCCCGGGATAATACCATAGAACGGTGAGTTGGTCTTGGAAAGCATGTTGGTGATATCCAGGCCCATCTTCTTCAGGGTCTTGGCAAACAGGACATTGAGACCACTGCCACCATTAATAAGAACCTTAGTAAGCCTAGAGCCCGCCACCATGGGATCCAGAGCGAGGGGATATCACCCTGGCTCAGAGAAACTAGTCCATTGATCCGCCCTTGAGAAAGTTATGGGTGTTTCAGACCACTTCAAGAAAGTAGGAGCTGCTGGCTCAATGGACATAATCTCCCTGAGAGCAAGTTTCTGCATGCGCTTAGTTGGAATCCCACCAAAGATGACATTGACAGTGTTGGATGGGTCTTGAAACCTAGTGTCTTTGCCTGTGTTAGCCTTCTTCCCCTTGTTCTTGCGAAACTTTGGATTTGGGTGCACTGGTTCGGGTGTGTTCTTCATTGCACGGCGAAGTTGGTAACACTGCTCTGTAGTGTGATCTCCCTCTGGGTGCCATGGGCATTTCTACTTGGTCAATGTTGCCCAGTGAGAATCTTCTTCAGGCTTGGCAGTGGTTTCCATGGTTGCAACAGTATTGTCGGGCTTGCGCTTGCGATTAGGATTAGGATTGCTCGAGTAGTTATTACCCGTGTGATTGCCCTGCTGTTGCTTGCCACTATTGTTTCCACCAGCATTATTGTTGTTGTTGTTCTGGTTGTTGCGAAGATGCTTGAACCGGTTCCGAGCCTTGTCTTTCTCGTCCACCCAGTGAGTGATCATCTCCTTGAGTTTGGTGATGTTGGCTGGGCGAGCGCAACTGAAGTCTTGGAATAGTCTGTCATCATAGAAACCATCCTGAAAGGTGTCTATGACTTCTTTCTCAGTAACATCAACAACAGTGGCTCTTTTTTCAAAGAAGCGGCGCATGTACTTGCGAAGAGTCTCACCTTGTTTTTGCTTAATCAATGCAAGGTCCATACGAGTACCATGACGGCCCAAAGAACCGGCGAAGTTGCTGGTGAAGCGTTGCTTGAGTTGTCCCCAGTTGTCGATGGAGCCTCGCTTGAGAGATTCGAACCATGTGAGGGGTTCTTGCTTTAGACTAAAAGGAAAATAGATACATTTAGTATCATCATTGCCCCCCGGCATTAGTGATAGACAGAGCATAACAGCGCAACCACTGCCTTGGATCTTGCTTGCCATCATATTTAGAAATACCATAGGGCTTAAACTTCTCCGGAAGAAACAAAGCTTGAAGTCGAGCAGAGAAAGCAGGGAAGAAATCAGAGTCAACATCCTTTTGCTTCTCACGCTCGGCATGCCTGGCGTTGATTGTTGTGCGAGCATCGTAGCGAGAGTCTCCCGACTTGCTATTGACACTGGCATTACTGCCCTTGTCCTTGTTGCTAGCTTCTGTACGTGTGCGATTAGGAGTGTGAGTGTTGCGATGAGCACCCCCACTGCTGCCATGGTGACTAGGAGTACTGGTGCCTTGACGTAGCATAGTGTAGGCTAGTTTAGCAAGCTTCGCGACTTCTGCAGCCACCCTGTCATGAGGCATAGAACGACCAAGCAAGTTGATCGCGTTGATAGCTTCCTCTGGAGTACGATATTGTCGAGTAGCAACCGCATCCAGAGCCTCTTGTAAGTTACGAGTAGGTAGAGCTTCCGCGAGTTCACGATGAAGGGTTGCACGATCAGTGTTGCGTTGATGACGTGCAGTCTTAGCCTCCACAGTTTCATCAGCAGGAGCGTTGACAGAGAGTTCGTCATCAGAGACATCATCCGGAAAGTGATAATTAGCGCGATGCCCTTGCGGAGTAGATGCGTCGACGACGAAAACTTCTCGATAGGACGAGTGAGTACCCGTACTCTCAACGAGCTCAGTATCAGTGTCATAGTCAACAAGCTTGGCGCCTTCTTGGAAGGGTAAGTTGTCGAGACAAGCAATAAAGCACTCCTGACCATCCAAGGTGAGGTCAGCAGGCACATGCTCAGGCCAGTAGATGAATCTACCTTCAGGTGTCGATGTGATCACCAGTCCTTGAGCAAAGTCAGATAGTTGTTGTGCTTCAGTAGAATCCAAACCGTAGTCGAACTCGAACTCAAATGAATCTGAATCAAAGTAGTCGAGGCTGACTTCCGAATCCGAAGAGTACTCGAGCATGGACTTCGAACCAGGGTGCTTGAGGATCTCCAACATGACTTGGTAAGTAGCGCTGGCATGGCGATGGCCGAAGATGGGTGGTGTTGGAAGACAATCCAGACTGAGCGCAGGCTGAGCAGCCAAGGAAAGTGACTCAAGCTGAATTGTAGGCGAAGCCGAGTTGTACTCGGACTCCGACTCGAGCTCTCTGACTGGGTCATAAAGTGAAATTTCGCCGAAATTCTCGATGAGTTCTTCCATCAAAGCTTGCATAAGCGTTGTTGACGGTTCAAAATCGTGTTGAAGTTCACCGCAAACGTACGGGTGACTTGGTGCCTTTTTCACCAAGGAGGGTCCCCAAGGTTTGTCAATCCAAGGATCGGAAGCAAACCGCTAAGGTTCTCTACCTTATCTAGTCAATCTAACCTAACATGTAGTGTTGATTGCATAAAAGAGGTAAACCTAATAGATATGAGTGATAGCATATAGGTTGATCACATCCAAGAACAACGGCTAAGGAAAAGCTCCACCGAAGGGGTAACTTGGCCTATTGTCTTCTAGTTGTAGCTCCGGCAAACGAGCAACGAATCGAACATCTCATCTACTAGCATCCTTAAACTCCTACCTCCGGCCTACATCCCGAAGACATCCGCTCTTTCGGGGGAAATCACCCTGTCACGATGCTCCCTTAATGAAGCGGGGGATCTACGGGCACGCTCAAACATGAACGTGTCTACGAATCATGAAAGATCGACATGCTAAACCTAATCACCACGATTACATAGAGCATGCTAAATAATCCAACCTTGCTTTAGACTAAGGAACAAGCATATTCATGATAGGTAAAAAGTATAAACGGAGACATAGAATCGCTAGAAGATAGAGCGACAAGATTGTAATTGCTCACATAATAATAGATGCGTTTGGATCATCACCACCGAGTACATACCATTGATGACCTCAACTAGCTCCGGAACTCCATCATGGCACAACCACACAGGGCGGCATGGCGGCTAGGGTTGGCCTAGGCCATCCCCTAAACAACTTCGAGGACTCTGCCGCCATCGTCTCCCTCCAGTGCTCGCTTCTAGGTTTCGCCGAGTTCTGATGGATGGATGTGGCGGCCGTTGGAGGCGGGGGATATAAAGGAGCCGAGGAGCGTGTAGGTCAAAGGGCATCGCGAACCGGGCCTGAAACACCCTAGGCCGGTCGGCATGCGCTGGCCGGACCAGGCCCTTTTCAGCCCGGTTCGGGCCCATCTTCCTCCACGATGCTTCTTGCACTTTCTTGAATATTTGCCAAAGTGCATGTGGGTCCTTGACATTGTTTTCCCCACGGTTTAGATAAGGGTGCTTGGCGTGCATACTCCCGAATCTTCTGTTCGGGTCCACGGAGTTTCACGGCTTCATGCTTCGGTCCTCGGGTCATTTGGAGTCATGTTCACTTCGTGTCTTGACTTGTGCCGGGCTTTGTGATCTTCTCATAAAGTGCTTGATGAACTCTACCCGGAAGTCCTCATTTAGGCACTTAAATCCTGCGTAAACAACATACTCCAAAAACCACTTGCAAGTGTGAACTTGTTACATCATTAGTATGCCTAGTGGCGGGTTAGTTATAAATCAAAGATCAAACCAAAGTGTAACAAGTGCTCTTGGTCGATGGAAATCGACCGTCAACATACCCCCATGCTTAAACCTTGCTCGTCCTCGAGTAAACCTTTAATGGATGTCAGTATTGCCCTTCAATGTTCATACCCTGCACTTGTTCATACATGAGAAAACATAATGCTCTTCAAGTTTATTTGTTAAAGTTTCATAATGTAACTAGCTTTCATCTCTATGGAGGGTAGATATTATTTAAGCTCTTCCCACAAGTAATTAATTATGCTCTTAAATCTTAAACAAATCTCAGAAATTTTGAAAATAAAGAGCGGGATGAAGAAAAATTGCTTTACCAAGATCAATAATAACCATCTTGCATCTTGCTCATGTACTCTCATCACATCTTGTCTCTCTAGCCTACTTGTCCTACTCCTTTCCTCTCTCAAATATTTGGTGGAAGGCTTTATATGGAGCTATGAGAAAGTTTAGTCCTACCAAGATATTATAGTCGAGATATTATCAAAACAAGACAAACTTCTCATGGACTTACCGAGACTCGTCAAAAAGGTCATTGGTAAAAAGATATTTTCAAGGAGGGGGGGGAGAGAAAAATAGACACACTTTTAGACAGTGTTTTCCTAAATGAGCTAAACGGTCCGTCTAAATGGGTTTAAATGGTAAACGGTGGACAACCGCACAGTTTAGGGCCTAGGCGGATTCCTAAACGGTTGATCCGTTTAGACGGTCCTAAACGGGAAAAAGGCCTAAACAGCCTAAACGAGACGGTTTTGAAATGGTAGTAGACGGCTTAAACGGCCCTGTTTAGGAGATAAAACATGTGAGCCATTTTGAATTTTGAAATTTTGATCATTAATCATTGTGGTTCTTAGTTTCTTGCTATACACTCGTCTTATATTTTGTAAATACATACATTATTGCAAATTGATATCACTGTTGACGGTTAATTTTGGTGCTCCAAACATGTTCATTACACTTTGGTTTGAACTTCATCATGGTACTAACCCACCACTAGGAACACTAATGATATAACAAGTTCAACTTTGTATGTGCATTTGGAAATGTGATGTTTTTGTAGGAAAACATGGACTAAAGGGACAGAGTCACATCGAGTTCAAAGGAGTAAATGAGGAGCTCCGTTCGTGTTCAAGTGCAAGGCAAACTCACTCCCAAAGGTGGCAAGGACCAAGGTGCTACGACAAAACATCTTCGAGGACCAAGACATAAAGATCGGATTTCATACGAGAAGACCCCCTATATTTATCACAGGGTTGATGACGCCAAAAAGAGACAAATATTGGGATCAAAGTCCGAAATACCAAGACGGGCCACTCGGAGGAAGGGGCGATCGAACCGGGCTGGGAAGGGCCCAGGCCGGCCAGCCCAGCCCTTTCCCACGTCGGTTCGCCCCCCGGTTTCTTGTGCGCGAAGATGCTTCAACCCTAAGTATTGGCCGGCGCCGCCCTTCGTCAAAAACAGAGATAAATACGCTCGAGAGGATGCATTCATAAGAGAGGTTGAATCGGAAGACATTCGAGGAGAGCACTCAGGAAGAAACATTTATCTAGTCCAAGGAGGCGGCCATAAGCGAAGGAGGACATCGAGGTGTTGCCACGGCACCCCCGGAGTTGAAGGACGCATCGCCGGAAGCATCTACCATGATCAACGACGCTATGCTTAGCGTCTTGATGGGGTAATCTTCTCATTTGTCCATGGGGTTGTAATGGATCATTTCATGTAATCGCCGACTCGTTTATGGTTTCAATCTATTAGTTTCGTGTTGATGATGCTTTCATGCTTAAGGTTTGGCCACCATGCTTTTCGGGTGTATAGATCTCACTACTCCCATTGATCCCTTCAACACACCGTGATCGTTCGTTATTTTGCCTTGATTGCCTCCGCGTAGTGACAGTGCGAGAGGAGGAAAAAGGTGAAGCCGCGGTCACACCTTCAATAGATTAGATTGGTTTTTATCTTCCTTGGCGGTTGCATGTTCATGTATCCTAGACCCTATGGGCAAGTGTCCTCTACATCTAGTTCACCTCACACACTTCTTTGTTTTAAGATTAGTTTGCTCTTAGATTAATCTCTAGTTAAAGGTTGTCTTAATTAACTAGATTAGCTTTAGATCGAACGCTAGCAATCCCCTTGCTCTGTGGATTGACAAGAACCTTGGGGGTCCCCTCCCTTGGTGAAAAAGGCACCAAGTCACTCCGTGTACTTGCGGTGAAGTTGAACGTGGTTTCGAACCGTCAACAAGCCCCTTTTCTGGCGCTGTTGCCGGGGAGCAAACCAGTTTGCTACGTTTGATTTTGTGTTAATTTTTGTTGATTACTAACATCTAACCTTTGTTTCCTAGAAACCCCCGCTTTTGTTTTGTTTTTGTTTTTGTTGTCTAGATGGTGTTCGCCCACCATCCTTTGGAAGAACCGGAGAAATCATTAAGGGATTACGCTAGTCCCCGATGTGAAGACATCAAGGTACAAGAGTCGGATTCGAAGCCCGAAGCGACGAAGTATGAGATTAAGGCGCGAATCATCAAGATGGCGGTGGCCAATCCCTTCAAAGGGATGGAGGCGGACAACCCGTATGAACACATCAAGCACTTCGCGACATTGTGCAATACGGTACGACAAGAAGGAGTCCCCGACGAATGGTTCAAGTGGAACCTCTTCCCATACTCACTTGCCGGTGAAGCAAAGAAGTGGTACTCATTCGCATCCTTCGAAGTTGGAGGGAATTGGAACCAATTGACAAGGAAGTTTTGTGAAAAATTCTTCCCAATAAGTAAAGTCCAACATCTAAGGAGGCAAGTGATCACCTTCACGCAAGGAGAAGAAGAAGGGATAGACCAAGCGTGGAATAGATTCAACGAGTTGATTGAACAAGGACCACAACTCGGATTCTCCGGTGACGTACTTTTGCACACTTTTTTCTTCTCTAACCCCTAGTTGCACGGAACATGTTCAAATGTGTGCAGGAGGGGATCTCATGGAGAAAACACTCATGGAAGCCGCTTAACTTTTACAAAAAATAAGCAAGGCGGCGGCCACACGAAGAGATTGGGAAACATGACTTTCCGGGAAGCTAGAATGTGAATCAAGTGTGAGAACACTTGCTGGAATTATTAGAGAAGCGACCCCGGAACACAAGAAAGAGGAGCCAATTCCGGAAAAAATAGAAGAAGTACACGTGGAAGCAAGAACTACCTCAAACATCGACTTCGCCAAGTCAAGCCAAGTGAATGGAAGAAGCATTTCAAGCGCAAAGCCGTTGAGGGAGTTCGATCAAATGGATTGGGTTCCAATTGATTTTGGGGAAGTGTTTGACAAGAGAAGACCATACCCCAACCAAGAGGGGGTGGCAAGAGCTTTGGAGGTAGATTTCCCACCGGGGAAGCAAGCGGAAAATTCATATGATCTCGAATCGACCGGCGAGATTTTTCGAAAGCTCTTTAATGAAGTGGAAGTGGATCCGGACCATATAGCCGAAGTGAAAAGAGTGATGGGGATCAAGCCCGAAGCATCGCCATACGCTCGCCTCGCTGAAGTCTACACCATAGGGTCCGATCAAGAGGAGAAGACAACCCTGCACTTAAGTTGCACGATTAATGGAATTCAATTCAAAGCTTTATGTGACATCAGAGCACAAGTAAGTGTCTTATCCTCTAAAATTTATAATCATACAATAGACCTAGTCCCAACTTCAACTAAGTTAATCATGGGAGATGGTAGAGTTGTTAAGCCTCTTGGAATTGCTTGCAATCTTGAAGTTGTCATCTCTAAAAAATGCATACCAACCGATTTCTTTATTGTTGATGCCTACTATGATAAACATGATCACATAATTCTTGGTAGACCCTTTTTAAAGTTGGTTAATGCTGTTTTAGATGCCAGAAAAAGGGAATGTGACGATTAATCTTGATGGAGATAAACATACATATGATTTTCTTCCCGATTCTAGGAACTCCTTACCCCTACCTCTTGATGACGAAGAGGTAGGAAGTCTTTGTTTTGTTGAAACTTTCAGGGATCCACTACAAAGAGCAATGGAGAATCAACCTAATGATGAGCATGATGAAGAATTGGAGGAAGCATCTAAAGGACTAGAACCACAAGATGGAAGCATGGAGGAGGAGAAATTTGAGGATATCAGAGAAATTAAGCCCGAAGAGCCAGAAGTGCCGGAGGTGGACCTCAAACCTTTGCCTAAGGGATTGAGGTATGAATTTTTGGGGCCGGACAAGACCTATCCCATCATTGTGAGTGACGAGTTGAGCCCCGAAGAAAATGAGATGTTGCTGAATTTATTGAAGAAACACAAGAAGGTGATCGGGTATTCAATAAATGATCTCAAAGGACTTAGCCCAGCCTTTTGTACTCATGGCATACCTTTGGAGGATCAATGCAAGCCTGTAGTGGACCATCAAAGGAGGTTAACCCATGGCATGCGAGAGGTGGTGAAGAAGGAGGTGATCAAGTTATTGGACACCGGAATCATTTACCCGGTACCGCATAGCGAATGGGTGAGCCCCATACATTGTGTGCCAAAGAAAAGAGGCTTGACCATGGTGAAGAATGACAAGAATGAGTTCATTCCGCAAAGGACCATGACCAGATGGAGGATGTGCATTGATTATCAGAAATTGAATAAAGCAATGAAGAAGGATCACTTCCCCCTACCGTTCATCGATGAGATGCTTGAGAGGTTAGCAAATCATTCCTATTTTTGCTTTCTCGATGGGTACTCGGGATTCATGCAAATTCCTATTCACCCGGAAGATCAACACAAGACAACTTTTACTTGCCCATATGGAACATTTGCATATAGAAGGATGCCTTTTGGATTGTGCAATGCTCCAGCCTCTTTCCAACGTTGCATGATGGCGGTGTTTTCAGAATTCATTGAAGAAATTGTCGAGGTGTTCATGGATGATTTTTCCGTCTATGGGAAAACTTTTGCGGATTGTTTAGCCAACTTGGACAAGGTTCTCATGAAATGTGCAGAGGTTGACTTGGTACTCAATTGGGAGAAATGCCACTTTATGGTGAAGCAAGGTATAGTGTTGGGACACGTGGTTGGGACACGTGATATCCGAAAGGGGCATTGAGGTGGATAAAGCCAAAGTCGAGGCGGTCGAGAGACTTCTACCACCGATGGATATCAAATCTTTGAGGAGCTTCTTGGGCCATGCGGGATTTTATAGAAGATTTATCAAGGACTTCTCAAAGATCACCGAGCCAATAACTAACCTTCTTCAAAAGGATGTGCCATTTGATTCTAATGACAAGTGCTTGGTGGCGTTCCGGACACTAAAGAAAGCTCTCGTGACCGCACCAATCATTCAACCGCCCGATTGGAGTCAGCCATTCGAGATAATGTGTGATGCTAGCGATTATGCCGTTGGAGCCGTCTTGGGACAATGAAAAGAAGGCAAGGTACATGCTATATATTATGCTAGTAAAACCCTTAATGGAGCTCAATTAAATTATTCAACAACGGAGAAGGAGTTAGTTGCGGTTGTGTTTGCCTTCGAAAAATTCAGATCATACATTGTGAACTCCAAGGTGATTGTGTACACCGATCATGCGGCAATTAAGTACCTCTTGTCAAAGAAGGATGCCAAGCCAAGGTTGATTCGATGGATCCTTTGAGAGCCAGGTGTGGTTCGAGGACCGGTGGATGGTCGCTTCCTGGTGTGATGAGTGATTGACAACGTGGTGTGGACTGATTCTTGGCTAAGTATTGCAGGTGCAGGTTGCGGCTTGACTGGTGCAGGTGCAGGTGAAGAACAAGCGTGAAAGGTCGTTGCCGGTGAGGCCTCCAGGTGTGGAGAAGACAAGTAGGCTTGGTTCGAGGGACCCGGTGGCCAGCGGGGTCAAGTGCGGGCCGCATGGTGGCAAGAACGGCAAGATGAAGTCATGGACGGTTTCTTGGTTGAGCCTCAAAACCAAGGTCGAGCCGGGACTACGTGGGAGCCGAGTCATGAGTGGTGATTGGCGGAGGCTACACCGAGTTCGCGGGGTTTCTGGTGGTTCACCAGAAAACCACTGGGTTCCTTGGTTGATCCACAAAGCCAAGACCGAAGAACCGAAGACGGAGGTGCAGCAGCTCCAGACCGGTCTGACCGGTGGGTCTGACCGATCTGACCGGTGGGTACCAGTCTGACCGGTGAGGAGCACCGGTCTGACCGGTGTGCGACGACGCAGTCCGGAATCTTCGAAGCGGAGGACACGCGTCGGGATCGCAAGGCTTGCGTCGAGGCTAAGCAAGTTTGCGGTCGCTGGGCATCCGTCCGATGGAGCGAAGACAAAGATTTCCGAATTCGCCCTTGAGGGGCATGTATCCCTAGTTAGCTAGTAAGGGTATTTTCGTCTTTCGGTTGCCTCCATATAACCCAAGTGGTGAGAGGATGGCAGCCATCTCTTGGAACCCTAGCTCATTTAGTTTTCCTATTTTCCTTCCTATTTTCCTTAGGATTTTCGTAGGACTAGCTTGAGAGCTTCATGGTGAGATCTTGTGAGAGGGAAGGATGATCGGGCGGCAAGCTAGACCTTGTATGAACCTCTTTGGTATGTATAGATGATTCGGCGTGGTTCCTCATGGCTTGGTTGTGTCTTTCCCGTTTCTCCTTTTTGGTGATTTTCGGAGGCTTTTCTTGGCGAATTTCTTGTGGCGGTTTTGAGACCTTTCTCTTTGGGATTTGGTGGGGGATGTATGCATGAACCCCTCGTGGTTCTTTTCCCTTTGATTCCCCTCCCAAATCCGTGAGTAAAGGGGCTCAATTTTGGGGTTTTCGTGGTTCTAGGGTTCGTGGTGTTCTTGGCGGAAATCCTTTGATTCCTCTTGATTCAACAAGTTTTGGTGGACCAAATCTTGGCTATGGAGTGCCCATGAGGTATTCCTACTATCCCCAAAGTCTTGTGCGAATCCGTGGAGCGAATCGGGAGATCGGGAGTTGGATTTGGGGGAGTTGACTCGCGAGCGCTGTTCATCCCGAGCTGCCCAGGTCACACCGGTCTGACCGGTGCTAGCCCTTGGTGGGATTTGTCTCGAGGAACAGCCTTGTCCATGTGGTTTTGTCCCGTGGTCCTGCTGGTCAGTTCTTGGCGTGTTTGGAGTTGTTTTGCTAGGTTTTGTGAGGGGTTCTTCTTCCTTCCAGGTTGTGTTTCGGAGGTGGTTTTTGTTCCAGGGCCTAGAGGAGTCACTGAGGCTTCCTGGAATGTTTGCTGTGTGGCTGCTGTAGCCACCGGCCTGACCGGCTCTGTCCACCGGTCTGACCGGTGTCACCGGTCTGACCGGCGCAGGTCATCGGTTTGACCGGTGTAGCACAGACAGCAAGCCGTGCAAGTTTCCGCTGTGTGTTTTGGTGAGTTCTGGCTCGGAGGGTTGTGTGTTGGCTCCTAGGACCAGTAGCACTCCAGTGGCTGCGTGGTCTTGGCCAACTTGGGTAGTTGAGTCGGAGACGTGATTTGGAAGCCGTGTTCGTCTTGTTGGAGTTCTCATCTCCTTCGAGAAGAATTTTTATCGGCTCCCATTCACTCCCCCCCTCTCTGGTTTGCCTAATCGGTCCTTCTGTTGGTATCAGAGCCGGTTCGGGTCTTTATTGACTCTTACCAGTCTAAGATCCAAAGATGGCGTACCAGGAACGGGGTTCGGGTCCTCCGCACTTTGATGGGAAGAACTACCAGATGTGGCAAAGGCGGATGGCGGCGTTCCTCAGCGGAAAGGGTTAGATCCTTTGGGATGTCATGGTGAACACAGCTTATGTTCATCCGATGAACTTCCTTGCTCCAGGATCGAGGGATATGTTCGAAGCCAACAACAAGGCTGTCGACTACTTGTTTCGTGCTCTGTGTCAGCCTGAATTCGATTGGGTTCAGACAGAGGACTTAGCTTGTAGGATTTGGGAGCAGTTGAAGGATGCTCATGCTGGGAACGCTCAGGTTCAGACTCGGATGTACGCGACTTACCGGAGAGAGTACGAGAACTTCACTCATCTCCCCGGCGAGTCCGTCGATGACCTTTTCCAGCGGTTTACGGTCGTTGTGAACAACATGAGAGCCAATGTGGACGTCCTCCCATACAATGATCATGATAGAGCCGTGAAGCTCTTGCACTCGTTGGATCGTACCGTATGGGACGGGAAGTTTGAGGCTATTGTTGAGTCCGAGAAGTATGACACCTTGACGGTGAACGAGCTGTTCTCGAAGCTCAAGTCGGCTGAGTTGGATCGTGGTATGACAGCCAAGATCGAGAGCCCAACTGATTCTCATAGTCTTGCTCTCGTTGGCGGCAAAGGAGCTAAGTCTAACACTAACGCATCCTCCAGGATGTACTCTCTGTCTTCTTTGATGTCTTTGCCAGACGAGGAGTTCGACGTGCTTGGAGAGGACGAGCTGGCGTTGCTGACTAGGCAGTTCGAGAGGCTGCACGAGAACCGGGTGAACACGAGGAGGACAGCACGGACGTGCTTTCAGTGCGGCAAGCCAGGACACTTCGTCGCCGACTGCCCGGAGAAGACGGAGAACAAGGACGGCTACAAGGACGGCTACAGGCACCGATCGAGCAAGGATGGCAAGTACCGATCGAGGCGCGATCACAAGCACAAGAACAAGCATAAGGACGAGCGACGGTCGAGGAAGAAGGATGGCCGCGGCAGGAAGGCCCGAGCAATGATCGGAGCGAGCGACGTCGACTCCAGCTCCGCCTACTCTTCCTCGAGCTCGAGTAGCAGTGAAGATGAAGGTGATCGGCGCAAGAACAAGAAGTCATCCAGGAACTTGAGCGGGTTGAGCTGCTTCGCGGGAGATGGCTTCTGCGGCATGGCCCGTAGCTCCGGCAGCAAGAAGAGCCACCAGAGTGACTCGGATTCTGACTCCGAGGATGAGGTATGTGATGAGCTCTCTTCTTTGCGCAAGGAGAATGATGAGTTGGTTGACTTGCTTGATAACCGCGATCACATGCTTAGAGAGGCCAAGAAGATGAGGAAAGAGCTTAGGGCCTCACTAGAAGATGCTAGGAACCGTGTGGCTGAGCTAGAAACCCAGAACCTAGATGCTAAGCTTGAGATTGATTCGCTTAAGGCTTCTCCTGTGGTTTCTGATGAGATTGATTACTGTGATTGCTCTGTGTACCTAGCTGATCTTACTGCTCTTAAGGATAAGCATGCTTCTACTTGTGATGAACTAGATATGCTTAGGGTTGAAGCGGCTGAGCTTAAGTCTAGACCTGCTTTACTAGGTGCTTGCACTTCTTGCCCTGTTTTGCATGGAAAGATTGATGAGATGCATGCTTACACTGTTTCGCTTGAGGCTAAGTTGAAAGAGCCTATTCCCACTTCTTGCTCTACTTGTGAATTGCATGCGGTTAAGAATTTGGAGCTTGCACATTATGTTGATCGCTTGCAGGATGAGAATGATGAGCTGAGAAAATGTATGAGCTGGTTGTCGGGTCAGGAGCCTCAGCTTGGTATCATGATAGCGGCTTTCAAATGCTATGATGGTCAGGCACTTGGGGCTGACAAGCTTGGAGAGAACAGTGGTGAGGGAGTTGAGAGAGTTGGAGAGATTCCTATCCCACCACCAAACAGATACAAGAACAAGTTTGAGCCCAAGCCTAACCATCTCAGAAACAAACTTGACACTACTCCAGATCCACCCATATTCCCTCACCCAACAAATGATTTTCAGAAACCGGTGAAGTTTGTGAGCCCAAAGGGAGGTGAGGAAGGAGAGAAGAAGGGTGAGAAGCCGAGTGGGCAGCCCCAACCCAAGCCAAAGCCTAAGCCACAGCCCATAAAGTTCCATTGTGGGTATTGTGGGAGAGATGGTCACAAGGATGAGTTTTGCTTCAAGAGGAAGCGTGAGGAGAGAATGGCTAGAGAGTGGGCTAACAAGGACAGGTACCACCCCTCTAATGGTGTACTTGAGCCTCGTATGCAGATGCCCAGGGCCAAGGCAAGTGTGAGGACGGTTCCGGCTTGGGGAGACCGGAAGGCTGCAGGTGATGCTGCTGGCCGAGCTACACCGGTCAGACTAGTGTACTACACCGGTCAGACCGGTGCAGGTCTGGGCAGACAGCGAGTCGGGTTTCATGCTCGTGAGGATGCTCGGTTTGGTTCTGGAGGTCGTGGTTCTGGTGGTTGGTCTGGAAAGTTTGCAGGTGGTCAGTTTGCTAGGCGTTCTCCACCTCGTGCTCAATACGGGGGTGGGAGGAGTCGTAGCTTTGAGATGGAGAGGAGGAACGATCCACGGTTTCCGTTTCGTGGCTTTCGTCCTCCTCCAGGTAGAGAGGGTTGGTTCCCTCGTAGTGGTTACCGTGGTGGTGTTCGTGGTGGTAGCTTTGATAGGCGTGATGATTTGGTTTGTGCTAACCCCACTTTGGAGCAAATGGCTCGGCACTGGTTTTACTCTTTTGGTACTAACCCCAGTGCTGAGTCGTTTGTTCACTCACGTGCTCGCTTTTGAATTTCAGGTGGGAGACTTGAAGAACATTTGGTTGATTGACTCCGGTTGCTCGAGGCATATGACCGGAGACAAGGGGTGGTTCTCAAGTCTCGTCCCGGTGGTGACAAAGAAGTACATCACCTTTGGGGACAATGGGCGAGGGCGTGTGCTGTCAGAAGGTGAGATTAAGGTAAGTGACAAGATCACTCTCAGGCGTGTCGCTCTTGTTCAATCGCTTGGATACAATTTGCTTTCTGTGTCCCAGTTGTTGGATGAGAGTTTTGAGGTGTTGTTTCGGCCTGGTGGTTCTCGGATTTTAGATTCTCGGGGGGATCTTGTTTGCATGGTCGTTCCCGAGGGTCAAGTGTTCCGAGCTGATTTCTCTCAATCTTCTGGTGTGGAGCGTTGCTTCTTGGCTGGTTCTTCGAGTGAGTTGTGGAAGTGGCATAGGAAGTTGGGTCACTTGAGCTTTGACCTTTTGTCTCGCTTGAGTAAACTCAATTTGGTGCGAGGATTGCCACGGTTGAGGTTTGAGAAAGAGTTGGTTTGTGCGCCGTGTAGGCATGCCAAGATGGTAGCCTCTTCTCACCCGCCTCTCACCGATGTGATGACTGAGCGTCCATGCGAGCTGCTCCATATGGACCTTGTTGGCCCAGCTCGTGTGCGATCTGCGGGTGGGAAGTGGTATGTCCTTGTTGTGGTGGACGACTACTCTCGGTATGCGTGGGTGTTCTTTCTTGAGGAGAAAGGGGAGACGTTTGGTTTTGTTCGAGATCTTGTCTTGAGGTTAAGAAACGAGAGGCACGGAGATGCCATACGAGCGATCCGCAGTGACAATGGCTCGGAATTCAAAAACTCTCGCTTCGAAACCTTTTGCCATGACTTGGGTCTTGAACATCAGTTTTCGAGTCCGTATACGCCTCCTCAGAATGGCATTGTGGAAAGGAAAAACAGGACCTTGTGCGAGATGGCTCGGACGATGCTCGACGAGCATAGGACTCCGAGAAGGTTCTGGGCTGAGGCGGTCAATACCGCGTGCTATGTGTCGAACAGGATCTACCTTAGGGTTCACAAGAAGAAAACCTGTTACGAGTTGATGCATGGTCGCACACCCAAGGTGAGTCACTTCCATGTCTTTGGTTGTAAATGCTTCATTCTGAAGAAAGGGAAGAAGTTGGACAAGTTCGAGGCTAGGTCTGTCGATGGCATTTTCTTTGGTTATGCATCTCATTCTAGAGCATTTCGTGTGCTCAATCTTGAAACTAACCAAATCGTGGAGACTTGCGAGGTAACCTTCGACGAGACACAGCCACGGAGTCAGCTTGTTTTTGAGTGTGCAGGTGACGACGAACTTGGCGAGGAGATCTTTCAGGAGGAGGAGCATGAACATGGAGATGATGAAGATGGCGGTGTGGTGCCCGCGGCTGAACATGTACCTACTACTTCGACGACGATCGAGAACGGACCCTCTCTCACACCTACACCGACAAATCCAGATCAAGGCGAAGCTGCTGTTGAGGGGGAGGTAGCATCAAGGTGAGAACCTCCCTGGCGAGTGCAAGTGGATCACCCAGCTTCGAGAATCATCGGCGACATTAATGAACGTACTACACGGTCGAGGGTTCGGAACAATTCTCATTTCGCTCATGCTGCTTTTGTTGCCACCTTTGAGCCCAAAGACATTGGACACACGTTATCTGATCATAATTGGGTTAATTCGATGCATGAGGAGTTGGAGAATTTTGAGAGGAACCAAGTTTGGGTGTTGGTTGACCCTCCCCCAGGGTGTAAGCCGATTGGGACAAAATGGGTGTGGAAAAATAAACAGGGAGAGAAAGGAGAAGTGGTGAGGAACAAGTCAAGACTTGTTGCTCAGGGGTACAGTCAGAAATAGGGGATCGACTACGAGGAGACTTTTGCTCCTGTAGCTCGTTTGGAGGCGATCAGGATCCTTCTAGCCTTTTCCGTGGCTAAAGGGTTCAAGTTGTACCAGATGGATGTGAAGAGTGCTTTCCTGAACGGTGTGTTGGAGGAAGAGGTGTTTGTGAGGCAACCACCGGGGTTTGAGAGTGAGAAGTACCCCCACCGGGTGTACAAGTTGAGGAAGGCGCTGTATGGGTTGAAGCAGGTGCCTAGAGCTTGGTATGGTAGGTTGAGGGGGTTCCTGTTTGAGAGAGGGTTTGAGATGGGAAAGGTCGATCAGACCTTGTTTCTCCTCAGGCAGGGCAGAGATATCCTGATTGTGCAGGTATACATGGATGATATTGTCTTTGGTGGCTCGTCTAACTCTCTTGTTGCAAGGTTTGCAGAAGACATGAGCAGGGAATTTGAGATGAGCATGATGGGCGAGTTGTAGTTCTTCCTCGGGCTACAAATCAAGCAATCAAAGGAAGGAACATTTGTGCACCAAGCTAAGTACACCAAGGACATTGTGAGGAAGTTCAAGATGGAGGACTCCAAGGCCATGGCGACGCCTATGAGTACGACTACAGCTCTTGATGCGGACGAGGAAGGTGAACACGTGGACCAGAAGGAGTACCGGAGCATGATCGGGTCACTCCTCTACTTGACGGCGACGAGGCCGGACATTCAATTCTCGGTGTGTCTGTGCGCTCGTTTTCAAGCGTCTCCGAGGACTTCGCATCGGTAAGCAGTCAAGCACATTTTTAGGTATTTGCGACACACTCCTGATTTCGGCCTTTGGTACTCTGCGTCTTCTTCTTTGGCGCTTCATGGTTTTTCAGACGCGGATTTTGCCGGGTGTCGATTGGATAGGAAGTCCACTTCTGGGACCTGCCAGTTCTTGGGTTCTTCTTTGGTGTCTTGGTCTTCCCGCAAACAGTCGAGTGTTGCTCAATCCACTACCGAGGCAGAGTATGTGGCCGCAGCTAGTTGTTGCTCTCAGCTCCTTTGGATCACATACACCATGAGTGACTTTGGTGAGGAGTATACCCATGTCCCACTTCAATGTGATAGCACCAGTGCCATAAGCGTTGCAAAGAACCCAGTGCTCCATTCCAAAACCAAGCACATAGAAGTGAGGTATCATTTTCTGAGAGACAACGTAGAGAAAGGGAAGATAGCTTTGATCCATGTACCCACACATGACCAACTAGCCGATATTTTCACCAAACCCCTAGATCAAGCAACTTTCACTCGTTTGCGGGGGGAGCTTGGTGTTTGTTTGATTTCTTGAATTGGTGTGTGGGAGCTCCTTTGTAGCATATGTATAGCTTTCCTTTGTGCATTTCTTGCATTTGGCATGGCATATGTAACATGATGTATAGGCATCTTTGTATCTTAGGTTGCATGCATTTTGTAACATATGCATTGTTTAGGAAAGGCTTCTCCTATATACATTGTTCACCATGGAATGATATATATGTCTTTGTGAGCTAATTTGGTAAGCTATGGTTAGTTTGGCTTAGCTCTTGATAATCTTGGTTTATATCCATGGTTGATGGCTATGTTTTTGAAAAATTTCATATATATGCTCTCTTGTGAGTAAATGCCTTTACATGATCTTGACATGTTTTTGTGGCTTGGCTATGCTTAATTTGTGGTTGGATAGCTTATTTTGATCATATGGGGCCAAAGGCTCATTTGCCATCATGAATGTTTAGCCCCCATGCTTCATCTTGTGGAGGGGCATAAGTTCCTTTTTGTCGCAAAGACATTTCATGTACCAATTATAAATCTGAAAATGAAATGTAAATTGCTTGAAAAATGTGCTCCCATGTCATATGGGCTAATTTTAATTTGCTTTGGGTGCTAAATCGTTGCATGATGCCTACCAATGAGAAGTCTCATATATAGAAGTAGGCACATGGCTCGGTGGCTTTGACATGACATGAGGTGCTTGTGGGTGTTTATGATGGTCTTATGCTTAGAATGGTTGTCCTAGCATGAAGTTTGTGTGGCTTTGCCACTTTGACATGTTTTGCTCATGTTTAGGACTTTGCTCATGAGAGGGTGATTTTTCGCAAAATTGCTCAATTCTATCTTAGCTTCGCCCAATGGTTGTGAAACTTGGTGATCTTGTAGTTGATGTCATTACGAAGCTATAGAGTATCTAACTTGCTCATTTGGACATGTGTAGCATCCTTTGTTGAATTTTGTCTATTTGAGAAGCTCTAGGTTGCATTTTTTACATTTTTGGCTTGATTCATGCATTGTCAACAAGGGGGAGAAGTTTGAGCATGTTCTGGCCTACTGAATGCATCTAGAAGGTTTTCAGGTGGTTTCGAGCCATTTCTGGGCTCTGTTGTGCACCGGTCTGACCGGTTGAGGTCACCGGTCTGACCGGTAAGAGTGCTGGTCCTGTTCACATGTTGAGCACCGGTCTGACCGGTGGTGTCGACCGGTCTGACCGGTCAGAGCTGAGCTGTTGCAGCTGCTCTGTTTCGTGAAGTGCCTCGCATGCATTCGTCCAGGAGGAGTTGCATTGGTTCAGGGGGAGCTTGCATGTGTGCAGGGGGAGCTCTTTGTGATTTTCGAGCTTTGGATTGTTGGCTTGTGCTCTTTGCTTGAGCATGTTTTTGTCTCGGATGTGTTGAGTCGTTGCCCTTGCCTAAGGGGTCCGAGACTTGTCTTCTTCAAGTGATCTTGCTCTTTGCCTTTTCTTTGGCTTTCGATCGCTTGTTGGAGTTTCTTTTAGTCGTTTCTTTTCTTTTCCTTTTCTCTTGGTTACCAAAATGTGTGTGTTGTCAATGCACTCATCAAGGGGGAGATTGAGAGCCAGGTGTGGTTCGAGGACCGGTGGATGGTCGCTTCCTGGTGTGATGAGTGATTGACAACGTGGTGTGGACTGATTCTTGGCTAAGTATTGCAGGTGCAGGTTGCGGCTTGACTGGTGCAGGTGTAGGTGAAGAACAAGCGCGAAAGGTCGTTGCCGGTGAGGCCTCCAGGTGTGGAGAAGACAAGTAGGCTTGGTTCGAGGGACCCGGTGGCCAGCGGGGTCAAGTGCGGGCCGCATGGTGGCAAGAACGGCAAGATGATGTCATGGACGGTTTCTTGGTTGAGCCTCAAAACCAAGGTCGAGCCGGGACTACGTGGGAGCCGAGTCATGAGTGGTGATTGGCGGAGGCTACACCGAGTTCGCAGGGTTTCCGGTGGTTCACCAGAAAACCACTGGGTTCCTTGGTTGATCCACAAAGCCATGACCGAAGAACCGAAGACGGAGGTGCAGCAGCTCCAGACCGGTCTGACCGGTCTGACCGGTGGGTACCAGTCTGACCGGTGAGGAGCACCGGTCTGACCGGTGTGCGACGACGCAGTCCGGAATCTTCGAAGCGGAGGACACGCGTCGGGATCGCAAGGCTTGCATCGAGGCTAAGCAAGTTTGCGGTCGCTGGGCATCCGTCTGATGGAGCGAAGACAAAGATTTCCGAATTCGCCCTTGAGGGGCATGTATCCCTAGTTAGCTAGTAAGGGTATTTTCGTCTTTCGGTTGCCTCCATATAACCCAAGTGGTGAGAGGATGGCAGCCATCTCTTGGAACCCTAGCTCATTTAGTTTTCCTATTTTCCTTCCTATTTTCCTTAGGATTTTCGTAGGACTAGCTTGAGAGCTTCATGGTGAGATCTTGTGAGAGGGAAGGATGATCGGGCGGCAAGCTAGACCTTGTATGAACCTCTTTGGTATGTATAGATGATTCGGCGTGGTTCCTCAAGGCTTGGTTGTGTCTTTCCCGTTTCTCCTTTTTGGTGATTTTCGGAGGCTTTTCTTGGCGAATTTCTTGTGGCGGTTTTGAGACCTTTCTCTTTGGGATTTGGTGGCGGATGTATGCATGAACCCCTCGTGGTTCTTTTCTCTTTGATTCCCCTCCCAAATCCGTGAGTAAAGGGGCTCAATTTTGGGGTTTTCGTGGTTCTAGGGTTCGTGGTGTTCTTGGCGGAAATCCTTCGATTCCTCTTGATTCAACAAGTTTTGGTGGACCAAATCTTAGGTATGGAGTGCCCATGAGGTATTCCTACTATCCCCAAAGTCTTGTACGAATCCGTGGAGCGAATCGGGAGATCGGGAGTTGGATTTGGGGGAGTTGACTCGCGGGCGCTGTTCATCCCGAGCTGCCCAGGTCACACCGGTCTGACCGGTGCCCTTGACCGGTCTAACCGGTGCTAGCCCTTGGTGGGATTTGTCTCGGGGAACAACCTTGTCCGCGTGGTTTTGTCCCGTGGTCCTGCTGGTCAGTTCTTGGCGTGTTTGGAGTTGTTTTGCTAGGTTTTGTGAGGGGTTCTTCTTCCTTCCAGGTTGTGTTTCGGAGGTGGTTTTTGTTCCAGGGCCTAGAGGAGTCACTGAGGCTTCCTGGAATGTTTGTTGTGCGGCTGCTGTAGCCACCGGCCTGACCGGCTCTGTCCACCGGTCTGACCAGTGTCACCGGTCTGACCGGCGCAGGTCATCGGTCTGACAGGTGTAGCACAGACAGCAAGCCGTGCAAGTTTCCGCTGTGTGTTTTGGTGAGTTCTGGCTCGGAGGGTTGTGTGTTGGCTCCTTGGACCAGTAGCACTCCAGTGGCTGCGTGGTCTTGGCCAACTTGGGTAGTTGAGTCGGAGACGTGATTTGGTAGCCGTGTTCGTCTTGTTGGAGTTCTCATCTCCTTCGAGAAGAATTTTTATCGGCTCCCATTCACTCCCCCCCTCTCTGGTTCGCCTAATCGGTCCTTCATCCTTCTATTACAAGAATTTGATGTTGAGATTCAAGACAAAAAGGGGTCGGAGAATGTTGTGGCCGACCACCTATCAAGGATGAATCGTGAGGATGATAAGGAGCCCATTGAAGACAAGATGATTAACATCATTCGAGCGATTCGAAAAATGCCACTCGATCACTTAGACAAGAATGCACAAAGAAGGGTAATCTCCGAGAGCTGAAAATATTTTTGGGATTCACCTTACCTTTTCAGACTTGGAGCCGATGGAGTGTTGAGAAGGTGTGTACCAAGAGAAGAGAGGCAAGAAATAATAAAAAAAGTGTCACTCTGCGGAATACGGAGGACATTATGGGCATTTCCGAACTCAAGCAAAGGTATGGGCCAACAGATTTTATTGGCCGGAAATGCATGAAGATGCTAAAAGGTATGTGGCCTCTTGCCCCGAATGCCAAAGAACTGGTAACATCTCTCAAAGGAATGCCATGGCCTTGAACTATAATTTGCAAATCGATTTATTTGATGTTTGGGGTATCGACTTCATGGGACCATTTACAAACTCACATGGATATGTGCATATACTTGTCATGGTTGATTATGTGTCCAAGTGGGTGGAGGCTATACCATGTTGTAAGGCATCAACGGATGAGTCCATCTCAATGGTTAAGAATATCATTTTTCCTCGCTATGGTGTTCCAAGAATCTTGATAAGCGACGGAGGGACTCATTTCACCGGGAGTAGCTTTCGAAAGTGTTTGTCCAAATTGGGAATTGAGCATAGAGTGGCTATGGCCTATCATCCACAAACCAATGGACAAGCGGAAACATCAAATAGGCAACTAAAGAGCATCCTCAATAAGACTATTGAGAAGGGAGGCAAGGATTGGTGAAAGAAATTGGATGGAGCATTGTGGGCATATCGGACGGCGTTCAAGACACTGATAGGTATGACTCCATACCAATTTGTATATGGCAAGGCTTGTCATCTTCCCATTGAGCTAGAGCACAAGGCATATTGGGCATTAAAAGAGATGAGCCTCGACTTAGATGCTGCAAGGATGAAAAGAAGAATCCAAATTAGTAAGCTAGAAGAGATGAGGTTGAAGGCTTATGAAAGTGCAAGCATTTACAAAGAGAGGATCAAAAGGTGGTATGATAAAAGACTTAAAGCAAAAGAGTTCAAGGAAAGAGATAAGGTCCTTCTCTACAATTCAAGGTTTAAAACTTTTGGAAAAGGGAAGTTACAAAGCAAATGGGTCGGACCTTATGTGGTACATTCGGTGTTCTCCAATGGAGTGGTTACTATCACGGATGCAAAAGGTGACCAATACATGATGAATGGTCAGCGGCTAAAGGTCTATATTGAACCCGACGTCGTGCCCCTACACTGCGTTGACATTTTCACAATGGAGGATGAACCCGAGCGTCGAGCCTAGGACGAAAAACAAGGTACGTCGCATGTATATATTTTAGTTTTTATTTCCTTTTAGCGTATTTTGTGTATTTTTACTAGGCCATATCTTCTACAAGGGTTTATATTTAGTTTAGCTGTTGTTCTTCCCCTCTTGTTCTTTTTGTAAAAAAATACGACGAGGACGTCGTATGGTCTAAGCGTGGGGGAGGAACTAGCGCTAGTTCCAAAAACTTTTTGCCCTAGTAGTTTGGTTGGTTTGGTTTGAAGTTTTTCTTTTTTTAGCTCGATGGTGTGTTAATGTTGGCGTTGAGTCAATAAAAAAATAAATAAAAGAGTCTTGTGTTTTATTTTTCTTGCTTACTTGTTTATCTATCTTTTATCTTTATATTCGATCATGAGCAATGAGCAAAAAAGTTTCTGTGGTGCTTAGTGGGTTTTTGCCCGTGAGAGCGTCCATACTTTACTTTGAGCTAGAACCTTGTTTAGCTATGCTACAATTATTACAAAGTTGGAGGAGTTTATTTCTGAAAATTACATGAAAAACCACTTGCAATAAAGGTTAGCATCTTCTTCTTCCAAGTTGAGAGCAAGCTTATCCTTTACAAAGACTTTATATATTCGTTCCACTATAAGTGTTGTTAGCATGATGAATTGAGTTAGGGCTTTTCTCTCTTGGAAGTTCTAATTTGGAGCAATGATCATGTCCTTGCTTTATATCTTTTATTGCTAGCCTCGTCATATATTCGGTAACGAGACTTTCACATTGAAAGTCCCGTATATCGCCGGATTCCATACCAAACCCATAATATCTTTTTATTCATCTTATTCCTTGAACACAACCTATCCCCGAAGATTCGTTCCATCTCTAGCAAGGATTTTGGATAAATTTCAGAATGTATTTCCATGCCAAGGAGGCAAGCGTAAAGCTTTGGAGAAGAGATAGAGATGTCAAGCAAAGAGAAAAAAAATGGGTATAAAGAGAAGAAAAAGTGAGAAAAAGAAAAAAAAGAAAGAAAAAAGGGGAGAAAAGAAAAAGGAATAAAGAAGAAAGAGGAAAAAGAGGAATTCAAAGGCAAAGCAAGAAAGGTATAAGAAGGGATAACAAGTCAAGTGAAGATCAAGAGAAGTGCAAAGGAAGGATGTCATGTTGTTGAGAACGAATCTTCGATATTCCAACCATGTGCAATCCGACAACACAGACATAATTAGGGCCTTGGAGTCATATTTTCTTTTCCCTTTTGCACATGTCCACCATTCTAAATTTTCTTATCCTTGATATCTTCACATTATGGTTTCATTCTCATGGTCATTGGCTCGGAAGGTGAACAACTATTAGAGAACTTCCCTAGCTTGATAATATTTGTGTTAACTTCACTAGCCATACCTAAAGCTCCACCATAAATTTAAATGAGAGACTTGTGAGAGATGAGAGTTCATAAATTGTTTAGGATAGTCACCTTAAATGAGTGACATGTGAGAACTTGGAGGAAGATTTTGTCTAATACTTGTTGCAGGAATTTTATTTTTGAAAAAGCTCAAAACCCTCCGGCGAAAGTAAGAAAGTAAGTATGGTTGGATAAAGGACCTCCGGCAAAAAGGTATAAGTTGTGGGGTAAGACTTGATTGGGTAATTTCCTAAACGCCCATAATCCTTATAGTGTTTATTGTTTTCATGTTTCTTATATCAAAGATGAAAGGTTGACTAACTTGTAAGGAAGGAACTTATGACACAAGTTTTAACTCCATGGACAAGTGTTCTTTTGCATGAAACTTGCTCGAGGACGAGCAAGATCTAAGCGTGGGGGAGATGTTGACGGTGAATTTTGGTGCTCCAAACATGTTCATTACACTTTGGTTTGAACTTCATCATGGTACTAACCCGTCACTAGGCACACTAATGATATAACAAGTTCAACTTTGTATGTGTATTTGGAAGTGTGATGTTTTTGTAGGAAAACATGGACTAAAGGGACGGAGTCACATCGAGTTCAAAGGAGTAAATGAGGAGCTCCGTTCGTGTTCAAGTGCAAGGCAAACTCACTCCCAAAGGTGGCAAGGACCAAGGTGCTATGACAAAACATCTTCGAGGACCAAGACATAAAGATCGGATTTCATACGAGAAGACCCCCTATATTTATCGCACGGTTGGTGATGCCAAAAAGACACAAATATTGGGATCAAAGTCCAAAATACCAAGACGGGCCACTCGGAGGAAGGGGCGACCGAACTGGGCCAGGAAGGGCCCAGGCTGGCCGGCCCAGCCCTTTCCTACGTCGGTTCGCCCCCGGTTTCTTGTGCGTTAGGATGCTTCAACCCTAAGTATTGGCCGGCGCTGCCCTTCGTCAAAAACAGAGATAAATACGCCTGAGAGGATGCATCCATAAGAGATGTTGAATCGGAAGACATTCGAGGAGAGCACTCGAGAAGAAACATTCATCTAGTCTAAGGAGGCGGCAATAAGCGAAGGAGGACGTTGAGGTGCTGCCACGGCGCCCCCGGAGTTGAAGGACGCATCGCCGGAAGCATCTACCATGATCAATGATGCTATGCTTAGCGTCTTGATGGGGTAATCTTCTCATTTGTCCATGGGGTTGTAACGGATCATGTCATGTAATCGCCGACTCGTTTATGGTTTCAATCTATTGGTTTCGTGTTGATGATGCTTTCATGCTTAAGGTTTGGCCACCATGCTTTTCAGGTGTATAGATCTCACTACTCCCATTGATCCCTTCAACACACCGTGATCGTTCGTTGTTTTGCCTTGGTTGCCTCCGCGTAGTGACAGTGCGAGAGGAGGAAAAAGGTGAAGCCGCGGTCACACCTTCAATAGATTAGATTGGTTTTTATCTTCCTTGGCGGTTGCATGTTCATGTATCCTAGACCCTATGGGCAAGTGTCCTCTACATCTAGTTCACCTCACACACTTCTTTGTTTTAAGATTAGTTTGCTCTTTGATTAATCTCTAGTTAAAGGTTGTCTTAATCAGCTAGATTAGCTTTAGATCGAACGCTAGCAATCCTCTTGCTCCATGGATTGATAAGAACCTTGGGGGTCCCCTCCCTTGGTGAAAAAGGCACCAAGTCACTCCGTGTACTTACGATGAAGTTGAACGCGGTTTCGAACCGTCAACAATCACTAAAAGGGGATATCATGGAAGAAAAATGGTCTACACTCTACAAAAGTTGTCATTCATACTAGTAATTTATGTATTTTATGTGCTATAGTAGAGAACCGTTTAGCCCGTTTAAATATCGTTTAAATCAGTTTAGACCGTTTGATCATTAAACGATGGGTCACCGACTAGCCTCTGTTTACCGTTTACGTTTTCATTGCTTTTAGATAGGTGGACATGTGCAAATGGCAAAGAGTGATCCCGAGGCACAAACGAAGTCCTCGTTATCGGATTGCACATGGTTGGAAAGATGAGTATGAGTCTTGATCTTGAAGTCCTTTTGAAATCTCCAAATGTAGCTAGAGAACCGGGGAGCTTTATTTTTTTTTCTTCTTTCTCTTTTTTTTTCTCTTTTCTTTTTCTTTTCTCATCATACTTTTTCTTCTTTATTTTTTTCTTTCATCACTTTGCTATTTTTCTTTTTTCTCTTTTTTTACTCCCCTTGAACTCTAGACTACACAAGTACTTCTTTGGCAACCCCGCCATGCTTAGACGTTGTTCGTCCCCGAGCAAAGAGGTGATGATTGTGCCAAGGTAAATGCTGAAATTCTTGTATTTTCTTGAAGAGAGATACTTGAAACCTTCTAGGGATCCTTTCACGGAGGTCTCCCAAAATCTTGCTCCACTTGACGGCACCTTCCTTGTAACCTTCTTCGAAATATTCACCCATACTCAAAGTTTTGGGTTGTGGTCAAGGAGGTATACACAAAAAGATATTTTGGGTTTGTGGGTGGATATCTGATGAGGTTTGCAAAATTCCCAATGTGGAAACTCACAATGCACGGATAGAAAAGGCTAGCAAAAAGATAGATACGCAAAAATGGAATGACCAGCTTCTTAGTCTTGAGCCAGAGAAATCAAGCCTTGAATCAATGCACCCAAAAATAAACCTTGTAAACTAAGGTTTTTGCACTCAATGAATATAAGGCTTTGGATAGGTAGAGCAAAATGCAAGTGGTATTAAAGACAAGGTTAGCATATCTTTTAAGAACAAAAATAAATGATCTTTGATTCATTCAAAAATGAGAGCAACGAAAAAATACTATGGGTCTCAAGTTATCATAACCTCCACAAAAGATTAGGCTAGCATTGATTTAAATTTCAGATTATGTTAAAGAGAGCACTAGCTTAATCATATACTAACAAAGCACAAGAATGATCAAAGTGACAATGATCATCATATATCCATAGGCAAGAGCATACAAGATATCATCGTGGTGAGCACAAGGTAACGGTGATTATTATTGAAAGCAAAAACAAACCTAGGTTGTACTCCTAGTAGCCATGTTATTCTATAGAGAGATATACGAAGGTTGCATCTAAGGTTGTTGAAAGCATAAACATATGAATAGACATATAGAAAGACAAGGACAAAAAGAGGGTTGAGAAACTGTTACCGTCTTTTGATGCTTGAAGTGTAGCACGGCCTCCCCCATGCTTAATCATTGTGCTTAACATGGAAGAAGAAAATTGTCATCCCGTGGCAATCATGATCATTGTACTCCATGCAGTCTTCTCATGTCCACCAAATCCTTCCCCATGCTTAGCATGTTGCTAGGCATGGAAGATGATGAACCATCTTGTAATTCTTGAAGTCCTACCGCCATGTGTGGAGATCATCATCGTACTCTTCACTTTTGTTACCTTGATCGTCCTTCAACGTCCACCCTTTTTCACAAGTCTTGGTCCCAATTGTTTCTTATACCATCTTCACCTCCTTCCATGTTGTCCTTTATCACTGCTTCAGCTTCCATGAATTCTTATTATACTTCTAGAATAGAACATGTACTGAACCGTTTCTCCATTGCAAAGTTCTTGAAATTATCTTTCCAACGAGTGGTCATTCACCCTAATCGAACTTCGAACAAAGGAGTTGTGCCCTTTTTACTCCGTGAGTGCAAGCTGTCCCGGGCTGATTTCAGAACGTGTGACACCCAAAGATTTGGTTGTAACTCTTTGCACGGGTCTCCTAAAATGTTGAATCTTGATGCGTTGGAAAGAAGACTTAATGGAGCCCTTGAATATCAAATTTTTCTCTTTTGTACACTTCTGAATGTGTGCTTAATCTTGATGAAGAGAGCGGTGTTTCTTTCGGGATTTTGGAGGTGTTGACGATCTTATTTTCATCTTTTATTATAAACTCATGGCATTGATTCGCCATGCCTGCAAAACAACTCTAAAGCACAAAGTACCCCCAAGGTGACGGTCAGGAATACTCAATCCATGCTGACAAACCAAAGACATCCCCTACGATCTTAACTTGTGGCATCGTTAATCTAGTGAAAGAAAAGTTAAGAACCAATAGGTGTACGTGTGTGCAAGTGTGTATGCAAATGAAAGGATGGTATAAAAACAAAACAATGTTTACACCAAATTCTAAGCTCCATGCTTACAAAGTGGTTGCCAAACTTTTCCCTTGCCATAAAGATTTATCAACCAAGGTCAAAACGCCATGCTTATCCCAAGATTAACAATTCCTTATAGTGTAAGATAAGTAGGGCGCATTGCAAAGTTTATAAACCAACCAATGCAATATGATAGCAAGGTATATAAAACTGAATGATGGTGGTCTTCAATCATTTCTAAACACCATGTTCACACAAGATTGTAAAGGTAAAATGTCGTACGAAGCATTTAACATAAATATGAAAGCATTCATCATAAAGTTTTACAAAAAGACCAAACTAACATAAAGTGGAAGATGACAATGAAGGGGGATACAAATGCAAATGCAAAGAGTTAGCACAAGCAAATGTTAGCAAGAGTTGAAAAGATCAAACAACCAAACTAACAAGGTTTTAAGGGTAGGTTATGGGTATCCTATATTTTTAGCTCAAATAAGAATTTTGAAGAGAGGAAGACAAGTTTAGAAATTCTATCTAAGGTGTGATAGGAGTCTTTTTATGAAAAACAAGTCTAAGGTTTTATGGAGGCTAAAGGTAGGAGAGGTTTTCCTAAGGCTTTTATAGGGAGGCTAGTTAAAGTTTTTAGTTAGAACAAGGGATAGAGGTGGGCTTGGCCACAAGTCAACCCTACCCTTGTTGGCTACGGTTTTGGTGGGGGCTATGGGAAGGCTTAGGTTGGTCGGACAAAAAGTTAGATCAAAACAAAACATGCAATGCAATGCATGCAATGAGGATAAACAAAATGACATGATATGGTGGTTGTCTAAAACAAATGCAAGAGTTAGCCTAAATTAACTAGCCACAAGCTCAGAGTTAAAGGATGGTGCCAACTTCATAGCTCTCTCTAAAAATACACAAAAGAAAAAGACTCTAAACACTAATAGGCACACAAAAGGGTCTACAAGTTTTCCAAGATCAAGAACAAAGTGCTCTCTCAATAGCAATTAAATCAAACAACATGGTGTTGTGGTATTTATTAGAGCAATGGTACAATGTTACTTGATGGTTCAGTTTAAGATCACAATGTAGACGGTCATATTATTTATATATATATATATATATAAACAAAAGAAAACAGGTTGCCTCCCGCAAAACGCTTCATTTAAAGTCATAGAGCTCGACATTCTTACGTACCTCCTCGTGGTCGTGAAGCCATGGTTCTTCATGTAAGATTTGAAGATGTCCATGCAGCTTTGATCCACTCTCCATGCCTGACACGACCATTTTTCTTGATGAGAGGCTTGCCCGATCGTCTCTTGCATCATCATCCCCTCCTTCTTTGCTCTTCGTCGCTGCCTCTCCTTTTCACGAATTTTCCTCTCTGTCCAGATCAGACCATGTAGCAAACAACTTCTCTAATGCATGGTGCATGAAATTATCTTTCCATCAAGTGTTTATTCACCCCCAACGGACTCCGAACGAGTGAGTTATGCCCATTTTACTCCAACACTGCAATCTGTCCACATCTGATTTCAGACTGCGCAGCGCCTAATGTTTTTGCCATATCTCCTTGTACGGGTCTTCAAATTCGTCGATCTTGGAGGCGTTGGAATTGGAACTTGATAGAGCTTCTTATTTTCAACTTTTTCCTTCTTCTACATATCTGATCAGGTGCTCAAAATTGATGAAAACAGCAACGTCCGTACTCGAGATTCGGGGAAGGTGATGCACGAGCTTCCAATTCCTTTGGGGCATGGCTTCTCTCCTCTTTATTAAGGTTCAATGGCCTGCATGGTTAGTGAAACTCAGTTTTTCTCCCGACACACACTCTTTTAAGGTCACGAGCTTGACCAAGCACGAAGCAAGTCCAAGATTTGCAAGACATAAGGCAAACAAATGCATACATAACCACAATTTAAATTGGATGAACAAAATGTGACTAAATATAGCATAAGTTTCTTACTCAGCACTAAAGCTCTCATTAAGCATGGGTTCATTAGGCAAGTAATTAACAAAGTTTATGCACAACATAGCCTCTTTATCATTCTCAAGAAATTCTAGCCTATCAACATGATCATCAAGGGTGCAAGGCATAGAATCAAAACATACTATTGGATATGAACATGAAAATATCAAAGGAAAGATATCATATCCAAAAGTACCTTGAGAGTTTAATGTGTACCTTAGCCTTCGAGGTTTTCATCATGAGTGATCCTCCGGAGTTGAAAGCGAACAATCCTTGATGATCGGAGGTGGCTCGCGTAGACTTTTCTCAATTCCTTCTTCGTGCCACATGTCGTCAAGGTTGCTTTGTGTAGGATCACTCCTCTTCACTTGTGGGCTCACACATCTTGGTTGTGAAAATATAGCTCCTTGATCCTTCGTGTGAGAGCCCAAACATCCGCACCATTGGATGTCGTCCTTTGTGTGTAATCCTTCATGGTCTTCTTCAAACATCTCCTTGCGTCGGATGTTGCCAACTTGTGCCTTCATTTGCCAATGCTCCAGGGGTTTTTGTTTTGTTCCAAGCCTCTTAATTTCTTCATGTGTGGTCTAATGGAAGCGTTGCCCAAGCTCCTCTTCGTTGTTGTCATCGTCATCTCCACTCTCTCATTCTCATCGTGTTGCTGCTGCCTCTTCTTCATTAATTTTCCCCTGTATACATAGCAGAACATATACCAAAATATAATTCTATTGAAGGGTTTATGAAATTACCTTTCCAACGGGTACTCATTCATCTTAATCGGAGTCCATATGAGGGAGTAATGGCTGTTTCACTTCAGCTTTGCTTGCTGTCCAGAAATTTTCAAGACGTGCAACCATCGGTGATTCGGCCATATCCGCTTGTAGGAACCTCCGATCGACTTGATTATTGACTTGTTGGAAGCTTAACTTCGTGGGGATTCTAAATATCTAAAGATATTCTGTTGTTCTTCCCATGAGCCTGAGCAAAACTTGATGCGAGCAGGAACTTTGAAGATGTTGATGAGCTTGATCTTGTGGTCTTGGGGGCATCGTGATAGCTTCCAATACCTATTACTTGAACAAACAAATCTCCACAAAACATTAGTCTTAAAATTTAATTGACACGTTGACTTACCTTGTTCACGTGCTCTTGTGTAGGGTGTGGGCTCGATAGCGGATGATGGGCCACTAACAAAAGTTAGCACCTACTACTAAAGAGCGATTCTTCATGTTTGTTGAAAGTGAATCTTTTGTTGTTGAAGTGCGGATGTAGAGAACCCCTCGAACATTTTGTGTCTAGCTTTTTCACCTGCTTTCAAGGACACAAACAAGAAAACAAGCTCTTGTGTAGGTGCAATGATAAAAATTAGGGTTAGTCAAAAAGAAAGGTAGATCACCCTAGGGTTCGAGTTGCCGATCCCCGGCAACAGCGCCAGAAAAAGGGCTTGTTAACGGCTAAGATAAAGCTCCACCGAAGGGGTAACTTGGCCTATTGTCTTCTAGTTGTAGCTCCGGCAAACGAGCAACGAATCGAACATATTATCTACTAGCATCCTTAAACTCCTACCTCCGGCCTACCACCCGAAGACATCCGCTCTTTCGGGGGAAATCACCCTATCATGATGCTCTTTTAATGAAGCGGGGGATCTACGGGCACGCTCAAACATGAACGTGTCTACGAATCATGAAGGCTCGACATTCTAAACCTAATCATCATGATTACATAGAGCATGCTAAATAATCTAACCTTGCTTTAGACTAAGGAACAAGCATATTCATGATAGGTAAAAAGTATAAACAGAGACATAGAATCGCTAGAAGATAGAGCGACAAGATTGTAATTACTCACAAAATAATAGATGTGTTTGGATCATCACCACCGAGTACATACCATTGATGACCTCAACTACCTCCGGAACTCCACCATGGGACAACCACGTAGGGCGGCCATGGCGGCTAGGGTTGGCCTAGGCTATCCCCTAAACAACTTCGAGGACTCCGCCGCCGTCATCTCCCTCCAGTGCTCGCTTCTAGGTTTTGCCGAGTTCTGATGGATGGATGTGGCGGCCGTCGGAGGCAGGGGATATAAATGAGTCGAGGAGCGTGTAGGTCAAAGGGCGTCACGAAACAGGCTCGAAACACCCTAGGCTGGTCGGCATGGGCCGGCCGGCCCAGGCCCTTTTCGGTTCGGTTCGGACCCATCTTCCTCCAAGATGCTTCTTGCACTTTCTTGAATAATTGCCGAAGTGCATGTGGATCCTTGACGTTGTTTTCCCTATGGTTTAGATAAGGGTGCTTGGCGCGCAAACTCTCGCATCTTCCGTTCGGGTCCTCGGAGTTTCACGACTTCATGCTTCGGTCCTCGGGTCATTTGGAGTCATGTTCACTTCGTGTCTTGACTTGTGCCGGGCGTCGTGATCTTCTCATAAAGTGCTCAATGAACTCTACCCGGAAGTCCTCATTTAGGTGCTTAAATCTTGCGTAAACAACATACTCCAAAAACCACATGCAAGTGTGAACTTGTTACATCATTAGTATGCCTAGTGGCGGGTTAGTTATAAATCAAAGCTCAAACCAAAGTGTAACAAGTGCTCTTGGTTGACGGAAATCGACCGTCAACAAGTGTCTAGGACTTGAGCTTTGACTCCGCAGTTGATGCTATGAAGCGTAGGAACGATCCGACGCCATCAGCAACGCAAACCTAGGAGCCAAAGATGAAGGTGTCGCCTTGCTGGAAAGCGACGATCGGCTTGATGATGACAGGAGCCATCGAGTTCGCCAGCGGATCAGCGACGAGATCCCCTACCTGGCGTGCCAGCTGTCAGTGTTTTAGACACCGAGCCTACCACGAGGCACCCAAAGTAGTAGATTGTGCGGTGGGGCTCGCCGAGATCAGGAACACAATGGTGAGACACAGGGCACACAATTAGATAGGTTCGGGGCGCAATGTGCATAATACCCTACGTCCTGTGTGCTGCGTGGCTCTGTATTGATTGCGTATGTTCTTGAGGGGGTCCCTGCCTCACCTTATATGCCACGGGAGGCAGGGTTACAAGTCGGATTGGTACAAGAGTACTATTCGAGTAGGACTAGGAGTAGCCTATAGCGAGTAATAGAAAGCTATCCTAATCTTAGTACAAGTCCTTCTCCGTCTTGTCTTGCCTTGTGGCCCACGGTAATCTTGCACAGTGGCCCACTAGTCGAGTAGTCCAGGTGTGTAGGCCTTATCTCCCGAGTATGGCCCACATGTGTGGTGGGCCCAGGGATGCTCGGTTGACAGGGATAGGGGAAGCAAGAGTGAGTACCGGGTAGGGTACTCAACAAATTCCACAACAGATAAGACCAAAACGGAAGGGGTTTGGCCACTAGTTGGCCTAAGCACACATCCATGGAACTGAATGTAAAGCATGGAAATGAATGTAAAGCATGGAAATTAAGTGCGAAAGAGAGAGGTATGTAATGCAGCAATATAATGTAGTTTTGGTCCTGGAGAGCGTTCACTTCCCTACAAGTCCCATATTTGTACAAACTCTATCTGGGTTCTGTCAGGGACAACCCGATCCAACCTTATTCCATGCTCGGGCTCCATATAAGGACAAACCCGACTCAAGACCAAGTTATCCTTAACCAAAACATCTCTAGTATCCTAAGGTGTATACTAATCATTGGGAGCTTTTACCAAGTAGGCTCATAACCGTGAGACTCGGCTATTCGAATAGTTTCATAACTCTGATCAGAGGGTTACGTTTTACCTGCACAGTCGATCAGTCCATACCTTGTACGGAGGCGGTATTGACCTACGAAACCCGTACCCACCAGCATCTATTCATGGACTACATTCTCATCCAATCCTGGACTACGTTCCCTAGTTCCACCCACGTCTATACTTGGGTCTAAGCAGGGGTCATTCCACCACCATCTGCTACGCAGATCCAGTTTCCCGGGAAAAGATACATCAATATAAACGTGGTATACAACACCACCGTGTCACCCTGACGCCATAACATACCCGATGACGCGTGCCGACCAGACCTGGGACTCTGCGAAGGTCCTACTCCAACATATTCGTTGCCCACCGTGGCCCCTTGGGGTGGTTTAATAGGTGTATTGGCAGGGTGTGGATCAAGTCCTCACATTAGTAGGTATTCTCGGAGGCTATGTTTTTGGCCCGTGCAGACGTACAAAAACACTAGAAAGACTTTCCCATGAACTGGACCTTATACGACTGGAGTAAGCATGGACAATATCCTCTACTGAGGTTGCTCCCATACTCCCAAGTCCATCTTAATAGGTTCTATTACTTTACTCTAATTCATGCAAGTATCATATTCCATCTAAAGGTATATTTGATAAAAAGATAAATACGGAATGTAGAAATAGTAGTATTTAAATAGGAAAGCATGAAGTAAAGGCAAGAAGTTATCTGGATGGTAGAAGTCAAGGAATGTTGTGGAACTTGCCTTCCTCGTAATTCTGGTCGTTCAGCGCTTCTTCCTCGTAATCCGGGTCGTCGATCGGATTCTTGAGATCAGCATCATTTTCTATAAAGCGTAATTATACAGAAATTGTAATTCACATGAATCAATCATAGCAATTCACCAAACATGGGTTAAAGAAGTGAGGATAGGGTTTCCTAGGGTTTTGTGATCAAAACGGAGAGAATTTCTTAAACCCGCGTACATAAAATATGGACTCGGTATTAAGGAAAAGATGATGGAAATTATTCTAGGGGCTAGACATGTGAGATTTGGGTGAAAAGATCATAAATAGGCTTAAAATAGGCTCTAATATTTATGATCAATTTTTGGGAATTAGTAAGATAGCTAACCAAGGTTTTGTGTGTAAAAGCTGGGTGTACTTAGCAAAGTTCAGAGGCAAAAGAGAGACTGACACGCGGGGCCAGGCTGACGCGGTGTGTGGGGCTGGCATGGGCATGCACGTGGCGGCCCCATGGTGCGCCGGCGCCGGCGTGGCTGCCCGCGTGGCCTCTGTGTGTCTGTGGTGCACGTGCACCGGGTGCAGGAAGGGGTGAGGGGGACGGCGCCGCCCGGTTTGGTCACCGGACCACCGCAGAACAGGGGAGGGCTCGCTGGAGTTGGGGTTTCCGGCGGCCGTGGTCCCTCGGTCGGGGCATAACTTCGCTGTGGAGGTGCAGCAGGGCGGAGTGGAGCTAGGACCGGGACTTGTGGTCGACGGAGATCGCCGACGGCGGTGTAGCAGCTCGCCGGAGCAAGGCAATGGCGCGGCCGCAGACGGAAACAGACCTAGGGATGAGAATGTGCCTAAGTGATGGTATGTGTGTGGGCATGCAGGAGTGCCATGAGTGCAGAGCGGCGGTTGGGAAGCATGGCGTGGCAGCACAGGGTGGCCGGCGGCGAGCTATGCTCACCGGAGTTAGCGACGGCGGGGCAGGGACTCCTACGGGCTACGGCCAAGGAAGAGGAGCAATTCCGGCAGCATAACAACACTTACTAGTGTTGTAGCACGGCAGAAGGTCGTCGGAGATGGGAGGAGCAGCGGTGAGGCTCGGCGGCAGATGTCTCTCACCGGCGGAGCAGGGCTTCATCGAGGGAGGAGTTGTAGGGGTGGTGGTGGCGTGGTGAGGTGTGGAGGTGGATGAGGAGCTCGAAGAGAGCCTCAGGCTCTATTTATAGGCCAGAGGGGAGGGTTGTGGCCGTGGTGAGGTGGCGGAGCTGGCGTTCGCGGTGGCAACACGTCGCCTTTGCGGATGAGGCCGGAGAGGAGAGGGAGGAAGAGGGAATGGGTGGGAGAAAACCGGAATGGCCTCGGGCTGTACGTCGCTCGCGCTGGTGAGCTGGTTTGGGAGGCGGAGAGGGAGATCCGGCGGTTTACCGTACGGCGGCGCACCAGAGCTCGGGTGGAAGGCGGTGTGGTGGTGAGGGTGATGTGCGGCTGGGGGTGGATGATGTGTTGATCAAGCGGCTGCGGAAGGTGCAAGAGGTGATGGTGATCTTGGGGCGCTCCACTCTGTGGCGGTCTGGTGAAGGGAGGCCGGGGATACCAGCGGGATGGCGGTGCGGCGATTTGGCACGACAGAGCCATGGCGAGGCGGTTTAGCGTCGGGGTGGGGAAGAAATACCGCTGCGCGGCTGGGGAGTATGGCGGGGAGGCATGGCGGATTGCGGCACGCGTGCTGGAGTGGAGGGCAGGGCATGGCAGAGTACGGCGTGGCGGGGCGTTGCGGTCGGAAAGGGGAGAAGGGGGGATGCACGGGGAAGACGACGTGCTGACTTCGGCGTGATGTCGGCCCATCTTTCCCCTGGGTTGTACTGGGCCGCGCGGGGGAGGAAGAGAAGGAGGAGTTGGGCTGCGCTAAGAAAAAGAGATGAGGGGTGTGGGTTGGACTTTAGGTTGGCCTGAGGAGAGGAGAGAGCCCATCTAAGGTTTAAAGGCTTTTCCAATTTATTTGAGCTAGGATTTGAATTGAAATTTGAATTCTAGTTCAAATTTGAATGGTTTTTGAACTAGGGCTTCAACTAGAAATTCCTTAGGGGAAATATTAGTGAGAATTTGAGGTGAGAAAGAATGTTAGCTCAATCAAATGCACATGAGTGTGTGGGGAAAAAGAGAGGGACTTAGTTGAAAAAAGCAAAACTATTGCATTTAAGTTCTATAGGTTTTAAAGAAATTTTCAGGGACCAAATTTTAAAGTCTAGAAAATTCGGGATGTTACAGCTTCGCTCCGCCATCAAACTACGCAAAAACCTTCACCTCGATGATGTGGAGGGGCTAGATCGCCGGCGGAGGAGCTGAGGCTATGGTCGCCGGCAGCGGAGTCGATCTGGGGAAGACGGACGCCCTGGCCATCAGAAGGGCCGGCTCATCATCCTCCGCCTGGGCTGCCGGGACTAGATGGGCCTCATCCCTCACGCACAAGCGGCACTCTTTGGTCCAGTGGCCTTTCTTCCTGCAGTACTTGCATTTGTCGCCCTTCTAGGCCTGGCCCAGACCTTCACCAGGCCCAGCTCCTGGTCGTGCGCCACTGACGGCGCGCCCACGCGACGCGCCGACGCGCTTGTTCACTGCGCCACCACCGGAGTTGCTGGAGCCGCTGGAGCTCCCCTTGTCCCTGGCATTCCCACCGAGCTTGAGCTTCGCTATCCACTCCTCATGCAGCATGAGGAGTCTCCCCTGATTGTCGACAACAGGGGCCTTGTTGCGGGGGTGTTGCTCAACAGCACGCAAGCGCCCAGTGACTTCCTCCACCGAGACAGTGTTCAAGTCGAGGAAGGTCTCGGTTGCGACAGCGATCGCCTCAAAGTGCTCGGGGACGACCTCGAGCATCTTGCACACCACCACGACGTCGGGCACATCATCGCCGAGGGTGCGAAGGTTGTTGGTGAGGCCGGTGATGCGCACGGAGAAGTCCTCGATGGATTCCCCCTCATTACAAGTGAGAGTGGCGAACTCTCGCCGGAGCTGCTGCGCCTTGGACTCACGCACGCGTTCGACACCGACACGGATCGTCTTGATCGCCTCCCACGCATCTCTCGCTGAGCGTTTCCCACGGAGTGTGGGCAGCATCTCCGTCGGGACTAAACGCAGGATGGCCGCCAGGGCGAGGCGGCCGTCGCGGTACTCGATCTCGTTGTCGGGATGAGGGTCGACGCCGTACCAAATGCCCGCTGCCTCCATGTTCACCTGCATCAGCATCACCCACTCATCATAGTTGGTGCATGTGAACTGCGGGTACACGATCGTCACGGTTGCCTCCTTGATCGTCCGCCTGACGATGATTTTCGGTCCGCTGCGGCCTCGGTTTGGCTCGGGCGACAACGACAGGCGGCAACGGCGCGTGGTGTGTGCGAATGACCACCGTGTGGCTCGGATCGGCGGGACATGGCTCTGATGCCAAATGTCAGTTGGAACCACCGGCTGGTGTGCGCAACGAGCAGAGCAAGCGAGAGGCAGGAGTAAGAAGATGAACAGTGGACACAGAGTTTTTGTGTTGTGCAAAATTGCGTCAACATTTTTTGAATTAAGAGCTCCTACTTATACACATGAGCCTCTACAATGCGGAAGAGAAAGAGGGGAGAACTGGGGCTATTCCCACAGCCTCTGCCATGCCCGCCACGACGGGCAGAGTGCGCCATCCTGCACTCAGTCGTGGCGCGCCGGCCATGCCGCGCATGTTCCTGGAACGTCGCGGCTCCTAGATACAAGGATGCACCCGGGAGGATACGAGGATCCAAGGCTAGGCTCAATTCTAACTGAAATTGGAACAAACTAACTTCCTAACTGAATTCTCAAGATTACAATTGCTAACATGCAAGAGATTGATCTTTTGACGCTTTTCAACAAGCATGCCTTTTTTGGGGCAAATCCTAACAATTATGTTAACCTGTGAGAGATTAGCAAACAGATTATTAAGAAGTTGAGTGGAAGCCCATTAGCTGCAAAAGTAATGGGTGGGCTGTTGAACAATTCTATGGATGTCAGGGGGTGAGACCTGGACAGATCCGCTAGGGGGTTGACCTAGAGGTTTGCAGGTTAATGGAGAGGATCAGGACCTAAGAGCGTAGGTGGTAGTCCACGTGGTGAACTCGGAACTAGGCGAGTATGACGATGAACACGGGGAGACAAGGGGTTTAGACTGGTTCAGGCCTCCGGAGAGTAAAACCCTACGTCCAGTTGTGGTGAATTATGCGAGAGGATGAAGATGATCTTGAATGGAGCCCTAGGCCGCCTTATATGGGGGGACGGGCTAGGGTTTCCATCCAAGGTCGGTGGACCTGTGTCCGGGTCAGTTACAATCTGGGAAGATATGCTTCCGGATTACAATGAGTATCCCACGATACTCAGACCTACAGGCAGCGCGCCGCGCCCTATGTCCTGACTTGCGCGCCAAGTGTCGCGGATCTTCCGGGATCTTGATAAGGTCGCACGGGGTTGTCGGAGTTGTGGATAAGGTCGCTGGGCCCACTTTGCAGGTCGGTGAGGCTTCTAGAAGGTCGAGTCCACTTGTTAGGGACCTCTGGGACCCTAGCCGGTGGGGACCCATGGGTACCCATGTCTCTCAAGCCCCCGATCGACGTGTAGGCGTAGCGGCCGAGGCGAGGTTGTGTCGAAGAGTAGCGAAGGCGCAGCACCGTCGAGGTCGTGAAGGGTGCACGGGGATCTAAAAAAGAAAACCCCTCCGATGCGTGCACGAAGTTGAACGTCGAGCTCCTGGGACGAAGGGCCAGAACGTCCAAGTGAAGACAAGGCGTCGATCTTGAAGAACTGCCGACCTGAACTGGGTCAGGTATAACAGAGTAACTGCTGCGACCTTCAGAAGGGTCGCCATGCCTACCGCAGGTAGGTCGAGCGGAGAAGTAGTGGAAGCAGGCTTCCATTAGGTCGAGGCGAATAGGGCGTCGCAAGAGGCACTATTGTAGTAGCCCCCAAGTAGTAAAGCGGACAGAATGGCCGGTTTGATGCTCCGAAGAAAAAGAAGAAGAAATAAATAGCCGAACCTAGAACCTTCTGCTCAGGGAACAGGACTGTGCTCTGCGAAACCAATCCAATAGGACAAACGCTCCGGAATCTTGGAGAAGTCATCAGACGCCAGGGCTGACATGACCTGAGTCATGGGCGCACTGTACGGTCACAGGCCGACCCCAGGTGAAGGACAGGTCGCTATCACCCGCAAGAGACAAAAATGCTCCACAATGCAGTCAGGTAGGGGAAAGGCGCGCCAATGCCACCCACGGGCAAACAGTGACCTTGTGTCCCACGAGTGTGCAGTAGTCTTGAGGATAAGGACGCCACGCAAGTTGGCTTGCGGATAAGATCAAAGGGTAGGTGCTGGGGGTATCACTAAGTACCCATACCTTGAAGCAAACCACCCAGACTTCAAAGGAGAGCCAGGGCGAATCTGTGTAGTAATATTTCCATGTTTGGGACTTATGTCCGCCCACCAGAGCATAGAATCGATGCAGCTTGTTCTTGAAGCTAGAAGAATACTTGCGAAGCTCGAAGAACTCGATCAGCCTCTTCTCCCGGGCCCGCCGAGGAACCCAGGTAGAGCATGGAGCAGTACATGCATCGCCGGGCCTTACACGCTACGGCCTGATGTGATGCTAGTGAAAATGACGCTCCACCCGGCGAGGCTAGTGTTGAAGCTTGTTCCATTTGGAATCTTGTGGTGAAGCTCAGACTTGATGCTAGGTACCACAGGAAACCTGCTGGAGCTCGAGTAGAGGTGGCTTTTGTAACACCCTAATTCTAATTTTTGGCAATAGTTTAAAATTTGCTAGAAATAGTTGGCTTGTAAATTTAAATGTCTGTAAGCAAGAATTAATTTCTAAAGAAACTAAATGAACCTAAGGATATATTTTTATTTGTATGCATACATGCTGCCCTGCATAATTTTCCTTGCATGAAAAATGAATTTGTTCTTCAACATTTTGAATAGGTTTCAAATTCTGGAATTGTTTAAATGCTAAACCTCTCCTTTCAAAACTTCGGCCGAATCTTCCTATCTTCCTTCCGCGGCCCAACTCCCTCAACCCGCCACCTCCTCACTTGGGCCGGCCCACAACAGCCCAGCGGCCGCCTCCCTTCTTCCCCTCTCCGCTCTGACTGACACGCGGGCCCCGCCGGTCAGCTCTATCCCCTACCTCCTGCCTCATCTCCCTCCTTTCCTTTTCCACCGACCGGCGCAAACCCCGCACGGGATTGCAAATCCCTACGCCCCCGCGCTAAACTGCGTCCGCCCGGACCCACCCCCGTGATCGCCGCCCTTGTTTCCTGTGCTCTCTCTCCCCTTTCCCCTTTCTTCAGCTCTCGTTATGGCAGGGAAGGCCATCAATGGCCAGCGCAACCCACTGACACCGCCGGCCAGTTCCTCCCTCACCTGAGTGCCCCGCCCCTACAAAAACCCGTGCGGCATCCCTCTCTCCTCCCTTTGCTCTCCACGCCACCATCACTCCGCCCTCCGTCACTTGTTGCTCGCCGGAGCCGCCCCCTCTTCGAGCTCCAAGTAACCACACTGCCGCCGTCTCTTTCCCCCATGCAGATGCCCCTGATCCCCCTTTTCCCCTCCTTGGCATCGCAGGCACCCGGAGACACGACCCCGGCGCTCAGCTGCTGCAAGCCGTGCCCGCAGTGCCGTCCTTCGCACACGGTCGTGACCACCTCCGCCCCTCACGGTTGCGCGCTGCCTGCGCTGCTCCCCCGCCCGTGCTTTACCCTCTGGTGAGCTCACCGTCCTCTTCCCTCTCTTCTCGTCCATCTCCCGTCGCCTCTGATGCACCGCAGCATCGCCGCCGTCCAACTCCGGAGAAGCGCCGCCGCGGGCGCTCTGTTCCTGGTGGCGCCGGCGACCCAAAGACGGCGGCGCCTCCCTGTCCACACGATCCCGCGCCGACGGCTGAGATCGCGTACCCCTTCGGGGTATGTAAACGGTCCACCGTGGACCCATAGACCAGCGGTCCACGGCTGGTCCACGACCACGTCATGGCCACGCCAGCCGCCCCGGCCAATCGCGTCGCGCCACGCGTCGCTCAGTCAGCAACCCCACCCAGTCAGCGCCACTTTTGCAATATAGCCCCTGAAAAACCTTGAAATCCCTTCACTGTTTTCTCAGTCTCGTAAAACTTACTAGTAACCCCTTGTCCTATTAGTTATTCACATCCACACCCCTGATGACGTCATGCTGATGTCATCACCAGAAAAGTTCACCAAAATTTCAATTTATATATTTTGATTTTCCATAAATCCATGCTGACGTCATAAATCCCTATGATGACATCATAATTCATCTTTTCCAGTATTGAAATAATTCCAGAAATATTAGATTTACAGTTTAGTCCCTAGTTTAGTAAAATGATCAATACTTTTTGCTCGTAGCTCCGTTTTAGGTGATTCTTGTGCTCACGCATTCGTAGCGACAAGCCCGTTCTTTTAAAATGCTTTTCATACTATTTTCACTCTGTTTGGTGTACTATTTCTTATACTTTGTATGTATGTTTGTTTCCGGTAGTTGCTTCGAGTAGCGGTTCGTGATCAAGAATCAAGTGTACGTGAAGATCAAGCAAGAGAGTGAAGAAGGCAAGTGTCCTTGATGCATACCCCCTTGTTTCCCATGCATTTACATTAATATCACACTTTACTTTACGCTTTATGCATGCTTCGAGTCAATATGATGGGAATCCTATATAGGGTCTACTAGATTTTGTTATGACATTCCTTGAAGCCTGTAGAGAGTTTGGTTATGGGTAGTTAAATGCTTAGTTTGCTGAACACTTGGGTTGGGTTTAATTATTAATTTTGACTAAAGAACTACTTAATCACATGGGTGGTTAATCTTTTAGAAACATGGAATTCTAGGGGATCGAGCAAATGCTTGTCCGGTGGACGGTGTTTTCGGGATGATGCTTGTCTTGCTCGAGCCACCTTAAGGTTGATGCGTGGAGTGACCACCCATGATTTATCGTACAACCATGAGAACCATATGGCTCTGGTCTTGGCTCATTAATTAGGAGCACTCCCAGTCAGTAGGAGCCTCTGGTTGAGCGGGAGAAGGTACCGCATGGGCAAGAGGGGTTCTCGGGGGTTTTTCCTTGGGATGAAATATGTAGCATGGCGATCCTGCGACTGGGAGATCCTTTGTAAAGGCCTCGTAGCATCCCTATGCTATCACACCTAAGGAAGTGTGAATGTGTCCTGCAAGCACAGCATGGTTGGGTTTAACGTTCGCTTGAACGTTTACGCGACTCGTGGGTAAAGTTGTACAACCTCTGCAGAGTGTAAAACTATCATGATAGCCGTGCTCACGGTCAAGAGCAACCTGGACCCTCACATGTTTAGTTGGTGGAATGGTTGGTTTGGATGGGTTGTTTGGCCATAGATGATAGATGCTTACCTTTAAGGTGGGTTTGGGTTGGGAAGACTCTCACCTTAGTAAATAGGTTGTCTAATAAAATATGACCAACTAAAATCAATGCTTGCAGCCAGTTGTGTCAGCCCTTCTTGTTCTAAGCCCTCATAGCTCTACCTCCTACACTTGCAGAGTACATTTCGATGTACTCACCGTTTCCCTTTCAACCCCCTGCTGTCTCTCTCTCCCCCATAAATGTTGTTCAGGTTATGGAGGCCATGAAGATATAGGAGTGCGTATCCCCTGGTTGATTGCCTGTGGTCATGGAGCCCGCTTCCGCACAAGATATTAAGCTTTAGCTGTACTTTTCTTTTGGACCCATGGGTCATTTTGTAATATTTAAACGTGATATGGAAATGTACCATTGATGAAGTTGTACTTTATGTATGAAATATGATCCTGGCATACATAAAGTGGCACCTGATTGTGTTTATAAAATCGGGTGTTACAGAAGTGGTATCAGAGCCATATCGACCGTAGGACGCAACCCTAGATAGACATGGTCGTTCTCTAAGGTTTATTTTGATATAAAAACTATATTATCCTTTATTTTACTTTATTGCAAAACTTCTTTCATGTATACGCCTTGTATTTCACACTCTAAACGGTTTTCATTCATATTATATCCTTGTCATTTATTTGTCTTGTTTAAATTCACTTTATAAAATTATTGCTAAGTCTCTTCTACTTCAAATGAAATAGATGGCGCGCACAAAGCAGACAACTCGTAAGGCTACTGGAGGACGTGTACCTCACCATCGCCTCGCCTCCAAGAGCAAGCCCCAGAAGAGAGCTCGTACCCCGTCTACTAGCTCCGATGAAGATGCACCCCGCCTACGCATGAAGGGCATCAGCACCCAGCACCCCGAGCTGCTCAAGGCATTTGAAGACGACTTCAAGCAAGATGAGCCACCAGCACTGACCCTCGACCCCAAGGGCAAGGCGCCCATGGAACCACGTCAGGCTTCACCACCACCACCGCCGCCAGAAGACTTCGAAGATAGCAGTGCTGGAGATCCCGAGCGTCGTATCGGTCGCTTCATCATGCTCACGCGGACCAGTGTTGCTTCTGAAGACAGCAACGAGTCGATGAAGGACACAGCTTGCTCTCGTCGCATGGATTAGGATGCACCCTTGGCCTTAATAATAAGAACGTTTAGTACCGTTAAACTATCTACACCCTACGTGGTGAATTGCTGTGTTAGTTGCTTGCTAAGACCCTGTTATTATGCTCAGTGTGATTTGCTTCTTCTGTAATGACTGTGATGAATTCTGAGTTCATACTCATGGTGTCATCTTTTATAGTTAATTAAGTCATCTTATAGTTGGGAACCTTTCTTGCTGTCATTTATCATCATATACCCTTGCTCATACCCTCTCTTCCACTATTTTCAACCAGATGGAGCAAGTCATGGAAAATCAGACTCAAATCCTTCAATGCATTGCACAGGCAGTACATGCACCACCCCAAACAGATGCACGCACTGAATTCTTGAAATCCATGCGGATCACTTTTGAACACACGTCAGACCTAGTGGTAGAAAATGATTGGTTGAAGGATACTGAAAGGAAATTAATTGTTGCGCAGTGCAATGAGAGAGAAAAGGTGATTTATGCGAGTGGACAATTGTATGGCTTAGCTTCTGATTGTGGGACAGTTATCTCAAGGATCATGGGGATCCGGAAGTGATAGAATGGCAAGAGTTCAAGGATAAATTCTTTACTCAATATGTTCCTGAGGGAATCATGAGGTTCAGAAGGAAGGAGTTCCTAAGGCTAAAGCAAGGTGTCATGACAGTTAGTGAATATCATGATAAATTCATCCAGATGTCAAGATATGCCCCGGAGGATGTGGACAGTGAGCAGAAAAAGCAAGAACTATTTGTAGAAGGGTTGAATGATGCATTGCAACGCCACCTACTGCCACACGACTTCCCAAACCTCCAACATATGTATGGGAAGGCACTAGCCTTGGAGAGCAAACTCAAGGAAATGGTATCTAAGAAGAGGAAAGCTATTTCCCATGAACCAAGAGAAAGCAAATCTTGCCCCTGTCACTCAAATGCGGGACATGATAGGAGGCCAGGTCAAGCCCAACTATCAAGCGCCTCAATGGAAGTTGATTGCTCCAGTGGCTAGGGCAAATCAAACAATTGTTAGAACTCCAAAAGAAGTCAAGGCGCCTATACAGAGTATGGCCTTCCTTAATTCATTACCAACCCCAATTCTAGTGGACCCAAAGGCTGCCCATTCTTTCATCAGCGCCAAGTTGGTTAAGACTCATCGGTTAATCAAACACCCCATGAGGCGGCCAATGCTTGTCACCCTTCCTAATGGAGAAGAAAGAGCAAAATTTATTTGTCCTCGGGTCGCACTTAAAATAAGGGGGGTAGACTTCTTGGTGGATCTTGTTGTGCTACAAACCCCTAGGATTGATATCACTCTTGGGGAAATTGGTTGTCACGTAGCAATGGTAAAGTTGATGAGACACGACGAGTAGTGTCCGTATCAAATGAGAAGATTGAAAGAGTAGAGTTTGGGGCCGCATCACCCGCAGGGGCATACATGTCTAACCAAATGGAAGGTATTCTCTACTAGACGAAGGGAACCCCTATAGAGGATATTCGAGTGGTATGTGAGTTTCCAGATGTGTTTCCTGATGATCTGCCTGGTATGCCACCGGATCGTGAAATCGAGTTCGTCATTGATCTCCTACCAGGAACGGCACCTATAGCAAAGAGACCTTACAGAATGGCTGCAAATGAATTGGAGGAACTCAAGAAGCAACTGAAGGAATTGTTGGATAAGGAATTTATTCGTCCAAGCTCTTCACCTTGGGGAGCCCCAGTTTTGTTTGTGGAGAAAAAAGATGGATCTCAGAGGATGTGTATTGATTACCGATCATTGAATGAGGTAACCATCAAGAACAAGTACCCTCTCTCTAGAATCGAAGATTTATTGGATCAACTGAAAGGAGCATGTGTATTCTCCAAGATTGACCTTCGTTCAGGGTACCATCAGCTTAAGATCCGAAAGTCTGACATTCATAAGACAGCCTTCACAACCAGATATGGGCTATATGAATTCAATGTTATGTCTTTCGGGTTGACTAATGCCCTAGCCTACATTATGAATCTGATGAATAAGGTGTTTATGGAATATCTTGATAAATTTGTTGTGGTTTTCATTGATGATATTCTGGTTTTCTCCAAGAATGAAGAAGAGCATGAAGAACATCTGAGACTAGTATTGCAGAAGTTGAGAGAGCACTAGCTATATGCCAAGCTTAGCAAATGTGACTTTTGGTTGAAGGAACTCTCCTTCCTAGGTCATGTGATTACTGAAGGAGTTGTCAAAGTTGATCCAGGGAAAGTCTGAGATGTGTTAAACTGGAATCCACCTCGGAATGTCTCGGAGATCCGCAGTTTTCTTGGGCTAGCTGGATATTATCGCAGGTTTATTGAAGGGTTTTCAAAAATTGCCAAGCCGCTCACGGAATTATTGGAGAAGACAAGGGAATTCAAATGGACTACAGCTTGTGATGCTAGTTTTGAGGAACTCAAGAGACGTTTGACCTCAGCACCGATACTGAAATTCCTGGATATTCATAAACCCTTTGATATATATTGTGATGCTTCCCACTCTGGTCTTGGTTGCGTACTTATGCAGGAAGGTCGAGTGATAGCCTATGCCTCAAGACAGTTGCGGAAACATGAGAAGAATTATCCAACTCATGATATAGAATTGGCAGCGGTTGTTCATGCTTTGAAAATTTGGAGGCATTACATCCTTGGCAATTGTTGTGAGATCTACACGGATCACAAAAGTCTGAAATATAGCTTTACCCAAAACGATCTGAACTTGAGGCAACGCCGTTGGTTGGAGTTGATCAAGGATTATGACCTCGGTATTAACTACCATCCCGGAAAAGCAAATGTGGTTGCAGATGCATTAAGCAGGAAGAGCTATGCTAACATGGCTATGGCATGGCTGCCTAGAGCGGAGTTATGCAAAGAGTTCGAGCGACTCAACCTTGGCCTCATCACTAACATGGAGGGTATTACCATGGAAGTAGGGCCAACACTAGAGCAAGACATTAGAAAAGGGCAACTCGAAGATGAGAAGATCAAGGAGATCAAGGAACTCATCAAGGTTGGTAAAGCCCCGGGATTTAAAGTTGATGACCAAGGGACTTTGTGGCTGAAGGAAAGGATATGTGTGCTAGACTTGAAGCCCCTCCGGGACACCATTCTATGAGAGGCACATGAGGTTGCCTATTCCATTCACCTAGGAAGCACGAAGATGTATCAGGACTTGAAGACACTATACTGGTGGTACGGTATGAAGCGAGACGTTGCAGAATATGTGGCCTTGTGTGACACATGTCAAAGAGTGAAAGCAGAGCACCAAAGACCTGCAGGATTGTTGCAACCTCTGAAGGTACCAGAATGGAAATGGGAGGAAATAAGTATGGATTTCATAGTAGGCTTACCACGCACGCAAGGTTGTTATGATTCTATATGGGTCATTGTGGATCGTTTCACCAAAGTGGCTCATTTCATCCCAGTGAAGACTACCTATACGAGAGCAAGGCTAGCAGAGCTGTATATGGAACAAATTGTCTGTCTGCATGGTGTACCTAAGAAGATTGTGTCGGATCATGGTACTCAGTTCACCTCCAGGTTCTGGGAGAAGCTTCATGAGTCCATGGATACCCATCTCAACTTCAGCTCAGCCTATCATCCTCAGACAGATGGGCAGACAAAGCGTACTAATCAAATTCTTGAGGACATGCTCAGAGCTTGTGCATTGAAGTATGGCAAAGGATGGGATAAGAATCTTCCATATGCAGAATTCTCTTATAACAACAGCTACCAAGCAAGTCTCAAGATGTCTCCATTCGAAGCATTATATGGCAGAAGGTGCAGAACCCCACTATTCTGGAATCAGACTGGTGAAAGTCAAGTATTCGGACCTGAAATATTGAAAGAAGCTGAGAGAGAGGTACAAACAATTAAGGAAAATTTGAGGGCTGCCCAATCTAGACAAAAAAGTTATGCAGATGTCCGACGCATAGAGCTGGTCTTTGAAGTTGGGAAGTTTATATATCTCAAAGTGTCACCAATAAGAGGTCTTCGCAGGTTCAAGGTCAAGGGAAAGCTTGCACCAAGATACATTGGACCGTACAAGATATTGGAAAGAAGAGGTGAAGTGGCATACCAGCTAGAATTGCCAGAACAGCTCTCCGATGTGCATGATGTGTTCCATGTGTCTCAGTTGAAGAAATGTCTGCGAGAACCCGAGAAGGAACACCTACCAATGGAGGAGCTCGATCTAAAGAAAGACTGACCTATAAGGACCACCCACTCAAGATCATAGAAACTGCTGAGAGGGTCACTCAAAGAAAAACTATCAGAATGTGCAAAGTGCAATGGAGTCACCATGTAGAGGATGAAGCAATGTGGGAACGAGAAGAGGACCTAAAGGCTGATTTCCCAGAGCTCTTCACCGACTCTTCCGAATCTCGAGGACGAGATTCATCTTAAGGGGGGTAGGATTTGTAACACCCTAATTCTAATTTTTGCCAATAGTTTAAAATTTGCTAGAAATAGTTGGCTTGTAAATTTAAATGTTTGTAAGCAAGAATTAATTTCTAAAAGAAACTGAATGAACCTTAGGATATATTTTTATTTGTATGCATACATGCTGCCCTGCATAATTTTCCTTGTATGAAAAATGAATTTGTTCTTCAACATTTTGAATAGGTTTCAAATTCTGGAATTGTTTAAATGCTAAACCTCTCCTTTCAAAACTTGGGCCAAATCTTCCTTTCTTCCTTCCGCGGCCCAACTCCCTCAACCCGCCACCTCCTCACTTAAGCCGGCCCACAACAGCCCAGCGGCCGCCTCCCTTCTTCCCCTCTCCGCTCTGACTGACACGCGGGCCCCGCCAGTCAGCTCTATCCCCTACCTCCCGCCTCATCTCCCTCCTTTCCTTTTCCACCGGCCGGCGCAAACCCCACACGGGATTGCAAATCCCTACGCCCCCGCGCCAAACTGCGTTCGCCCGGACCCACCCCCGTGATCGCCGCCCTTATTTCCCGCGCTCTCTCTCCCCTTTCCCCTTTCTTCCGCTCTCGTTATGGCAGGGAAGGCCATCAATGGCCGGCGCAACCTGCTGACACTGCCGGCCAATTCCTCCCTCACCTGAGTGCCCCGTCCCTACAAAAACCCGTGCGGCATCCCTCTCTCCTCCCTTTGCTATCCACGCCACAATCACTCCGCCCTCCGTCGCTTGTTGCTCGCCGGAGCCACCCCCTCTTCGAGCTCTGGGTAAGCACACCACCGCCGTCTCTTTCCCCCGTGCGGATGCCCCGGATCCCCCTTTTCCCCTCCTTGGCATCGCAGGCACTCGGAGACACGACCCCGGTGCTCAGCTGCTCCAAGCCGTGCCCGCAACGCCGTCCTCCGCACACGGCCGCGACCACCTCCGCCCCTCACCGTCGCGTGCCACCTGCGCTGCTCCCCCGCCCGTGCTTTACCCTCTGGTGAGCTCACCGTCCCCTCCCCTCTCTTCTCGTCCATCTCCCGTCGCCTCTGATGTGCCGCAGCGTCGCCGCCGTCCAACTCCGGCGAAGCGCCGCCGCGGGCGCTCTGTTCCCAACGGCGCCGGCGACCCAAAGCCGGCGGCGCCTCCCTGTCCACACGATCCTGCACCGACGGCCGAGATCGCATACCCCTTCGGGGTATGTAAATGGTCCACCGTGGACCCATAGACCAGCGGTCCACGGTTGGTCCACGGCCACGTCATGGCCACGCTAGCCGCCCCGGCCAATCACGTCGCGCCACGCGTCGCTCAGTCAGCAACCCCACCCAGTCAGCGCCACTTTTGCAATATAGCCCCTGAAAAATCTTGAAATCCCTTCACTATTTTCTCAGTCTCGTAAAACTTACCAGTAACCCCTTGTCCTATTAGTTCTTCACATCCACACCCCTGATGACGTCATGCTGACGTCATCACCAGAAAAGTTCACCAAAATTTCAATTTATATATTTTGAATTTCCATAAATCCATGCTGACGTCATAAATCCCTATGATGATGTCATAATTCATCTTTTCCAGTATTGAAATAATTCCAGAAATATTAGATTTACAGTTTAGTCCCTGGTTTAGTAAAACGATCAATACTTTTTGCTCGTAGCTCCGTTTTAGGTGATTCTTGCGCTCACGCGTTCGTAGCGACAAGCCCGTTCTTTTAAAATGCTTTTCATACTATTTTGACTCTGTTTGGTGTACTGTTTCTTATACTTTGTATGTATGTTTGTTTCCGGTAGTTGCTTCGAGTAGCGGTTTGTGATCAAGAATCAAGTGTACATGAAGATCAAGCAAGAGAGTGAAGAAGGCAAGTGTCCTTGATGCATACCCCCTTGTTTCCCATGCATTTACATTAATATCACACTTTACTTTACGCTTTATGCATGCTTTGAGTCAATATGATGGGAATCCTATATAGGGTCTACTATATTTTGTTATGACATTCCTTGAAGCCTTTAGAGAGTTTGGTTATGGGTAGTTAAATGCTTAGTTTGCTGAACACTTGGGTTGGGTTTAATTATTAATTTTGACTAATGAACTACTTAATCACATGGGTGGTTAATCTTTTAGAAACATGGAATTCTGCGGGCTCGAGCAAATGCTTGTCCGGTGGACGGTGTTTTTGGGATGATGCTTGTCTTGCTTGAGCCACCTTAAGGTTGATGCGTGGATTGACCACCCAGGATTTATCATACAACCATGAGAACCATATGGCTCTGGTCTTGGCTCATTAATTAGGAGCACTCCCAGTCAGTAGGAGCCTCCGGTTGAGTGGGAGAAGGTACCGCATGGGCAAGAGGGGTTCTCGGGGGTTTTTCCTTGGGATGCAACCTGTAGCATGGCGATCCTGCGACTCGGAGATCCTTTGTAAAGGCCTCATAGCGTCCCTATGCTATCACACCTAAGGAAGTGTGAATGTGCCCTGCAAGCACAGCATGGTTGGGTTTAACATTCGCTTGAATGTTTACGCGACTCGTGGGTAAAGTTGTACAACCTCTGCAGAGTGTAAAACTATCGTGATAGCCGTGCTCACGGTCAAGAGCAACCTGGACCCTCACATGTTTAGTTGGTGGAATGGTTGGTTTGGATGGGTTGTTTGGCCATAGATGATAGATGTTTACCTTTAAGGTGGGTTTGGGTTGGGAAGACTCTGACCTTAGTAAACAGGTTGTCTTATAAAATATGACCAACTAAAATCAATGCTTGCAGCCAGTTGTTCAGCCCTTCTTGTTCTAAGCCCTCATAGCTCTACCTCCTACACTTGCAGAGTACATTTCGATGTACTTACCGTTTCCCTTTCAACCCCCTGCTGTCTCTCTCTCCCCCATAAATGCTGTTCAGGTTATGGAGGCCATGAAGATCTAGGAGTGCGTATCCCCCGGTTGATTGCCTGTGGTCATGGAGCTCGCTTCCGCACAAGATATTAAGCTTTAGCTGTACTTTTCTTTTGGACCCATGGGTCGTTTTGTAATATTTAAACGTGATATGGAAATGTACCATTGATGAAGTTGTACTTTATGTATGAAATATGATCCTGGCATACATAAAGTGGCACCTGATTTTGTTTATAAAATCGGGTGTTACAGCTGTGTGGCAGCTGCCTCTACAGTGGCTGTAGAGGTCTTTGAATAGGTCCTGAAGCTAAAAGAAAGCTTGTGACGCGCCTTGTTATTGTAGATTGTGTCGCATGCACTTTGTAGGGTAGCTCAGGGCCATAAATGTCTTTGTATCTTGTAATTGGCCAGGGGCCAAACTCCTTGTAGCTTACGAAGCTGTAAATACATTTTTACATGATAAATGTCATGTTTCAAGTAATTGCAGGGACGTCCGGGTGGCAATGGTATGACTACCAAGGTCCAAGCGGGGCTGTGATAGCACGCTGACCTTCAGGAGGCCTTAAGTAGAGATGGGGAGCCCGTGTCGACCTGGATCGGCATGGCCATTATGCAGTGACACAACGCAGGTCGTCAACCAGAGATCATAGGTCTAGGCGGCATAGAAGGTAGTGGAGCCTTGGCGACCTCAGGGAGGAGCCGTGATCATGGCCAGGAGGCCGCCAACGGGCAGTGGAGCCATTAAGCACGGAGCCGTCGGTATAAACTAGCCATATAGGCTAAGGTGATCCAGTAGGTAGCGGGGCCTAGGAGCCGGGGTGTGAACCCGCCGTTGTAGGCTGAGGTGACCTAGCAAGCACTGGTGCTTTTTTGTCAACCTTGAAAAGAGAACATGATGGACCCGAAGGTCGTCCAGAGATCAAGAGACCTTGAAGCAACTGTCAGCTGAAGCAGGGTATGGGGGCTTAAAGTAGGGCATAACGAGTCTATGGATGCTAGGCCGTTGAGCAGAGAGCCAACAGGCATAGATTCCCGCACGGCACGAGCCGTTACTTCCTGTGACCGTTAGGCCGAAAGAGCCGTTGGGTGATAAATCCATTGGGTCACCGAGAATATCGCCGAGCCCTTGGAGACGTTGGAACGCCGCGGCCCATAGTGCCGTTGCGGCCCAGTTATAAAAGGCAGAGTGAGGAGCTGAGGATCCCACTCGCTTCCATTTCCTCACAGACTTAGGGTTTCGCTGCCACCGCCGAAAGCTTTTCGAGCGAATCCGCCGGTGCCGCTGCGCTTAGATCCGCCGCACGGCGCACCGCCATATGCGCACAAAATCCCTGGTGGTTTTTAGAGGTAGATCCACTGGATTTGAAGAAGAAGAAATGGCGCCCGAGCTTGCGCCAGTACCGGAGAGCATCTGGGAGCCATCGACGGTGACTGAGGCGCAGCTCCAAGGTCTGGTGGAGCGTGGGCTGCTGAAGCCCAAGGAGCAGGTGGGCTGGAGTCCAGCCACCGGCAAAGCCTTTCCCTCCGAGGGGACCGGAGAGACGGTCGCCTTCATCACGCACGTGGAGCGTGGATTCGGAGTCCCCGCGGGCGACTTCTTCCGCGGGCTCCTCCACTACTAGAAGATCGACCTGGTACACCTCGTCCCCAACATTATCACCATGATCTCTTCCTTCATCCACTTGTGCGAGGCATACCTGGGGATACCGCCACACTTCAACCTGTGGCGGTACTTCTTCGAGCTGAAGAAGACGGGGAAGAAGCAGGTCGTTGGGTGCGTCGGCTTCATGCTACGTCGCCACATGAAGCTGATGTACATCGAGATGGTGCTGTCAGACAACACCCAGGGCTGGAGGCGGGGGTGGTTCTACATCGACAACCCAAAGCCAGCATTGGCGACAAGGTCGGGGCTCGCGCCGGTCCCGGTGCCAAAGTGGAGCAACCAGTTGACGTCGCGAGAGATGGACGCCATCAAGCCGCTGCTGGAGGACCTTGCGATGCTGAAGGCGGTAGGGTTGACAGGCGGCGCAGTGGCCATCAGCTTCAGCCGAAGGCTTCTGCAACCGATCCAAGATCGGGTGCATCCGGCCTATGAGTATTAGGGCCAGGCCGACCCGACCCGCGTGGCGCACCGCAAGGTCTCCAAGGAGGAGATGGTGGCGTGGGTGAGGGAGCTGTTCAGCAGGGTGATCCGGAACCGGACGTGCCCAAGGTGTTTTCCCTGAAGCGCCCCACCGAAGCTGTAAGTCGCTCGCTGCTGATCGACCTTGATTTCTTGCCTGTATTTGCTTTTATGCTGGTCTCTAATAAAGGTCGCCTGATGCAGGGTCGCGAGGGCATGTACTGGAGCCCAGCTCCCCTCCCTGATGAGGGTGAGAGGAGCTTCAAGGTTCGAGCTGCGGAGGACATCCAGGTGCCTCCGCAACAATACGTCGACGACTACCTCTCCAACTCGTCGGTGGGAGGTAGCGAAGATGAAGATCCCGCCGCGGGAGGTTCCGCGACGGTCACCCGTGGCTCGTGGTGGGTCGCTGGGAAGATGGGGGCGAATAAGGCCACCAAGGTCGTAGCTGCCACCATCGAGGCGGAGAAGAAGAAGAAGAGGAAGAGGAAGGACACCAGTGCGTCGTCAGAGGCGGCGACAGTCAGCGTCGAGGTCGTCACCGACGCTGGCGAGGACGCCGACACAAGGTCGGGCGACACGCCGACGACGCATGAAGACGAGACCCCACTCGGGGTTACGGATGAACAGCTCCCAAAGCCAAGTGCTGAGGGTGTGAGCGATCAAGGGTCACAGGAGAAACCAAGGTAGGTGCCGCCCAGGCCGATAAAGCTTGTGTTGAAGCTTGGCGGCAGGTACGTCATTGAACACGATCTTTATTTACTCCACCTTTGCAGCTTTCTGAGTACGTCGTGCTGACAAATGCTGCTCCTTGGACAGGGGAACCCCTGCTGCGTCGGACAACAGCAAGAATGCCTCAGGCCAGGAGGCCTTTGGGCGCAAGCTGGAGAAGGCGTCGGTGGGCCAGTCACCGGCTACCTCGGGCGGAGATGTTACGATCCAGGTACCTGGGACCATGGGGGCGGCGTCATCAGTGGCGACCAAGGTCACTGCTGATAGCGCTCAACAAGGGGAAGGTCTTCGACAAGAGGACCGACCCGAGTCGGACCCGCCGCAGACGCAGGAAGCGGAGGCAGAAGGAGGGAGCGGGCCCAGTGACAGGGACAAGTGCCTCTACTCTATCACCCCGTGGGAAGAGGACATCCTGGCTGATGGCCAGGACCTTGACGATTTCAAGGCGGCATCGCAGACGATCGGGAGGACACCATGGTGAGTTTTAGTTTTGCCTAGCACTAGGTCTTCAATTTGCTCAAATAGGTTGATCTAACGACCTTGGGTTTTGTGTTGATGCAGTCGCTCGCCGAGCGAGCGCAGAGCAGGGCAGGCCTACTAAAGGAGGGCACCAAACTTCATGCGGAGCTGACCGTGGCTCGGGAGGCCGTGCTGGAAGCCAAGATTGAGGCCGCGGGAGAAATCCGGCGCCTCAAAGATGAGATGGCCTTGAAGGACAAGTCTATGGCCACCCTGAAGGAGGAGCTTGAAGCCGCCAGGGTGATGGTGAAGGAGACAGATGATGAGCTCAAAATCGCCGCTTCGGGTACGTCTGGGAGTACCCTCGACCTTGATATTTGAAGGTTACGTCGTCGTATTCTGTTCCTGACCTTGTTGATTGCAGAGGCCAAGCAGAGGGAGGCCACCTTGAAGAAGGAGCTTAAGGAGTCCAAAGACTAGGTCAAGACCCTCAAGGATAAGAACAAGGAGGTCTAAGACAGTGAGTATTACTATACTCGGAAGGCTGCCTACAGATTCGGTGTACGTCGGGACTTGGAGATCGACCTTTCTCAGGCTATCCAAACTCTTATTGATCATCAAGAGATGACTGCAGATCTTCAGAAGGAGCTGGACGATCTCAAGGATGCTGCTGAGTACCTTATAGACGTCTATGTCCCCAAGGTCGAAGGCGGACCGCAAGAGCCTGTCGCGCGGCTGGAGGAGGCGGAAGGTCGAATGAAGACCCTGCTGATGGACAGCGGCAAGCTCGCCGCGGCTGCAGCACTGGCCACGGTGAAGCACCATGAGCCAGCGTTCGACCTACAGAAGGTCGCGGAGGAGATCGACTTGGCTACGCTGGTGGGTGCTGAAGACATCCAGGTCACCGCGGAGGAGATCGTGAAGAAGATAGATCTCTGAAGTGTAACTTAAGATGTAACAAACTGTTAGTGCAGATGGGTCATGGACCCTTTTGATGTAAGAAAAATGTTGCATGAATGAAAAGGGGATGTTTAATTAACTGATGTGATCCCTTATTTAGCTTAGATACTTATTATAAGAATGCAAAAGTAATGGAACTGCAAAATCCTTTTCCCCCCGCTAACCTAACTCAGTGGAGGAACGGCTTACCGACTACCCGGCTCAGCGTGGAGGCTTACATGCAGCCGGCGTGTGGAGGGGGGCCTTGGACCTAAGGTCGCGCAATCACATGACTTTAGAATGCTTATAAAGGGTATAAAAGTTGTGGTAAGGGAAAGCACTTGTAAAAAGAAAGGTAAAACCCCCCAGGTCGAACGACCCTTAGGTTGGCAAAGCCAAGCCCCCGAGCGTGAAGGGCCCGGTTTAACACCAAGCCCCTGAGCGCATGGGGTCCGGCTTTAAACCAAGCCCCCGAGCGTGTCGAGGGGGAGGGGTGAACAAAAAGTAAATAGAGACCTGTAAAAGTAGGTCGACAGGAAAACTGCTGAAAGGGAATCTTTATATATATATTGCTGATGAATTACAAGGTATAGAGTACATAGCTTTTATTGCGATACAAGGCTCCTAAGGATAGAAGCGATGTAAGTGCTCGATGTTCCAGGGGTTCGGAACACCCTGGCCATCGGTCCATTTGAGGCGATAGGTCGCCGGCCCAATGACCTCCTTAACTATGAAAGGGCCTTCCCAAGGTGCAGAGAGCTTGTGCATGTCCTTGGTGTTCTGGATCCGCCGCAGGACTAGGTCGCCAACGTTAAAAGAACGTTCCCGCACGTTGCGGTCGTGGTAGCAACGTAGCTGTTGTTCGTGTCGGGTGTGGTGCATGAGCGCGGCCACACGATGTTCTTTGACGCTGTCAAGGTCAAGCCTGCGTGTTCGCTCCACTTCTCCTTCGTCGAAGTGCTGGATGCGAGGAGCCCCGAAGGCAACGTTGGTGGGGAGGATGGCCTCTGACCCATAGACCAAGAAGAAGGGGGAGTACCATGTAGCCGAGCTAACCAGGGTCCTGAGGCCCCAGATGATGTGAGGGAGCTCTGCGAGCCACCTAGTTGCGTAAGGTGATGAGCCATCGAAGATGCGATCCTTGATGGCCTGCTCGACCTGGGCGTTGTACCGTGGGTGCACCACCGAGGAGCAGTATATGTTGATTAGGTTGTCTTGGCAGAAGTCCCAGAAGTTAGCTCCTGTGAAGGCCGTGCCAAGGTCGGTGACAATCCTGTTGGGGACCCCAAAGCGGTGGGTGATCTCCTCGATGAACTTGGCTGCCTCTTTCGACGTGACACTAGATACGGGACGGACCTCGATCCACTTGGTGAATTTTTCCACCGCCACGATGATGTGCTTGTACCTGCCAGGGGCGGTCTTGAAAGGTCCCACAGAGTCAAGGCCCCATACTGCGAAGGGCCAAGATGGAGGGATGGTCACTAAGGCCTGAGCCGGGACTTGCTGCTGTTTGGCGAAGAATTGGCACCCGTTGCATCGACATACAAGTTCCTGTGCATCAGCCATGGCCGTAGGCTAGTAGAAGCCGGATCTGAAGACTTTGCCCACCAGGTTGGCAGAGGCGGCGTGGTTGCCGCACTCACCGCCGTGGATTTCATCTAAGAGTCTGAGGCCCTCAGATCGCAGGATGCACTTCATTAAAACCCCAGTGGAGGCGGAACTCCGGTAGAGCTCTGTGCCACCACCGACGTAGTTGGTACTACGCCTCGTGATCTTTTTGCACTCTGCCTTCTCCTCAGGTACTCGATGCTAAAGGAGGAAAGCGAGGAAGTCGAGGCACCAGTCGTCCTCTGCCTCGGTCATGAGGACATCGCGACCTCCCGGTGGGGTCGCTTCGTCATCTGGTGACTCTGGGTCGGGGAGAAGCTTGATGGTCGGCTTGCGTAGGTCCTGAACGAACACGCCAGCCGGCACTAGCGCGCGCTTGGAGCTGAGTTTAGAGAGGACGTCGGCCGCCACGTTGTTGTTGCGACATACATGGTGGAACTCGAGTCCCTCGAAGTGACGCTCGAGCTTGCATACCTCGGCGCAGTAGGCATCCATTGTATCCTTCCTGGCTTCGAAGTCCTTGCTGACTTGGTCGATGACGACCTTGGAATCACTGTAGGCTATGAGGTGCTTGATCCCCAGGGAGATAGCGATGCGTAGCCCATGGATGAGGGCTTCGTACTCGGCGCCATTGTTGGACGCCTTGTAGTGGATCTGCAGGACGTACTTGAGGTAGCCGTCCTGAGGAGAGATAAATAGTATGCCTGCGCCGGCCCCTTCGAGGTTCAGGGAACCATCGAAGTACATCTTCTAATGCTCAGGTCATTCCGCGGGTGGAGGCTGCTGAATCTCTGTCCACTCCGAAACGAAGTCAGTGATGACCTGGGATTTGATGGCCTGCCTGGGGCAGAACTCTAGGTTGAACTCACCTAGCTCCATAGACCACTTGACGATGCGTCCAGTGGTGTCACAGCTACGCAGGATCTCGCCAAGGAGGAAGGCCGAGACGACCTTGATTTTGTGTGACTGGAAGTAATGCTGGAGCTTGCGGGAGGTGACAAGTAGGGCATAGAGCATCTTCTGAGGTTGGTTGTACCTAGTCTTGCTGTCTGACAGGACCTCGCTGATGTAATAGATAGGTCGCTGGACAGGGTAGGGTCTACCCTCTTCAGGTCGCTCAGCCACCAGAACCGAGTTGACCACCAGGGTGGCCGCGGAGATGTACAGCAGTAAAGTTTCCTTAGGTGCCGGGGGCACCATCACCGGGGATGACGTAAGGAAGGCCTTGAGTTGCTCCAGGGCTTGGTCTGCCTCTTCGGTCCAGACGAACTTGTCCGCCTTCTTTAGCAGCTTGAAGAAGGGTAGACCTTTCTCTCCAAGTTTGCTAATGAATCGACCTAGGGCCGCCATCATGCTGGTGAGCTTCATGACGTCCTTCTTGCCAGTAGGTCGCTTCATCCTGCGGATGGCATCCACCTTGGTGGGGTTTGCCTCGATGCCCTGGTTGCTGACCATGAAGCCCAGGAGCTTGCCAGAGGGGACACCAAAGACGCACTTCTCTGGCTCGAGACACTTCTGGATGGCCTTCTGGTATGTCGCGCCAGCATTCTTGAGGCCAAAGGTCATGGCCGTGTAGTAGTAGATGTCGTGCGGCGTTATGAACGCCGTTTTATCTTGGTCAGAGACCTTCAGGGCTATCTGGTGATACCCTGAGTAGCAGTCGAGAAAGCATAGGAGGACGCTTCCGGCCGTGGAGTCCACGACCTGGTCGATGCGCGGAAGAGGGAATGGGTCTTTAGGGCAGTGCCTGTTGAGGTCGGTGTAGTCGATACACATTCTCCATTGACTGGTTTTCTTGGGTACAAGCACCGGGTTGGCGAGCCAAACCAGATTTTTACACTCTCGGATAAATCTGGCAGCTAGGAGCTTTATTATTTCTACCCTAATGACGTCCTTGCGATCTTTTGTGAAGCGGCGAAGCTTCTGCTTGACAGGCTTGGCTGTCTTGCTTACATCCAAGGAGTGCTCAGCCAGCTCCCTGGGGACACCCGGCATATCCGATGGACTCCATGCGAATATATCCGTGTTATCCCAGAGGAAACTGGTGAGCGCGAGTTCCTATTTTGGGTCGAGGCCATCACCGATCACCACCGTCTTCTCTGCGTCGGCAAGGCCGAAGCAGACCTTCTTCGTGGAGGGCACGGCATCCAGGGTGGTGTCGGTGCACTTCTGCTCCGGGACGGCTAGGTCACTTGGATCGACCTTCTTGGCCTCAGGGACCAAGACTGCGGAGGCGTCGACGCAGGCAGAGGTCGCTGCGAGGTCGAGGGCCTCCGAGTTGCACTTGAAGGAGATGATGAGGTCCCCTAGGACGGAGAAGACCCCGTTTGGAGCAGGCATCCTTAACACCAAGTAGGTGTAGTGCGGGATGGCCATGAACCTGGCCAGCATCGGGCGACCTAGGATCGCATGGTAGGAGGACTTGAAGTTGGCGACCTCAAAGTTGAGGTACTCCGTGCGGAAGTTGGCCTCCGTACCGAAGGTAACGGGGAGGGAGACTCGACCCAGGGGGTAGGTCGCCTTCCCTGGGATGATGCCGTAGAAGGGCTCGTCACACTCCGAGAGCTTGTCAAAGTCGAAGTTCATCTTCTTGAGGGTCTCAACAAAGATGATGTTGAGCCCGCTCCCCCCATCGATCAGGGTCTGGGAGAGCAAGGCCCCGTCCACTGTGGGCTCGACGACAAGTGGGTAGGACCCAGGATCTGGGATATGGACCCAGTGATCGGCTCTGGAGAACGTGATCGCCTGCTCAGACCAACGTAGAGGCGCAGTTGGCTGAGTGTGGACAAGGTGGACCTCGCGCTTGTCTTTGCGGTAGCGCCTCTTGCTGACGTTGGACTTGAGGCCCCCAACGATCATGTTGATCGTGCGAGTCGCGGCCTGGAAAGGCACGTTGCGGTTGCCTGTCGGAGGTGGAGGCGGTAGGTGGCCCTCGTCACGAGGAGGTTGTGGAGGTGGGTCACTGCGAGAGGTGTCACGGCGATCATCACGTCAGTTGTCGCGGGGATCCTGGTTGTCGCCATCGTCGTGCCGGTCCCGCTGGTCGTCACGGCGGTAGTTGTTGTTGTAGCGGTGGTTGTCACGGCTACCGCCGTCGTTCCTAGGTCGCTTGGGGTCCACGGGGGTGCTAAAGGCCCTCTTGAACTGGGAGCACTCACGGAGAGTATGGGTAGATCCCTCGTGGAACCCGTAGAGGCTGTCGAGCGCTGCGTCGAACTCCTCCTGGTTGAAGGTCGAAGCTCGCTGCCCTTCAGCCGCTAGGACCTCGGAAGATCGCTTGCGGAGCTTGGACATGGGGTCTGCTGCGGCGCTGGATGTGCTAGGAGCGTCGGGGTCAAACTGGTTCTGCAGTGCTTCTTCTGTGTCCATCAGCTTGTTGACGACGTTCATCAGCTCTTTGACGATGGTGGCGCCGGATTCGTGGATCTTCTCAAAGAGTTTGCGATCTTTGATGCTCTTCTTGTAGCTTTCGACGATCTGGTCGTCCCTGACACTAACGCACTCGTTGCGGTTCTCGAAGAACCGGTTGTTGTAGTCACGGAGCCACTCCTTGGGTTTCATGACGACCCTCCCGAGGTTGAAGGTGTTTCCAGAACGATCATAGGTCGCCTGGAAGTTGGATGTGAAGGCCTGGGATAGGTTGGCCCAGGACTTGATGCTGCTAGGCTCGAGGCTGTTGAGCCATAATGAGGGGGCCTTGCCCATGACCAGCGGGAAGTAGTCCGCCATGTGGTCGAAGCTACCACCAGCCGCCTTGACGGCGACGTAGTAGGTCGACAGCCATATGTTGGGGTCCGAGCGCCCATCGTACTCCTTGATGTTGGGCTTGATGTTCTCGGGGTAGTCCACCGTCCTGAGATGGGGAGCCAGCACTGGGAAGGTGGTGACAGCTAGGTCATCACCGGTTGCTCTAGCTGGAGCAGCTTCTCTAGGCGCAAAGTGGACGCTGCGCTCCAGGATGATGACCTGGGAGCGCGGCTGCTGATCCCGGTTGCCCTGGGCAACCCCTGGGTCGTTGTGCTCGGCGTCGTAGAGAGCACGTCACTTGTTCTCGATGTCGTGGCGGTCACGCAGCTCGCGCTCCATGATGCGGTGGACGGCACCAGGTTGGCCGTACTCGCGATCATACTCCACAAGGTGGCGAAGTTCGCGTTCCTCGTGCTCGCGGTGACGCTGGTCGATGTAGCTGCGCACATCGCGAGCGCGCCTGTTGGCATCGAGGTTGACGCGAAGGTCGCCGACGTTGGCAGCAGCAGGCTGCTGGGAAGGTTGCTCGGGGTTGTGCTGGGCGACCTCCTCCCGCACGGGGGAGAGGTGGGAGCGCTGAGGTCGATGAGATCGACTGCGTGAGTGACGCGTCGATTAAGACGTAGCAGCCTTAGAGACCGCGCTCTTTTCCTCTACTAAGGCATTGGCGACCCAGAGGTACGCGATGGCCTGCTCAGCTTCAGGCGTCAGCGGAGCTTGCTGGAGTTGGGTGATGGCCGCGCCCAGGTTGGCCTGGGGGCTGTTGAACGTGGGGATCCCAGCTTCCTCGAACTCCATGCGTAGGTCCCGAGCGCAAGGGAGGGCCGCACGGTGCTGTTCATCCGCACGTCACTGGGCACGCAGGGCGTTGCCTTGGATGCGGGCTGCTTCCTCGGAGTTGGTCGCGCCCACACAGGGTGGCTCGTTCTCGGAGACAACGAGCACTTGGCGGAAGACGATGTCCGAGTCGTTGGGGGAGACTCGAACATGGACCTTCTGGAACTCACCACAGTCCGGGGACTGCGTAGGTCGTTTGGCACGACGGGGGAGCTCTTGGTCGATTCTCTTCCGCAGGCGGCACCCGCGGAGGGTGTGCTTCGTGCCCTTGTGATAGGTGCAGGGCACGTCGAGCGGGTCGCGCCGGGCGCGGGGTGTAGGCCTTAGGTCGCCAGATGACCTCCAACCAGATTGGATCTAGGAGGGCGTGGAGAGCTGACTAAGTCGAAGGCCAGGCGCAGACTTCAAGCCGAAGGGGAACGTGTCGCGACGCAGTGCCGTCTGCGCTGAACGTTGGGCTCGCTCGCAGATCTCCAAGGTTTCCTTCATCGTGCCGATGACGTTCTCCATACCCTGAACAAGGTCATAGGGTCTGGGCAGGTGGGTCTTCGATACTAGATCGGAAACGGCGGTGGCGATGGGCGCCATCGCGACCTGCTTCGTGGTCGCTAGAGAAGGTGCGGCTGCCGGAGCAGGAGAGGTCGCCGTGAAGGATCCAAAGCAGATCTCCACGGGGTTGGCGAGGATGACTGCCATGCTCGCTGGAAAGACAACACCAAATCGGGCCACCATGCTGCACAGCGAGTTCCCGAACGCCCCTACCTGGCGCGCCAACTGTCAGAGGGTGAGACCTGGACAGATCCGCTAGGGGGTTGCCCTAGAGGTTTGCAGGTTAATGGAGAGGATCGGGACCTAAGAGCGTAGGTGGTAGTCCACGTGGTGAACTCGGAACTAGGCGAGTACGACGATGAACACGGAGAGACAAGGGGTTTAGACTGGTTCAGGCCTCCGGAGAGTAAAAGCCTAGGGACGGGCTAGGGTTTCCATCCAAGGTCGGTGGACCTGTGTCCGGGTCGGTTACAATCTGGGAAGATATGCTTCCGGATTACAAGGAGTATCCCGCTGTTAGCGTTTCTTAATGTCACCACTAGTTGTACACCTAGAGGGAACATATAAGAGCAACCGGGTATACCGCAAGCGCACGGAAATACTGCTGTAGCACTTCACCTCAGGAGTATTCCGAAGGGTATCGAATCCAAGGAACGATGTGTACTACCTTCTATCCTAGAGTGATGATCCAAGGACACAACTCAGTAGGATGAGATGAAGATGGAAAGGATCTTGCTGATAGCGTGAGAGTTGAGAACAGCCTCTCGATTAGGAACTCTCGTTTCGGACACCGGCCCCTCCTGGCTATAACAGTTGGTTCACGGCAAATGGTTGCCTACACGCTGTATCCGAACGTGGGGGATTTCAGAGGGTCCAACGGCTGTCACTACCGCGGCCTACCCCAAGACAAATCGTGGGATACAGGGCATTCGAAGGATAACGCGTAGTCTAGACACCACGTCCACACCACCGATTACTACTATAGCACGGCTACGTCTGGCACCCCATAGAAACACTATAGCACTCCGTATGAATGTATGAGAAACTTGCTCGTCAACTAGATCGAGGAAGTGTGTTCATGAAGAACATGAGCCTCTAAATGATGAATGAACGAAGAACACAAGAACACAGTATGAATGCCACTTTAGTCTAATTGAGAATGTCGAAATACTCACTTTATTCTAAATGAAGAACAGAAGCATCCGTAGAGGATCGTTCTTGAGGAAATGTGCCAAACACCATGGCACAACCCCAAGACACCACCCCACCTTCCTTCTAATCTCTAAGCACTAGCAAGCCAGCACTAATCCTATGTAAGAGCTCTCCTCTCCTAATGAGAGAAGCCAAGAGGCAAAAGTGAAAAGGAGGAGAAGAAGTGTGTGTCCCTATTCTTACCCCCTCCCCTTCTATTTATAGGTCCGGGTCACCGCGCGAGAACACCCCAAGCACCACGGGAATGCCCTTAGGATCCAATGGGGAGACGACACGTGGAGGATGGGCGCGAACCACCTTAAGGTGGGGTCGGCCGACCTGTGGGGTCGGCCGATCCCAGGTCGGCTCCGATCGCGCTGCCTTTCGTCTGGGTGACTGCCAGGTGGGTCCTCAAGGTGGTTCCCGGTGTATGGGTCGGTTGGAGGCGGTTTGCTCGGGTTGTGGGCCCTAGAATCCTTGTGCTGAACACGTGGCGGCATCTGATTCGTCGGGAAGTGCTTCTCTTGGATTGATGAGGTGTCATGGACACATGGCATCCTGTGTGCCAACACATCGCTAGGTGGCCTGGTGTGGGTCCCACCGGGCCCACATATCAAGATGGTGATCTTGTCTTGTGCATATCTCTTTCGTCCGGACTCAGAAGTAGACATATGATATATCCATTTCGATCGTCTCGACGAGCCCATCGCAATGGTGCAGTCCAAATTGGCATTTGAGGTTGTTTATGATGATGTCCTTTAATAGCCATTGGATCACTTGCTCTCAATTGTACCAATTGGCACGCAATTCGGTGCATCCGGCAACAAAAGCTAGAAACACCAACACTTGTGAAAATCATCAGTATCAAGCCCTATTCTAGTGTTGATGATCCTTTTATCATTATTTTATGTAGGTATTGATGGTGTAAAAGTAGCACTTAACAGCCATCAACAACTCCCCCACACTTGACCTTTGCTCGTCCCGAGTGAAGGGAGTCAGATCAAGGTGAGACATGATATCCAAAGGTATGAAGCGAGCATAAGAGATATTCCAAACCATACCTTGTACTCATGAACTTATGAAGTGTCTATCATGCTATCTTGGGTAGTTGAAGAATGGAATGGTCAGGAATCAAATCACTCCTGCTCATCATGTCAAGTAACTTGGGGTTTTACAACAAGTTTTCAAAACAAACCTTGCTTAGCTCCTCATTTGATTCTCTCAGATAGCTCAATGTGTGTATGTCCTCACCAAGGCAGTATATTGCCTTTATTCATCCTACTTCTAATAAAAGCTTATGTGGAGCTCAGGGTAGGTATGAATGATAAGGCACACTTGCATCACATGTATTGCAAAGTCAAAGACTGGATCCAAGAGAAAAGTAATTCATACAATCAGATCAAGATGTGCACGTATACGGATATAATGAGTATGGTAAGGTGGATACTAGGCCCGGAATGAGTGCTAGATATTACCATACATTTATGATGGAAGCTGAGGTGATGGTAAGGTGGACACTAGCTCCGGAATGGATACTAGTTATGACCATCTAAAATATGAAACTCCTTTTTGCACGATTCTCTCTCTTGTATAAAAATCTTTTGAGAACATGGCTATCTCTATATTTTTTTCCTTGTGGACCTTCATGTGTCCAACTCCTTTTTTTTCTTTTTTTTCAATACCTGGACCTTCATGTGTTCATATTTTTTTTCCGATAGCCATGTCTCTTGTGTAACAAAAACTAGGAGGGAGAGATCAACACATATGGAGCCTTATTTTCACGGAATGGATGAATGATACAATGCTAACTTCTAGTGTAGAAGCATAGCAAGGGGGAAATGGTGGTGTGCACATGAATCTTGATCATGAGAGCAATGAAAAGAATTCTTACATGGGTCACAGAATTTGACAAAACTCAATGCAATAACAAGCAGCATATGAGTATATGGTTTTCAACTATGAACATCATATGGCTTTGGTGGGATGGTGGCGTATCAAAGAGGAGCCTTGCAAAGGGTTTTCAGATTTTCAAATAAAATTACCCAAGCACTCAAGCATAAAGAGTGAAGATCATATTATCAAGCCATATCACAAACACCAACTACTTAGATAAACATGAGTTCCCTAATAATATTAGTTCACAAGCATCAAGATGATGAGTAAGGAATAAAACATATGCAAGCCAACCATAGGAATCATGTAGAGCAAGCAGAGCACCATTATTAGAGTTTGATTTACTAGATAAGAATTGAAGACCTTTCAAACTCATAGGTTGAGAGTGAGATGAAGGGTGCACGTACCATTGCTCCTGAAGGATATGAGGAACAAGGGAAGACTAATGGTGATTCGGCTGACCCGTAGGGTAGCCAGCTCACTCTAGTTTACCTTGTCCTTGTCATGAAGGCATAGTCGATGTCGTGCAGCCCTTTGTATGGGAGTTCTCAAGTGGATATGTCGATGATGAGCTTGAGAGAGCTCCCCCACACTGGTGCTTGTACTGGTGCTGTTCTTCAAGCAAAAGTGGAAACAAAAGATGGACTCTACCGGTTCGAGAACCATAGAACCTTTATTCAAAAGCAAATATTTTTGGTTTTTATTTTATTTTATTATCACCGTGTCATTTACTCGAAAGGGTTAGACCAATATTACATTTCATACACAAAGGGGAATATACTTACCTTGGACCTTTGAGAGGTCATATGTACCACCTTTGCATGTTGTGCAACATGAATCTGACACCTCAACTTACCTTCCCAGTTGAATTTAGCTTAATGACTTACCCATTCAAATTTGACAATTTTCTGCAGGGGTTAGTCAGCACATATGCAACCAAGATCTATGAAGATATAACTCTAAGGTTCATCAATCAAAACACGACACCATGTCTTGTTTGGTTGAAGAAGGCATTTTAACCTAAGCACCATGCTTAATTTAAAACAGCCTATGAATGTACATTCGCGAAACACATATTCAAACCAGAGCATATGAACAAGGATAAAGGAAGCATGAAAGCATGATCAAGCTATCATGAACAAGGGATATAAGCATGAGCATAAGACGGTGAACCTCGGGAACCTCCCGGAAGGGCTTTGTTTAATGTCAAAAGCAGGACTTTCCTAGCTAATCGGCAAGATGCAAGAGCTGACATCATCTCCACACCAGGGTAAGATTTGGTAGAGGAAGAACTTTACTCAGGATGCTCACATACCTCCCCCACAATTGAAGTTTGCATTGCTAGGCAACAAAACTCAAGTGTGTGGTGATCCAGCTTCCTTTTGTAAATGTTCCCTCACCAAAACTTATCTAGGTGTTACAGCTGATGTGGCTCACATGTTCGTAGGCATCATCTATCCATCTTTCTTTTCAATCTCCACCTGAAAGGTTAGTGACCAAAAATACCCGAAGGACGACTTATCCTAAAAACATGTTTTTGCTTTTATTCGAAAAGGGAAATAAAACCTAACCTAATCCAGGCTATCTCCTGGTTGTGCTTTGTTTATTTATTAGTCATAAGCTCGACCATGGGAACTTCGTCTTGCAGCTATCGTTGGTGGTGCCATTCCCGTCTCACCACCAATCCTTGATGTATCGGTGAAGCTTTAGCTGCAAGGTTAGTGCCACAATGCACACACGAAATCTGATATGCTTAGGATAGACATATACATCCACAATCCACCTTCTAAACATTCTGCAAAAGAGGACCATAAGGTGATTCCAGCCCTCACGTGTGCTCAGCGCACTAAGCAAGTCTGACTCTGGAGGGACATGATGCAAGCATGGTCTGTATGGTAGATCAAGAATGAAGCTACCATGCTCGTGTGTGGAATCCTTTCCTCCAGACTCCAGAGTCAGTGCCTCGAAAGGTTCCATGGCCCATGAATTCTCCATCTCAAGAGAGTCATCGTGGAAGCTCGATGTTGACTCTCGATCATAATCGAAAGTAACATAATACGGGCGCGGGAAGAGGCTGAAACTCGGTCGAGATAGATGCTAATCGTTCGCCTCCACAGAGGTGAAGAGGATCTCTCGAGTCATCTCCTTGAGGAGTAGAGAAGTCTACAACCTCAATCGGAACAGGCTCGGATGATGCGAACGGAGATACATGCATCATCATCTCGAGCAGGTTTTGCTCGGGAAGAGGCTCTACCATGGAATGTTCATGACAAGAGATGGATGTGGTAGAAGCGGCTTCCCTAAACTTTACATTTAGGCTTCCTTGAGATTTAGCAAGAAGTTCATCCAATGGGAAGCCAAGAAGAAGATCAAAATCCAATATGTCATAGATGTGAAAGTCTAAGTGCACCTCGATCTTGTCTATGATGATTGGCACGTCCCTAGCAATCCCTCGACATGGGAAAATGTATTCTTTATACCTAGGACTTCGGAAATATCTATCAGTCGGGGTGAGGGGCATGTCACCCACCAGAGTGTCCAAAAGGTACTCCGATTTGATGCAAACCCCAGCAGTAGGGTCATGAACAGCATCTATGGTGTTTCCCCTCATGGATGGTCTTGGAAGTCGAGCTGACCCGAATTACTTTGGAAACAGGCTTTGATTTCCAAGGTGACCGATACACTATTGCCCCATGATTCCAAACTTCATCGAGAACCTCATCAAAGTCCAACGATGCCGTAGGCTTCTCGTGCCAAGAACGATCTGAGGTATTTATGATGTTCCGAGAAGGATCACCCTCAAATCGAAAAGAGAACTCCAAAGGTTGAATTTCTTCTCCCTTTGGTGTTCGTGGTTTGGGAGAAGGCTCTCTAGACGAATCATTAGATCTGCAAGGTGAAAGCTCAAATTCGTCTATCAGGAGTCTCTCTTGGATCGACTCTGATTCTTGATGGAGATCATTGTATCTGGGATGGGAAGAAGAGGTTTCTAAGAAGTATTCTAGGATCTCTCTTCTTTCCATTGGAGTTTGGGTTCTGAATGAACCTCCAGCTACAAGGTCGAGCTCAAATGCAGATTCCATGTCTATCATACCGTGAAAGATGGTCAAAGTCTGGTGTGAGAACCTAGCCCAAGCTGCACCTATAGACTCGCACTCTAGCTGCTCAAATTCACGGAATTCACACGGTAGCGAATCTAAGTGTTCAAAAGGGGAGAACGAGTGACAAAAGTCATCTCGTAGTTCTTCCCAATTGTCTACACTCTCTATCGTGCGGGTGTACCATTGTTCCGCTTTGTCTACAAGAGAAAAAGGGAACAACTTCGACCTCAAAGTTTCCTGTGTCATGCCTGGGATTACCAAGCACGAACACAGTTCTTTGAACTCCTTTAAATGATCATGGGGATCATCACTGATGGCACCAGAGAAAGGTCGATTCCGAACCATGGCTATAAAGCCGGGACGAAGCTCGCAGCTAGATGTAGAGGTTGATGGTTGCTCTAAGATGAACTCGCCCCTAGGGGTAGAGATGCAATTGCAGGAAAGCTTCTCCATGGGTAACGGGGGTAAAGGAAGAAGGAAAGAAACAAAAAGGATATCTGATGGTAACGGGGTGAAGGTAGAAGAAAAAGGAAAAACAAAAGAAACGAGGACTACTAGGTTCGAAGATAGATACAGCAACCGTTCCCCGGCAACAGCGCCAGAAATGCTTGTTGGCGTTTCTTAACGTCACCACTAGTTGTACAACTAGAGGGAACTTATAAGACCAACCGGGTATACCGCAAGCGCACGGAAATACCGCTGTAGCACTTCACCTCAGGAGTATTCCGAAGGGTATCGAATCCAAGGAACGATGTATTACCTTCTATCCTAGAGTGATGATCCAAGGACACAACTCTATAGGATGAGATGAAGATGGAAAGGATCTTGCTGATAGCGTGAGAGTTGAGAACAGCCTCTCGATTAGGAACTCTCGTTTCAGACACCGGCCCCTCCTGGCTATAACAGTTGGTTCACGACAAATGGTTGCCTACACGCTGTATCCGAATGTGGGGGATTCAGAGGGTCCAACGGCTGTCACTACCACGGCCTACCCCAAGACAAACCGTAGAAACCACGTCTACACCACCGATTACTACTATAGCACGGCTACATCTGGCACCCCGTAGAAACACTATAGCACTCCGTATAAATACGGAGCGACGAACCCACGAGGGAGAGACCCGAACTCACTCAAGTATACGCTATCCTATGCAAGGGATCACGGATGAACCTGATCTAGATTAGGATAAAGGAGCATCCACTTACTCTGATTAAACTAGCAAGCATACAAACAGGATACAAACTTAAGTGTTTATAACAGAAGATCAATGGTCGTGTTCGTGAAGAACACGAGCCTCTAACTTATGAACAAACACGAAAGTATGAGAAACTTCGTTGTCAACTAGATCGAGGAAGCATGTTCATGAAGAACACGAGCCTCTAAATGATGAACGAACGAAGAACACAAGAACACTGTATGAATGCCACTTTAGTCTAATTGAGAATGTCGAAATACTCACTTTATTCTAAATGAAGAACAGAAGCATCCGTAGAGGATCGTTCTTGAGGAAATGTGCCAAACACCATGGCACAACCCCAAGACACCACCCCACCTTCCTTTTAATCTCTAAGCACTAGCAAGCCAGCACTAATCCTATTCAAGAGCTCTCCTCTCCTAATGAGAGAAGCCAAGAGGCAAAAGTGAAAAGGAGGAGAAGAAGTGTGTGTCCCTATTCTTACCCCCTCCCCTTCTATTTATAGGCCCGGGTCACCACGCGAGAACACCCCAAGCACCACGGGAATGCCCTTAGGATCCAATGGGGAGACGACACGTGGAGGATGGGCGCGAACCACCTTAAGGTGGGGTCGGCCGACCTGTGGGGTCGGCCGATCCCGGGTTGGCTCCGATCGCGCCGCCTTTCGTCTAGGTGACTGCCAGGTGGGTCCTCAAGGCGGTTCCCGGTGTATGGGTCGGTTGGAGGCGGTTTGCTCGGGTTGTGGGCCCTCAAATCCTTGTGCTGAACACGTGACGGCGTCTGATTCGTCGGGAAGTGCTTCTCTTGGATTGATGAGGTGTCACGGACACATGGCATCCTGTGTGCCAGCACGTCACTACGTGGCCTGGTGTGGGTCCCACCTGGCCCACATATTAAGATGGTGATCTTGTCTTGTGCATATCCCTTTCATCCGGACTCAGAAGTAGACATATGATATATCCATTTCGATCGTCTCGACGAGCCCGTCGTAATGGTGCAGTCCAAATTGGCATTTGAGGTTGTTTATGATGACGTCCTTTAATAGCCATTGGATCACTTGCTCTCAATTGTACCAATTGGCACGCAATTCGGTGCATCCTGCAACAAAAGCTAGAAACACCAACACTTGTGGAAATCATCAGTATCAAACCCTATTCTAGTCTTGATGATCCTTTTATCATTATTTTATGCAGGTATTGACGGTGCAAAAGTAGCACTTAACAACCGTTAACACCCGCGATACTCGGACCTACAGGCAGCACGCCGCGCCCTATGTCCTGACATGCACGCCAAGTGTCGCGGATCTTCCGGGATCTTGATAAGGTCGCTCGGGGTCGTCGTAGTTGTGGATAAGGTCGCTGGGTCCACTTTGCAGGTCGGCGGGGCTTCTAGAAGGTCGGGTCCACTTGTCAGGGACCTCTGGGACCCTGGCTGGTGGGGACCCATGGGTACCCATGTCTCTCAATGGATAACGTATATTGGAACAGAATCTTGAGAGAAAATATCTCTAGTATTGAGCAAGGTAATGAAGGTGTTATGAAGGTTTTAAGATTGAGCTATCAGCATCTGCCTCCACAGCTACAAGCATGCTTCCGGTATTGTATCATGTTCCGAGAAGATTACATGTTCACAAAGGACATGCTGGTTCACTTATGGATGGGTTCTGGGCTGATTTAGCCATCTATCGATGAAAACCAGAGGCCAGAAGATGTTGGAGAGTATTATTTAGATATACTAACGAAGAAATCTTTCTTTGAACTGAGATCAGAAGTGTCAACACATCAGTATGATGGTGGCTGTGAGATCGGCGTGTCATGTTATGAATACTACGTGCTACATGATCTATTGCATGAGCTAGCACGTACAGTCTCCTTGAAAGAATGCATTAGAATTTACAGTGATGCTTATGGCATTATTCCAGAAACAGTTCGCCATGCAATAATTATATTTAAAAATTATACTGTGATGATAGATTTTTTTGCATTAGAGAAACTCCGAACCGTGCTCATATCCTTCGATAAAACAATAAGTCAAAGAGATCAATGGATTGTGCTTAAAAAGGTGATAAATACAGCATCCAAATTACGGGTTGTCTATGTACACAGATGCTCAGTTATGAAGCTTCCTGATGCTTTTAGTAACCTTTTGCACCTACGATACTTTTTTTAAAGATGTGCAAAGCACGTTTTTCATTAAGAGAGGAGAAAAAACATCCGGTTTAGATTACAACAAGGCACGGGGCCTAAAGAAAAGAAGGTGAAAGCATTACACCGCCCTCTCCGGGCGAACACCTAACAACACCTAGCGAGCGGGAGGAAGCCCGCGCGCGCCCAAGTCCTAGCCTCATCTAGGATCGCCGGGATGAGCGCCACCGGCATGAGAGCCTCCTTGTCATGAACGCGCCTATTCCGCTCCCTCCAAAGCGACCAGCCAGACGAATGAGTCGAAGCCTTTCCTCCGAGCCTTAGCGACCTGCTTCCTGGCGGAGCACCACTACTCTGCGAACCTCACCGGGCGATTCGGAGCCAGGCTCGGAAGGAGAATGTGCCTGAGAGCCAATAGCCAGGTCTCTCTAGAGAAGACACAGTCCACCGTCAGGTGGTCCAGCGTTTCGGATTCCTGGACGCATAGCGCGTAGGTGTCCGAGTCCCTAAGCCCGTGACGGTGAAGCCGGTCCGACGTCCAGCAACGGTCGTGAAAGACCAGCCATGTGAAGAACTTGCACTTCCCCAGCATGTGAACCTTCCAGATCTGTCGTGCTCCGAGGATGTCGACGCGACCAAGAAAGAGGGCGGAGTAGGCCGAAGCCGAGGAGTAAACTCCGCTAGGCGACCACTTCCAGATGAACCGGTCAGGTTCGGACGTGAGCCTGACCTCCTGCAGTAGGTCCCAGATGACAAGGTACTGCAAGACGACCTGCACAGTACGGGTGTGGGTTACATCCGCGACCCAACGGATCCCGGTCACCCCCGTCTGCAAGGCCTCGGCGACAGTGCGGGATCGACGCACCCTTGGCGAGACCGCGGCCCAGAGGTTCGGAGCCAAGGATTTGACGGAGCACCCGGAGATCCAGCTGTCCTCCCAAAAAAGTGCACGGGTACCGTCCCCAACCTCCACGGAGATGGAGGCGTTGAAAAAGGCCTGTGTAGCCTGGTCAACAGGGAAGCGGAACGCCGCCCATGTCCTGTCCGGGTCAGTCCTCGCCAGCCACAGCCAATGGAGGCGCAACGCGGTACCAAAGACACGAAGGTTGGGCAGGTCGAGCCCTCCGCAGCGAGTGGGGCAGGTGACGTTCACCCAAGCGACCAAACAGCACCCGCCCGAGGCCACCTCTGTGCTGGACCAGAGGAAGCCACGGATGAGGGTTTCGACCGCACGCAGTGCCCAGGGGGAGATGGAAATCGCAATCGAAATGTGAACCGGGATGGCAGAGAGAGTGGATTTGGTAAGAACGAGGCGGCCACTGCGGCTCAACAGTCTGCCCTGCCAAGGGGGCAGGCGCCTAGCGACCTTGTCGACCAGTGGCTGCAGGGCCGCTTTGGGTAGCCTTTTGATAGAAAGGGGTACCCCAAGGTAGGTACAAGGGAAGTCGGCGATCGTGCAGGAGAGAATGGATTGGACCAGAGACAAGTGATCCTCAGAGCAATTTATGGGGTAGACCTGGCTCTTGGAGTAGTTTGCCGCCAAGCCAGCTGCACTCTCGAAGAGCGACAACACCGCCTTAACGACTCGCAGATCGAGCTCGAACGGAGAGAAGAAGGCGACCACATCGTTAGCGTAGAGAGAGGCGCGAAAGCGGATACTCCTCCCTAGATCTAGAAGGAGACCTCGGGATTCCGCCTTGCGGAAGAGGGCATGGAAGCATTCCATGACCAGCACGAAGAGCATGGGGGATAGGGGGTGAAGGCCCGATTAGGCGAACCAGAGAGGGGGGAGTGAATGGGAGCTGATAAAAATTCTTCTTGAAGGAGATGAGAACTCCAACAAGACGAACACGGCTTCCAAAACACGTCTCCGACTCAATTACCCAAGTTGGTCAAGACCACGCAGCCACTGAAGTGCTACTGATCCTAGGAACCAACAACCGCCTACACCTACTCGAGAACGCAACGGAAAAACCAACTCGAGTAGCTACTGGGCTACACCGGTCAGGCCGGTGAGCAGCACCGGTCAGACCGGTCCCTGCTGGCAAAATCTGAGAACTTCCACAGAAGGCCTCTACACCGGTCAGGCCGGTGTAGCTCGCCGGTCAGATCGGTCCAAGCCAGGAAATCCCAAATCCACCAAACTGACCTACCGAGCTCCAAACAGGACCAAACCCGAAATAGCAGCAACACAGGACAACAGGGAACTCACCAAGACGTTCACCCGAGCAAAACTCAACAGAGAGTCTGCACCGGTCAGACCGGTGAGAGGCACCGGTCAGACCGATGTGACCTAAGCTCTCAAGATGAACAGCACCCGCGGGTCAACTCCCCCAAATCCAACTCCCGATCTCCCGAATCGCTCCACGGTTTTGCACAAGACTTTGGGGATAGTAGGAACACCTCATGGGCACTCCATAGCCAAGTTTGGTCTACCAAAACTTGTCAAAACAAGAGGAATCGAGGAAATCCCACCAAGAACGCCTCTAACCCTAGAGCCAAGAAAACCCCAAAATCGAGCCCCTTTGCTCACGGATTTGGGTGGGGAATCAAAGGGAAAAGAACCACGAAGGGTTCACACATACATCCCCCACCAAACCCCAAAGAGAAAGGCCTCGAAATCGCTCCAAGAAAAAAGCCAAGAAAGGGCTCCAAAAATCACCAAAAAGGAGAAACGGGAAAGACACATCCAAGCCTTGAGGAACCACACCGAATCATCTATACATAGCAAAGAGGTTCATACAAGGTCTAGCTTGCCGCCCGATCATCCTTCCCTCTCACAAGATCTCACCATGAAGCTCTCAAGCTAGTCCTATCAAAATCCTAAGGAAAATAGGAAGGAAAATAGGAAAACCAAATGAGCTAGGGTTCCAAGAGATGGCTACCATCCTCTCACCCCTTGGGTTATATGGAGGCAACCGAAAGACCAGAATACCCCTACTAGCTAATTAGGGATACATGCCCCTCAAGGGCGAAATCAGAAATCTTTGTCTTCGCACCATCGGACGGATGCCCAGCGACCGCAAACTTGCTTAGCCTCGACGCAAGCCTTGCGATCCCGACGCGTGTCCTCCGCTTCGAAGATTCCGGACTGCGTCGTCGCACACCGGTCAGACCGGTGCTCCTCACCGGTCAGACCGGTACCCACCGGTCAGACCGGTCTGGAGCTGCTGCACCTCCGTCTTCGGTTCTTAGGTCTTGGCTTTGTGGATCAACCAAGGAACCCAGTGGTTTTCTGGTGAACCACCGGAAACCCCGCGAACTCGGTGTAGCCTCCGCCAATCACCACTCATGACTCGGCTCCCACGTAGTCCCGGCTCGACCTTGGTTTTGAGGCTCAACCAAGAAACCATCCATGACTTCATCTTGCCGTTCTTGCCACCATGCGGCCCGCACTTGACCCCGCTGGCCACCGGGTCCCTCGAACCAAGCCTACTTGTCTTCTCCACACCTGGAGGCCTCACCGGCAATGACCTTTCGCGCTTGTTCTTCACCTGCACCAACAACAGTCAAGCCGCAACCTGCACCTGCAATACTTAGCCAAGAATCAGTCCACACCACGTTGTCAATCACTCATCACACCAGGAAGCGACCATCCACCGGTCCTCGAACCACACCTGGCTCTCAATCTCCCCCTTGATGAGTGCATTGACAACACACACATTTTGGTAACCAAGAGAAAAGGAAAAGAAAAGAAACGACTAAGAGAAACTCTAACAAACGATCGAAAACCAAAGAAAGGCAAAGAGCAAGATCACTTGAAGAAGAAAAGTCTCGGACCCCTTAGGCAAGGGCAACGGCTCGACACATCCGAGACAAAACCATGCTCAAGCAAAGAGCACAAGCCAACAATCCAAAGCTCGAAAACCACAAAGAGCTCCCCTTGCACACATGCAAGCTCCCCCTGAACCAATGCAACTCCCCCTGGACGAATGCATGCAAACCACCTCGCAAAACAGAGCAGCTGTTTCAGCTTTGCTCTGGACCGATCAGACCGGTCAACCACACCGGTCAGACCAGTGTGCTAGATCGCCCAGCACCTGAACCTCACACCGGTCAGACCGGTGTACCTCACCGGTCAGGCCGATGACCACCTGGGAAAAACTGGGAACTGCCCGAGCTCAAAACTAGCTCGAAACCACTTGAAAACCTTCTAAATGCATGCAGCAAGCCAAAACATGCTCAAACTTCTCCCCCTTGTTGACAATGCATGAATCAAGCCAAAAATGCAAAAAATGCAACCTAGATCTTCTCAAATAGACAAAATTCAACATAAGATGCTACACATGTCCAAAAGAGCAAGTTAGATACTCTATAGCTTCGTAATGACATCAACTACAAGATCACCAAGTTTCACAACCATTGGGCGAAGCTAAGATAGAATTGAGCAATTTTGCGAAAAATCACCCTCTCATGAGCAAAGTCCTAAGCATGAGCAAAACATGTCAAAATGGCAAAGCCACACAAACTTCATGCTAGGACAACCATTCTAAGCATAAGACCATCATAAACACCCACAAGCACCTCATGTCATGTCAAAGCCACCGAGCCATGTGCCTACTTCTATATATGAGACTTCTCATTGGTAGGCATCATGCAACGGTTTAGCACCCAAAGCAAATTAAAATTAGCACATATGACATGGGAGCACATTTTCCAATCAATTTATATTTCATTTTCAGATTTGAAATTGGTACATGAAATGTCTTTGCGACAAAAAGGAACTTATGCCCCTCCACAAGATCAAGCATGGGGGCTAAACATTCATGATGGCAAATGAGCCTTTGGCCCCATATGATCAAAATAAGCTATCCAACCACAAATTAAGCATAACCAAGCCACTAAAACATGTCAAGATCATATAAAGACATTTACTCACAAGAGAGCATGCATGTGAGATTTTTCAAAAAACATAGCCATCAACCATGGATATAAACCAAGATTATCAAGAGCTAAGCCAAACTAACCATAGCTTACCAAACTAGCTCACAAAGACATACATATCATTCGATGGTGAACAATGTATATAGGAGAAGCTTTTCCTAAACAATGCATATGATACAAAATGCATGCAACCTAAGATAGAAAGATGCCTATACATCATGTTACATATGCCATGCCAAATGCAAGAAATGCACAAAGGAAAGCTATACATATGCTACAAAGGAGCTCCCACACACCAACTCAAGAAATCAAACACACACCAAGCTCCCCCCGCAAACGAGTGAAAGTTGCTTGATCTAGGGGTTTGGTGAAAATATCGGCTAGCTGGTCATATGTGGCTACATGGATCAAAGCGATTTTTCCTTTCTCTACGTTGTCTCTCAGAAAATGATACCTCACTTCTATGTGCTTGGTTTTGGAATGGAGCACTGGGTTCTTTGCAACGCTTATGGCACTGGTGCTATCACATTGAAGTGGGACATGGGTATACTCCTCACCAAAGTCACTCATGGTGTATGTGATCCAAAGAAGCTGAGAGCAACAACTAGCTGCGGCCACATACTCTGCCTCGGTAGTGGATTGAGCAACACTCGACTGTTTGCGGGAAGACCAAGACACCAAAGAAGAACCCAAGAACTGGCAAGTCCTAGAAGTGGACTTCCTATCGAACCAACACCCGGCAAAATCCGCGTCCGAAAATCCATGAAGAGCCAAAGAAGAAGACGCGGAGTACCAAAGGCCAAAGTTGGGAGTATGTCGCAAATACCTGAATATGCGTTTGACTGCTTGCCGATGCGAAGTCCTCGGAGACGCTTGAAAATGAGCGCACAGACATACCGAGAATTGGATGTCCGGCCTCGTCGCCGTCAAGTAGAGGAGTGACCCGATCATGCTCCGGTACTCCTTCTGGTCCACGTGTTCACCTTCCTCGTCCGCATCAAGAGCTGTAGTCGTACTCATAGGCGTCGCCATGGCCTTGGAGTCCTCCATCTTGAACTTCCTCACAATGTCCTTGGTGTACTTAGCTTGGTGCACAAATGTTCCTTCTTTTGATTGCTTGATTTGTAGCCCGAGGAAGAACTGCAACTCGCCCATCATGCTCATCTCAAATTCCCTGCTCATGTCTTCTGCAAACCTTGCAACAAGAGAGTTAGACGAGGCACCAAAGACAATATCATCCACGTATACCTGCACAATCAGTATATCTCTGCCCTGCCTGAGGAGAAATAAGGTTTGATCGACCTTCCCCATCTCAAACCCTCTCTCAAACAGGAACCCCCTCAGCCTACCATACCAAGCTCTAGGCGCCTGCTTCAACCCATACAGCGCCTTCCTCAACTTGTACACCCGGTGGGGGTACTTCTCACTCTCAAACCCCGGTGGTTGCCTCACAAACACCTCTTCCTCCAACACACCGTTCAGGAAAGCACTCTTCACATCCATCTGGTACAACTTGAACCCTTTAGCCACGGAAAAGGCTAGAAGGATCCTGATCGCCTCCAAATGAGCTACAGGAGCGAAAGTCTCCTCGTAGTCGATCCCCTCTTTCTGACTGTACCCCTGAGCAACAAGTCTCGACTTGTTCCTCACCACTTCTCCTTTCTCTCCCTCTTTATTTTTCCACACCCATTTTGTCCCAATCGGCTTACACCCTGGAGGAGGGTCAACCAACACCCAAACTTGGTTCCTCTCAAAATTCTCTAACTCCTCATGCATCGAATTAACACAATTATGATCAGATAGCGCGTGTCCAATGTCTTTGGGCTCAAAGGTGGCAACAAAAGCAGCATGAGCGAAATGAGAATTGTTTCGAACCCTCGACCGTGTAGTACGTTCATTCATGTCGCCGATGATTCTCGAAGCTAGGTGATCCACTTGCACTCGTCGGGGAGGTTCTCACCTTGATGCTACCTCCCCCTCAACAGCAGCTTTGCCTTGATCTGGGTTTGTCGTTGTAGGTGTGGGAGAGGGCCCGTTCACGATCGTCGTCGAAGTAGTAGGTACATGTTCAGCTGCGGGCACCACACCGCCATCTTCATCATCTCCATGTTCATGCTCCTCCTCCTGAAAGATCTCCTCGCCAAGTTCGTCGTCGCCTACATACTCAAAAACAAGCTGACTACGTGGCTGTGTCTCGTCGAAGGTTACCTCGCAAGTCTCCATGATTTGGTTAGTTTCAAGATTGAGCACACGAAATGCTCTAGAATGAGATGCATAACCAAAGAAAATGCCATCGACAGACCTAGCCTCGAACTTGTCCAACTTCTTCCCTTTCTTCAGAATGAAGCATTTACAACCAAAGACATGGAAGTGACTCACCTTGGGTGTGCGACCGTGCATCAACTCGTAATAGGTTTTCTTCTTATGAACCCTGAGGTAGATCCTGTTCGACACATAGCACGCGGTATTGACCGCCTCAGTCCAGAACCTTCTCGGAGTCCTATGCTCGTCGAGCATCGTCCGAGCCATCTCGCACAAGGTCCTGTTTTTCCTTTCCACAACGCCATTCTAGGGAGGCGTATACGGACTCGAAAACTGGTGTTCAAGACCCAAGTCATGGCAAAAGGTTTCGAAGCGAGAGTTTTTGAATTCCGAGCCATTGTCACTGCGGATCGCTCGTATGGCATCTCCGTGCCTCTCGTTTCTTAACCTCAAGACAAGATCTCGAACAAAACCAAACGTCTCCCCTTTCTCCTCAAGAAAGAACACCCACGCATACCGAGAGTAGTCGTCCACCACAATAATGACATACCACTTCCCACCCGCAGATCGCACACGAGCTGGGCCAACAAGGTCCATATGGAGCAGCTCGCATGGACGCTCAGTTATCACATCGGTGAGAGGCGGGTGAGAAGAGGCTACCATCTTGGCATGCCTACACGGCGCACAAACCAACTCTTTCTCAAACTTCAACCATGGCAATCCTCGGACCAAATTGAGTTTACTCAAGCGAGACAAAAGGTCAAAGCTCAAGTGACCCAACTTCCTATGCCACTTCCACAACTCACTCGAAGAACCAGCCAAAAAGCAACGCTCCACACCAGAAGACTGAGAGAAATCAGCTCGGAACACTTGACCCTCGGGAACGACCATGCAAACAAGGTCCCCTCGAGAATCTAAAATCCGAGAACCACCAGGCCGAAACAACACCTCAAAGCCCTCATCCAAAAGCTGGGACACCGAAAGCAAATTGAACCCGAGCGATTGAACAAGAGCAACACGCCTGAGAGTGACCTTGTCACTTACCTTGATCTCACCTTCTGATAGCACACGCCCTCGCCCATTGTCCCCAAAGGTGATGTATGTCTTGGACACCACCGGGACGAGACTTGAGAACCACCCCTTGTCCCCGGTCATATGCCTCGAGCAACCGGAGTCAATCAACCAAACGTTCCTCAAGTCTCCCACCTGAAATTCAAAAGCGAGCACGTGAGTGAACAAACGACTCAGCACTGGGGTTAGTACCAAAAGAGTAAAACCAGTGCCGAGCCATTTGCTCCAAAGTGGGGTTAGCACAAACCAAATCATCACGCCTATCAAAGCTACCACCACGAACACCACCACGGTAACCACTATGAGGGAACCAACCCTCTCTAGCTGGAGGAGAACGAAAGCCACGAAAGGAAAACCGTGTATCGTTCCTCCTCTCCATCTCAAAGCTACGACTCCTCCCACCCCCGTATTGAGCACGAGGTGGAGAACACCTAGCAAACTGACCACCTGCAAACTTTCCAGACCAACCACCAGAACCACGACCACCAGAACCAAATCGAGCATACTCACGAGCACAAAAACCAACTCGCTGTCTGCCCAGACCTGCACCGGTCTGACCGGTGTAGTGCACCGGTCTGACTGGTGTAGCTCGGCCAGCAGCACCACCTGCTGCCTTCCGGTCTTCCCAAGCCGGAACCGTCCTCACAATCACCTTGGCCCTGGGCATCTGCATACGAGGCTCAGGTACACCATTAGAGGGGTGGTACCTGTCCTTGTTAGCCCACTCTCTAGCCATTCTCTCCTCACGCTTCCTCTTAAAGCAAAACTCATCCTTATGACCATCTCTCCCACAATACCCACAATGGAACTTCATGGGCTGTGGCTTAGGCTTTGGCTTGGGTTGGGGCTGCCCACTCGGTTTCTCACCCTTCTTCTCTCCTTCCTCACCTCCCTTTGGGCTCACAAACTTCACCGGTTTCTGGAAATCATTTGTTGGGTGAGGGAATATGGGTGGATCTGGAGTAGTGTCAAGTTTGTTTCTGAGATGGTTAGGCTTGGGCTCAAACTTGTTCTTGTGTCTGTTTGGTGGTGGGATAGGGATCTCTCCAACTCTCTCAACTCCCTCACCACTATTCTCTCCAAGCTTGTCAGCCCCAAGTGCTTGACCATCATAGCGTTTGAAAGCCGCTATCATGATACCAAGCTGAGGCTCCTGACCCGACAACCAGCTCATACATTTCCTAAGCTCATCATTCTCATCCTGCAAGCGATCAACATAATGCGCAAGCTCCAAATTCTTAACCGCATGCAATTCACAAGTAGAGCAAGAAGTGGGAATAGGCTCTTTCAACTTAGCCTCAAGCGAAACAGTGTAAGCATGCATCTCATCAATCTTTCCATGCAAAACAGGGCAAGAAGTGCAAGCACCTAGCAAAGCAGGTCTAGACTTAAGCTCAGCCACTTCAACCCTAAGCATATCTAGTTCATCACAAGTAGAAGCATGCTTATCCTTAAGAGCAGTAAGATCAGCTAGGTACATAGAGCAATCACAGCAATCAATCTCATCAGAAACCACAGGAGAAGCCTTAAGTGAATCAATCTCAAGCTTAGCATCTAGGTTCTGGGTTTCTAGCTCAGCCACACGGTTCCTAGCATCTTCTAGTGAGGCCCTAAGCTCTTTCCTATCTTCTTGGCCTCTCTAAGCATGTGATCGCGATTATCAAGCAAGTCAACCAACTCATCATTCTCCTTGCGCAAAGAGGAGAGCTCATCACATACCTCATCCTCGGAGTCGGAGTCCGAGTCGCTCTGGTGACTCTTCTTGCTGCCGGAGCTACGAGCCATGCCGCAGAAGCCATCTCCCATGAAGTAGCTCAACCCGCTCAAGTTCCTGGACGCCTCCTTGTTCCTGCGCCGATCACCTTCATCTTAGCTGCTACTCGAGCTCGAGGAGGAGTAGGCGGAGCTGGAGTCGACGTCGCTCGCTCCGACCATCGCTCGGGCCTTCCTGCCGCGGCCGTCCTTCTTCCTCGACCGTCGCTCGTCCTTGTGCTTGTTCTTGTGCTTGTGATCGCGCCTCGATCGGTACTTGCCATCCTTCCTCGACCGGCGCCTGTAGCCATCCTTGTAGCCGTCCTTGTTCTCCGTCTTCTCCGGGTAGTCGACGACGAAGTGTCCTGGCTTGCCGCACTGAAAGCACGTCCGTGCTGTCCTCCTCATGTTCACCCGGTTCTCGTGCAGCCTCTCGAACCGCCTGGTCAGCAACGCCAGCTCGTCCTCTCCAAGCACGTCAAACTCCTCATCTGGCAAAGACATCAAAGAAGACAGAGAGTACATCCTTGAGGATGCATTAGCGTTAGACTTAGCTCCGTTGCCACCAACGAGAGTGAGACTATGAGAATCAGTCGGGCTCTCGATCTTGGCTGTCATACCACGGTCCAACTCAACCGACTTGAGCTTCGAGAACAGCTCGTTCACCATCAAGGTATCATACTTCTCAGACTCAACAATAGCCTCAAACTTCCCGTCCCACACGGTACGATCCAACGAGTGCAAGAGCTTCACGGCTCTATCATGATCATCGTATGGGAGCACGACCACATTTGCTCTCATGTTGTTCACAACGACCGTAAACCGCTGGAAAAGGGCATCGACGGACTCACCGGGGAGATGAGTGAAGTTCTCGTACTCTCTCCGGTAAGTTGCGTACATCCGAGCCTGAACCTGAGCATTCCCAGCATGAGCATCCTTCAACTGCTCCCAAATCCTACAAGCTAAGTCCTCTGTCTGAACCCGATCGAATTCGGGCTGACACAGAGCACGGAACAAGTAATCGACAGCCTTGTTGTTGGCTTCGAACATATCCCTCGATCCTGGAGCAAGGAAGTTAATCGGATGAACATAAGTTGTGTTCACCGTAACGTCCCAAAGGATCTGACCCTTTCCGCGGAGGAACGCTGCCATCCGCCTCTGCCACATCTGGTAGTTCTTCCCATCGAAGTGCGGAGGACCTGAACCCCGTTCCTGGTACGCCATCTTTAGATCTTAGACTGGTAAGAGTCAATGAAGACCCGAAACTGCTCTGATACCAATTGAAGGACCGATTAGGCGAACCAGAGAGGGGGGGAGTGAATGGGAGACGATAAAAATTCTTCTTGAAGGAAATGAGAACTCCAACAAGACGAACACGGCTTCCAAAACACATCTCCGACTCAATTACCCAAGTTGGTCAAGACCACGCAGCCACTGAAGTGCTACTGGTCCTAGGAACCAACAACCACCTACACCTACTCGAGAACGCAGCAAAAAAACCAACTCGAGTAGCTACTGGGCTACACCGGTCAGGCCGGTGAGCAGCACCGGTCAGACCGGTCCCTGCTGGCAAAATCTGAGAACTTCCACTGAAGGCCTCTACACCGGTTAGGCCGGTGTAGCTCGCCGGTCAGACCGGTCCAAGCCAGGAAATCCCAAATCCACCAAAATGACCTACCGAGCTCCAAACAGGACCAAACCCGAAACAGCAGCAACACAGGACAACAGGGAACTCACCAAGACGTTCACTCGAGCAAAACTCAACAGAGAGTCTGCACCGGTCAGACCGGTGAGAGGCACCGGTCAGACCGATGTGACCTGAGCTCTCAGGATGAACAGCACCCGCGGGTCAACTCCCCCAAATCCAACTCCCGGTCTCCCGAATCGCTCCACAGTTTTGCACAAGACTTTGGGGATAGTAGGAACACCTCATGGGCACTCCATAGCCAAGATTTGGTCCTCCAAAACTTGTCAAAACAAGAGTAATCGAGGAAATCCCACCAAGAACGCCTCTAACCCTAGAGCCAAGAAAACCCCAAAATCGAGCCCCTTTGCTCACGGATTTGGGTGGGGAATCAAAGGGAAAAGAACCACGAAGGGTTCACACATACATCCCCCACCAAACCCCAAAGAGAAAGGCCTCGAAATCGCTCCAAGAAAAATGCCAAGAAAGGGCTCCGAAAATCACCAAAAAGGAGAAACGGGAAAGACACATTCAAGCCTTGAGGAACCACGCCGAATCATCTATACATAGCAAAGAGGTTCATACAAGGTCTAGCTTGCCGCCCGATCATCCTTCGCTCTGACAAGATCTCACCACGAAGCTCTCAAGCTAGTCCTATCAAAATCCTAAGGAAAATAGGAAGGAAAATAGGAAAACCAAATGAGCTTGGGTTCCAAGAGATGGCTGCCATCCTATCACCCCTTGGGTTATATGGAGGCAACCGAAAGACCAAAATACCCCATCTAGCTAACTAGGGATACATGCCCCTCAAGGGCGAAATCAGAAATCTTTGTCTTCGCACCATCGGACGGATGCCCAACGACCGCAAACTTGCTTAGCCTCGACGAAAGCCTTGCGATCCCGACGCGTGTCCTCTGCTTCGAAGATTCTGGACTACGTCGTCGCACACCGGTCAGATCGGTGCTCCTCACCGGTCAGACCGGTACCCACCGGTCAGACCGGTCTGGAGCTGCTGCACCTCCGTCTTTGGTTCTTAGGTCTTGGCTTTGTGGATCAACCAAGGAACTCAGTGGTTTTCTGGTGAACCACCGGAAACCCCGCGAATTTGGTGTAGCCTCCGCCAATCACCACTCATGACTCGGCTCCCACGTAGTCCCGGCTCGACCTTGGTTTTGAGGCTCAACCAAGAAACCGTCCATGACTTCATCTTGCCGTTCTTGCCACCATGCGGCCCGCACTTGACTCCGCTGGCCACCGTGTCCCTCGAACCAAGCCTACTTGTCTTCTCCACACCTGGAGGCCTCACCGGCAACGACCTTTCGCGCTTGTTCTTCACCTGCACCAACACTAGTCAAGCCGCAACCTGCACCTGCAATACTTAGCCAAGAATCAGTCCACACCACGTTGTCAATCACTCATCACACCAGGAAGCGACCATCCACCGGTCCTCGAACCACACCTGGCTCTCAGGGGGTCCCCCTGACATAGGCCACGACCGTGGCAGATCCATTGCCTAGGGGCACCATTAAGCAACACCCTAGTGCTAGCGGTGGACAGAATGACCGAGATCCAATCGGTCCGTCTGCGAGGGCAGCCGACAGCCGAAAGGAGCTCAAGAAGAAAAACCCAGCCGACCGAGTCAAAAGCTTTGGCTAGATCAATTTTGAACATGATCTTAGGGAGATTTCAACTCGAAAGAGCTCTCGCCGTGCCAAGAACGTAGCAGAAGTTATCATAGATGAGGCGACCTTTGATGAAGGCACTTTGGTTGGGCGAGATTAGAGAAGAGAGGTGTGGGGCGAAGCGGTTAGCAGCTACCTTGGAAAAAAGTTTCCCAAAGCTATGGATCAGACTGATGGGTCAGAAATCAGAAAGAGCAACCGGGTCTGGTTTTTGGGTAAGAGTGTGAGGAGAGCACCGTTCAGGCGGTGAAAGCTACGGAAGTCCATGTCAGAGAGGGCATTGAACGCCCGCAGCACATCACTCCTGATGATCGACCAACAAGATCTGTAGAAGTGACCCGTGAAACCATCTGGGCTGGGGGCCTTGTCTAGTGGGAGGTCTTAATCACCTCCCAGACCTCGGACTCCGAGAAGGGAAGACCGAGGTCCTCCAGGTCCAGCCGCGGGAGTCCCAGTTCCTTGAAATGGAGTGCACAGGAGCGCTCATGGTGGGTACCCAGAATTCGGTCGAAGTAGTCAAAGGCTGATTTAGCCTTGTCCTCTTCTCGAAAAACTGGACGACCATTGACCAAAAGGGAGGGGATGAAATTTTTCCTTCTGCGGTGGTTGGCAAGGAGGTGGAAGAGTTTAGTGTTAGTGTCCCCCTCACGTAGCCACCTGAGGCTAGACTTTTGCCGAGCGATCGTTCGCTGCAGCGAAGTCAGGCCTAGGTAGCGTAGTTTGAGGAAGCGCCGTAAGGAAATCTCCTCAGGGGAGAGCGACCGTGAATCCTGTGCGACCTCAAGACGGAAAATGACCTCCTTGGCAATAATCTGCAGGCGAATGCTACTGATCGCCTTGGAGCTCTATTTTACCAACACCTTCGCTGTCTCACGAAGGAGGTGGTCGATCATACGGAGGGGGTCAGCATCCAGGCGCGGCCCCGACCAGACCGCCTTGACGGTGTCCAAGAAGCCTTCGATCTTAGGCCAAAAGGCCTGGAAGGTGAAGTGTTTCTTGGAGTGCACCCCACAGTCGAGAAGGAGGAGGAGGGGTGCATGATCGGAACACCTCGAAGAGACAGCTTGAAGAGCGGAGGAGGGGAAAAGAATCTCCCAGTCCTGGGAGACAAAAACTCTATCAATACGTTCCAAAGTGGGATGCGACCTCTCGTTGCTCCTGGTGAAGAGATTTCCCTGGAGATGTAGCTCAAGAAGCTCAAGGTCGTTAAGGAACCGACGGAAGCGACCCATCATTCTGCGCGACAGGCGGCCATTGTTCTTGTCGGCCGCCTGATAGATGAGGTTAAAGTCCCCGCAGAGAATCCAGAGCCCAGAAAGCATCAGACGCAGGGTACGAATCTCAGCAAGGAAGGAAACTTTATCCGCATCAGACTGCGGGCCGTAAACAGATGAGAGCCACCAGGACTGAGAGGGTGCGGAGAGCAGCGCGACCTTCACCGTAACGTGGTGCAGGCTAGTAAAGGGGGAGGAGACGAGCCAGGTGTCTTTGCGCCAAGCGACCAGAATGCCACCGCGGGAGCCCACAGCCGGCAACGCAACATAGTCAAAGTCGAGGCCTAACATATCAAGCATGAGGGATGGGGATACAACCGCGAGCTTAGTCTCTTGCAGACGAAGAAGAGAGACACGCTCGGAAGCTACCAACTCCCGGACCGCCGAGTGTCTAGCATGTTGGTTAAGCCCACAGACGTTCCAAACAGCTAGGTTTACATCCATTTAAAACACGAAAATAAGCGACCATGCGACTAACGTAGACTCAGGCCTGCACGTCGACGACCAACTGCTCCTCGGGGAAGAGCTCACGAACTGCCGCCTGAAACTCGTCGTCCTCCAGCACGGAGCACTGGAAGGACCCCTCGACCTGGGCGCTGAAGAGCTCTCGGATAGCTCTGCAGTGCTCCTCCGACAGGCCTACAGCGAAGAGCCTGGTGTAGCACTGGAACGCAGCAGCGTCGGGTGCCTCGCGCGGCCCAACGACCCCCAGCTTCCGCATCAGCAGGTTCTGCCCCGCGGTGACCGGGTTCGGGCCCCGGGCTCTGGAAACCGCGGCGAGACGACTGCTGTGGCGGAGCGTGGTGAGTGGCGGGCAGGCCTTCGCACGGCGACGGCGTGGAGCCCCCAGAACCGGGGGCGGAGGTGGCCGCTGCAGAGAGGCGCAGAAGTCCGCCACCAGCGACTCGAGGTCTCCCTGAGAAGGTCCCTCAGTCGCAGCAGGTGGTGGGGAGTGCGACCTGAGAGCCTGGGAGGGAGGAGACAGCTCCGCGGCCACCGGAGAGACGTCCGGCGAGTGACGAGGGGTAGAGGGACACGACTCGGCGGGGGCCGGAGAAGCAAAAGGCGACCGGAGCAGAGGCGGGGCGACCACGAGGGAAGAGCCGAGCAAAGAGTCCTCAGGCAGCGTCAGCTGGCGGGCCACCAGGGGGAGAGCAGCCTGCGGAAGACGTCCGCCACCGGTACCACACGAGGGGAGGCAGAGCTCTCTCCCCCACGCAGGCGGCTGTCACAGCGCCCCCGACAAAACCGCAGCCGGCGGGGGTCGTCACGGGTGGCGTGGTGGACGTGGCCGGGCCGCGTTCGGCAGCGGCCAGGCTGCCCCGCGCAGCGACCAGGCTGCGGCTGGCAGCGGCCAGGCGCGGCCGGCAGCAGCTAGGCTACGGCCGGCGGCGACAGGGCGGCGGCCAGCCGCGGCCAGGCTGTGGCGCGCCGCGACCAGGCTGCAGCCAGCAGCGGCCAGGCTGCGGTCGGGCGACGGCCAACAGCGACCGGGCTATGGCCGGCAGCGGCCGGGCCCTGGCTGGCAGCGGCCGGCCCCTGGCTGGCGGCGGCCGGGCCCTGGCTGGCGGCAGCCAGGTCGAGACCTGCGGCATCCAGGCCACGGTCGGCAGCGTCGGCGGCGCCCACAGCACGAACAGGCGAAGCAGAAGAGGCGACCAGAAGTGCTGCCTCAAGAAGCATCAGGTCGTCGGTGAAGCTCCTGGGCGGCGTCGACTCGCGAAGAGGAGGGAGGTGCTCCGGCCGCAGGCACTCGACACAGCAGAGGTGCCGTGCGACCAGAACCGAAGAGGAGGCAGAGGAAGCCCGAGTGAGCGGGGCCGCCACCGCCTCGGCCGCCCGAGCAGAAGAGGGGCAGCAGGACCGGCGAACGGCGCAGCAGCTGCGGAGAGGCGAGACGACCGAGGCGGGACGCAAGGCGGGCGGTGAAGGCCCTGCAGTGCCCAGTAGGGGTAGGAGGGAGCCGGAGGGACCAGCGGAGGAGCAGAGGTGGGGGCACCCCAGCAGGCGAGTCCACGTCCCCCCCTGCGACACGACTAGACTGCCCGTCGGACGTGGGCGGAGGCCCCCCCTCGGCGCCTTCGACGGCGCGGCAGCGCCCCCGACGGCCGAGGGCCCCGGCGGCGGAGGAGCAAAAGAGCGACCAGATGTACCAGAAGGGCCACCATCCGGCCCTCCTGACTGGGAGGCACCGTCAGCCGGGGAGCCTGAGTGTCGATGATCTCGACGATGTCGATCGTCACCCGGTAGCGCAGGCAGGGCTGGGTGGCGCCCAACCCGGGGAACTCGATCGGTGCCAGCATGTATTTCTGCACCGGGATCAAGTCCGGGTCGATGCATTCGGCCAGGACGATGAGCTCCTTGAGGTAGGCCTTCGACTCCGACTCAGGAGCCAGAGTGATGACCGCGTAGGAGGAGCTGAGGATGTCCTGCGCTTTGGTATGCAACCACATGTGCACAGGCACGCCCTTGATGCCCACCCGCACCTGGTAGCGCATCGGTGCATCGACCGCCCAGTTCTCCTGCCGCCACCGGTGAAAGGTGAGGCGAAAGGGCCCATCCGGGGTGGGTGCCTGAAGGACCTGTAGCATCTCAGAGGAGTCCTGGAAGACGATGAGAAAGTCCTCAGGGTGGTAGGGGTAGGGCATGTACGTCACCGGCTGGACGCCCAAGCGACCGGTGAGGTAGGCGACCACGTCCGTCGTAGAGGCGAACGGACGAGTGCTCGCGACCAAAGCGACCTCGTTGGCCTCGACATCTGGGATGCATGCGACGATGCACGACTCCAGCTGTGGGCGACGCGAGGAGTGCCCCAAGGGTGCCGGGGGGAGGAGGAGGGGGCGGCGCCACCCAAGCCACCACACCCACCCTGGCCGCGACACGTCGAGGCGGCGGCGGTGCCTCCTCCCGAGGCGCCGCGTCGTGGTGCGCCGCGGCGGGGGGGTGCACGCCCGCGGGCCACCTGCGGCGGTGGAGGCTGGGCGTCACGGGCTGCCGGAGGGGGGCGACGACGCCCACCCGGCGGAGGAGGCGGCGGAGGGTCACTGCTACAGAGGCGGAGGCAGAGGAGGCCGGGCGCCCCTCCCCTGCGCAGCGCGAGGTGGGGGCGGGGAGCGGTCGACCAGGCGCGAAGCGACCAGGGGTGGGGAGGGGTGCGACCTCCCGGACGTGGACGGGCGCCCTCCACCGTCACCAGGCAAACCTTCGAGCGCCCACACACAAGCTCTCGTGGTGTCCGAGATGGTGGCACCAGAAGCAGCACGACACATGAGGGCAGGAGGCGGTGATGTGGTCTTCCCCGAAGCAGTTGAAGCATTTCCCCACCAGATTAAGGGGGGCGGAGGACGGAGGTGGAGGCGGCGGAGGCGGCGGCGACCGCTCCGCACGCAGTTGCTTGCGCGACCGCACCTCGACGAAGCCGACGGCGTCCACCCGGGGGCCCCGGGCGTGGCCGTCGGGAAGCGGTGGCGGCCCCACGGCTGCCCTCCCGGCACGGCGAGGCACGGCCGCGGGCTGCTCGGTAGGACGGCCAGCACGGCCGCCCCCCGCCTTGGCGCGCCGACGGGCAGGGGGAGGAGGCGGTGGAGGAGGGGACAGTGGCCGCTTGCCCAGGATCCCCCTGGCGGAAGCGGCCACGGGCCGCGCGCGCGGTCGTCGACGAAAGCTCGGCAGCGGCGGAGGCGATCAGGGCGGTGGGAGCACGGAGGAGCGACCGAGACGGGTGCGGAGGCGGGGAGGGGGTGCGCCCGGGCACCGGGATGCCGGCCGCCCGCACCTGCTCCGAGAAGGTGGGGGAGGGGGAGCGACCGCGCGGCACCAGAGAGTACGAGCCCGAGGCCGAGGAGCCCGAAGCCTCAAGGTCCCAGAGCTCTCTGGAGGAGGGAATTGAGGGGCCGGGCTCCGCCGAGCCTGGCTCCAACCTCTCCACCAGTGCGACCGGAGGCAGACGGGGGCCAGAGGGGCCGCCATCCACCTGCCCAGCAGAACGCGCCCCAGCACCTGCAGCAGAGACAAGCGGCAAGCGGTCGGTGCCCACCGCCTCCAGAGGATGCGGCCAGGCAGCGGGGGTGGAGGGAGAGGGAGGCGCCTTGCCGCCGACGAGCCCCGCGCACGCCTCCAGCTCGCGGAGAGGACGCGGCCAGGCAGAGGGGTGGAGGTAGAGGCGGCACCTTGCCACCGCCATGCCCCGCGCACGCCTCCAGGACACGGAGGGCAGAGGCAACTGCGGCCGGTCCGGCGGCGGCGAGCGCGGCGGCCGTGGCGGGGGAGAGGCCTGGGACGGCGGCGAGAGCGTCCACCTCTGTAACACCCCAGGTGTTTATCTCTTTTTAATCAAGGTATTGACCAAAGCTAATGGTATTGAAGGAAAAAATCAATGCAAGTTTGGTGAAGACACCATTAGGAGCAAAATTTAGTTTGGACCTGAGATCAATTTTCACTCAGAGCTTAAACATTTTCCAGTCTGGAAGTTGTCACCAGGATTCAGGGACATAACCTTGAAGTTTGACACTTTTGGAAATTAAAGGATTAATAAAGGAATTAAACCCTATCAAATTTGGTCAACTTCGCTAAAGGAATTTCCAAGTACATTGATGAAGTGACCAGAATTTCAAATTTTTGCTTAGCAACTCAAAAATCTACCAATGTGAGAGTTGATGGACTCCTCAAGCTTAGCAATTCATCTTTAAGGTTGTTTTAATTATCTCTGAACTTGTTGTCGTGTGAGTCTTAGTGTACAATCTTCGATCCTTTGTTATAAGTGATTTACCGGGCTTGACCCGGCAGATATCGACAAGTTAACTCCTCTTTAACGCATAATGACCGAGTGGATAGGTTATGTGTGTTAAATCGGAATTAATTTGAACAGTTCTGTCACAACTAGTATCAGAGCGTGATTGTACATCAGAGATGTTAATACACCATTAATAACATGGTTTTTGGAATAAAACTTGCAAGATTAAGGTGTTTACAAAATGCGTTAGGAACGCTAAGGATTAACTAGTCCGAGAGGCCCTAGAAGGATTTTTGGGTTCTTTCAGGTGGCTAGTACTCTATGATTTATCTAAACTGACTCCCAGCACATTTTATTATCTGTCAAAACTTACTTTCTTGCACAACCATACTAGTTCAGCATGTTTTGCTATACATGCTGGTGCCACATGAAAGTCATGTGAGGGATGGATGAGACCTATTCCAAAGGAAACCCACTGTCGCGTCTGTGTCTCGCCATGTCTTGCCATACGTGAGCATGATTCTGCATTATAAATATGTGAAGGGGGACACCCTCCATTCAAAAGGAGTGTATCTCAGGTTGGACGTTGTCCATGCAGCGTTAAACGCATGGGTGCCGTTTCTATAGTGAACAGTAATGTTTGTGGACGCTTTCGTGAGTGCTGGCACGAAAGGTTCGATATGTTCTGCGATTTTCTGCAGGTACACTAACCTCGATTCGTAAGAGTTAAGATCGAGTAGAAATTCGACTAGCTATTATAGGGAGAGTCATATATTGTGCCATGCCACCGGCACTAACTTCGATCTTGACAAGGTTTTGTCGGTGAGGACGAATAGGTTTTGCATGCATCATGTTAAAGTCTTTAAAATTGAACCTCAGAGATAATGAGTACAACTTGAAATCTCTTTCATCCAAGTTTTTGTCAAGTAGCTTAAGGTCTTTCTAGTGTTTGCTGAAATCTGCTGGTCTGGAATTTTTCAGGCTAGCAAGAGGAGTTTCTTCAGAGATCTTTTACCCAAAAATTATCTCCAATTTTACAACAAAGATGTTGTAAAAGTTTCATGAGCTTTGGATCAGCTGAACTCAAGATATGATCTTTTTCTTTAAGGATTGATCTAGCTGTCAATCTGTGAACCTATCCGTTCTGAAATATTTCGACCCCCAAGAAAGTGTTTTCTGAAGAAAAGTTAGATAGGAAAGTTGTTCCACATCTTGTCAAGCATCTGCTGTAAAAAAAATTCAGAAATTTTGGTCGAAGGAATTTTGAGTTATGACCAAAATAGTGCAGCTCTGTTTGCTGTTTTTCCTGAGGGACAGCCACTGGAATTTTAATTCTTTTGGCTATCTTCCTCTAGTCTTTAGCCCTACCCTTGAATACCAATTTGGTACTTCATAACCTTACCGAGTACCTGGTAAAATTTCAGAATTTTTGGCTTAAGCATGATTTCAGTTACGCTAATTTGAGTAACTACCTGTCTGCTGAAATTTCTGAACGAAGTACAGATCCCTCGTTGCGAAGTGAAAGTGAAGATTTCAGCTTGTCCTGCAAATCCAAGCTGAGAAGCATGGGAGAGTAAAGCACAAGGCTTAGAGTGGGCTGACACCTTGCAAAAGGCTGCTCTTGAAGCACTCACTACTTTTTGTGGGAAGCATTCTGCATTGGTAGCTCACACTACAGCCAAGGTAATTCCCCTGCATGAGCATTACCATGGACAATGGACTGAGCAGGAGTCTCTCATCTCTGTTCAGGAAAACTCACATTACAACCCTGATCTGATCACCTCAATTCGTTTCTCCCAAGCAATGTATGATACATACCAACTGCTGGTTAGAGAAAATGCAATCCATAGGAATCAAGTTAGAGAAATGGAAAGTACCACACATGATTTAAAGGAAGCTCAAGCCATAATAAAAGCTCTTAAGAAAGGAAGACGCAAGGATAAAGCAAAAATACTAGAACTGCGTCAAGAAATTCAGGACCAGGACTATATGCTACATCAAGCCGACCTACACATGCTAGACATGGAGAATCAATTAGAAGTAGTAGCAGCTCCACCACCAGGACCTGTGATTCCTCCACCTGAAGATGGTGAGAATCACCACGAGATTCAAGGAGAATCTGGAGTAGAGTCTGGATCTGCATCACCCTGAGCCTTTGTTTTCAACTTGAGGAAAATAAAAAGGTTAACCTAGTACTAGCTAGTGGATCTAGTTTGGATGTTGTCACGAGTGTAACAAAACAAGGAGATGTACTAGTGCTATCTATGAACCATAATAGTACTATGATAAAGACTTGATCTTCAGAGTTTACTTTTGAGTTTGTAATCTTATCCTGGCAATGCAAGCATGATATCTCAAGATCGACATGTTTTCATTTACACTGTGTGTATGCATTCTGAAGCACTCAGCTTTTCAGTGATATTGATATCATTGAGTGGATCACTTTTGGATACCTCAACTTCAAATTCTATCTTTCTTAACCCTGCTCTCACAAGTTGGAGTGAATGAGAACAATGCCACAAGTGGCAGAATCTTTTGGTGTACATGTTGACACTCATCCTTTCCAGAAGTTTTGAATTTTGTTAGCTGAAGTTGATACTTCCAAGCACATACCCTAAGTAAACATCTAGTTGTTTTCCTAGCACAACTTCAGAGATTTCAGTAAACAAATTTAACAAATGTTTGTTTACTAGCCTTCCCTTTCTTCATAAGAAATCTTCACGGAACCATTCAGATTGGTCTTCTTCTGTCTAAATCTCAAAGTTCACCTAGTATCAAAATCAACCAAGTTATATTGAAGGAGCATGAGCAGTCAAGGTTATCTAAAAGTCAAAAAAAATACGAGGAGTTTTATCCCAATCAGTGAACTGTGATCCTTTCTCAGCTTCGACCAAATCCACAGACTTAGTGAAATGGAAAAGAAATAATGGACAAAAGCCTTTGACAGTCTTCCCAGACAAAAATGAGTTTTAGTTTGAATTGTGGATACCCCAGGATCTTCTCATGTTTCCCAAATTCATAGTCAATTTCTCTCGAGCATCAATTTGACCCTCTGTATCTGTGCTCCGTCTGCTCTGTGCTGTGCCGTCGCTCTGCCACCTTTCTACCGCAGCAGCTGATCGCCACCTACGCACACCCTACGACAGCCGTCTTGTCCCCATGGCATCCCGTGCCGGCCACCACTGTGCCACATGCCACTACCACCGCACCTCCATGCCTCCATACCCCGACCCCTACCCAAGTGGCGCGAGCACCACCACCACTACACCATGGTGAGCATCCATAAATGGACCACCTTCCATTGGTTTCCACCACCCCTTTCTTTGCATCCACTAGAGCCATCACCTCCCTTCGCCCTCCCTGCTCTCCTACTCTTTTCTTTGAGCACACACCGGCCATTTTCATCGCCTCGAGCATTTCCTCCATCTTCTCCAACAAGGTGAAGAAGCATCAAGCCTCTTCAGAAGTTGAAGCCCGTGCAAGCATTTCTTCGAAGCTCGTCGACTGAAGTTTTGGCGCCTACATCAAGAAGAAGGTCGCAAGAAGAAGCCAATCCAACCTCACCAGCTATGGATCGATCTCTCGAGATATGTGATTCAGATTGCTGGGACGCCTTAATGGTGTTGATTTGTTTTACACCTCTGCTATGTTTGTTTATAGCTCTTCATGTGCACATTCAGCGCCCGCTTCCTCACGAGTTAAATGGAAGTTTGTCCTGAACTTCTTGTATCTTTTATCATCTTGGAGTTCTAGATCTTAGAGAGTTTAGCCCGTCTCTGTGAGTTCCTCTATGTAATCTCTACCTTCCCCTGAAAAGTTTATCAAGCTTGTTGTCGAATCTCGGGACGAGATTCTGTTTAAGGGGGGTAGGTTGTAACACCCCAGGTGTTTATCTCTTTTTAATCAAGGTATTGACCTAAGCTAATGGTATTGAAGGAAAAAATCAATGCAAGTTTGGTGAAGACACCATTAGGAGCAAAGTTTAGTTTGGACCTGAGATCAATTTTCACTCAAAGCTTAAACTTTTTCCAGTCTGGAAGTTGTCACCAAGATTCAGGGACATAACCTTGAAGTTTGACACTTTTGGAAATTAAAGGATTAATGAAGGAATTAAACCCTATCAAATTTGGTCAACTTCCTTAAAGGAATTTCCAAGTACATTGATGAAGTGACCAGAATTTCAAACTTTTGCTTAGCAACTCAAAAATCTACCAATGTGAGAGTTGATGGACTCCTCAAGCTTAGCAATTCATCTTTAAGGTTGTTTTAATTATCTCTGAACTCGCCGTCGTGTGAGTCTTAGTGTACAATCTTCTATCCTTTGTTATAAGTGATTTACCGGGCTTGACCCAGCAGATATCGACAAGTTAACTCCTCTTTAACACATAATGACCGAGTGGATAGGTTATGTGTGTTAAATCGGAATTAATTTGGACGGTTCTGTCACAACGAAAGTTGTTCCACATCTTGTCAAGCATCTGCTGTAACAAAAATCAATGCAAGTTTGGTGAAGACACCATTAGGAGCAAAGTTTAGTTTGGACCTGAGATCAATTTTCACTCAGAGCTTAAACTTTTTCCAGTCTGGAAGTTGTCACCAAGATTCAGGGACATAACCTTGAAGTTTGACACTTTTGGAAATTAAAGGATTAATGAAGGAATTAAACCCTATCAAATTTGGTCAACTTCGCTAAAGGAATTTCCAAGTACATTGATGAAGTGACCAGATTTTCAAATTTTTGCTTTGCAACTCAAAAATCTACCAATGTGAGAGTTGATGGACTCCTCAAGCTCAGCAATTCATCTTTAAGGTTGTTTTAATTATCTCTGAACTCGCCGTCGTGTGAGTCTTAGTGTACAATCTTCGATCCTTTGTTATAAGTGATTTACCGGGCTTGACCCGGCAGGTATCGACAAGTTAACTCCTCTTTAACGCATAATGACCGAGTGGATAGGTTATGTGTGTTAAATCGGAATTAATTTGGATGGTTCTGTCACAACCTCACCCACGGGCGTCACCCCCGAAGAGGAGTCTACTGGCCCAACGTTAGGAGGGAGAGGAGCGACCGAGAGTAGTAGGGGCGAGGGGGAGGGGACAGCCTCGACCGGCGGTGGCGAGCCCACGTCGAGGCCATCGTCCAGCTCGTCGAAGTGAGACGAGGAGGGAGCCTCACGAGGGGCGGAACCCGGAGCGGCGGCGCCCGGCAGGCCGCCCCTGGCTGCGGAGGTAGGGGGTCCAGCGGTAGCCGACCGTCCCCCAGCAGCGGCCGGGCGGCGGGTGGCCCAGCCAGGGCAGCGGCCACCGGCCAGACCCCGGCCGGCCGCGCAGCAGGGTCGCCTGCGGCCAGCGGCCCGGCAGGGTGGCGCCTGGCCAAGGCGGCAGAGGCGGCCAGCCGAGGGCCGACAGCGGCCGCGGCCGGCAGGGGTGCCTCCCCGGCCGGCACGCGGGGCCGCGACGCGGCGGCGGGGGAGGCCGCAGCGACCGGAGCAGTGGCGGCCGCGGCCAGCAGGGCGCCTCCCCGGCCGGCACGCGGGGCCGCGATGTGGCAGCGGGGGAGCCCGCGGCGGCCGGGGAGGGGCTCGACGCGGCCGGAGATGGCGGGGGCGCGGCCACCGCCGGCGCCGACACGGGCGCGCGCCGCGGAGCGCCCCTGCCACCGGTCGGTGTCACGGCCAGGGAGCGTGCGGGCGGGGCCGAGGGCAGGGAGGCCTCGCCACCGGCCTCCTGCTCCTCTAGGACCACCATGGCGGCCGGCCACGGCGGGAGGGAGGCGCGGAAGGGCGGAGCCGATCTGCACGCACACAGCACGAGGAGGGGAGAAGAGGGTATGGATGGAGAGAGGACGAGGAGGGGAAGCCGGATCTGTGGCCGGCTCGGGCGGAGGTTGCCGGAGCGGAGAGATCCGGCCGGCGGCCCAGGTGAGCGGGGCAGGGGGCGCGAGGGGCGCCCGGGTCACGGGGTCCTGCACTGCAAGATGCAAGACGTCGCCAGCTGCACCTACGATACTTGTCCCATCCGTATCCACAGGAAGGAGGAAAAAGATGCATTTGGTTCCTGTGTTCTATATACAAGTTATATCATCTCCGAATATTACGAAGTACATGTTAATTGATATCATGGCGGCTGGGAAATTTGGTTAGTCTGAGATATCTACATCTAGAAAATTCTGTTTGTGTAATCGGATTACGCCCTTACTTTGGACGTTTAACTTCTCTTCAAGAATTGAGTTTTCAATGTGTTCCATATCGGCGTGCTTTGTTCGCGAGTGAGATTAAGAATCTAAAAGATCTCCGTTGTTTGCATGCTTGTGCTCTTCAAAATGTCAACGTGGAAGAAGCTATTTTGACTAATCTGGGTGAAAAGGAAAATCTTAATATGTTATCACTTAGTTGGCAGAGTGGCAAAAGTGGAGCAGATATCGACGAAAGAGTACTCAACGGCCTGCAGCCTCACACAAGTCTTGCTAAGCTAAAGATTAGTGGATATAATGGTGCCAGATCTCCATGTTGGATGGAGAACCCAATTCTGACCAACGTGACATATATTTCTCTCTGTAATTGTCATCAATGGCAATATCTTCCACCCCTTGGCAGTCTACCTTCGCTAAAGTATCTCTATTTAAGTTCTATGGATGCAGTGAAAACAATAAATATCTCCTTTTACGGATTTCAGAACCCTTTTGTCTTCCCATCTCTTAAGTTACTTCGTATTGATGGCCTTCCAGCACTAGATGAGTGGATTGAAACAAAGGAAAGGAATGTGTTTCCCCAGCTTGAGGTACTGCAAATCATAAGCTGCAGAGAATTGAGAAATATACCCACACTACCATCTACTCTTTCTTACTTTGAACTAGTTGGTGTTGGTTTAACTACTTTTCCTGCAACATATTGGAGTGCTGAAACAACACAACCACCGAAGCTCTCACTCTCCAAGTTGATAATCTCGTGCTGTCCAAACCTTGTAACACTGTAGCAAAAATACTGTTTTGAGGGTCTGGAGAAATTACATGTTCAAGATTGTAAAAATTTGAGGCATATGCCGATGCTTCAATTGCAGAAACTCCCAGCTGTTAGAACTTTCTCGCTGGTGAATTGCCCAAACCTGATAGTTCCACAGGCAGAAATCAATTTTCCATAGTCTATAAGGAATCTCAACAGTGGTTTTTGTGGTGCTTATGAAAGTTTTCTATACAAATCTCTTTGCAGTCTCACTTCACTTACTGCACTACAGTTAAGGAACTGTGCGATGACAACTCCACAGGCAAAGATCAGTTTAGCAACGTCTATCAGATATCTTTACATTGACTCTTGTGGTGCGTATGAGACCGCTTTTTTTGCTCAGTTCACTATGCAGTCTCAGTAGTCTCTAAAGGGACTAACCTTCCAAACACTAAAGACTAAAAGCTGACTAAAACTAGTCAGGGGTACCCCAACTTAAGGTGATTAAACTTCCTCTCTCTCCTTATTAATTGCTCACCTCATTAATCCCGCGGTCCGCTTGGCTCCTCCCCTCCGCGACAGAAGGGAGACGCACCGCCGCTCCGCCTCATCCGCGCCGTTCCTCCCCTCCGCCCCCACGATTCCCGCCGCCGCGAGCCGCCACCTCCGCCGCGCTGCCCCCGCCGTGCTGCCCTCCGCCGCGCCGCCCCCGCTGCACCCGCAGATCCAACGGATTCCTCGAGGTCACACCCCATCGACGACGGCGGCCTCCGACGCGACGGTGATGGATGGGGACAGACGCGGTGTCGGCGGCCTCGGTCCGCAGCCAGTGGAGAAAAGGCGGTGGAGCTTCGCGAAGTCGAGGCACAGCGTGGTCGACGGCGGGCGGAGGACCTCGGTGACCGCCGTCGCAGCCGGCGAGCTGTCGCAGGTGCGGCCGTGCAACTATGGCCTGGAGCGCGAGGCGGAGGAGGAGGACGAGTTCACGAACTGCTGCAACTGCAATCCATGGCTCCTGCTGCCTATTCCTTTCCGGCGACAGGCCGCCGCCGTCCATGGGCGAGAGCGCACGGGCGGCTTATGCAATTTCGGGCGTCGCGCGGCGTCGTGGTCGTCCAGCGGCTTGTGGCGTCAAATGGCATCGGTGTCGCCCACTGTTGGGGGAAGAGCCAACCGCCGCCGCCCACAGAGCCGTGGCAGCGGGAGTTGCCCGACGCCGCTGCGGGGATGCAGTGGAAGTGGACCTCGCCATCCGGGACGCTGAGGAAGGTGCCGTCGAGGAGTGCGAGCAACATAATTGTGCATAATTGAAGTTCCCTTACTGAATTGAAGTTACATAATTGTGTGATGGCTACTCCACAGGCAGATATCAGTTTGCCATCGTCCATACAAAATCTTTATATTGGTTCATGTGGTGGTATTTGTGAGACTTCTCTTCCAAACTCCTTTGGCAGTCTCACTTCCCTTACTTCGCTGCAGCTATATGATTGTTTGATGACAGTACTTCCCTCAGCAGAAGTGTTTAAGAATCTTGCAACAGTGCAGCAATTGGAAATTGTTAACTGCAGCAACAGTGCAGTTTGATGACAGCGAGTAGGGGTGTGTTTAGATCTCAAAAAGTTTGCAAAAAACATCCCATCATCTATCACATCACCTCACATCACCTCTCACTATTCATCTGCATTTACACCAATTCTTTCCCAATTCTTCTCCAATTCAGCCAATTCATCTGGATCTAAACACACTCTAGATGGGATAGAAGAACTGACAAACCTCAGAGAGTTGAACGTCAATGGATGTGACAAGCTTGACAAGCAACATATCGAATCCTCTGACCTTCGCCAATCTGTTGATGCCTGCCCTTCACAGCTTACACTGTTTAGTTCTTTAAAAGTTTTCAAAATTTTCGCAGTGTAGATCATGTCACCTCTCACAGAATACGCTTCCTAATGTAAAAATTTTACCACTTTTAATAAAATTTAACGGAACTAAACGGGGCGAAACTGAGAATCAGCAGCCCTATTCTCTTGCAATGGGAACCGTTGAGAGGAGTCACATCAGTTACTCATTTTACTATTGACAAGTGCCGAAATTGTTTGCCTGAGGCCTATCTAGTTTCCCAAAAGTTCTCAAAATTTTCGCATTGCAGACCGTGCTACCTCGATCTCACAGAATACATTTCCTAATGCAAAAATTTCACCAACTAAACGGTGTATGAGGGATGGTTGATGCAAAACCGCAGCCATCTTTACTGCCTTGCAGTGGTTAATGCTACTGAGCTGGTGTTTCTGCCTTCAATAATGGCAAGTCTTACTTCCCTCAAAATCTTGGAAATTCTCAAGGCAGTCCTGCTCCAGTCACTTCCAGAGCTGCCTGCCTCATCAATGAATGCCACCCTGTGCTGCGGAGAAGATGCCTGAAAAGAATAGGTTGTGACTGGCACAGGATTGCACGCATCCGGGATGTGAAGATTGACCATAGACCATCAGGATTCATGTCAATGTCCTATTGGGGCTCCAACTTGGGTCTTCCTTCATTCGATTGGAAGACCTTCCTGTTTAGTTCGTTGAAAGATTTTGGAGAAAATTTTTGGAGTTCCCTTCCAAGATCTATTAAGAGTATTAAATGTAGACTAGTTACAAAACTAACTACACAAATGGCCTAGAAATCGCGAGATGAATCCATTAAGCCTAATTAATCCGTCATTAGAGATTGGTTACTGTAGCACAACATTGTCTAATCATATTATAATTAGGCTCATTAGATTCGTCTCGAAAATTAAGGTAGGGGTCGTGGAATGGGTTTTCTCATTAAATTCACATTTAATACTCCTAATTAGTGTCCGAAGATTGATGTGACGGGTAGTTGGTGAACAAATCTGGAACTAAACAGGGCTTGGCGAAACTGAGTGAATTGGAGGGGGTGCACTTTGTTAGAATTTATATATGAATAGTCCCCCTAAATAAAACTTCATATAAAGAAATTCTAATAAATCTCAAAGGCTCAATATTTGTGTTTCATAATGAACTTTAATGATTAAGCCCATTAGTAGAGGTAGGAGGTGCAACATCAATTAGTATCATATTCCGCATTAGTTAAAGTTCTAGGCGTGATCTTCTCTTGACTAGTGATCTTGTAAACTTATGTTTGTATCTAAATATTGTTAGTAATGCTCAGTTTAGTCTAACAATTGGTATCAGTCGCCTAAACTGGTCAGTTTAGATCCCATAGATGAACCTTAAGCCCTCTGTTTAGTTTCGGTTCAATCTAAGATAAGGTGTAGATCAAGTTTTAGTTCATGTTTAAGTCAAGATCAGTAATGTTTAGATGTTTTCATGCTTAGATTAGTCAAAGATTTAAGTTAATTTCATGTTTTAGCCTACTGAGCTCATGTTTAGTGTTTTGGTTAGTACATCAAATGCCTAAGTTTTCGTCAGTCTATCACATGCACCCGTGATTAGCAGCAATTAGAAGGAGGGGATGCAAATCTCAGATCCGAAAATCGCAATCCCACAGAGTTCCCCAAACCCTAGATCCAAAACCGAAACCCTAACCCTAAGTCAACTGAGTAAGGAGGCCTACCTGTGCCTCGGCGGCCGCCACGCCTGCCCGTGCGCGCGACTTCAGCATGTCGCGGCGCGACAGAAGCTCTAAGCCGCGCGACATCAAAGGGGCAGCGGTGCGCGGCGGCGCTCGTCGCCGCCGTCGGCCGAGATGCGCGCCGACGCTCGCCACCAACTGCGGCTGCTGAACAGGAGGGGAGGAGGGGATGAATGAGCTAGGGTTTCCCCTCCCCCGGTGATTTCGGGTTTTTTAAGCCGCGCCCGGGACGCCATCAACCATCGGATCGCCTTTGGACGGCTGGGATCGAGGCAGCATCACGCGCGGTGAAGAACTAGGCTGAATTGGCAGCCCAGTCATTCTCTGCCAGGCCGAAAGCAACATGGGCCGTGCCGAGCCGCTGAGATGCTCTGCGCAAGCCGCTGCGTCGCGAGCCACCAGGCGAGCCGCTGTGCCGAGCCGAGCTGTCGCGCTGAGCCGCGTGCCGTGGAGCCGAGCCACCACGGGTTCTGAGCCGCCATTAGTTGGGCTGGGCCACGTGCTAAGGTCGCCAAATTGGGCCGCGCTGGGCTAAAAGTGCAGTAGGGTTAATTCTGAGATTTTGGGCTCCATGGGCTGTTTTAAGAAATGGACTACTTTGAGTTTTCTCCATTTTATTTCAGTTTTCAGTATCTTTTCAGTTTAAGTTACTATTAATTACTATTTTAAGTTAAGTCATTAATTGCATAAGTCATATTAATCTAAGTGGTTGATTTTCATGTTACTTTACTGAAATTATTTTTAAGTTTAAATCCACCACTATGCTTTGAGATGACTAATCATGAGTTTTGAGACAAATTTCGTTTGTTATCCCCACCGCTGATGCAAATTGAAATTTGATGCATGATTTAGGATAATTATCATGCTTTCATGTGCATTCTTGGCATATGATTACTAAGACAAATAAGTTTACTACTATTTAATGGTGGATATTTCTTCCTTCATGAATAAATTCCCACATTTTATTTGTTTTAAGTCTATTTTTTAAGTTGAGATATGGGAATTATCATAATGATAAATTTTGAGCTTTTCAGTACAATTAAGAATACAATTTAATGTTTAAGCTCCTTATTATTAATTTTGAGAATTAAGGTTTTTGATGTGCCTATTATTTATAAGCACATTCTATTTATGCTTTATTGACATGATTACTTTGAGTTCAAGTCCTTACATTATAATGTATAGGCATACAATCAACCTTCAGTTTTAAGTTTATTTAAGTTTCCTTTATGTTTTAAGATTAAGTGTTGTATTAGTTTGCATCTTTTAAGATTGAAATTATATTTCTTCCACCAAGTACAATTAAGATGCTTCTAATTGAATGGAACCAACGGGAAGTTCAGTTAGAGTAAACTTGTGATTAATTCTGACCAACATTATTTTAATCAGAAGTATTAAAATAAATTTTGTTTGTTTTCCCCAACGGTGATGCAAGTTGAAATTTATTGCATGATTTTAATCGGACCAACATAAGGTTATTATTGTGCTTTTATGTGCATCTTCTTTGTACAATATTTCTGAGACATGTTGTTTTATATAATTTCAGTTGATTATGCAAACTTATTGAGCACCTTTAAGCATTATGATGGCACAGATTTCGTTAGTTGGAGTAAGAATGTGCTTGGCATTCTCAAGATTCTTGATCTTGATTATGCACTTCATGAGGACAAACCTATTGCTCCCATTAATGAGAATGAAGATCTTGTCCAGAAAATGGAGGAGTTCTTCTCCAATTTAGAAAAGTGGCAAAGATCTGATTACTTTCCAAAAATGGTCATTAAGCATTCGATCATTGATGTTTTAAGGGGAGCATTTCCTGTTCAGGGGGATGGTTTTGCACTAAGTGCTAAGGTGTTATTAAACTCAATTGAGGGAAGACATAAAGATGAGTTAGTCACTTTCCTCATGACAAAATTATGAAACTCACGATATAATGGTAAAGGTGCGTTGAGCATACACATTAGGAGCATGTATGACTTTGCCACTAAGTTGAAAGCACTTGGGAAGTCCATCTTTGATGGTGAACTTGTGCAATATATTATGGCTTCTCTTCCTGAGAACTATGAGAGGCGTGCTCTTGATGTTAATTATGCTCAGGTATTCTGCAATTTTTGCAAATTACCCAATCACGTACAGAAGCAGTGTCCCAAGTTTAAGACATGGCTTCAGAAGAAGGGTAATTAACTTGTCTCATAAGTTTTTATTAAGATTATTTACTCCTATGGTGGATTGACTAAGGTGCTTTAGCACATCTCTTTTCTTCCTCATGTTTTTGATGAACCATAAAGAGAGGGAGACATAGGGGAGTATAGTCTACAAGACTCCATTGAAGTTAAAGATTACGGAGCTTTGCTTTAGCGTTAAGTCATCAGTTTTATTTCAAGTTGATGATGTACCTTAGATTAAATAAGAATTATACCCTTATATGTGATGAGAAATTTTAAGACTTATGTTTTCTCGGTAAGCAATAAAGACATCATCAAGTTTGTTATGTTTTCCCCGCTTGTCTTTGATCTTTATTTAAGTTATATACGTAAAGAAGTGATGAGACCTTGTTGAATATGTTGTACACCTACGTTTAGACCACAAATTCGAAGGGGAGAATGGAATGTCTCATCAGTTATGAGATACTCCAATTAATAAAATAAGAGATGTTCTTGACAGCTAAGTAATGAATTAAGAAAATACTCCAAATAATAAGATACAATATTGAGAATATACTAATGGATTAATTCCTCTCACGCTATTTTAATGCCCATAAAGAATAAGATTAAGTTCAAGGGTATTTTTGTAATGCGAGATAAGATTGTTTTGATATCATTGAAGTAGGAGTACTACTCCACAATTACCAATTGTCTCAAATGAGAGTGATTTTATTTCATACTCTGGCCACAGCTGGGTACGGGATGATTTTCACAGGTTTTGTTGTTCTAGTTCATTTTCTAGACACAGCTGTTGTGGACTAGTTCAACAGAACCCGAGACGATTGAAGTATGGTTTATGTTCATCATTCTGGCCACAACTATTTAATGAACATTTAATCATAACTTTGCTACTCTATTTCATTTTCTGGCCACAGTTGTTGTGGGCTAGGTTAGCAAGGGAAGTTCTTCTGTGATATCTAAGAAAGAACAAATTAAATGTCGCACCAAACATAAGGAATCAAAGAGCTATCATTATAAGTTACTCAATTAAGTTCAAGGGCCGACACACATTAATGCTCTAGATGCTTCATTAAGATTCTTGAGATAAGAAAGTTCTCTTCTTAGAGGGAGCAGAGATTAATGGGAGCTCACATAGGAGGAAAGGAAATCTTAATGAGATATAGGAAAGTTTCTCTATATTGATGATTTTAGATAACATGTATATGATATTTTCATATATATTTTTGGTTTGTGCCATAAGTATACCTCCATTTTCTACCAATTTCTGTTGAGGATTTTCATTAGTTGTCTAACCACGACAGAAATTTGTGATACTTATTGATAAGTTAAACTTTGGGCACAATAATAAGAGTCACTTAATTTAAGGTTTTCTAATGAAGAGGTTATAAAGGAGTATGTGAACTATAAAATAAGTATAGTTTTACTAGCAATTTTCTGATGGAGTCAAAATAGTAGGTTGTAATGGGTCTACATACTTAAATAGTGATTCCAAATGAAACTCAGATGCTAAGTTCATAACTCACCATAAGTGTCATGGGCAACCATGATTTATTTGTAAGGATGAGGTGGAAAAGTTATTGTCTTGATACTCTTGGTGAATGCTTTCTCCATAAGCTAACAAAAATAAGTAAGCATTCCAAGAAAGGGGAAAAGTTTTCACCACACGATAAGATGCATCTTAGTGAAGCTCTCCTAGGTTCTGGGGGAGCATGACACTGAGATGGGACCAAAGTGAGTATTAGGATTGTCACTAAAGGGAAAAAGTTGAGATAATTGTTGAAGTGACAAAAGTGAATGCATATACAGCCATGCCTGTTTTGATTTGCTAATATATCAACTTTTATAATAACTATAAAGTTAAGATTAAGTTAAAAGGAAGATGTTCCTGAAACTATATGCTAAGATCTATTAGTAATTGACTTAGCATTACAAGCCGGAATGCTTGACAAAAACGATGAGTCTCAATCCAGGAGAGGTCCACTGGAAAAGGTGCTAAATGCACCATGATAACATTCTTATTCAGTTAAGAATTATTTAGATAAGATTTGTAAGAGTGTATGGATATAAAAGTGCACAATTAGATAATATCTTTCACTCTTGCATTTATTAGCGATTCTGCAGAAAGCTCAAAACAAAGTTAGCTTAATAAGGCTAATTTTGTGTGTGGCATGTTTTAACACAGGCATGCATAAGAAATAAGTTCTGGTATTATTGTTAATGTATTATTAAGTTAACATTGATTGAAATCAATGTCACTATATTTATTTACAGTATTCCTTCCAAGTAATGACATATAATCGATGGTGTCAAGCCCATTGATAATAAATTATGTTGTGAATGAAGGGTCCCAAGATTAAAGTCATATTAAGGCTTTAAGTAAAATGCTAGCAACATGACTAATTAAGGATTTAACACCTATCTTATTTTCCGAGAAATCAGTTTGGATTGGTGATAAATCTGAAATATGATTCTGGATGAGGCCGAATAAATAAGCTCCCAAATAAGCTAGTAAGTGTTCTATCAAGGTGCTATAGTGAACTTTAGTTAATGGTGTCCCGGTATGTCTGTTATGTCAGCCGATGACGCATTCGCTAGGTCTTGCTGTGGCATTGAGTGTGGACATGAGACGAACATAAGTTTAAGCTAAGATTGTTCGATTAAGTAGGAGATTGTTGACCGATATGTATCCACCTGCACATGATCAATAAAATTTAAAATTATAAAGTTTGTTGACCCTCGGTCAAAGAGGAGAATGTTAGATATTTTGGTTGACCTCGGTCAGCCAAACTGCACGGGAGAAGGCTCTCCCGTGCTTAAGCCCGTTTGCCGTGATCAGGAGGCAAACCCTAAGGCCCATGGGTTCGGCCTCTTGCCTACAGCGCCACATATATAAGAGATGGGAGCCCCTTGTGCGAGATCATCTAATCCATCTAACTACTTTCCATTGGAAACTGGTCTACCGATCAAAGAGGGCGCTGGAAGGCTCGGAAGCTCGAGTACCACCTGCAAGGTAGTACCGTCGGCGACCAGAAGGCCACCGTCACGCCAGGGAGCTCAAGCATTGCCTCTGCTACACCAACTCGACGTCGTCCCCGCCGTCTACCTCTACACTACCTCTACACCAAGTCAGACCGACGTGATGGACACCATCACTGACGGTATGAGATCCAATCTAACCTATTCCGCATTAGTTAAAGTTCTAAAAAAATTAAACCCAACCTAGGAGGAACTAGGTGGTTTTTCATTAAGAGGAAAATGAGGCGCGTAAATCCGTCCCCGATGGGAATCGAACTCAGGAGCGGTGGCTTCCACACCTGGGAAGCTCACCAACTGAGCTATGCCCAGTCCTCCATTAGTTAGTTAAAGTTCTAGGCGTAATCTTCTCTTGACTAGTGATCCTGTAAACTTAAGTTTGTATCTAAGTATTGTTAGTAATGCTCAGTTTAGTCTAACAATGTTTGATAATGTACATGCCATCCTTTTGTGTTTTCAGTTCATTATTAGGATGTGATTTGGTTGCAACAAGATATGCCTCGTTGTCTTGCTGATGAGTGCTCTTCAGACTTCACGGCTGTTTACTACCCTGTACTCTCAACTGCAGACACCATGTAGTTCGTGATTCTTGCTCTTATCTTCGAACGTGCATATTGACCAAGCTATGCATGCCTCCAGAGTTGAAAATAGATATTTGCGTGAGTGCAGCATGCTCATTTTGTTTGCTCTGGGGCATTCTTTTTTTTTTTTGTGTGTGTTTCAGGCTTTCAGCTGTGCTGATTAGCTATCTGCCTATCTACCTCTTTTCTCATTGCTGGAATGCTAATCACATTCATCTTTCTTGTTCAATGCCCCTCATAACAAAGATCTTGCACTAGATTTCATGGAGTGCAGATTTATTTGGATATTGTCAAAGTTATACTTGTGCACGCTGTTGGCAAAAACAAAACAAAAAAAGGAAAAAAATCATGTTTTCTTTTTTTGAGGAAAACATGGTAGGTGCTCTACCTTTGCATTATAGAAGAATAAGCAGAAAACTGTTTACAAACCCGGAAGAACCGGGTAGGGAGCTACACTCGTAGCAAAACAACTACAACAAGAAAGAATAATCCCAGCACCGTATCTACTCTACAGTTCGGTTGGCTGCTCTGTACGCGAGGACATCTTGCCTGATGAGAACCGCTAACTGGACAGCGTTAGTGCCGACATTCTGAAATACCCTCCGACACCTTTCCTTCCAAATGTTCCGAAGCGTGTAGATGATCACCTGCAAATTAATGGTTATCCCTGTCAGCAGACCCTTGTTGGAGCGCACCAATCGCCACCAGCGGCGCATGGTTCTAGTCTGCTGTGGCGGCTGTGGAACGCTGAAATGTGTGGCAATGTGTTGCCAGACTGCCCCGGAGTAGGAACACCTTGCCACCATATGTAAATGTGATTCAGCGTTGGTGTGGCAGAGGGTGCATATGTTATTTGCCTGACCGCCATGGTTGGTGATGCGGTCTGTTGTTGGCAACTTCGCCTGCATTAGGAGCCAGATGAAAAAACAACACTTATTCTCCACCTTGACCTTCCAGACGGTATGCCATGGCCCGTCCTTGACAGCCCCTTGGAAATGGACGTTGTAGGCGGACTTTGCCGTGTAGCATCCATCTTGCGTGAACCGCCAAGAGATCGAATCCTCCTCAGAGCTTAGGTGCACCTGCGAGAGCTGCGTCCAAAGGAAAACAAACTGCCGCAGACCAACTTCCGAGTTTATCCGACGAAGCCTGCGCATCCATCTCCGAGTATGAAGCTCTGCAGCCACTCTATGGTTCTTGCGCCAAGCTAGCTTATAACACTCTGGAGCAATGTCCTGCGGTGCACGGCCATTTAGCCACCGATCCTTCCAAAAACTGGTCTTAGCGCCGTTGCCCACTGTAATTGCAGTGCATAGTCTGAATAGCGCCTGCTCAGCTTCAGTAAGTTTGATATCCATCGCCGCCCATGGCTTGGTTGGGTCCTTCCACTTGAGCCATGGCCATCTCAAATGCAGTGCTCTGTTGAAGCACGACAAATCTTTGATGCCTAAGCCTCCCAGTCTCTTAGCCCGGCAAGCCCTGATCCAATTGATTAGGCAGTGTCCCCTTCGTGGGTCATCATTCCCCTTCCAAAGAAAATTTCGGCGGATGCGGCCGATCCTCTTGAGCGCCCATTTGGAAAGTGGGGAGGAAGTCATGTGATATACTGGGATGGAGGTGAGGACAGAGTTTACCAACGTGAGACGCCCAGCTCGGGTGAGAAGTCACCCCTTCCAGCCCGGTAATCGAGCACCAACCTTGTCAATAAGCACCTGCTCATCCATCCGCCGTGTTTTACCAATGTGCAGCGGTAGGCCCAAATACTTGGTGGGAAATTGGCCTATCGTTCCACTGAAAAGCGGTGTCAGCTGCTCCATGTCCACGTCCTGACTTTGAATCATATACATGGCCGACTTGATCATGTTTGTATGTAGGCCAGTAGCCGCACCAAAAGCTGTGAGTATCTGCTGCACATTCATGATATCTGATGCCGTTGGCCTGATGAACAAAGCTGCATCGTCGGCGTAGAGGCTGGTTCTCATTCTGATCGGGTCAGCACCAATGGGATTTAGTATACCATGCTCAGTAGACTTGTCAAGTAAGAGCTGCAACGGATCCATGGCCAAGATAAATAACATCGGAGAGGGGGGTCTCCTTGCCGCAGTCCACGGCAATGCTTGATTGGCTTCCCCGGTACCATTTAGGAGGATTCGAGATGTTGTGCTTGCCTAAAGGACGCAAAGTAGGTCCCTCCACCTCTGACCGAAGCCCATACGCTGCAACACCTCAAGCATATATTCTCACCGGACACTGTCGAAAGTCTTGGCAATGTCAAGTTTGAGAAATAACATCGGCGTCTTCAAGCGATGGAAGTGATTGATCGCCCCTTGTATGTACTGGAAATTATCTTGTATGCTACGTCCTTTGATGAATGCGCTTTGACAGGGGAATACCAGCGAAGGCAGGAGAGGTGCCAGTCTGTTTGCAAGCACCTTGGTCAAGATTTTCGCCATGCTGTGCATAAGGCTTATTGGTCGGAAGTCTGATGGACTTGTGGTAACATCTGATTTGGGCAGGAGGATGACATTTGCCGAGTTGACCAGGGAGCAATTGTTTCCTCTCAAGTTGTATAATTGTTGGATTGACTGCATGATGTCGTCCTTAATTATCAGCCAAGCTATTTTGTAGAATAGGCCGGTGTATCCATCCGACCCTGGTGCCTTTTCCGACGGTGCTGAAAAAATTGTCGTGCGCACCTCCTCTTCGGTGATTTGGTCATCCAAGTGGCTGATATCATGACCAGGAATCTATAGTTGCTCCCAGTTCAGCGCTGCATCACGATCTGTTCTAGTGCCCAAAATTGATGAGAAGTAATGGAATAGTTGATTGGCCTTGTCTTGGTACCTTGTATAAGTTCTTGTCTGGACTGTGAGGGCCGGAATGAAGTTCTTCCGCCGCCTGGAGTTAGACCGTAGGTGGAATAAACGAGTGTTCGTGTCACCAAGTTTAATCTAGGTTAACCGCGACCGTTGTCAGATTTTGATGTGCCGCAACACCGTGAAAACCAAGGATACGGGCCTTGGCTATATTCCTCAGGGACAGCTATGCAGCAGACAGTGACCGACTCTCTTGGGCTTGGTTGAGCAACGAGAATCACCTCGGTAGCGATCTCTGCCTTCAGCTTTAGTGCCATGACATGTTGTTTGCTCCACCATTTCAGGGCCTTGGCTAGCCGCGAGAGCTTGATGTGTAGTACCCTGATCTTATCCCCGGAATGGACACTTCGAACCCAAGACTGCTGCACCACTTCCGTGAACTTGGGTAACTGAATCCAGAAGGTTTCAAACCGGAAGGTCTTCTGGAGATGCCGTAGTGGAACAAAAGCAACGGACAGTGGTCGGACATGGAGGACGAAAGTGCTTGGAGATAGCAGTTCGGGTGTTCCACCTCCCATTGCTCGGTGTAGAACAGATGGTCAATTTTGGTGAAAGTAGGATCATCAGTCCCACTGGACCAAGTAAAACTTCGGCCATGAAGGTGCAGCTCATGTAGATCAAGGGCGTCCAGTGTACTCTTGAACCTGTTCATCATCCGAAAGTTGATGCAGTTGTTATTCTTCTGGGATGCCCTATTTATGAGGTTGAAATCTCCCATAACTACCCATTGTGGCAGCAAGGCCTGACGAAGTGCCTGTAGCTCATACAAGAACTCCTCCTTTTCTGCATCTAGTTGGGGACCATAAACTCCTGTTAAACTGGAAATGGTTCCATCAACCTTGCTCTTCACATTTGCTGAAATCATATATTTGCCGACCACTACGTCCTGCATGATAAACTCATCAACCGAGCAGGCGATGATGACTGTTGGCGGTCGATTTCCGTCAACCTAGCCGCTTTTTTACCTTCTATGTTGGTATTGATTTGATATTCACACTAACGATCCTAAGCCCTATTATATGCTATGTTCGCACTCGTGCACGGTTTTTGGAGTTTGTTGTTTACACAGGAATCAAGAGCTTAAATGAGGACTTCCCGGTAAAGTTCATCAAGGGATTTACAAGGTGATCATAGACCCCGGGATAAGTCAAGATACAAGATGAACATGACTCCAAACAAGCCAAGGACTAAAGCGTGAAGCCGAGAAGTGCGGAGGACCTAGACGGAAGATGCAGGAGTTCATTCGCAAAGCCCCCTCATCTAAACCACGAGGAAAATGACGTCAAGGGCCCACATGCAACTCGGCAAAAACTCAAGAAGTCGCGAGAAGCATCCGGAAGAAAGGCGGTGCCGAACTGGGCCAGGATGGGCCCAGGCCGGCCGGCCCAGCCCATTCTAGGCCCTATTTGCCGCCCCCTTTGACCTAGCTGATCCTCGGGCTATTTATAGCCCCGGTACCCCGAGCCACGTATCAAGCAATTCGTCATTCGCCGCCGAGGAGCAAAGGAGCTTGAGGGACCCCACCCCGGAGACGAGGGTCGAGTTAGTCATCTAGGGTTTGCCTAGCCGACGTGGGAACCTTGCAAGGAAGACCACGTCGGAGTTCAGGAGGCGTGAATCAAGGTCAAGGTAGGATCCCGGTTGGATCTTATTCATGTATTCATACTTTTGATGGAGTTTTAATGGATCCGATTCTTAGCGATCAAGTACTTTCGTTTACATTTCTTGTTCTTGCTTGGGTGTTTTCCTCCTCAATCTATTCTCGAGATAGATTGCATGGGATGTTCTTGTAGCCGCGGTGGCTAGAGGTGCATACCCGATCTACCAAGTAGTTCAACGCACTCCTTGCGGGTGTGCTCTAAGATTCGACCGCGAAGAAAGGGGAACATTGTGACAGGATGTTGACACCGAGTACGACGGGGCGACTTAGGGGGTTTGACCGAAGGTCATGATTTAAAGAAGCTGTCAATGAGATTCGTTTTACTCTCTCTTTTATCTTGCTCGGAATGACGACATAAACTCAATCTAGACCCCTCTCTAGATCGGTACCTCAATGCTTTCTCTTGCTACCTCTTTTGATCTTAGTAGATTAGATGCAATTCGAAACCTCTCAAAGAAGCAAGTGTTTCTTGGTTATTAGATTGATTTTACATTACATATTGTTCCACGGATTCGATACCTTGGGTTCACCACTCGAGGGAAGAAGGGTTCCTTAACTACGACGAGGGATTTGTCCGCTTGCAAGTCCAAACGAACTTTGCAACGATAATCAAACGTCAACAAGCCCCTTTTTCTGGCGCCATTGCCGGGGAACAAGTAATTAAGATCCAATCTAATATCTCATTTGTAAGTATTTTCAGTTTCTTTTTGATTTTTCTTTTGCATCTACTAAACTTCGATCATCCTCAAAAACCAATCTAATCTAGTTTTTGACTAACCCTTTTTATAGTTTTCTTTTCTTTTTAGATCTTTTGTATATTTTGTTTATCGCTAACCCTAACAGGAGATGGACGGCCACCTCTCCAACAAACCAAAAAAATTTGTGGATGATCCAGAAAAACTTTACAGGCAAGGGAGACGCGAAGCACGATCTAGGAAGCTGGAGATTGTAGATCCAAACACCGGAGATGAAGGAACATCAGAATCTAAAAAGGAATCTCCACCCACAAGTCCGAAGAAAGAATCACCACCTACAAGTCCAAGGAGAGATCAACCTCAACCGCCACCAATGGGAGAAGAGAGGAAGATTGGGGAGCTTTGCATCCCGGAGCTTGGTGATCTACCCATCCTCAACCTAGCCGACATCGGGAGGCCGTTTGAGATCAAGACTTCAACCATCCGCATGGTGCAACATACACCTTTCACCGGTAAAGAGGATCCTAACCTTCACATCCAAGCATTCATTCAACTTTGTCAGACATTCACGATGGAAGGGCTGGATCAAAATCAATTGAGGGCAAGGCTTTGTCCATTCTCACTTCTCGGAAAAGCTTTGCAATGGTTCTATACTCTACCGGTGGAGACGGTGCAAAATTGGGAAGCATTGATGAGAGCTTTCATGAAGGAGTACTATTCACCGGGTAAGACTCAAAGCTTGCGTAATAAGATTGCTACTTTTGCTCAATATCCTACAGAGACTATCGCGGAAGCTTTCGAGCATTTCAATGAGTACACCTGAGCTGTGCCACATCACAAGTTCCCAAAGGAAGACCTTGTTCAAAAGTTCTACCAAGGTCTCAATCTAGCATCAAGGACCGTAATTGACGCATCGGCGGGAGGATCTATTATTGAGCTAACTCCGACGGAGGCATTCACTCTTTTCAAGAAGGTTGCGAATAATGATACATGGGCGTCATCGGGATGTCTACTTCCAGTTCAACCAACGGGCAATGTTAAAGGTGTTTTGCAGGTTGAAAAGGAAGAACTTCTAGAAGGGAAGATTGACTCGCTCATGAGAAGATTGGAAAAGATGGAACTAGAGAAGAAGGCCGCCCAAGACTTGAAGGCTGCCGAAGCAAGATCCACGTGTGAAGAATGTGGGGAGTACGGCCATGTCCAAAGAGATTGTCCGGAGGAAGCAAAGGTGCTTGACTACATGAGAAAAGGAGATTTGCCGAACTTCTGCTACGGGCAAGGTAGACCTCAATTTAATGCAAGTTCGTCTATTCAAAATTCGGTGCCTCTTCGTATACAATTGATGGATTTCATGGATGAGCAAGCAAAGATCAACAAGGACACCGTCACTAAGTTCAAGGCTATGGATAAAATCTTGGAGAATATTGATGGCAAAGTGACGGAGGTCGGGAGCTCCAACCAACAAGTGCTCAACATAATGAAGATATTGGAGACGCAAGTGGGACAACTTGCCGGGCGCTTAACCGCTAGTGAAGGAAGATTGTCGGGGCAACCTCAAGGTCCTGAGACGGCAAAGGCTATTCAAACTCGGTTGGGAAAGGAGACTGAAGATCCCGAACTTTCAGCTGGTGCAAGGAAGCCCAAGCCAACCGTTGAAGCGGATGATCACACTAAGGAGAAAGTGACTACTATTCCGGAGATTGCTACCGAAGAGCCGGAATGCGAAATGCCAAGTGATGACACAAAGTTGACAACACTAAAGACACGCTACTTTTGAGGTAAAATTGATAATCATTTTGAAAAGTTTGTGGAAGTGGTGCACAGGTTAAGCATCAACATGCCGCTATTGGACGCTCTCCAAGTTCCTACATATTCTCGCTACTTCAAAGACATACTTGCAAACAAGTATGAGATGGCAACACTTGGAGCAGACCATGTCAACATGTTTGAACAATGTAGCGCCGCCATCGCAAATCAAGGGCCCGAGAAGCAAAGAGACCCTGGATGTCCAACTATCCCATGTTCTATTGGCTCATTCACGTTCGAGAAGGCATTATGCGACCTTGGAGCAAGCGTGAGTGTCATGCCAAGAGATGTGTTCGAGAAGCTACGCTTACCACTTGAGCCTACGGGTATGTGTTTGGAGTTGGGCGACAACTCTATTCGCTATCCCGTGGGAATTGCCAAAGATGTGCTCGTGAAAGTTGGAGATCACTTCATTCCCGTCGACTTCGTGGTACTTGAGATGGGAGAAAGGGAGAAGCCGCCCCTCATCTTAGGGAGGCCCTTCCTTAAGACCGTCGGGGCAATGATCGACATTGGCAAGGGGAAGATCAAGTTTGACGTCAATGGCACGCGAAGCATATTCAAGTTTCGTCCACGTTTCGAGGTATGCAACATGATCAATGCTAAATATGTTCCACCTCATCGTCGTTTTAGTAAGGAAGAGCCAAGGAAGAAAGAGGAGCCCAAGATGAAGGAAGCGAAGGTGATCAAGGAAGTTGTTGCATCCATCAAGACCAAAGAACAAAAGCTGCCTGTGAAGACCAAAAAGATGACTAGGCCGGAGAATAAGCCCATGCCCAAGATGGTGCGGAAGTGGGTACCCAAGATTGCAACGCCCGCAAAGAGCGTTGATCCGAAGTGAAGAAGACAAGAAGTCTAGCCATGGACTATAAACGAAGCGCTTGGCGGGAGGCAACCCGTTCGTCGAGTCAAGAATAAGCTACCGGGAGGACAACCCGATGAAGAATAAAGCTGCCGGGAGGGCAACCCGGATAATTTCCGATTTTCAAGTAAGTTGGTCTTAGAATTTGCTACGCAAGACTTGGTATAAACTCTTAAGTGGTTGAACTTATTTTTGAGATATTTAAGTTGCTCGGATGTTTCATTTGGATTTTATTTGACATAAACCTTTGACATGAGCCATCCTACGATTTATTTGCCTCTTTTCGAGAAACCAACTCCAAAATTTCAGAACCTACCCACACCTTTTATCCTCCTCATGATGATAAGGTTGGTTTGTTTTATCTCATAAAAACACACGAGTAGATCCCCGTGTTGTTTCTTAATGATTTTTAATTTTTGACGCATGCTAGGACTCGCGTGAACCTAGGTTTCTCTAGAATTAGAATTTTTCCGAGCATTATTTATTTTTGTTCATTCAAAACATCTCTCTCATATTTATCCAAAATTAGAACCTAAACCCATACCCCTACGGTCAAGCCGGAGGAGCTCGCTATCAATTAATGAAAGCAAGTGATCCTGGTGTAACCAAAATCAATGTTGTCGGAAAGTTTCGACTTACAAATGTTTTTTATGCCTAAGAACTCCTCTAAAAATACATTTGAACTCATTGATATCTCTGAATTAATTTTTAATTTTCAAAATTAGAGGAGTAATTAGCATCTAAACATGATCAAGGGAAGGTTTTGAACTTCATTAAGCCTCTAATGACCCATGATGCATCACAGGAACACATCATCATTCAAGAATCTTTTGGCATGCATGGGACAAGCATGGGGGGCAGCATTGCTTTGATGTTTGTAGGTTATAAATGATAACATGGGAGGCAAGGAGGCATGGAAGTGACACAAAGGATATGATCAAGATGAGGACTTGACCATGAAAGAAAAAGGAATGGTTGAGAGAGTTTAGGCGGTGGATCAGTGTGGAGCACGAGGACAGAAGGTCATAATGCAACAAACATCAAGTGGGAGAAAACCGGAGCTGAGGCAGGGGGCAGGGACCCCAGGCCGGTCGGCCCAGGCCGGCCAGCCTACCCTATATTTGCACCCCCTGCCTCCATCTTTAATAGGTGAGTCTCTTCCTTGCTTACTAGTTCGTGTTCTTGAGCTCTCAGTCCAGAACCTCCAGAAACTCTCTGAAAAAATTCGTTCTCCTCTCTTGAGTCCAAAAATTCAGAGAATTGCATCACAAACTTTGCTCTTCCATATACTTCTTTTGTGTGTATTTCTACCGGCGAGAAACCCCTGGGAGAGTTTGTTTGTAATTTGTGCAGCAACTACAAGATGAAGAAGGTCTTTGGCAAGGTTCTTGGGAGGAAGACGCAATCATCATCATCAAAGCCGGTATCAACAAGTTCTTCGCAGAGGCACTCGATCTCCGAGTCGCCGCGAAGCATGGAAGAGGATGTGGTGCCATCAAGGAGCGACACCATGCTCCTTAGTGGAAGGAACACCTGAAGGTCGTCTATGCAGTACACCAAACCGCAAGGGCGAACGGAGGAGCCGCCCGTTCCACCTCGTCGTTCGACTCGTTCATCCGCTCCACCAACATACACTCCACGGCGTTGCAAGTATGGATTTCTTATGATGTCGGAGGAGGAGGAGGAAAGGCTTGGGCGCCTAGAGAAGAGGGTTGTGCCCAATGTTGACTTTGATGATGATGCCCTCCAAGTATTGGGATTGGCCCCGGATATCTATCAAATGATGAACCACCTTGGATGGGGGCAATTTTCCGATGGAGTAGGAGTGAGTTTTCATTTGGAGCTTTCCATGGAAATTCTCGTGACCATGGCACCAGTAATTAATGAAGGGGTGCCATCCCTCTCATTTCGATTGAAGGATGATGAGCACATAGTTTCTAATGAGCAAATAAGAGAGTTGCTCGGTTTTCATAGGGAAGCCCCGGAGCAAGTTAATGCTAGTGAAAGTGTGTTGGAAGGATTTTGGAGCATGATTTCAGGGGAAGGTAACCGGCAAAGAAATAGCATTCGGAATCCCATCATCCGGATAATTCATTCTTGGATAAGCAAAAGGATTTTGGGAAGGATGAAGGAGTCCAAAGTCACCGATATGGAAGTTAATTGGCTTTATTCGGTGTTGATTGCAAGACAAGCCATTAGTCCATCATATATCATGATCAATCGGTGGTGTTGTGAGGCAATATCGGGGAGTGGACAAATTAGTTCGGGATGCTATCTCTCTATGATAGCAATTTCTGTGAAGTCGGGTATTGCAAGAAATCCAAGATTCATCCTTGTGGGAAATTCACTTGGAATTGATTATATGAAGCAAGTAAAATATATTAGTGGAGATGAGAATAGAGGGTACAAAGTGGCAAAAGTCAATGTTCCTCTCCCTAACATGAAGCTGAAATTATTTATTGAATGGAGAGATAATTGGTTAGAAGAAGGAATTCTAGTACCGGCCAAGAAGAAGAGGGGAAGAATCATAGAAGAAGGTTCATCCTCCGCAGCCCAAGAGCAAGGAGGAGCGACCTACCATCAACCCTATGGCGGAATTCCTATGCCACCACCTCACTACAGAAGTGTACCAATGCAAGCATGGGGGAGTGGTGCAGCCATGCCACCACCTCCTCCAACATATTTTCCACCAACTTTTGTTGTGCCCAATGAAGCATTTGTGGCACGTTATGCAAGCATGCCCCAACCCCAACAAAGTGCAGCCATTATTGGGGCATATATGCAAAGGAATGAACAAGACGTCGAGAGGATCCGAAGCCATGTCAACCATTGGCATGAAGGAACGGCGGGAATCGCCCATCAATTGGGACGTCTTCAACTCGTGTCACCTCATCAATTTCATGGAGGGGCTATGCAACAATACTATGAGCAAGGATTCAATGAAAGCCAACCAACGGAGCAAGGACAATCGGATGAAGAATGAAGAAAGAAGAAAGGAACGGAGTTTTTTAAGTGTGGTTTGATTTTTCCTTTTCCTTTTCTTTATTTTCATCTTGTGTGCGTTTATCTTTGCGTAGTATTTTCTTGGTTTTATTTAATTTCAACATGTGTGGTAGTAGTAGTTTGTTATCCATCATTATGAATAAGTTTCACCGTTGCTTTATGATCTTAATATGGATGGAAAATTTGTACCATGTTGATATGTGATGATGATTGTCGCTTTGCTCAATTTTATGCTTGTTTTATGCATGTTTAAGCTAGTGCTCTCTTTTAATATGAATCTGAAATTTAACTAAATGCTAGCCTAATCTTGTGTGGAGGTTATGATAACTCAAGTCCCATAGTTCTTTTCATTGCTCTCAACTTTGGATGAATCAAAGAACCTTTTTATTCTCAAAAAGTTATGCTAACCTTGTCACGGGTACCGCTTGCATTTTGCTCTTCCCATCCAAAGCCTAAGTTTACTTGACTGCAAAACCTTAGTATATACAAGATTTATTTTTGGGTGCATTGATTCAAGGCCTGATTTCTCTGGCCCGAGACTAAGAAGCTGGTCATTCCGTTTTTGTGTATCGTTCTTTATGCTAGCCTTTCTATCCGTGCATTGTGAGTTTCCACATTGGGAATTTCTCAAACCTCGCCAGATATCCAACCAAAACCCAAATATATCTTTTTTTTGTGTTCACCTCCTTGACCACAACCCAATATATGAGTATGGATGAATATTATGGAGAAGATTACAAGGAAGGTACTTCAAGTGAGAAAGGGAAACTTCCAAAAGGATCCCTAGAAGATTTTTCAAGTGTCTCTCTCTAAGAAAAAAAATGAGAGCTTCAATTCCCACCTTGGCATTTTTATCACCTCTTTGCCCGAGGATGAGCAAACGTCTAAGCATGGGGGGTTACCAAGGAAGTGCTAGTATAATCTAGAGTTCAAGGGGAGCAAATAAAAAAAGAGAAGAGAAAAAGTATGATGAAAGAAAAAAAAGATGATGAATGAAAAAGAAAGAAGAAAGAAAGAATATATATATATATATATATATATAATAAAGCTCCCCGGCTCTCTAACTATGTTAGTGCTTTTTGAGTTTTCAAGAGGATTCAAGATTGAGGCCCATACTCATCGTTCCAACCATGTGCAATCCGATAACGAGGACTTCATTTGTGCCTTGGGATCACTCTTTGCCATTTGCACATGTCCACCTATCTAAAAGTGTGTGTTCATCTCTCCCCCCTCCTTGATAACATTATTTTTCTAATGACCTTTTTGACGAGTCTCGGTAAGACCATGAGAAGCTAGTCTTGTTTTAATAATATCTCAACTTTAATATCTTGGTAGGACTAAACTTTCCTATAGCTCCACATAAAGCTTTCCACCATATACTTTGAGAGAGGAAAGGAGTAGAACAAGTAGGCTTGAGAGACAAGTGAGATGAGAGTACATGAGCAAAGTGCAAGATGGTTATTTTTTATCTTGGTAAAGCAATTTTTCTCTTTATCTCATTCTTTATTTTTCAAAATTTCTTAGATTTGTTTAAAAGTTTGAGAGATTGATAAGTACTTGTGGAAAGAACTTGAATGATATCTACCCTCCATAAAGATAAAAGTTGGTACATTATGGAACTTTAATGAATATAAAACTACAGAGCATTATGTTTTCTCATGTATGATCAAGTGTTGGGTTTGAACATCGAAGGGCAACGCTGATATCCATAGAATGCTTACTCGAGGACGAGCAAGGTTTAAGCATGAGGGGATGTTGGCGGTCGATTTCCGTCAACCTAGCCACTTGTTTACCTTCTATGTTGGTATTAATTTGATATTCACACTAATGATCCTAACCCCCATTATATGTTATGTTCACACTCGTGCACGGTTTTTGAAGTTTGTTGTTTACACAGGAATCAAGAGCTTAAATGAGGACTTCCGGGTAAAGTTCATCAAGGGATTTACAAGGTGATCATGGACCCCAGGACAAGTCAAGATACAAGATGAACATGACTCCAAACAAGCCAAGGACTAAAGCGTGAAGCCGAGAAGTGCGAAGGACCTAGACGGAAGATGCGAGAGTTCATTCGCAAAGCCCCCTCATCTAAACCGCGAGGAAAATGACGTCAAGGGCCCACATGCAACTCGGCAAAAACTCAAGAAGTCGCGAGAAGCATTCGGAAGAAAGGCGGCACCGAACCCGGCCAGGATGGGCCCAGGCCGGTCGGCCTAGCCCATTCTGGGCCCTGTTCGCCGCCCCCTTTGACCTAGCTGATCCTCGGGCTTTTTATAGCCCCGGTACCCCGAGCCACGTATCAAGCAATTCATCATTCGCTGCCGAGGAGCAGAGGAGCTTGAGGGACACCACCCCGGAGAGGAGGGTCGAGTTAGTTGTCTAGGGTCTGCCTAGCCGACGTGGGAACCTTGCAAGGAAGACCACGTCAGAGTTCCGGAGGCGTGAATCAAGGTCAAGGTAGGATCCCGGTTGGATCTTATTCATGTATTCGTACTTTTGATGGAGTTTTAATGGATCTGATTCTTAGTGATCAAGTACTTTCGTTTACAATTATTGTTCTTGCTTGGGTGTTTTCCCTCAATCTATTCTCGAGATAGATTGCATGGGATGTTCTTGTAGCCGCGGTGGCTAGAGGTGCATACCCGATCTACCAAGTAGTTCAACGCACTCCTTGCGGGTGTACTCTAAGATTCGACTGCGAAGAAAGGGGAACATCATGATAGGATGTTGACACCGAGTACGGCGGGGCGACTTAGAGGGTTTGACCGAAGGTCATGATTTAAAGAAGCTGTCAATGAGATTCGTTTTACTCTCTCTTTTATCTTGCTCGGAACGATGACATAAACTCGATCTAGACCCCTCTCTAGATCGGTACCTCAATGCTTTCTCTTGCTACCTCTTTTGATCTTAGTAGATTAGATGCAATTCGAAACCTCTCAAAGAAGCAAGTGTTTCTCGGTTATTAGATTGATTTTACATTACATATTGTACCACGGATTCGATACCTTGGGTTCACCACTCAAGGGAAGAAGGGTTCCTTAACTACGACGAGGGATTTGTCCGTTTGCAAGTCCAAACGAACTTTGCAACGATAATCAAACGTCAACAATGACCCCTCCACAAATCCCATCAGCTGGCAAGACTGCATAGCCCTAACAAACCGGTTGCCTAGTGTTTCAATTATGGTGAAGTCACTGACTGTCTGAAGTTTGGTTTCCTGTAAACACACTATCTTTGCATGGTGATCATTAGCCATATCCCGCACCACCTGTCTTCTTGCCCCTCCATTCAATCCTCTCACATTCCAATTTAGAACGACACAACTGCTTTCATTCATGATTAACAAGGATTACAACAGTCAGACCTTTGCCCAGGTTAGCCACTTCCTTCTTGCAGGTGCACCATCTAATGCAAGTGATTTTCCTACTAATCCCATTACTATAGCAGAGCCACACCATCCGTTCCTGCCTCCTACCAAGGTTCCACCTGACCACATCACCCTTATTCAGGTACCTAAGACACATGATGGAACTGATAATCTACTGCAGCATGGCAGCAGGCGTCACACGTCCGCGGCGTTCCCCACAGATTGGCATCAGAGAGGAGATCTTCCACCGCCGCAATGGCCTGTGGTGGCATGGCATCCTTGAACAGACCGACGAGACGCTGCTTGTGTTCCTCCTTCGAGGTTTGGCTTGCCGACAAGAGATCAAGCTTCTTCAGGAGGACAGTCTGGCAGCGGACGAGGGAATGGAGCTTGGTCATGGGTTTGTCCGCCAGACGGGAGCTGGAGCGGCACTTGTCCCGACCCCGGGCGGACGGGTCCTCCTAGTCGACCTGCGGTGCCACCTGGTCAGTGTGTGTTGCCTCCTATGCCGACAGAGGAGGTGGGTGTTGGAGTAGCGGTTGTCCTGGCTGAAGAATGCTGAGATGCAGAAACGCCTCGACGGGGTCATGTTCCGCATCTGGCACGTCCAGCGGCTGTGCCCCATCCGTCGCTGCCCCCAGAGGTGCATCAGGTAGAGCAGCCACCTGGGCTGCAGACGGCGAGCCCAGCTGTGAGTCTAGCAGACCTGCCGGTAGGAGCCCAGCAAGGTCGGCTAGAGTGGGCTCGTCGGCAACCATGGTGTGGGCCATTGAGGCCCAGTCGAGGATGACGGCCTCAGGTGGTTGTGGGCTGAGCTCCAGCCCATCAGCCCCAGTGAGGAGATCCAGGGAGAGGACGGTAGAGCCCACCAGCTCCACTGTCCAGACCCCACTGTTATCGAAGAGGAGGGAGCCCACGTGGCCCAGCTGGCGGCCCGGCTGTGTTGGTGTCGAAGCCGCGCCACCAATCTTCAAAGAAGTGACCCTTTCCGACCGTGCCGGGTTGTCGGTAGTAGAACACGCGATAGAGGGCCCCTCTTTCGGCAACTGAACCAACAGAGCGCCAGGCGGTAGGGTGTTGTCGCCACCCATCTTGGAAGGTTGCGACGTGCTGCCTTGCAGCGCAAACCCAGCATCCACGGGGCCCGCCTTGCCACGTTGACCGGGCCCGCCATCAGCTGCCATGGCCGTCACGGCATGACAATGCCCGATGCTGCCCGCATCAGGGCTGCTGCCGGCTCCCGAACCGGCAGCTCCGAACACGTCACCACCAGCAGCCCTGCTCGTCGCTGGCCGAAACGGGGAGCAAGCGGTCTCCTGTGTGGAACCAGAGCCCCTGCTGGGCGGTGGCGAGCGATCACGCCTGAAGATCAAGCGGTTACGAGGCAGCATCCCGAACAGCACGGGCTCGTCAACACCATCACACATGCCTCGCTGCCAGTGGAGCTGATATGCCCGGGGCCACTCCCCAACGGTGATGGGGCGGTGTGACGACGGAGGGCGGTAGTCGATGGCGTAGTAGAGATGCAGCAGCACTGGGAAGGAGAGCAGGGTGACCGACCCTTGCTGCTCACGACGGCCGCGTGGGCGATCCAGGCCGTCGAGGTGCCAATGGGTCTCCAGCCGTCCCGCGATGCACTCCAGACGTAGCAGTCAGAAAGTGGAGATCAATGCAAGATCGTGGGTCCAGGTGATGATGGAGAAACACCCACGTTCACGCTCCTCAAGGGGATTGTTGTCGACGCGCTCGAGGAGCATCTCCGGTGGCAGGAGGCGTCCCACTGTGGCGAGCTGTCGGGCATGCAGGGGACGCCCTCAAAGCAAACACAGACCTTGAAGCATAGTGGAGCCGATGTAGACTCCGCGGACACCTGTGTCCACGACATGAGGTGGTGGCGACGGTTCCCAATGCGGATACCAGCCGGCCTGCCGACGACGGCAGCTCAACGATGAAGCAGTTGGGGATGTAGGGCGAGACGCTGAGGAGCTCAGGATCCAGACCGAGCGCCGAGCCAAGCGCCTGGCCACCGCTGCACGGGAAGGCTGCTCCCCCTCGGCCATGGCCACCAGCACCACCGCCCGTTCCTGGAGGTCGCATGCCCTATCGAGGATCTCCGGAGTGGTAAGAGCACATGCCAGGATGATGGGCGGACAGTGAGCCAAGTCAACCGGGAAGGACGACATCGCTGACTGCTGCCTAGTGACGGCCACCGGGGGCTCCTTGGAGAGTGGGAAGGGTGGTGGGAGGTGGGGCGCTGGATGCAGTTGTGGTCTAGACTGTGGGATGACGGTGGCGGTGGCAGCGGTGATGCTGGTGGAGTTTTGCAGTGGCGAGCGCGGTGGCCGGAGCGAAAACAGGAGATGCAACGCGGGGGATCACGGCATTGGTGTACCTTGTGGTCAGGGACGAGGCACTTGAAACAACGGCCGGCGGTGCGCTCAAGGAGGAGAGTGTGGAAAGGTTTTGTAGCCGGCAAGGCGTGGCTGAGGCGCCGGAACACCGATACCCGCTGAGAGGTGAGGCATTGTCTGGCATCCTCCTTGTGCTGGCGCTTGGACTTGTATGCCTCCCAGCCCTGGGAATCTGTGCCCCTGCGGCCTCCGGCAGGCGGCGGCACGGGCTTGGTTACCGGGAAGAAGATGCGAGGGGCCCTGGCCATGGCCGGAAAGGTGGCTTGGTGGTTACCTTCTTTGGGGGTGACGATGATGGACTTGAGCCGTGGTCGTGCCTCCGCCCGTGATGTCGCCCTCGTTCCGCCCGCCTGTACAGGCGTGGCAGTGGAAGGGGGCGTCTTCTCAGCATGGTTGCCATCGTAGATCTCCGGTCGAGGGCCTGAGGAGTTACCTTCTTGAGCCGGACTGGCGTCACGCATAGGCGTGGAGAGGAGCACCTCCTTGAAGGTCCGCGACAGTTTGTCTTGTTGTGTTTGGATGGATGCAGAGCCGCATCCTGAGGTCTTGGGGGAAGGTTCTGGGCTTGGGGAGAAGGAGAAATTTACCAGCTCGGGCGGCGGAGAGGACTGTTTAGGAGAGCTCAGTGGGGGGCGCCGGCGGCCGGAGCGGTCCACCGGCGTGGTGGGGGTGGCAGCGGCCGCGGTGGTGGTGCTTGGGGTGCACGGGGTGCGAGGCTGGCTCTCCAACGTAGTGATGGGGCGCGGATCAAGAGTTTTCAAAATCATGTTTTCTTCTGGGTTCCAATTTCAAAGGTTCTTGTTGTTGGCCATGGATGATTTATACGTCAGGCTTCATTATTCCCCATGGATCCACAGGGTACGATTTCCATTTGAGCGAACCTGATGGGCCGGTTTTATCACTTTTTTTCGAACAAATTCGGGGGGGGAGATCTCCACCTACTTATATATTGATCGAACACGTAATTACAAGCGCAACTCCTGCGAGGCAGGAGTAGGATTACAAGGACGCGAGGGAGAGATGTGGTGAGAGACAACAACTAGCTAGCAGCAGGAGAAGAGGAAGCTACGCCACGCGCTGATCTGAATCGATCTCCGTCTGAACCTAGGCGACCAATCATCGAGGTCCCTGATCGCTTGACCCAGCACTTCCCGTGCCGGGAGGGTCTGTTGGTCAAAAATTCGCGCGTTCCTGGCTTTCCAAATATGCCAGAGGAGGGTGAGGAATACATCTCCCCGAACCTCATCGGGCAATTCCAGAGAGCACCCAAGCAGCCATGGGCGTTTGATCTCAGCACAACGCATGGTGAGGTCCAACCTGTTCCAGACAGCAACAGCTCGGGGGTAGTCAGCAAAGATGTGATCGTCGATCTCCAGAATCCCCGGGTAGAATTCGCAGAAGGAGTTTTCCAACGCTCTGATGTTCTTCCGGTGCAGATTGGCCTTAGTGCTCAGGCGCCCATGTAGCATAAGCCATCCGAAAAATTTAACTTTGGTAGGTAGCTTCATTTGCCAGACCTTACCAACGTCAGGGGACTTTTGGTCAGAAGCGTGGAGGGCCTTGTAAGCTAGTCTTGTGCTAAACGCGGAGCTTGGCGTGCCGGCCATAGAGCGGCAATCGCTCTATTGTTGGACGGGCAATAGTTGCAGACAGCTTTGCAGAGTTGCTAGTTCTTCAGAGGCCATCTGAGTCAGTTGAGGGCGGAGGTCCAGCGCCCCGTTGCGTTGCAGGACATCTTGAACCGAGGGCGACGGTGAGGTGCAGTGTGAGAAGAGTGCAGGGAACACATTCACTAGGGTGTCATCGAGGAGCCACCGATCGTGCCAGAAGGAGGTGTGCGCGCCATCCCCAAGCTGAACCGTCGTCAGTCACCAGAAGCGGGGAAGTTCAGTTTGCACAATCCTGTTGAGGAAGGAATCAGGGTCTGAACAGGTGTGTCGGGAGTGCCAGTGTTTCCACGGGAGGAGTCCTGGTTCATGGAGTTTCTGGACGAATTTCATTAGCAGACAGTGGTTCTAATCCTCCAGGTTTTTAATCACGAGCCCTCCACAATCTGTACTGACACAAAGTCTCTCCCACTTAATCAGGCATTGCGAGCCGGAGCACTTGTCATCCCCGGTCCAAAGGAAAGCTCTCCTCCTAGCATCCAGCGCATCAATGACAGTTTTCGGAAGGAGGTGGGAGGACATGTAATATATAGCAAGCCTGCCGAGCACGACATTGACTAGGATCAGCCGACCCCTCGAGCTGAGAAGTTTTGCCTTCCACCCCGACAGGTAGCGATCAAAACTGTCCAGAAGCGGCTGGTAATCGGAGACCTGGAGCTTGTGTGGCGACAGAGGCAAACCTAAATAAGTTTGGGGAAAGCTAGAGACCCGGCAGCCGAGAGTGATTTCCATAAGATGAGTGTCCTCCGGTGAGACGTGGATAGTGACAAAGGTGGACTTGTGATAATTGATTTTGAGACCCGTCGCGGATGAGAAGTCATCCAAGATGTTTTCAGCACAGCAATTGACTCAGGGTCGGCTCTAGTGACAATGAGGGTATCATCGGTGTATTGTAGGACCGGGCAGGAGAGTTCTGGATCAATGCGGTGGTGGAGGCGCCCCTCCCTCGACGCTTAGCTTCTGGAAAAATGTTTTATCACTTGAACCCAGGAAATATGTTTCATCTTAGTTTATGCTTAGCTTCTGGAACTTAGAAGTTCATCTGAAAACTTCCGATGGTGAATTGTTTTACAGTCCTTGGCACTTAGGATTTCGCAGTCAAATTACTGCTGAAAATACAGACGACTAAATTTGCAAAACACGGGTGCTGTGCCCACTGCTCAAATTTCTTCGAGTGTAACCCTTTTTATTGTTCATAATGTTTGACAAGACACATATATACTCACGTCTGAAACTGAAAACAGTTACGAAACGTCTGCAAAAATCTAATAATTAAACTGGGCACATCTCGAAATTCCTCACAAGAATCGGGGAGATTGTATATACACTACCAAACATGTCCAAAATTAAAGGTGTGTTCAATCCTTGATCTAATTCTGACTAACAAACAAGTATTAGTTTATTATTACTACTACCACGCATTCTTCATAACCTGGCGACGAGCCTGGCGATCTGTCTGCTGCACCACCGCCAGACGGCCGTCACGCGCCTCTCTACGAGAGGAGGCGGCGGCGCGCGCCTCGACAGCCTCCTGGATGTGGATCTCCCGGCGGCGCTCCCTGTCGTGCTTCTCCGCGAAGCATCCCTCGATGCCGAAGAACCCGAGCTTGATAATGTTGTAGACCCTGTAGCCGCTGCCGACACAGGCGATGAATCCCTGCTACTATTAGATGATAGGCAATATTCTGGTATATTTTAATTCCATAATTAAATAGACATTTCAATATTGCGGTGAGTGAAACAATCCATGTACAAATGTTCATGTTTAAACAACAATTAAACATAAACCTATTCATGATTATACAACTAATAAGCATGAATACCAGTTTAAGAATGTACCCCGTGGAAGGTCTATCACTCTGATCAGTCATACTGATCGTAGAGTGACCTCAGTCGATGTAGCCGTACAAATTCGGTGTAGGAAGATGATCGCGGTGACGACCCGGCTGTAGAGGAAGTAGTCGTTCGTAGTCGATGTAGAGGAAGTAGTCGTACGGGAGCGAGCAGTCGCGTGAAGACGCTCCCCAAAAACCTTATCGTCCGCCTATCCCGAGCAGGATCAGCAGTAGGACGAGGTTCCGGAGGCTCTGCTCTCGCCGGTACCATGCGCGCGGTGCAGGCGATGGGAATGCAAAAGAAGCAGCAAACAGAGGGAGAGGAAGGGAGATGTCTGCTGAACAAGAGTACCTGAGTGTGAATTGGTAATCCGAGCAGGAGGAGAAGGAGCGTCTTATATAGGCGAGCAGGCGCGGGGGGGAGGGATGAGTAACGGTCGCGATTAAGGCACCGTGGTTAAGGCTCAGTAACGGTCGCAGTTAAGGCGCCATTATTCCTTTCCAACAGCCAACAGCAAAAAGATGCTTCCGCCCCGCAACACATCACGTCCGTCCGACCGCACCGCACCGCACGCTCATCACGTCACGTCACGTCACGACCACGACCGCGCGCGCGTGTGGCACGCCTATCTCCTTTATTCAACTTCACAAGAGGTGTACCGAAAGGCTACCTCATAAATTGGATGGGAGACTCCTCAACTACCCATTTGGTATTTCTCACTTTTCCCTAGCACTAAATAAATGGGCTTTAATTCTTCCATTATTGTAATAAATGGCTCTAGGCCCATTTATTCCAACAATCCCCACCAAGAATTATAAGCCACATTGGAAATGCTCTCATCTTCCCTTTTTGTTTTCGATATACCAGTACTGCGATGGAGACTGTTAAGTTGAACATCCACCAGGAACTCAAGTTACACTTATTTACAACTGAACAATGGACTATGCCTTGAATTGCCAGTTTTGTGCATCTAAGCTTGGCTAGAGCCCTTTACTGATACTTGGCTGCACATAGCATCCCCGCGGGTTGGAGCTTATGGGTCACACTCCGTGCCTCTTCATGAGTTTTCTAGAGATCACCCAAATCTCATAGACTATGACCAGTAGTCGATACTCATATAGGTGTGTTCCTTCAAGACATACTGTAGAACTATGTCTTTGCTTTAGAGAAACAACTACCTTGTTTCATGAAAGCCACTTGGAACACATTAAGGTATACATACCAGCCTGCCATACAGTTTTGAAGAGAAATGCATCTTCCCAAGAAATGAGCCTTCTCAAAGGTTCTCTTCTCTCAGTCAAACCATAGCTTGTTTCACCATCTTAATTCACAGGATCTCCGATCACATAAGACATGTTTCCACTATGGAAAAACTCACGTGGATCTCAAGCCCAGTTCCATAGATGCATTATCTATCACAATACGTGATAAACCGTTTGTAAATTGATTTGCCAGGTTCTTAGACATATAGATGTAATCCAAAGCTATGACACCGGTGTTTCTCAATTTCCTGACAGACTTCAACCATCTCTTTGTAAGGAATCGGATGCTTGTAGCCTAAGAGGGGGAGGGGGTGAATTAGGCAACTTAAAAACTTAACCTATGACTTTCACTATTTTGCATGAACATGAACTAGAACATACTATCTAGATGTGCATCTAAGGTTGTTCTAGTGTGAAACTCCCATCCCAAAACAAGTTTTGCAACCTATAGTCAATCCTAGCAAGATACTACTATAGGAAAGTAAAGGCACACAAGGATTGCAAGAATGTAATGCGTAAACTTAAAGGGGGATGAGAGGAAGCAAACTCTTGACACGCGATTTATCCCGTGGTATCGGTAGGCACTAAGCCACCCCTAGTCCACGTTGTTGAAGCACTCTACACAAGAGTATTGCTTCCCGGTCACCAAGTCTCTCCCAAGAGCACCACTTGACTTGCCACAAAGGCTCGCCACATAGGCACTCGCCAAGCTCCCTTGGTCACCTTGATGCCGCCTCCACTAAGGAGCTTCTCCACCAAGGGAAGGGGGTCTCCACGTCCCCCGCACAAAGTGTCCTCGCCGCTCCACACCAAACCGGAGGGTCGAAGACGTTTGCCGGAAAGCCACCTAGGCTCCAAGCTTCCGGCGCACCTCGTACAACTTGATCCACTCGAGAATCACCTCACAAGGTAGGCACACCTTGCACTCACTTAGCTCTAAGCTAAGCCTAACACTAAGCACACACACAAAGCATGTACAAGTCTATAGATGAGCAATTTAGCACTTGGATGGCTTGGATATGATCTTCTATGTGTCTTGAACTCCTCTGCACTTCCACACACACCAACAAGCTCAAATGACAGGGTGGAGGGGGTATAAATAGCCCAAGGCATCCAAAGAGCCATTGGCTAAAAGCTGCTAAAATTGGTACCGTCAGATGAACCGCCGCTACACTTTTTCCAGGCGTCAGTTCATCCGGTGCCCTCCACGTCACTTAGCCGTTGCATTCCCACTGACACATATCCTCCGACGCTTGCACCGATGGTCCATCTTGCCTAGCCGTCGGTTCATCCGGTGCTGATAGGTTTGCTTCCAAAACCTCTCTGGTAGCATCTTCGAAGCCGTCGAATGAACCGTTGCTTAATCCTTGTATCCATTGGTTCATCCGGTGCTTAAGAACTTCGCGCCAGAACCTCTTTGTTAGCAAACACATGGCCATCGGATGAACCGCTGATACACGGTCAGTTCATCCGGTGCTACTGATTCCTGCGAGCTGACTGTTGCTTGGTCTCTTGAATTCATCCGGCGCATGTAAAACTGGGGGCGTCGGTTCATCCGGTGGTGCAAGCTGACTTGCGTATTCTTCCGCAGTGTACTACTTCATTCGGTCATTGCACTGACGCTTGTTTCCAAGGTGCCGTCGGTTCATCCGACGGTAGCATTTCTTTTCTTCTTCTTCTGCGGTTTTGACCCTTGAAAAATATACTATCTTCTCACTTTGGCATGTGGTATTTTTGCATCCTTGGGACCTAGAAGTGTCTATAAAGACATGCTAAACAATATGGTTAGTCACATTGATCATGTTGTCATTAATCACCAAAATTAAGCTTTGAACAAATGGCATATGAGGCCATGTTCGCTACACTCTTGACATGCCTGGATGACTTCATATTATCCTTTGAACTGTTCACCTTGACAATCACAGTTTGATTATCACAGTTCATTAGAATTACCGGTATCGGTTTTTCAACTATCGGCAAGTCCATTAGGAGTTCACGAAGCCACTCGGCCTCGACAGTGGCAGTATCCAATGCTGCGAGTTTTGCTTCCATTGTTGACCTGGTTAGAATGGTCTGCTTGCAAGACTTCCAGGAAACAGCGCCACCTCCAAGTATGAACACATATCCACTTGTGGCCTTTAACTCATCAGCATCAGAAATCCAGTTTGCATCACTATATCCCTCCAAGACTTTGGGGTCTCTGGAATAGTGAATGCCATAGTTCATTGTGCCCACTAGATAGTGCATTACCCTCTCGAGAGCACGCCAGTGTTCACTGCCCAGGTTTGAAACAAACCGGCTCAGTTTACAAAATGCATATGCAATGTTAGGTCTTGTGGCGCTAGCCAGATACATCAGTGAACCAATGATCTGGGAGTATCTCAGCTGATCCACCATTATCCTTAGGTTCTTCCTTAGAACCAAGCTGGCGTCATAAGGAGTTGGTGCGGGTTTAGAGTTGCTGTAGCCAAACCGACTTAGCATCTTCTCATCATAGTGAGTCTGTGACAGAGTCACCCCACCACTTTCTCCCTTTATCAGCTTTATGTTAAGGATAACATCAGCCTCTCCCAAATCCTTCATCTCAAACTTTTGAGATAGAAAGTCTTTGACCTCCTTGATCACTTCAAGGCTCGTGCCAAAGATAAGTATGTCATCTACATACAAACACAAAATCACTCCTTCGCCCCCACCATAGCGATAGTACACACATTTGTCAGCTTCATTTGTAACAAAGCCAACAGATGTCAAAGTTCTGTCGAACTTATCATGCCATTGCTTAGGTGCTTGCTTGAGGCCATAGAGAGACTTCACCAGCTTACACACCATTCTTTCTTGACTCTTTACTACAAATCCTTCTGGCTGATCCATATAGATCTCCTCTTCCAACTCTCCATTTAGGAAAGTTGTCTTAACGTCCATCTGATGAACGAGAAGACCATGAGAGACTACCAGAGAAAGTAGTACTCTTATGGTAGTCAATCGAGCGACTGGTGAGTAAGTATCAAAGAAGTCTCCTCCTTCCTTTTGGGTGTAACCCTTGGCCACAAGTCTAGCCTTGTACTTATCAATAGTACCATCAGGCCTAAGCTTCTTTTTGAGCACCCATTTGCATCCCACGGGTTTGCACCCGTAAGGACGCTCAACAACCTCCCAAGTTCCATTTGATATTATAGAGTCCACTTCACTCCTCACTGCTTCCTTCCAATAGTCAGCATCAGGTGAAGAGTAGGCCTCTGCAATGGTCTTGGGAGTGTCATCCACGAGGTATACGATGAAATCATCTCCAAAGGATTTCTCTGTCCTTTGTCTCTTGCTCCTCCTAGGAGCCTCATCATTATCCTCCTCAGGATGCTCAATAAGTGTAGGCTCATTGAGTTCCATCGGCTTGGTGGAGTCGTCCTTCTCGACAGACTCTTGCCTAGATGAACTTGTTTCATCTCTCATTGGAAAAATATTATCAAAGAATGTAGCGTCTCTGGACTCCATAATTGTGCCGACAAGCAAGTCAGGCACTCCTGATCTTACTACCAAGAATCTATATCTGACGCTGTGAAAAGCATACCCCAGAAAGACATAGTCCACCGTCTTTGGTCCAAGTTTACATTTCTTAGTGATTGGTACACTGACTTTGGCCAAGCAACCCCAAGTGCGTAAATATGAAAGAGTTAGCCTCTTCTTCTCCCATTCCTCGAATGGTCTTACTTCCTTATTCTTCATAGGCACACGGTTCAGGACATGACAGGCCGTCAGTATCGCCTCACCCCACCATTCCTTAGATAGTCCCGCGGTTTCTAACATGGCATTCACCAAGTCAGTAAGCGTGCGGTTCTTTCTTTCGGCAATCCTATTGGATTGGGGTGAATAAGGCGGTGTCCTCTCATGAACGATACCATGTTCCTCACAGAATGAATCAAACGTATTAGAGAAGTATTCGCCACCTCGATCAGACCTTAGGTGTTTAATCTTTCTCTCAAGTTGATTTTCTACTTCAGATTTATAGATCTTACAGTAATGTAATGCTTCATCTTTTGATTTTAACAAGTAGATGTAACAAAATCTAGTGCTATCATCTATCAAAGTCATGAAATATCTTTTAACACCCTTTGTCAACACACCGTTCATTTCGCTCAGATCGGAATGAACTAATTCTAGAGGTGCCAAGTTTCTCGCCTCAGCAGCCTTATGTGGCTTGCAAGTTTGTTTTGATTCAACACATACGTGGCACTTAGAATTTTTGACAGAGGTAAACTTTGGAATTAAACTCAAACTAGCTAAGCGCATTATATAACTAAAATTAACATGACAAAGCCTCGAATGCCAAACATCTGATTCATCATTCATTACATGGTTCACGACATTATCATCGAACAATAAAGAAAAGCGAAATAAGCCTCCGCTATCATAGCCTTTTCCAACAAAGGTACCAAACTTAAGAAATGATACATTTATTCGACTCAAAGACTAACTTAAAACCGTTTCTACACAGTAGAGACCCGCTGACTAGATTCTTCTTGATGGTAGGTACATGCTGCACATTCTTCAATTGTATGGTCTTCCCCGAAGTGAACTTCAGAGTGACCGTACCAGCACCAAGAACACGCGCATGGGCACCGTTCCCCATCAACAAGGATGTAGTCCCCCGACCTGGTAAGAAGAGAACATAGAAATGTCAGCACATACATGAATATTAGCACCGGTGTCTATCCACCACTCTGGTGAAGAACATACTGAAAGAACTGTAGGTAAGAAATTACCATACCCCGATGTTCCTCCACCCTCGCTAACAACCATGTTTGCTGTCTTGGGGGCCTTGCGATCTTTGCGATCCGGGCACTTTGCAGCAAAGTGATCCGGACTGCCACATGTATAGCAAGCACCCCCCGGCTTTCTCTTCTTCTTATCAGGCCCGTCGGCTTGCTTAGCCTTGGGCGGGTTCTGTGAAGGCTTCTTCCTCTTGTTCTGGTTGTTCTGGAACTTGGGATTGCCCCTCTGCACAAAGTTTACGCTTGAGGAGCCGGCTATTGCCTTTCCACGTGTGTCCTTTGCTCTCGCCTTCTCCTCAACATCAAGAGTCGCAACAAGGTCATCAAAAGTGAATTCCTTTCTCTTGTGTTTTAGAGAGGTAGCAAAGTCCCTCCAGGAATGTGGCAGCTTAGCAATAATAGCTCTAGCCACAAACTTCTCGGGCAACACACATGGGACCTCTCTGCTGTAGTTCTCAAGCTCCTTAGTCAGCGCCTGTACTTCATGGGCCTGTTCCACCACAGGATGGTCTTCAACCATCCTGTAGTCTTGGAACAGTTCCATTACGTACAGCTCACCGCCGGCGTCAGAAGCTCCGTACTGAGCCTCAAGAGCCTCCCAAATGTCCTTTCCTGTTTTGTAACGGAGATAGGTATCCACCAGATTGTCAATCAGAACGCTGATGACGGCACCCCGGAACAGATTATCATCTGAATTAAACTTTTCTCCCGAGACACCCTCGGGAGCCTTTCCGGTGATGACGTACATCACGTTCATGGCAGTGAGCCACAGGGTGGCCAACTCACGCCACCTCTTAAAATTGGAACCATCGAAAGGCTTTGGTTTAATTGCATTTGCAAAGCTAGTGACACCAAACATATTCCTATCAACATAATAAGGTTTTTGGATTGTTAGATGATAGGCAATATTCTGGTATATTTTAATTCCATAATTAAATAGATATTTCAATATTGCGGTGAGTGAAACAATCCATGTACAAATGTTCATGTTTAAACAACAATTAAACATAAACCTATTCATGATTATACAACTAATAAGCATGAATACCAGTTTAAGAATGTACCCCGTGGAAGGTCGGGTGACGGAGTCACCCGAAGTTCGGATATCACTCGGATTAGTCATACTGATCGTAGAGTGACCTCAGTCGATGTAGCCGTACAAATTCGGTGCAGGAAGATGATCGCAGTGACGACCCAGCTGTAGAGGAAGTAGTCGTTCGTAGTCGATGTAGAGGAAGTAGTTGTACAGGAGCGAGCAGTCGCGTGAAGACGCTCCCCAAAAACCTTATCGCCTGCCTATCCCGAGCAGGATCAGCAGCAGGACGAGGTTCCAGAGGCTCTGCTCTCGCCGGTACCGTGTGCGCGGTGCAGGCGATGGGAATGCAAAAGAAGCAGCAAACAGAGGGAGAGATGGAGATGTCTCCTGAACAGGAGTACCTGAGTGTGAATTGATAATCCGAGCAAGAGGAGAAGGAGCGTCTTATATAGGCAAGCAGGCGCGGGGGGATGAACCTGGACGTCGCGGTTAAGGCGCCTCTGGTAGTAACGGTCGCGATTAAGGCACCGTGGTTAAGGCTCAGTAACGGTCACAGTTAAGGCGCCATTATTCTTTTCCAACAGCCAACAGCAAAAAGATGCTTCCGCCCCGCAACACATCACGTCCGTCCGACCGCACCGCACCGCACGCTCATCACATCACATCACGTCACGTCACGACCACGACCACGACCGCGCGCGCGTGTGGCACGCCTATCTCCTTTATTCAACTTCACAAGAGGTGTGCCGAATGGCTACCTCATAAGTTGGATGGGAGACTCCTCAACTACCCATTTGGTATTTCTCACTTTTCCCTAGCATTAAAAAAATGGGCTTTAATTCTTCCATTATTGTAATAAATGGCTCTAGGCCCATTTATTCCAACAGCTACCACCCCGACGGGAAGTTCTGCAGGAGCTCCATCGCACGTGCCGCCCTCGTCGCCATAGACCCCGGCGGCCAAGGATGGATTATTCCGCTCGCTTGTGTGCGCACGTGGAAATCTAAGAATTATATATATGTATATATGTAGTAGCACGACTAGAAAAAGGCTCATTTGTATCAGTTCGTAACCCCCCTTTAGTACCGGTTTCCAAACTGGTATTGTTCGATCGGTACTAATGTGAAGTCACATTAGTACCGGTTTTGAAAACCGGTACTAATGGGGACATTAGTACCGGCTGGTTTTGAGAACCGGTACTAATGTGCCCGCCCCCGGCGACGTGGCATGGGACACATTATACCGGTTCTTGATGCCAATCGGTACTAATTTTATTTTTCTTTTTTCTTTTTCTTTATTGTTTTCTGGTTTATTAATTCTATCGTATTTGATTGATTTACGTATACTAATCCTAATGCCTGATACGCTATAATATATATTCGTGTGTTATATAAAATATTTGAGATAATACTATACATGCATACGTATATATGTATTAGTATAATATCTAATATTATACTAGTACATATATTCGTATGCGTGTATTATCTCAAATCCGGTAGTTGATCCAATGCAAGAACATATATAATATTGTGCATACAGAAATACAAAAAATATATATTAGTGTATATAATACATTACATCAAAGGTTAGTAGGGTTTAATATTAGTTTTTTTGCTCCCTGACGATTGGTCCTTTGCAGAACTTTTTCCTCTCTTGCTCCCCTGCTTAGTCGACTCTGCTGGTTCCGTCGACTTCCCAGTTGCTTTTGCCGTGGACTTTCCTGATGTTTCTTCCGTGGACTTCCCCGTTACAATCACAGATGATAAGCCTGAATAGAATTCTCCATCTGGCGTAATCATCTCTGTAAGGAATCGGATGCTCGTAGCCTAAGAGGGGGAGGGGGTGAATTAGGCAACTTAAAAACTTAACCTATGTCTTTCACTATTTTGCATGAAACATAAATTAGAACATACTATCTAGATGTGCAACTAAGGTTGTTCTAGTGTGAAACTCCCATCCCAAAACAAGTTTTGCAACCTATAGCCAATCCTAGCATGATACTACTCTAGGAAAGTAAAGGCAAGCAAGGATTGCAAGAAAGTAATGAGGAAACGTAAAGGGGAATGAGAGGAAGCAAACTCTTGACACGCGATTTATCCCGTGGTATCTGTAGGCACTAAGCCACCCCTAGTCCACGTTGTTGAAGCACTCTACACAAGAGTATTGCTTCCCGATCACCAAGTCTCTCCCAAGAGCACAACTTGACTTGCCACAAAGGCTCGTCACGAAGGCACTCGCCAAGCTCCCTTGGTCATCTTTATGCCGCCTCCACTAAGGAGCTTCTCCACCAAGGGAAGGGGGTCTCCACGTCTCCCGCACAAAGTGTCATCGCCGCTCCACACCAAACCGGAGGGTCGAAGACGTTTGCCGGAGAGCCACCTAGGCTCCAAGCTTCCGGCGCACCTCGTACAACTTGATCCACTCGAGAATCACCTCACAAGGTAGGCACACCTTGCACTCACTCAGCTCTAAGCTAAGCCTAACACTAAGCACACACACAAAGCATGTGCAAGTCTATAGATGAACAATTTAGCACTTGGATGGCTTGGATATGATCTTCTATGTGTCTTGAACTCCTCTACACTTCCACACATACCAGCAAGCTCAAATGACAGGGTGGAAGGGGTATAAATAGGCCAAGGCATCAAACTAGCTGTTGGGCCAAAGCTCCTGAAAATAGTACCATCAGATGATCCGACGCTATACTTTTTCCGAGCGTCGGTTCATCCGGTGCTACTAGCCGTTGCCTTCCACCGCACATGACCGTTGACACAAAACATCCGACGCTTCAACCAACGTACTGTCGGTTCATCCGGTGCTGAACGGTTCTTCGCCAAAACCTTACTGTTAGCTTCTTTATAGCCATCGGATGAACCGTTGCTTGTATCCTTGTGACCATCGGTTCATCTGATGCTGAAGACTTCGCGGCCGGAACCTTACTGTTAGCAAACACATGGCCGCCGGATGAACCGCTGCTACACAGTCGGTTCATCCGGCGCTACTAACTCAGCTGCTTCTTCACTAGCAATCATCTGGTGCAACTAGAATATCCACCGTCGGTTCATCCGGTGGTCATCATGTTGATTCGAGTCTTCACGCAGTGTACCACTTCATCCGGCCATTGCACCGATGCTTGTTTCCAAGGTGCCTTCGGTTCATCCGACAGTAGCATTTCTTTTCTTCTTCTTCCACGGTTTTGACCCTTGAAAAATATACTATCTTCTCATTTTGGCATATAGTATTTTTGCATCCTTGGGACCTAGAAGTGTCTACAAAGACATGCTAGACAATATGGTTAGTCCCATTGATCATGTTGTCATTAATCACTAAAATCAAACTTGAACAAATGGCATATGAGGCCATGTTCGCTACAACCTCATCTAGAAGAAATCCGCATAGTTGTTCTTGAATTAACCGGATTCTTTCCGACTCGAGGAACCCCAGCTTGATGTCATCAATCTACAAAAGAATATGAACAAAGAATAAGAACTAGTACAAAAAGAACATGGACAAATAAGAACTACATGCATGTGTCGTTTAGTTTAGTGGACGCACCCTGTCTTCAAGGTTGGTACCTTGTGCGATGCTTGAAAAGGTATGCATGAACTCGCATACATAGTATCCGCACAGATTGGTACCTGAAGGTTGTGTCAAGCACTGTACATGTGCGAAAACAAAGTTATGAAATATGTTTAATTATATTGGAAGACACGAGATATGCGGACTAGCAGAATACACATACAGAGAAATCATAGTGGAAATAAAGGTTATCTTTGTATTTTCCCGGGTGCTCTACACAGAGGCGAGTCCATGCAAGTTTGATCATCTCTACGACATCTTGATATGCGCTTTTGTCTGTACTTGCCCTCAAAGAGTCGAAGATGAAGACCTTGCTTAGAGACGGACAGAATGCAAAAAAAATCCAGTGGAAACTGTGCATACGTGTAGAAGTATTAGTTTCTTGAAATATATATGCAATGTCATTTGAAAAAGATAAAATAGATGAGATACACGTTGCTCACCCGAAGTTGTATGGCAAAAGTATGATACCCTTCTCATGGTGTTTTTCTAGATGCAAATATATTTAGTTCAATGTGGCCAGCTCCCATTTTCTGACACAAGTCTGATTTATCATTAGTGGATCCATGAAGCCGACGTCCCTTATTCCTCTCCTCCAGCACCGCTGCATCTCAAAGCTGCATGATTGAAATTAAATTCAAATTAAACACAAGTTAAGATAAGGTAGAATGTCTAGATCATTATTTTCGAGACTTACAGAGTCCAGCAAGCGATTACATTACTAGGGGATAGATATTATATACGTATATTATATATACAAAATCGCCATGCGTATGTGTATGTATAGCCGATCGATCTCCAATCGTTCCCAGCTTGCTGCCCAAGCCGCATCTCCCTTCTCGTGCACGGCATGCATTTCGTACACCTCCCCTCAACCAGGCGACCTATTCTATCCTTAAAACGTGAATAAAGAATAAATGACATATAGGCCAATTGGGCTACATAACACGTGCATATTTCTGGTCCCTTTAAAAAAATCGTTTTTTTAGATGTATCACCGAGGCTTACTGGGCGAATGATGTTTATTAATTAATTGTCCAAGCATGAAACATTCAAGGAAACTAAAGAATGTAAATACTCCCTCCGTCTCAAAAGGAATGACGTTTTAGGATTCAAAATTTGTCCCAAAAGCATGTCGTTTTACTTAATTTGGCATGTCTACATGTGCATGTGGGCATGCAACAATCAATTAGCACTAAATATGGCAAATAAATAGGGCCAATCGAGGTCATTTCACCTCCTTAATAATCTGTCCTAAAATTTCTAGGATGACATTCTTTTTGGAACAGAGGGAGTAGGTGTCCTATATATGCATGGCATCCATCATTCAGGCACCCAAATTACCACCTAATAAGAGGTGTTCATGCACCCATTATATTGGTTATACTCTGAACGACTGAACTTATTAGGCTAATTAAGATTGGGTGATCCATTATTCTTTCCATTGATTATTTATACATGTACATGCTGATTGCTGAGCAGTTTTTTTTTAGTTCAGCTGTATATATAACGACTGTCAAGTTCTATATACACAGTACATATATAACTGAAGCCTGAAGGTATAAGGTCTTAGGCTCTTCATGTATTCCATTCTCCATTAATAATTTTTATTTATACATGTACTACACGAGTAGCTCTGCTGTATAAGGTGATAAGAAAAGTGCTACCTAACGGACGTCTCACACCAGCAGACACGTGCATGGAGCATCAAGTTGTTTTCCTTTTTCACAAGCGTGTGCTGAGTCTAAACCTTAAACCCGGTGGACATAGGCGCGGCTGAGTGAGAACATAGGCTGAGGGAGGGGCGATGTTAGAGCAAAGTTAGAGTGGGTGCCTATCTCTTATAGATTTGAAAATTTTGATCTGCAAATATGGTATAAATTTGTTTCTACTAGTGGTTTTTCAAAAATTTGTGGGTGCTTGGGCACAGCTGTGCCAAAGGGATAAAAAAATAGATTCCAACCAGAATCACTGCCTCCCTTCCCGCGATATGTGCTCTCTAGACCAAAACGCCGGCACGGAGTGGAAAAAGGCAGCTTCGCCTGCTTCGTCCGCACGCCTACCACCTGCGGTTACCAAATTGCCCCTATAGTTGGCTAGAATTACAAAGAAATTGCTATCACCTCCTCCCCCGCGTATTGCATCGGCTCCACATTTCTTCCCCACGCGGTCCAGAGAGCAACCAGGCAGCGGCGCATGGAATAGCAGGATCGGTGGCCGGCGCTGGAGAAGGTGGTCCGGCGGCCAGAATCGGTAGATCCGACGCCGGCGCAGCTGGGAGACGAGGCCGGCACAGGGAAGACGGCAGCGCGGACAGGGAAGATGGCGGCGCAGACGAGGTCGGAGCAGGGGAAATCGGTGGCGTGGCGAGTCCACGGACTTGCTACTGGGCGCGGCTCGGCGGATCTTGAGGTCGACGACGACGTTTGGCAAACTAGCTTCTCCCGGCTGTGTAATGTGGATAAGAGGGTAAAATATCCATAATAACCTTCTTTTTTCTTTTTTTTATTTCCTTCTTATATTTTCTTTTTTTGTCCTTCCTATTATTTTTCCTTTTCTTCTTATTCTTATTTTTTTCTCTTATTTTCCTTTTTTCTCTTTCCTTCTTATCTTTCTCTCCTCCTCCGATCTCATCCATTCCCTGCCTCCCGTTGCTTCCTCCAGGCGGCTCTGCTTGTCGGCGTCCTCCCCCGTCGGCCGGCCTCCCACCTCCCCTCATCAACGCCCTCCCCTGCGCGGCCGCCGTCGAGCTCCCCTCTCGCACCAGGCCGCCGTCGGCCTTCCACCTCCCCCGCCAGCCTCCATCTCCTCTAGGCCAGCGTCGCCGGCTTCCAACCCCGTCTTTCCAAAACGGTCTCAGATTCACCAGAGAATCCGCTTCACCAACACACAGATTCACCGGAGAATCTGCTTCACCAACACAGCTACAGCCGGAGCTCCCACAGCCACAGCTGTGCCAAACGCACCCTAAACCTTAAACCCGGTGGACATAGGCTGAGGGAGAATTTGAACGTGCGAGGGAGTGTGCTAAGTCTAAACCTTAAACCCGGTGGACATAGGCTGAGGGAGAATTCGAAGGTCTCGTGGCATACGAACTATAATGTAGTGCAGTATTTCTTCCGTCCAAATTATTATAGGTAGTCTTGACTTTATTATATTTATAGACTTTGATATGCACCCTATGTCTAATGTATAGTAATATCTATGCATCTAGAAAGGTCAAAACCACCATTAATTTGAAAGCAAGGGAGTAGTAGCTATCCGTTTATAATAATATAACATGCATCCTTTATATGCACATATTCAAAACAAAATCACTCTAAAATCCTATAAATTTGACAATTTTGTGAGCATTTGCTCGAGCAAAATATGTGCACAAATCAATAATGGAGTCTTCCCCGAACACAAATTATTTCTAGCTAGCTAGCTCGCCGGGAGAAACAGATCCAAACGGAAACATTCACCACGCCTGACAAAACAGCAAGAATTACACCACTCATCCAAACCAAACAAACGAACTCATCGTCGATCAGCTAGGCACCGATCTGTAGATAGATGCGTGATCTGTATACCGATCCATCAACACAACATCATCTTGCGAGAGCACCCAAGAAGAGGAGCACCAGGCCCGCCGCCGCCAGAGTGGCGCCGGCCTCACTGCTGGTGCCGCCGCGGCCGTGGCCTCCCGCCGGCTCGAGCTTCCTCTGCACCTCCCGCCAGACCTTGGCCGCCTTGTCCTCCTGGTGCTTCTTGTAGCCCTTGTGCGCGAGGTAGCCGATGCCGCTGCCGGCGTAGCCCAGCAACGCGGAGCCGACGAAGAGGGAATAGCCGCCCATGGCGCTGACTATGTGCGTGTTGTGCCGCCGCCGCCGCCGGTAACAAACTGCGTTTTGTTGACGGGGAATGCGCGTCGGCGGGTGGAAGAGCAGATGCCCTCGTGGGGATCTATATATTGCGGATTTGACGCTAAGAAGGAAAATTAAGGTAATAGCGGCGTATTGTTTGTGCAACAAGTAATTAACCGAATGGATTGATCGGTATGACCTCTTATCATCGTTGGTATAGATATTTATTTCGGCAGTACAATGTGCACAGGAGATCATGCATGCCATATATGCACAGGAGATAGCACTTTTGTGCTTTCTATTTGGGAATGGATCCCTAACAATTCGGAATTCGGTCGATATAATTTGAAGTCGCCGCAGCCATCTTAGCGTGACAAACTAACAAAAGTGTGTGTCTATAGCTCACCCGGGTGAAACAGGGGTTCTCCTCACACGAATTTTTGCAATTATTTACAACTCAGATCTGCTATTTTTACTCCTACCCTCCCTCAAATTTATTCCTTTCCCATCTATCTTTCTTTCTCCTTTCTATCCTCTCCCACGAACCCCAATCACCCCACGACCCCGACCCGTCGTCTTCTTCGTTGCGCCAACCCCCCCATCCGCCTCCACACCGCCACCCCGGCCAGCACCGGCGGACTAGGGTCCGCCGGCACGGAGCTCCGGCGGACCCTAGTCCGCCGGCACCGGCCGCCCCGCCACTAGTCCCTACCCCCGCCGCCGTCGCCGTCTTCGGCTCCCACCGTACTGCCGCCGTGGAGCCCCCGCCCCGACCTGGCCCTAACCGCCGGCCTCCTCCGCCCGGGCGGCGGCCTCGCCGCCCACCGTCCGCCACCTCCGCCGGGCCGGCCTGCCGGCTGCCGCCGCCAGACCTCCATCCATGGCCGCCGGTGACAGCAGCCCCCGCGGCAACCCCGAACCCCTAACCCCGAACCTTAACCCGAACCTTAACCTCGCCGGAGTGTCGCCGGAGTTGGGGAAGAAGGTGGAGATGAGATGAAGAAAAATTCGTGTGAAAAGGAGCTCCAAATCACCCAGGTAACATATAGCTTTACATTTTTTATTAACGTTTGCCATTAGTGTGAGGAAATGGCGATGTAAATTTCACCAAATACTATTGGAAAAAAAGTCTACATCACCCCTCACCTATGGAGGGTGGACTACATCACCTCCAACTTATGAAACTGTCTATTTTACCCCTGAACTTACAAAAACCGATCAAATTATCCCCTGAAGCAGCTTTGGACGTCAATTTTGCTACAGTAACATGGCTTCGTATTTTTTTGTTATTTTGGCTGAATCTTTGAAAAATCATAGTAAATCACATAAAAATCATAAAATAGAAAATTAATTTTTTTTGGACTCCCCATGAGTAGATGTACACATTGAACATATAATATGGTGTGATTTAGTACATTTTTTTGCCGTAGCTTTAGATCTATGATTTTCTATAAGTAATTCATAGTTGTAAAACAATATACTAAAGCATTCCATATTATATGTTCACTGTATAGATATACTCATGTGGAGTCTAAAAAAATTAGACTTTCCATTTCATAATTTTTCTGTGATTTACTGTTTTTCAAAGATTCAACCGAAATAACAAAAAAAAAGAAAAAGACAAAATCATGTTATTGTAGCAAAACCACCGTTCAAAACTGCTTCATGAGGTAATTTGACCGATTTTTGGAAAGTTCAGGGGTGAAGTGGACGTTTCATAGGTTGGGGTGACGACCACCCTCCATTAAGTGGGGGTGGTGTAGACTTTTTCCAAATTCACATATATTTTCAATATTATACTTATGTGAAATTCTATCCATTCAAAGCTATAAGGCATATTGTTCCTTGCAAAAGATTCATTGACGAAGATAATTATAGTATTATCCCATATTACAAGCTGGATGGAATACATTTTAAGCATGCATGCATGCATGCAGAGTCGAGCACGTACTATGAGTTGTATATAGTATATCTCATTTGCAACGGTATCAACACCAATAGCATGAGGCGCTAACTAAAAAAGAACCACTAATTGAGATTGTATTTGACTCGGTTTTGCACACATGTTGGCACCTCGACCTAGTACACGCGTAACATGCATGAAAACGTTGAGAGCAGGCAAATCTACGGTGAGCGGGTAGCCGGCGCCGCCATTGCATTGTTGGGGAGCTAGCTAGCTACCTCTTCCGCTTGGGCGCCGGCACGCGCTGTCCGCCGCCGGCAGCGTCTCGTACTTGCGGCGCAAGATCTCGAAGTCGTGGTCGTCCAGCTCGTCGACGGCGGCGAACGCCAGGCGCCGCTCCTCCTCCAGCGACCGCTGGTGCACCTTGTAGTAGACCGCCCCACCGACAGCCAGGCCGCCAGCGAAGCAGATGACGTTCTTCAGCAACGGGGAGATGGCCATCGCCGGCCGCGCCGAACTGCAGATAGATCATGGAACTGTGGGAGCGAAGGGATCGAGATGGGCATTGGGCGGGCCCGGGTGCCATTACGATGGTATACATATACATGGGGATGAGGTCGTCCACCATTACCAGATCGATCAATGTACTTGGACGTCAAGTCATAAACTCCTACTCCTAGAAATTTTTTTTATATATTTTTTTTCTTTGATTTTCGAAAAATAAATGGACGAACCAAAAATTTCGAGAAATATACATCTGCCGCCGTACCCCACGGCGGCACCGTGTGGCACGCCGCCGTGCCCCACGGCGTTAAGTCCCTGCCGCCGTGGGGTACGGCGGCAGGAGAGCACCTCTGGCGGTAGGGCCGCGTGGCACGGCGTCAGGCCCTCACGGCGGCAGGCCCCTACCGCTGTGCCACATGGCGGTAAGGCCATTTTTATTTTTTTTTAAATTTTTCATTTTTAAAACACTTTTAACCTTTTTAAAAAAACAACAAACTGATAAGTGTAAGTATAATCACAAGATCATATCATAATCAACGAGTAGATGCAAATAGTTTATACAAAATCATGGTAAAAGTACTACTACATCTAAATGCGCCGGTGCCTCTTCGGCCTAACAGCTCTAGCGCCAGCCCAGGTGTGGTCCCGGGCGTACGTCCAGGGGTCAGGTGCCCTGACCACCCGCGGTCCGAGCTGGTCGGGAGACGGTGTTGCCATGGCCGCTTGCGACGAGCCTGCATCATCCGGTGTCCCTCCGCCGGCCGGTGTCCCTCCGCCCGCCAATGACGACCCTGCACCAGCCGGTGTCGCTCCACCGGCCGCCGGGGTCGCTCCGCCCACTGGCTGTGTCTGCTGAGTCCCAACAGGCGGTGCCTGTGTGAACTGTGACGGGCCAACCTCCTCGGCCTGCGGGGCATTCATGGCCGCGAGAATGTCGCCGTACCCAAACTCATCCCAGCCCAGGTGCTCGTCAGGAGTCTCGACGGTGGTCGCGTCGAAACCGGCTGCAACGAATAGTATTAGTTCTCCAAAACGTATCGTACTTAACGAATTTTACTGTAAAGTTAAGGTCGTTACCAGGCTGGAACATAGGCGGAGTGGACGAGGAAGGAATATCTACCGCCGCAAACTGAAAGACCGGCGGTCTGAAACCTCCTAGCGGAAAGATCGGCGCTCTAGGTGCCGTCGTCTCCGGCTGTCGAGGCCCGGCTGTCGGAAAGAGCGGCGGTCGCCCTGTACAATTAGAATATAGTATAACACAAACACACAACAATTCCGTGCATTAGTTGAAAATAAGGTCCACTGAAAGTACCTGCGCCGGGGGAAACAAACGGCCACTGCACGTAGGTGTGCAGGCCCTGCACCTGTGGCTTCTGCTGTGCCGTCGGAGCCGAGAAGCCGCCGGCAAAGGTGGAAGGCGTCGGCTGCGAAGCCGCTGTCGAGGCGGAGCTCGAGGACGACGCTGGGTGGCGCGGAAGGAGAGGAATCTCTGCGACCCCGGCGTAGTTCACGACGGCGGAATACCTCGTCGCAGCATTGCCCCAGCTGATCTGGGGCATCTCCTTACTCCCCGGCCTCGACACTGCCGAACACAGCCCCCTGTAGATAGCGGCCAGAACAGCGTTGCCCCAGCTGATCTGGGGCATCTCCTCGACGGGGGAGTCGGCGATCCGCTGAGCCCAGGGGAGCAGGTACCTCGACACCGAGTCCCCCGCTGACTCGCAGAACAGCACTCACCCGAACAGCCAGAGCAGGTAGACCTCCAAAAACCTGTCCGACGTCGGGTCGTCGGCCTCGTCCGCCATGTAGTCAGCCTGCACACACACAAAGGTCCATCGTCACATTCGTTTAAAAGGCATACAAACGTTGAAAATAAGAGTTAGAATCACGTACGCTGAACTGTTGGATCCAAGTCCAGGTGGGCCCGTAGTTGTTGGCGAAGGGCACGTACGGCTGAGGCGCGCAATCGTTTCGTGGAACGTTCGCGAACCGAGCAAGAAAGTCGGCGTGCCACGTCGCGGGGATGTCAATCGGCCTCATCGCCTCGCCAGGACACGGCAGTCCTCCCAACATCGCGGCATCCTCCAGACTGAGCGCCATCTCGCCGACGGGGAAGTAGAAGGTGTGCGTCTCTGGTCGTCACCGGTCCATAAACGTGGCGATCAGCGGGGCGTCGTAGCTGAACCGCGTCAACCGCTCCGCCCGGGGAACCTCAGCTCGTAGTTTGTCCCCCTCGACCAACCGCGCGAAAGGGAGAAGTCCTGCAGCGCGTAGCCTGAAAAAAAACAAAATTAATTTACTTAACGCAATTACTATTGTAAAGAAACAGAAATAAATAATAAAAATGACTTACGTACTTCGGAATCCACCGCTGGTGTATCGGCATCAACGTGCGGGTGGTCCGGAAACGTATACTGCCGGGCGAACGTCCAAGAACAGTCGACACGTACGAGCAGTGGTGCCGGTCCACCGCCTCGTCGAACAACTCCGGCCGTACGTACTCCAACGGTCCAGCCATAGCTGCAAAAAAATAACATAATTTAATCAATTAGTCGAATTATACTAATTAAAACGAATTATGTGAATTAAAAATATTTTCTAAGAATTTTACATTAATTTAATCTAATTATGTGAATTATAATCATTTTCTAGAAATTTTAAATGAATTAAAATAAATTATGTGAATTTAAACTATTTTCTACGAATTTTATATCAATTTAATCTAATTATGTGAATTATAACCATTTTCTAGGAATTTTAAATGAATTCAAACGAATTATGTGAATTAAAAATATTTTCTACGAATTTTATATCAATTTAATCTAATTTTGTGAATTATAACCATTTTATAGGAATTTTAAATAAATTAAAACGAATTATGTGAATTTAAACTATTTTCTACGAATTTTATAACAATTTAATCTAATTATGTGAATTATAACAATTTTCTAGAAGTTTAAAACTAATTTAAACGAATTATGTTAATTAAAACAATTTTTTAATACTTTTATATTAATTTAATCTAATTATTTGAATTATAACTATTTCTAAAATTTTTGAAATTCCTAAACTAACTAAGCTAAGTTAACTATACTATCTATTTAACTACACTAACTAAACTAAACTAAATTTAGAAATATACCTTAGTCAAAAGTGCTCCGAAGGGTTGAAAGCCGAAGATTTAGAGGAGAGAGTGAGGGAGGGAGGAGGAGGTGGCGGCAGCCGTCGCCCCCTTATATAGAGGTGACGCTGCCGCCGTACCTCACGGCGGCAGGCTCCTACCGCCGTGCCCCACGGCGGTAGGGCTCGTGCCGCCGTGGGGTACGGCGGTAGGAAGCTGGCCCCACCTAGCAGGTCAGCCGACCATTGGCGGCACCCCTACCGCCGTGCCCCGCGGCGGCAGGAGCTCCTGCCGCCGTGGGGTACGGCGGCACATGTATATTTCTCAAATTTTTTGATTCGTCTATTTATTTTTCGAAAATCAAAGAAAAAAAATATATAAAAAAAATTCCTACTCCTATGGCCATAATTGGGCCAATGCAATGGGCCGGGCCTATACATCGTTGTGTGCTTGGCGAGCCCCATCCATAAACAAAACCACTGTCGGGCCTGTGAAATTGGCGAGCCCACAAAGAAAGGGTTCCGGCCTATAAAATTGACTCATCCGGCGCGCCGCCACCGACGACCTCATCGTCATCTTCCTCGGTGCCTTCCCGTGTCGATCTCTCGGCGCCCTCCGGACGCACACTTTCCAGTTTCCCACAGCCGATCTCATCGACCAGGTCACCGCCGCCAGCCGATGTCGCGCACGACTGGTATGTTTCCGACACCTGCATGCCCTTTCTTCTTGCTCCGTATTGAATCTCCGGCCGTGTGGCTCCGCGCGCCGCGCCGCCGTTTCATCTTTTAGATCGATGAGGTCCGAATCCTAGCTGACACCCTTTCTGCACGTTAGGAGCGCGTGTCATCACCCATGACGACGGTGTACAGGAAGGTGCATTTCGAGATGAACGGGGTTCGCCGGGGCATCCTCTGCGAGGGTCCCCAGGGACCTTCAGCCCTGGTCGCCGTCTACAACATCCTCGCCATCCGTCACAGCTCAGTGTACGGCAGGGAAGGCCCGATCGACGAAGAAACCGTAAAGGATGTCATCCGTGGCACCCTCAAGATCACCTTCCGGAAGCTGGACAGACACCGATCCGTCTCGTCGAAAGCTACCAAGAGGCGGGTTTCCGCCGCGATCGACGGCCTCCCCACTCGACTGGACGTCCTCCCGCTCCCCAGCGGCGCTCTGGCCTTCGAGGTGAACGATCTGTACATGCTGTTCTCCCACCTGGGGATCGACCTGATGCATGGGTGGGTTCTGGATCCTGAAGCGGCGCCGGCGAGCGTGTATGAAACCTTCAAAGGTTTCTCCACAGGCAAGGAGGTGGTGGAGTACTTCGCATCACTTGAAGTTGAAGGTCGTGTGATGGAGGAGACAGAGGATATGGCAGTCGTCCGAGGTTTGCTGAGTGCTGCAGCTCACCAGCTGACAGCTTATGGTTTCAGTTCTTTGGTTGCCAAGGTAGAGGAAGGAGACCTCGCGGTGGTTTATTGTCACAGCAGGTTTAATGTTGTGCATAAGCATGATGGCGAGCTTTTTGTTCTGGAAACTGATGCGGAGGCCCGTAGCCGATTCCCGCAGGTGGTGTGGAGGCTGTTTGAGGAGGTTCAGCAGGGGGACAGCATTTACCTCACGGGGCAATTTACGCCAGTCAAAGGACAGCCCAACATTGAGAAAGCTAGGGAATGGATCCAGGAGAAGCTTAGGAAAAAGATGAACTCCGCAAGGACTGTTGTAAGTGATGGTGATTTGGGTACTCCAACTCGTGGAAGTGATGCAACTTCTAGTGGCGATGTGGTGGAGGCTAAACCTCTGGCCTAAGGCCAACTGAGAAAAACACAGAGAAGCAGAGCGGTGAAGATAAAATCTGAACAAGGGGTTACCTCTCATGAGGCAGTGTGATGTGTGTGTCCATGCATGACTCTGCCAAGTGTTTTATTAGCTGGTAATGATATGAAAAGCATTTCTTTTGTCCAGCGCGTGGTTTATTCTATTTAATTAGGCTTGGTTATTTTGTGTTCTGGTCTCATTTGGACTTGAGTAAGATCGAGTTGGACTCGGGTAAGAGTTTGGCCAGCCTGCGAGCTAGCTGCTAGTCTGCTGGTAATTGAGTTACCTGATCATTGATTTGTTACTATGAGGCTCTTGTTATTACATATTAATTGCAAGCTTATACTCTGAAAAACACATATCTGTTTTTGGTTGCTGCTGTTGCTGTTTACTATTCACCGACTGACAATAGACAGATTTATGGAATTTATACAAAGATGTTCTTTCCCTGCTGGTTATTTGCAATAATCAAAATTCTGAGTGAAGATTTTGTGAAGTGAGGGGAAAGTAGGGTGCCTATGTACGATGCTCATCACAGTGGGTGGAATTCTCTTTAGAGACGATTCAAAGAAGTATAGTTTCATCATTTTTAACTTCGTGTCATATTCAAGATCATACTCCCTCCGTCCCGGAATGTAAGCATTCCGGGCGTTCAAAAGCGAAAAACACTGGTAGGTGAAAATTACGCATGTGTCCCTGACCTTCCTCCCGTCGCCCACCCCCTTTTGCCTCTACAGCTCCGCTGCCCATCTCTCCTCCCGGACGGCGGCTGACCATGGCGGCCCCTCTCCTCCTCCCCGGAGTTCGACGCCACCGCACCCGTGCGTGTCGTGATCCCTGCCGCCGCGCCTCCCGCCGTAGCCGCCGACGCCGCCACACCTGCGTGTGCCTCTCACCTCTGCCGCAGCACCAAATTGGACCCTGCCACCACCTAATTCGAGCCTGCTGCCGCTGAATCGCGGCTCCCTCTTCTCTCCTTGGGCCCGGTTCCCTCTTCTCCGCACCGGATCTTGGAGATGTGGGACGTCGCTGCGGGGGACTCCACACCAGAGCTCGTGCGGCCGGGGCCACCGCTCCTTCGCCGGCGGCATCGAGCACGGGCGCGCGCAAGAGGCCGCGCCGCTGGTCTTTCTCTCGCGCGGCCGGCCTCTCCCTCACCAATCTCTCTCTCTCTCTCTCTCTCTAGCCGGCGGAGCGAGGTGGTGGAGGCCGGCGAATCTTCTTCCCACCGGCGGGCCGGCCTCCTTCTTCCCCCCGGTGGTCTGGAGGCACAGTGCGGCTTCGGCGCTCCGCGGTGCTCCCCGGTGGCCTCCGCGGTGCTCCCCGGCGGCCTGGACACGAGAGTGAGTGATGAGAGATTGGAGAGATTTGTTGAAGGGGATCCAATGTGTGTGGGACCCACAAAACACCTACAAATGCTTACATTGTGAACAAAAATTTGAATGCTAGAAGTGCTTACATAAAGGGACGGAGGGAGGAGGTTTTTTTTTGGAACATTCATTGATCAAAATGTATCATTACAATCAACTAGCAGGGGAGCCTGCAAGAAGCTAGGGGGTTGTTGAACCCAGACAGAAGCTAAGCTAGAAGGAGAAGTGTTTCTAGCGCAAACATGAGCAGCAAAATTCGTTGACCTGCGTACATGAGTAACTGTGAAAGAGGAAAAGGTCGCTGCCATTTCTTGGACATCATGAAGAATTGCTGCAATTTCTGATCTGGCCTCCTTCCTCGATCGCCACAAAGAGACCAACTCTTGAGAGTCTGTTTCCACTATAATTCCCTCTCGAGATCCTTGTGCAAGCCGAACTCCATCTCGTAATGCTTCTGCTTCAGCCATGAGAGCTGATGCAACTGAAGTCAAACGGCGAGCTGCAGCTTTTATGAAAGAGCCACCAGCATCCCGTATGACCACACCTGTGGCCCCCGTGTAATCAGACGCACAAAAGCCTCCATCCGTGTTGATCTTGATATGGTCAGTGGGCGGTTTCTTCCATTTCTCTGCATTCTGAAATTTAACCAACTATATTGTTCATGACAACAAAGTTAATTAATTTAATCATTGCAAGCAATTGTTTCCAGCTGCAAATCCAATATAATTTAACCAACTTTATAGTAGAAACTTTTGATATAGTTAAACTAATATAACTGTTGGTCTAAGATTATAATAATTTTGAATCTTAAATGTGTGGCTGTCTTATATTTTGGGACAGATGGGTACTCTGTATATACAGCTGGTGTGAATAAAAAAATGTGCACAATTAAATGTATTCTGTAATAACAAGTAAGAATTGTCGACCGACATACACATCCACTAGCCAATGAAAAAACTCTGTACAGGTAGAAGGTATAAAAGACACATATATGTACTGATCTCATATACCCATTCAGATGTTTGTTACAAAGGAATATTTTGATTATACACAAATTCAGGGCCTAATAAACCAAGGGAAATTTTAAGATGCTTGTATTTAATGTGAGACATTCATCTGATGAGATCTAACAGTGATAGTATCAGGAAGTACCAATATGATAGTATCAATTTGGTGGCTCCAACATCCATCTGACGAGATCTAACAGTGATAATACCAGGTAGTACCAATAGGATAGTACAAGGTACTACCAAATCCGGTACTGTCCAAGTACCGAAATAAAACTCATAAACGAAAGATGAGATTAGAATATTATGGAAACATAAAAACGAGGACTTTTCATGAGAACATTGCAAGAGAAAGAAAAACACAAAGTACACTCTTTTTCATGAGGCTGAACTTCCTAGATCCTACGTACAAACATTTTGTTGGAATATAAAAGGCTTGTTTGTGTATGACTAGCGATGACGCACGTGCGTGAATATTTCAATATTCAACAATCTAAAATAAAAAAAAGTTTTTTGAATTCACAAATTGAGAAGTTATCATGTGCCTGCTGTCAGAGCTCCACCATGGGATTTGGGGAAAGCGACGGACATTTGCTGGACATCACAGCCCGGGCGCAAAAGCTGGGCAGTTGGGAGCAGCGACGGGAGCTACTGTGCCTTCTCTACCTCCGCTGGATTTCCCTGTGCCCGAACGATACTCTCCCATAGCGTTTACAGGCCCCGGTGAAAAATTACTTATAACTTTAACTTGTTTTGTCAACAGCAAACAAACCCCTCAACACTCATACCTTTTTTTTTGAGATCACACTCACACCTAATAAGAATAGAAGATACACTGGTATAGAGGGAAGAACTGGTTGCAAATGGTAGTTGTCCATTGTCCTTCCAAAATTGCCAATATGCTACAAGACACATAAATTTCAACCTAGCCCACGATATGAGCAGGTCAAGCTTCGAAATCTAGATTAGGAGTCTAATCAGAGTTAGGTGGTGGGGGGTCCTTCTCTAGGAAGGAACCGCTCTCCTCCTAGCTCTCTCCGCCGCCCCTCCCTCGGCCCCCTCCCGTCCGCCTCCGGCGAGCGCGCCGGGAGAGGGGCCCTGTGGCCGCTTCGAGTAGTTACTAGTAGCTTGTAGTTTCTCCTTTACTTTAGTGCCTTTATGGTTTTGTCCCACTGTGGAACACACCGCCATGGAGGTGCCGCCGTCGGCCTCTTCGTCACCAGGGTCATCCTCGGATTCGCTGTCGCCACTGTTCTTCCTCTTCTGGTGAGTTGTAATAAAATAAATCTCCTTCCGACTCTCCCTCCGGCAGCTCCTTTGCCCCTCTCCACCCCCTGCTGCCGGATTTCCCCCCTCGTTGCCGCCATCCCGGCCGGTGTGGCGGTCCCTGAAGCTCTTTCCCCTTTAGATCGGGTCGGTGTTGAGCTCGATTTGGTGGTTCTTACTTCTGATTGGGTTTCCCCTTGGGGGGATCTGCTTGGGAGAACTGTTTCTCGATGCACCCAGGTGGTTGTTCCGACGGCTTTGCTGCCTTCACCGGCGGCGAGTTCTCTGTTGTTGAACGCATCGCGGTTTGTCTGGCTTCTTATCCGCCTACCCGGATCTGAGCTTCTTCACCTCCGCCGCCCACTCTGCTTTTGGTCTTCGGTGGTTGTTCCGATATCATCGTCCCCTCTGGGCAAGCGACGATTTCAATGTCGTAGAACGCACTGCAGATCCTCCACCTCCACCTCCGCCTTTGCCATCCACTGAAAGCAACCCTCTTCTCGGTGGATCTTCATGGCTTTTGCACCTGTTCACCGACGGTTGTTCCGACGAGCTCGCCTTCCCCCTGATAGCGGCTTGGTGGTCCATCTACAACCTCCAGCGACGACGACACATCAATCCTTCGGTCGACTGGAACGGATTTCTTCGGCTCCGCCACTACACCTTCTCCCGTTGCAGTGCACGGTACTCCACCCGAGTGCAAGCTCTCCTGAAGCCTCTGCGGCCCCCGCCGGCGACCTCTCCGTCGAACGCGTCGGTGATCCTGTGGATCTTATCCAGTCTAAGGACCTTGTTGTAATTTCCTTTTACTTCGAGGGCCTTCTTGTAATATGGTTGCTTAAGTGATAATATATGTGTTTGTTGTCAAAAAAAAGCTTCGAAATCTAAGAAAATTATTAGCGATTATTTTGGTAAAATCAAACAAGCTAAATATCTACATTATCTTTGCGATAATAAAGACAATCATTATCCTTCACACCTGAATCAAGAAGTTGCTGTTGTTGGCAGGGTGACGGTCCCCTTCATGGCCTCAAGCTTCTTGCAGACCTTGCCATCCCGGAGACAGGCGGACAGCTCTGGATCTTTGCCCAGTACTACGAAGTCTCGACCGTACGGGGCGGCCTCAACCATTGCGCCACAAACGCGGCACATGTACACCCCTGCCAGCGTAGGCACGAAGCGCAACACCGCAAGCTGGAGCTCAGGGACGTTGGTTCGTAACGCATCGTAGAGCCAGCGGCAGAGGGTGTCGTTCCCGGCGCTCCGTCATGGCGCTCGCGACATCTAGGTCGTTGAGGAGCGCCACAGCGGGGTCATCGGCCGCGCGCGAGGGAGCCCGGGAGGGCGTCGCCACTCGCCAGGATGCCCACGAGGGCGTCCTTCACCCTGTGGATGGGCTGCGGCGGTGCGCGTTCAGCATTGTTGATAGGCGGCGCGACAGGGCGGGGGCTCGCCGGCGACGAGGCGCGTGGAGCCCGAGGAGCCACATCGTGGGGCGGCGGCTCGCGGGCGGGTGCACAGCAAGGGGAAGGGTTTTTTTCCGATGTGATACTTGGGTGGGCCCGGTGGGTATGAATGGCGTGGGTAGAACGGACGCAGATGAGAAAAATAATTCGTTTCTGACAGAAACGTTCTTCAAATTACGATTCTATAGGTCTTCCACCCTATCCACTCCTCCAAATATATGACGGGTGGGTCTGGCGTGAGGGGTAAGACGAACCCAAATTGAGTGAGAAAAATTTTCAAAAAAAACTTGTTCTTTTTAGTATAGATAAAAATATTCCTTGTCTCTATGCATATAGGAAGTTCAGCCTCATGAAAAAGAGTGTATAACATTTTGTTGGAATATAAGGGCTTGTTTGTGTATGATCCTAGGTCTCTCTCTTTCCTGAATGACAAGTTTTTTTTTCATCAGCCTTTTCGCCTCTAACTAGTGGAAGTGCACGCACGACACATGCGTGATAAAAAGAAATTAAATACAATATGAATTTATATAATTATAAAACTCATAGTTATTGATATGCCAATATTCCATCATAATTTATTATGAACTTATTTAATTACATCATATCGCATGAATCACTACAAGACTCATCGATCAAAAATATTATATATTGAACATTATTATATTATTAAAACCATATCAATATATGCAGCACTCTACATTTTGGCATTATATTTCAAACCATCATATTTCATTATCTTAGCAATATCTAGTCAGAGAGCACGCGCGTAACAATATCTAGTCAGAGAGCACGCGTGCAACACATGTATTTACACAAAATAAAATATTTTGCAAAAAATATTAACACCACCAAAATAAGATCCAATAACTCTATACCAAGATTTTTTCGTGACAAGTAATAATTACATTTGTTGCAAGTGTTGACTTCGTCAAAGAAATACAATTGAAATTTGCATCATTACTTATGTTTCTTGTGCTATACGCCTCTAGGCCTTTCACTAACCACTGCTATCACTCACACTCCCCAGGCACAACCCATGAAAATCCTCCATGTCACACCCGAATTAAAGGCCAATTCGAATGCTCATATTATATGTATAACAGGATCAAGTTTCACACATATAACGTCTCAGTGATAACCAAAACACAATGTCATAACGTAAAAAGAGTATTAAAGTTTATTACAGACCAAAATGTCTCATAAACGAACTAATATTAACGAGTAGCAACGTAGTGGATGGGGTCAACACCACAGGCAGCTGACTGGTGGCACACCCGCCTAGAACTCGTCGAAGTCTCCAGGGAAATCTTCAAATCTCTCCAAATCTGAACAGCATCCGGATTGTGTCGTTGCAATAATAAAAACAAGTGTGAGCACATGGCGTACTCAGCAAGCAGAAACATAACATGCAAGGCTTTATAGTGGAGGCTGATAGGGTTAAGCATTCAGCATTTTAGTTGGTCAAGTTTTATTAGCAACATAGTTACTAGCAAGTGTAAGTTTATACCAAACCCACAGTTATCTTGAGAAATTTCAACATAATATAAAGATAGATGCATCAAGTTAACCATTGACTTCCATAGATTAATCATGTGAGGGTCCAGGCCGCTCTTGACCGTGAGCACGGCTAATCGATTAGTTTTACACTCTGCAGAGGTTGTACACTTTCACCACAAGTCGCGTAAAAGTTCTAGGAACTTTAAACCCAACCACGCGATGCCGGCCAAGCATCATACCACACTACATAGGTGTGATTGCATAGGGACGCTACGAGGCCTTTACAAAGTTTCCCCAGTGTGAAGCAACCCGCGAAGGTTCCGAGTCGTTGCAGAGTATAAAGTCCCCTGGTAGGACCGTGTCTTAGCAAAGCACACTCCCTACTAGAGCGAGTCTATACCCCACTGGCGCTCCCCCTTGCCCTTATCAGGTAAGATCACCCCAACACTAGAGTCACTAATTAATTAGCCAAGGCAGAGCCATGTACCCTTGTGGTTGCACTGTTATCCTGGGTGGTCGCTCCATGTTCCATTTAACAAGGTGTTCTTGTATTAATGAAGGTATAGCATAAATAAATCAAGTTTCATAAAGTTCCATTAATACCATCCACCAAGTTAAGCATAGCATGAGCTACCCAACAATTAAAGTAAATACCCAGGTTGTTCAAGGTATAGGGGTAAAAATAATCTAGTCATGTCCTTAAAAAGGGTCCCATCAATTTAATGCAAGCAAAAGTAATAACAGTGAATTAAATGCATGTTGTATAGGTAAACGGGTATGCATCAAGGTAGACTTGCCTTCAACAGATCCTTGTTGCTGTTCAGACACTTGAGCTTCTTGATCTTCAAATCCTTCAGCCCAAACGTTCTCTACGCATCACATCAAGTACATACAAGCAAACAATGGAATAAAATAAGAAAAAATCACCAAATAGTAAGATCAAAGCAAAACAGGGGTGAAAAGCTATTCTACTCTTCGATACGATCGTTTGGACATAAAGAACGCTAAAAACGGAGTTAAAACGGAGAAGATATGGCTAGAAGAAGGTACAGGGGTATATCTGTGAAGATTCTAAGGTTCCAGGGACCTATCTGCAAAAAAACCGAGGGCTAAAATGTAAAAGAACTTGAAAACAGAGGGGTTTGGTTGAAAACTTCAAGATTTGGACCTCGGCTACTATTTTTAGAAAAGCCAGGGGTTAAAACAAAAAGAAAAGGACTGAACCGTAAGGAACTTTTCAAGGTGGAAGGACCGGCTCGGAATTTTGAAAAGCTCAGGGGTGTTTTTGAAAAATGGCGGGGTCAAATAGGGAGACAGACTGGTTGATCGGTATGGGATTTGGTCAAAACCGATCTGGGCCACTAGTTTGGGATCAGACGGCTGAGAAGCACTACAAGCGGGGGCGGCGACGCTAAGCGACGGCGTGCAGCGGCGCAGAGCCTCAACTCCGGCGAACTCAAGCAATCCCGAGCTAGGGTGCTCAAATTGCTCGACTGATGGGTCAGGGAGCTAGCTAGGGCTACGGCGAGCACATCTAGGGCCTCGGGAAGGTGAGACGGCGGACAACGACGGCACACGGCTCGACACAGCGGCCGGCGGCGGGATGACGACTCCGGCGAGCTCGAACTCGCTCTGACGAGCTCCTGGATGCGCACAAGCGGCACCGAGGGGTTCCTTACCCTCGTGCGGTTCTTCTGGTAGCCTTCGCTTCGACGGATCACCGACGGGGCGGCGAATCGACCTCGGCGGTGACCTAGGGTTTGAGAAGGTGGCTGCGGCTCAAGGCGGCAGCTTTGATTGGATCGAGGAGGATACGCGGTGCTCGGGTCAGCTTATAAAGGGGCGGTGGGGTCCTGTCGTGCGGCACCGGGCCACTCGGAGACGGGGACTGTCGGATCTCCAGCACGGACACAGCGGCGCGGAGGAGAGACCGAGGCGGAGACGAAGGAAGGTGATGACAGGTGGTCCCCACCTGTCGGCGGTTCGGAGCGGAGGTATAGAGAGCGGGCGAAGACGGGCCGGCCGTGGGCTGGTTTTACTGGGCCGAGGAGAAAAGGTGGACGGGCGAAGGAGATCAAGGGGCGCCGGCAGACTATGGCCACTGGGCTTAAGCAAGAGCCGGGCCGGGAGAAAAACGACGGACGCCAGAAGGACTTGGAGGGGCACGGAAGGACTTCCAAGACTTGGGCCGAAACAAGAGACAGGCCAGATTGGGTAGGAGGATTTAGGGAGAAAAAGAAAAAGCTTTAGAATTTTTAAAACCACTTCAAACTCATGAATTCAAATTCGAATTTGAATTCAACCAAACAAAATTAATGCTCCAGCATGTATGCAACATAAAACTCCTATATTTATTTATTTAATTTTCAAAAATATATTTAAATGCCTAAAAATTCAAACACACCTTATGATCCTTAATATCCAAGCATTGTTTCTATTCAAATTTTATTAAATTTTTTTTTTGTAAAATTAGGGTGTTACACTCCACAACCTGGCTAGCGACGCCATCGCAGCCAGACTGACTGCCCACAACTCACCTCTCATCGCTTGTCTTACCTGCTAGCCATTAGAGCCCAAAATCCTGAAAATTCAGTCTCAGCCCTCGTTCGCTAATAAGCACCTTCTAAATCAAATAAAGCTGATGTCTCACCTCGACTCCCGAACTGTATCACGAACACACGCAATGTATACTTGCTTTCACAAAATTTTTTTGATGCTCCCGAGGTTTGGGGTGCTCCAGTCCACTCGCTGGCCTCGTCTTGCAAAACATAAAAATGAGAAATTTCAGAAATTACAATATCTATAAGACGTTCTCAATTTTTGTAATCCAGTGTAATTTCACAACTCTATAATATGTAAGAATTAGACTCATTAATCTAACATGTTTCCTAACTAATCCTACAACTCTATCATCACTTTGGGTGTAAAAACATTGCCAACCAAATCGCAAATGCGGTTGACCACATAGCAACCCACCAATGAGACATCAATTATTTCAAACATAAATCATCTTAAGCACAATTTACACTTTTATAGGTACAAACATTGTCAAAACAATGCTCAAATATACTTTTGTATACTTTACGACAAGAATTTTCTTCACAAACTATTTATATCTAGATGGAATATTAAACAAACTGCACACGTTCCCATATAGAAAAAAAATAAAAGTTAATAAAATATGAATGGATGCACTACCACGATCACCATAACACAGGAAGGTCCAAGATCTCAATATGTTTCTCTTCAACTATTAGATCATATTCTACACACATCACTAAAATTTAGTCAGCCTATTATCCTGGATTGACAATATCCAGGAGTGCTCCACATGTAGATAAAGTATCTGTAAAAGACTGCACAAGTATTGAATGAAAATTTATCTCAAGGTAAAGTTTGTAAAGGGTAGGACTAAAGCCCTCGCTGCACCCACCTTCCGACCGGCTCATGTGGCACCAGTGCTGCTACTGCCGGACAATAAATCATATTCTTTGTTTAACCTACATTCAGCTAGCAGTAAACAAACCACTAATGAATAATCCACACGATACATTGAACAAGAACAATAGCTGAAAAGAAAATGGATGGTCTAATCTATTTTTTCATTACCCACATTCAAATAACTTGGGTATCATAAGTTAATCAGCATGATGTACCTTCAGAAGTCAGAGGCATCAGAGTGACTATTTTCCCTACAATCTTGGTTTTGGTGTCGCTTTCCAAAGTTAGTCCCCAGAAACTTGGAGGCAAAAGAAGAACAACTCAAGAAAGTCTTCCAGTCAACACAGGTGGAGTTTTATACAACACACCAGTTCTGAACAAATCACACCAATCAAGTCAAATTTGAACCAAACATGTTTCAACAACAAAAGCACATTGGCAATAGAATAGGTAGCATTGTAGCAAGATCACAGGGGAAATAACTACATAGCATCTTTCAATCAGTTTAAGAAATTCATAAAGTAAAAATAAACTAAAATTAAGTAGACAAAAAGTAACATATGCATCATTAAATATTATCTAGCCAATCATGTAATACATCGTACAAGCCTTCAAGAACAGGTTATCTTACTTCTTAATTTCACGCTAGACTAATCAACAATTCTTTAATCATGTGGCCAAAACAGTGAAAACAAGAACTGTGAAGCTTATTGCGCATGGAACAACATTTTTTCTTGTGTCAACAAGGACAATTTTTTAAAAACCAATACGTAATTAAATATAATTTTAACCAATATATTCTAATCATGTGTGGATAATTTTTTAAAAAAGAAAGACACATACAATGATGACCATCACATTTAAAATGATAGCTTCAATGAGACCTGGATGTTATAAGCACTTGACTGAAATCCAAGGGAATGTGTAATGTTTCCCACTGCTTTAAATAAAAGAAGGTTCTGCAAACCTTTTCAATATTGAACCAAATCTATGGTAACCATCTGACAATCAGAATAAATGGGAAATAAGTAACTTTTTTATCCTAAAAATCCAAATGAGATTACGATTAGCTGCTACTGACCTATTAGCAAGGTACACATTGTGCATAAATTAGCTGCCACAACGAGGAAAAATATATAAGTTTTGTAAGTTTGTGTTTCATGATTAAAATCATACAACTACTCATTTGTTTAATGTAGGTGTGTGATCTGTTATACAAAAATGGCATATGATGATTGCAAACTTTGTAAGCTCCAAATATTCAGTTTGCTATTGCATCACTCCTTTCCAGATCATGTATCACAGCTCCTAGACCATCCGTCACATAAGAAAATGAGAAATAATAAGGACCAGAAAAAGGTTAGATTTCAAATTTTCAGATAAAAAAACTGAACAAATAGTAAATGTGAGTCTGAAAAATTGATACCCAGGACTAAATTACCAAACACATGGGGCAATAAGAGGGGGAAATCAATTAACCATTGACAAAGATTAAAAATGGAAATTAGGATAGGATAAATCAAATTGGAAGTAAATTAATGCAAATCAAAATATTTATCACCTTGAAGTTATTTAATTGCATATCCTTGCATGTTCCTCGGATTGCTTATGTTGTTTTCCGCGGACAAAATAAAAATTCAGATATTCTTGCAGACTCTAAACGGCTCCAATACTCTTCAAGATTAGGAGGACAATACATCTTTGAACTGTATGCTTCAGTAATACTTTCTAATAACATTGCATAGTAGATGACAGAGATATCCTCGATACTTTGCAAGATCACAGAGCCACTGGTAAATAAGACCAAATAGGCGTGCTAATTCAGGATACTACCTTAAAAACAATTAAGGAACCACATAATTTCAGCAATCTATAGTGCTGGTATTATATTTGCAGAAATTATGAATCAAACTATTTCAACATAACTTAATCTAACCACTAACATTTCTAAATAGAAAATTGGCTAAGCATGGCCGTGTATTCTCAATCAAAGACGGCGTATCTCTAACTTTAAATGATTCGAACCACAAATAACATTTACATTCAGATGGATCTACCATTCTAAAGTAAGCACAAGCAATAGTAGAATGAAGTGAATGGCATACAATAAGATCGGAAATAGGTTAGATAATGAGGTGAAGGATCACTTGCCTCTTGGGTCGGGGTCGTAGTTGAAGCTGAAGCTGGTGCTCAACGGTGCTCCAGCTGATGCTCAACGGCATCAACCTTTCTAGTTGAACCACGACCCCAACCTTAACATAGTTGAAGCTGCCATATACCTGTAATTTAAATAATTAAATCCAACCTTTCTAGGTTTTAGTAGAAATCTCGTGCTATAAAATTATGAAATGTTACTCTTCCATCATGAAATACCACATCAGCCATTTAAACTGTCAAAAAGAATACTTGCCAATTCTAAAGCCTAAAAATGTGTAAAAACAAAAAATGGAGTGATAAAAAGATAAGAGATCCTTAAAGGTAAAAGTCCATGACTGCCTATGATTTGTAGAGTTTAGATTAGATAGTCCGAATGTGCAAAAGCAAATGGAAACCTTGAATTATCGAATATAAAATAGTATAAAGAAAGTATCGAGGAAAGAAAAGCAATAGAACCAACATGATACTATTCCCTATTTTTTGAATTTTTGATAATATAAATGTAGATGACATACCAGGGTTGAATTTTTAGCTCCAACCTAATTTTTGGCACACATCTTAAGCAGCATTACATCTATGTTACTTGTCGGCGGCAACTCATAGAGAAACCCATGCCTGCACAAATCACACACAAATCACACCAGTGAGATTAAATCTGAACCAAGCACATTCGTTCTTCACATTGGCAAGACAAAGTAGTAAGGTCAGGAAGGGAAACAAAATACATAGTATCCTTCAACCATTTTTAAAAGGAACTGCTTTCACACAGATCTTCTTTCCTCAAAATTTAAATTGTTGATGCCACCATGTGAAATAGTTCTTGTGCCACAATTAATTTCTTTCTAAAATTTAATTCCCATGCAAATCCATCAAAATGTCCTGAAATCGGATGGAAATGGGTCAAATTAGAGCTCTGTGGCATCCAACAGCGTTGCTGGCGCTGACGCCATTAGTGTGGTCGCCTTGTTCTTCCTCCTGGTGCCACTACCCCACCCCGGCCTCGCTGCGTCTCCTCAGGGAGTAGCCCAAATTAGACTTACTCAAATTTAGTAATATTAGATCAATCAGGAATTGCACCAAAATAAAATATTTGCAACAACTTCTTATATCACGTTGTACATAACGTGCAAGATGTCGTGCGAAAATGTGTCCCAAAGAGAAACATCAACAGTCAAAACATGGAACTAACTACGACATAATGTGATCCATATAGAAAAACTAACCCCACTCACCAGCCATGCACGGCAACGTCGCGAGCATTTCTAGTTTCCTTGGTGCCACATCGTGTTGAGGTCAACGAGCATATGTTCGTAGGTGCACATCGCCAACACTAGGAAGCCTCGCCACGATGGTGGATTCATGCTCCTTTATTGTACGTGCGATCCATTGAGAGCTGACGTCACCCGACCAGAGTTCACCATCTTCATTGCAGGATTTCAGTGCTCGCATAGAAAATAAAAAAAGAGACTACCAAATGGAATGCCCTGCGATGTGGGTTACCATAATCAAATAGAATGCGTTGAATGTATATTTCCACTTATAAAGATACGTGATTGATAGATCAATTGATTGTCCATGACTAATCTCAGGAGGATGGGAAACACGAAATGTGAGGGAACAACAGGATCCAAAATACCATCTAGCTAACTTCTGTTTCAACTTTTTATCTTTAGCTAGTAACTCATGTTTTTAAAATACAAATTAATTTGTAGTTATATGACTCCATATAATTGTTACTCCTTGTCTGCTATGGACAATTTTAAACAAGATCAATACACTTTGTGCACATGTCTCTTATAATAGAGAAAAAATGTGTTGTCCAGGAGACATAACATTAAAATTGGAGAGGACCATATCAACCAAATATAATAAGAAAATGACAAGGGACACAATAATTTTTTACCTGATGCAGGGCAGCTTCCTGACGGTGGCCGACACCACTAATGCATCTTCACTCACCAATCACTGTGTTCAAGCGGTCAAGCACAATTGAGAGTTGTCTCCAGATTGATCGAAGAGCCACACAATGAATAGCAATCAGCACCACTGTGTTAGATCCAACCACACACATTGCGCAAACAAATGAAACAACCAGCTCACACTATGTTAGATCCAACCACACCCTACCCAATCACTCTGGGGAAAGAATGATTGAACCGTAACCTTTTTTTAGATTAACTCTTTGTGCGACAGTGAGCACCAATGAAAGTAACAGAGGAGGAGGTTGAGGCAGCGCGACGTACCTTGGAGAGGGCCGAGGTGCTGGGCTGCGGAGGAGCTCAGACCTCGCAGGAGGTGGCCTCGAGCACCAGCATGATGAGTTGCGTCATCGATGAAAGCACCACCGCCTACGCCGAGAACTGCCCGATCATCAGCTCCCCACAGATGCTCCACGTCGTATCACCCTCGTCCTCTTCGCGAGCGGTGGCTATCAGCAGGAAGGCACGACATAGTAGGATTTGGAGTCGCACCTGGGGATTAGGAAAGCCAACATTCATCAGTCATCCACCCTGCTTACCTCCGTGTCGTCTCCGCACCGTGCCGCATCACCGCCGCCACCTTCAAGGCGGCTTTGAAAGAGGCTGGCTGGGGAGGGCGGCGCATCACCACCGCCACCTTCAAGGAGGGGATGAGGGTCTGCAGATTCGACAGGGGAGCCCACCCCGAGGCCGACCGCGTCGCCGCTCCCCAGTGGGGGAGCTCACCCGTCTGCGTGCTCAATCCTTGATGGGGGAGCTCGCTACCAGCCGACAAGGAAGACGAGGCCGATAGGGAGCAGGAAACCAACGAGAGGAGGGGTCGACGCCCACGGGGAGCCAACACGAGGAGCTGAGGAGGCCGGCGAAGGAGTTTTTTGTTATCTGGGAATTGAGTTTTATAGGGAGCACGGGGTGTAAAAAAGGAAGGAATATTGATTGGCGTTATTGAGGGTATTGAACTCAAAAGTAAATAGTCAAGGACTCAAAATATCATTTACATATAAATGATGTCAATCTAATTGCATTTGAATGTTGTTGATCTAATCACACGGTGATTCTTTCCTTACTTGATCTTTCCTTTTTTCCTCTTTCCTTGCTAACTATTTATGAATGGCGCGGTTACCATTGACAAAATGACGTAGCAATTCTTTCCTTAGTTCATCGAATCATGCAGTGATTCTTTCCTTATTTTTCCTTTTCTTGATGTGTCATCAATCACACTAATCAATTTTTCTTTACTTTTGTTGACATTTCTTAACGCGATCACTTTAAGAACAGATTTAGAATCCATCCTTAGTGACAACGCCAGAAATGCTTGTTGGCATTCCTTAACATCACTACTAACGACGCCGAGTTAGCGTGAATATCAAGGCTTGCCATAGGTAAATCTAAACGATCATGAACAAATCCGCAAGCGCACAGATAAACCATTGTAGTATTTCCCCAAGGAAGGAGAATATTCCAAGGGTATCGTATCCGTGGAAGGCAATGGCGGATATCATAGACTTATGCTTTTGCACTGAATGTAAACCAAGAGATAGATATAGGAAACAACAACACAAAGGCAGGGGTAAGATAAAAGATATGATAGGGTAGTGTGACACACACTCAGATCTACCTCTACTCTAGTACTCTACGGCATAGTGGGAACATACGAGTTAGCTCTAGGTTCTAATGTACTAAACATACAAAGCTAGAAGATACAAGAGATAGGCATGAAACATTGCATGAGAGGGTAAGGTTTAGCACCCAGGTACAAACGGGGAGATAGCCCGCGACGACCAGCACTCTGCGAAACTATACTTTAGACTCCTACAGCAATACCCTAGCGCGGAGGGATCCAAAGGGTCCAACAGCTGTCACCACTGCGGCCTACCTCTATCGTTACGGGGGTATGCTCATAACTAACATAGCCACACAACCCAGGCACCATGCCTGCGTTGCTGCTAGACTTCACCCAGCCCGGGCTATTGTGACCCAGGGTGAGAGCCACCAGAAGACTGGTCAACTTAGACCGAGTACCGTAGCTTGAACACAAACCTCATGCAACACTATCATGCCATCTAACAATATCAACTAAGGCTAGTCATACGAACGGATACGAACTCTCTTATGTCTAGTCAACAAGATCAAAGGGTCGTGTTCGTGAAGAACACGAGCATCTAACTTATGAGCAAACACATAAGGAATGAGTTTATCATCCTTTAAGTGGATCAAAAGGTAGTGTTCATGAAGAACACAAGCCTCTAAATGATGAACAAGAGATGAACTCAAGAACATATCAAGATATGATCTACCATGACTTTATATGAAATAGCTGAATAACTGAAGTAGATCAAAGTCATACAATGAAATAAAGATAAAAGAGAACTCATACCTAGACTCCAAAGAAGACTGAGAACCTGAAGAAGAGCTACTCTAGCCTACCCCCTAGCCTTGGAGACTAAAAGTGAGAGGAGAATGAGAGAGTGGTGTGTGAGAAATGGGAGCCCCTCCCCTTCTATTTACAGGCAAGGAGGAGGCTTGCCTCGGGCACCAAATGGCCTCAAGACACCCGGGGATGCAGCAAGTGGCCAATGGGAGAGTGACACGTGCAAGGCCGAGATGAACCGACCCTAGGTCGGTTCGGCCGATCCTAGGGTCGGCCGAACCTCTAGGGCGGCCATCTCGGCTGTGCTTTCTCCAGGTGGCTGACCTGTGGGCCCTTTCATCCTTCCCCGGTGCATGGCTTGTTTTGGTATCCGAGGTGGCCCCCTTGATCCATGTGAAGTCCATGTGGTGCTCTCTGATTCGTCGGTGAGTGCCTCCCTTGGATCAATGATGTGGAATGTCATGTGTTTCCTTGGTGGCAGCCACCTCCTCAGCTGAGTTGGCATGGTTCTTCCATAGAAGGTGGGTTTCCATCTATTTTAATGGGTATTTCACCTACATACAAATAATCTCTAAGGACAAGTGGAACTACATTATTCAAACCAAAATGCAAGTAAATAATGTATATGCCTCCATTCATGTGAGAATATTGATGGCTGAAAGTAGTACTTAACAGCCGTCAACAAACTCCCCCAAGCTAACCTCTTGCTCGTCTCGAAGCAAGACATTAGGGACTTAGGTTGGTTGATCAGGAGTTGCTACGATGTCATATTCTTAACTTATGGCAAACATACAGCTAAGTATTCTACCAAGAATTGAACAAGTTGGCAATGTTCTTACCATTCACTTGATGACATGGGGCATATAGCTTCACCTGCCTGAGGCGGTTGAGAGACAGAATGGTTATATAGCAAATGCATAATCACTCATACCTTGATCAACTATCAATCCGGAGGTTTTGCAAATTTTTCAAAAGAAAATCAGAGTTCCTCAAATGATACTCTCGGATCGCTCAAAGTGTATGGTTCCTCACCAAGGCATCAATGTTGCCTTTCTTCACATCCTACTCCTAATAGGCTTATGTGGAGCTGTAGGTAGGGAAGAAATGTGGCATACTTGTCTCTCATATTTTTGCTAAGTCAAAAACCGGATCCTTGGAAGAAACAAACATACATCCTGATCAAGATGTGCATATGTGTGTGTGATGATGATGAGCATGGCAAGGTGGATACTAGGCCCGGAAATGGGTGCTAGATATTACCATGCTTTATATGAGGAAATGAGGGATTAATGGTAAGGTGGACACTAGCCCCGGAGTAGGTACTAGTTATTACCATCTATAAGGTGGAACTCTTTCTCTTGCACATACCAATCCCTTTATCCTTTTGGACATTTTTGAGACTTGGGCTAGCTCTCTTTATTTTATTTTTGCCATGCTTTTGAGCATGCTTTTCTCTTTTTTTTTCAGCTAGCCCTTTGTCTCTGTTGGAGATATTTGGAGAGGGATGAATGATACAAAGATGCATAGAGTTTTATTTGTGGAAGAATGCATAAGCAAATGGAACAAATGATGAATGCTAACTTCCAGTGTAGAAGTTTTAGCATGAATGTGTATGTGATCTTGATCAGGGGAGTATGAGTTCTAACAAGGGTCACAACAATTTGACAAAGCTCAATGAGAGAACAAGATGCATATGTGGAGGCTAACAAGAGCTAGAATCTACATATGGCCTTGGATAGGAAATGCTCATCATTGAGGAACTCATCATGTTTTGATTTTTCAAAAAGGGAAAACTCCGGATGTCAAGCATCACTAAGTACAAGATCATAGCACTCTATTATACCATATCATGTCTCACAACAACTTAGGCAAGGATCATGCTTTTTGCTACCCACAGTTTTCAAGCTAAGGTTTGAACTTGCAAGCCAACAAACTCAAAACTTAGGTAGGATACAAAGTTGTAAGCAAGATATACGAGAAGGATAAACAGAGCAACTATTCATCATTTCAACCATAGAGGCAAAGCATTCTTACTATGCATATAAAAGCAAACTAAGCAGATGATGATGATGAAAGCAAATAAATCTTTTTGGTCTTTTTATTTTTGCAGATTTTTTTGGGTTTTCATTATAAGATATTCTGAAAACAAAGGAAGATACAAGTTACCTCAGGATGGGGGTCCTCCCCCAAGCTAGCTCAGGCTCACTGCGGAGGAGGGAAGAAAGATCCCTAACTCGCGTAGTAAGCCCTCTGCTCCTCCATGTGTCGCTGCTGAGCCTGCTGCATGACTTCAATCCTCTCACCAGCCTGACGCTGCCACGCTGAGGTAGACTCGACGTGGGTGTTCAGTGTCTCCTCCAATCCCATGACCTGAACGGTGAGCTCTCCCATCTACTGCGCAAGCTGAGCATCGCGTGCAGAGGCTGAGGAGTGCCGCCGGAAGGACGAAGACGGAGGTGGACCACCGGAGCTAGAACTAGCGGGTCTAGCCCACTGAGCACCGCTCGCACTCACCCAAGCCATACCACTCACACTCGGGTGGTAGGTGCGCTGATCCCAACCGGGCGCATATCCAGGGGTAACCCCGAACATGTACCCCACAGGGGCCCCTCCTGCCACCCGGTGGTGTAGCAGGCTGTGGCTGCGACTGTGGTGGTGGCTATGACTGCTGCTGCTGCTGCATGTGTGCTCTCTTTGCCGCGCTTCTGGTGGACCTATTTGAAACACTAGCACGACAGCTTTCCTCTTGTGTAACAAGGGGAATGGTTAGGGACTCCGAGCTATACAATCGAAACCCCGGGTTAGGTAACAGGATTTGATTTGCATAACCCAAGAAGAAGAAAGTCAAAGAATCATTTGGGCCTCTCTTGAGTATATGCCCTTGGATCAAGTATGCCTCATCAATGAGAACTCGGGGCGTCCCGATGAAGGGTACGGGATTCCCGCTAAGAACCCCGAGTCTGAGAGCAATACGAGTCACCAAAGACGTACACTTAATAGGACCTGTCATCTTGAAATTCATCATCCACTGCCGAATCATAGCTTTAACGGGAGAGACCTTGATCTGTTTAACAGTGGCATATAAAATCATCAACTCATCGCTGCACATGGGCCGAACATCCTCTTGTGGAAAGAGAGTAATGGAGAGCCACTTGTGCCACAAACGGAGAGTGGGGTGCACAATATCATTGCACCGAGGTACAAATTTGCCACTGTAAACGAGACTAGAGATGTCTGCCCAGAAAGAGTCTCGAACAAAACCCTCACAAGCCTTCTTTAAAGAAACAGCACAACGAGGACTAAAACCAAGGAAACGACTAATTTCCTTCCAAGAAACACGATAATCGGTCCCAAAAAGATGAAACTCAATACCATCCGGAACCTCGGTAAGAGAGCAAAGAAACTGAATGGTGAGGGGCCGAGAGCCAGGCTCTGTAACCGGCGCAAACTCCTCCCAACCAAGAGCAGACCAAATAGAAGCAAACTCGAGATTCATACCTATTTTCTCCATAAGTGCCGGGTCGAAGCCTCGGGTGTGGGCGAAGACTCGATCCTTCAAGAGAGCATAGGCTTGCTCCTCTCGAGCACCCCGCAAGCTGAGGTCGGGGGTGTCGTCGATGACCTCCTCCGCTGCTTGAGGTTCGACTTGCTCTTCTTGCTCTTCTTCATAATCCATCGTTGATGGGCTCGGCGTCGGCTCGGCGGGGACGGATGAACTCGCGCTTGCCCGCGAACGGGAGCGTGTCACCCTCCGGAGAGTGTTTGCTGCCCAATTCATGCTAGCACAACAACGGGACAACAAGAGCAACTCGGTTATGGGTTAGTGAAATCGAATGAAATTCTTACCGAGCTTGCTCCACTAATAGCAATACTTTCAGCAACACAATAGAGAGAACACTTGATGATCCAAACTTGAGCAAGAAAATCCAAGAAAACCAAGAGAGCAAGGAGTAGAGAGGAGAGTGTGAGTGAAATGAGTTGAATGGGTGAAGAACACCCCCTCTCCCCCTGCTATTTATAGGCAAATGCATCGAGCATCCAGACATGGCCGTTGGGCAACGGCTAGGAGCCGTTGGAGCAAGGTGGGGCCCAGCAGCCGTTGGGCTGCTTCGGTCGAACCTGGGGTCGGCCGTCCCCAGGCCGGGCCCACCTGCCCTCTGTCCTGGCCAATGGCTCCCCAACGTCTAGCTGGGGGCCTGCCTGAGTGCCTCGGCCCAAATTCCCTCAAAATATTTTTCAAATGATTTTTCTAGAATTTTCAAACTCAAAAATTATTTTTAGAAATTTTATTTGGAAAGAGAAAAGGGCTAGATAAATCTAGCATGCAGATGCAAGGTTTGGAAAAAATCAAATATACAATTTTGGAAATCAAATAAAATTTTGGAAAGGGAAATATGAGATAAATACCAGGTTTAACCTTTTTGGTAGAAAGGACTCATCATTTTTAGTCCGACGAGTTGGACTCTTCTCAGCGGTTAATTCCACTCGGCACCCCACTCCTGAGAAGTAGAGGTTGGTACCTTCTCAATCTTCTGCCATTCCTTATGAATTTTCTTTTGCTTCTTTGACGGAGATTTCTTTTTTGGGGGTGAAGGCTCCGTCCTTCCCCCAAGCTGCTCAACACTATCCTGCACCAAATAGCATTGCTCTTCTTTATCCTGAAACTTAAACTTCAAGTTCCTCTTCCCAATGCGGAAACGGATTACTCCGGCCCCCACATTGATTCTAGCCTGGACATCACTGAGAAATGGTCGCCCAAGGATGAGCGGCATTCCTCCCTCGTCATCCATATCAAGGACCACGAAATCCGCAAAGACATAAGAGTTCTTGACCTTGACCAATAAGCTCTTTACAATTCCTTCTGGATATCGTATCGTTGAATCGGCAAGTTGGATAGTCCGTGCTGTTGGAGAGAGAGCTGGATATCCTAGTTGCTCGAACATGGCCTTGGACATGAGATTAACACTTGCACCAAGGTCACTGTTAGCGTTTCTTAACCTCAACACTAGGCGCCGTAATAGCGTGAGCGTGTAAGAGACTCCCGGGTACACTGACGAGTGCGAACGAATCCGCAAGTGCACGGATACACTGTTGTAGCACTTCTCCCTAGGAGAATGAGTATTCCCGTCGGGTTTTGTTCCTAGGACGGAGGAGTAACCAGAGAGGATCTATCGAAGGACACCAGCTACTGCTGGGATAGGTAGGGATATGAGAAGCACTTTGTTAAGGGACTTAACTCTCAAGATGGATCTATCCGCTATTAGTCCTCCCCGTGGGGCGCCAGCCCATCCTAACTTTTTAGGGAGAGGCCAATGTACTGGCAACGGGGCCCAACTCGGTACGCAGGCGCGGAGGGTTCCAAAGGGTCCAACATGCTGTCACCACTGCGGACTACGTCTATCGTTATGCGAACGCACGTTGTCTTCGCAGGATAACCAGAGCCCAGACACCACGTCTGCACCCCAGATAACTACTATAGCAGGGTTACGTCTGTCGACCGCTAACAACACTATAGCAACCCGTATAGATACGGAACCACCAACTAGAGAGAGAATGGATCAAATCATACTAGTTATCGAGCTATGGAGCAGAAAGAAAGCTATGGATGCAAACAAACGAGATACAACAGACTTACTCAGCTAAACAGGATTAGAGCATGCAAACAAATATATGAACTGAGGAACTAGCACTAAAGGATCGAAGCCTTGTGTTACGAAGAACACAAGTCTCTAACTTATGAACGAGCTAAGAACACAAGAACAAATCAAGCATGCATGATGTCCACTATAGTCTAAATAAGAAATGCTGAAATACTCACTTTGGTCTAAATGAAGAACGAGCATCCACGAGGACATCAACTCACTCCTCACTCCTACTCTATCTCTCAACTAATCCTAGTCTAGATCTCTTCTCAACCCCATTCTACCACATAGAGGTGAGAATCACCTCACATGGGCAGAATTAGAGAGAGGGAGAGAGAGCTACACAAGAGAGAAGTGGAACTTGAGAGCTTGGAGGGGTGTGTGAAATGAGGCCCCTCCCCCTCTATTTATAGACAAGGGAGTGGCTTGCTTCGGGGCTCCAAATGCTCCAAAACACCCCAGGATGCAGCCAGGAGCCAATGGGAGGAGACCACGTGGAGGGCCAGGATGAACCGACCCTAGGTTGGTTCGGTCGAACCTAGGATCGGCCGGCCCCCTCGGGTGGCCTCCCGGCTTGTGCTTCCTCTGGCTCACTTCCATGTGGGCCCTGGTGCTCCTCCTCTGTGCATGGCACGTTTCCTGGCGATTTAGTTAGCAAAGTGGGCCCATGGATCCATGTGATGCTGACGTGGTAGCGTATGATTCGTCGAGAGTTCTTCACATGGATTGGTGACATCATGGATCCAGGGGAATCCATGTGGCAGCCGGTTGACATTTCTTAATGCAACTACCAACGAACGGGTTTGGAACCCATCCTGGTAACAGTGCCAGAAATGCTGGTTGGTAATTCTTAATGTTACAGGAGTCCGCAAGCGTATGGAAGTACCATTGTAGCATTTCCCCAAAGGAGTATTCCAAAGGGTATCGAATCCAAGGAAGGCTTCGGTGGATTAACAAGCTCAACACTATTGCAATGAGTATAAATCATAGACGGAAATAAATCAGACACACAAGTGCAGGGGTAAGATATGATAATGGGGTAGTGTGATCACAGACACACTCACTCTCTCTCTAAGGGGTCCTAGGCATAGGAGGCAACATACGAGTTAGTTCTAGGTTCTTATGTTCTATACACATAAAGCTAGTAAGAACGAGTTAGATACATTAGCGTTGAAGAACATTGACTTAAGCACCCAGGTACCACGGGGAGCTAACCTCCCACGTTGCTTCTGCACAACTCCGGTTGTTAGACTTTAGACTCCTACAGCTTATCCGAACGTGGGGGATTTCAGAGGGACCAACGGCTGTCACTACCACGGCCTACCCCAAGACAAACCGTGGGATAAACTCATAAGTAAGGTAGCTACGCAACCCAAGCACCATGCTTACGTTGTTAGCCAGACTTGACCGGCCCGGGCTATTGTGACCCAGGTCAAGCCACCAGATAAACCAGCCAATTACACCGAGTACCGTAGCTTAAGCACAGACTTCATACAACGCAGTCATGTCATCTAACTAGATCAAACTAGGTTAGGTACACAAACATATTCGTGTTTTCCTATGTCTGTTCAACTGGATCAAAGGGTCGTGTTCGCGAAGAACACGAGCCTCTAACTTATGAACAAACACCGGAAACATGTGAAAGTCACCCGTCAAGTGGATCAAAAGGCCTTGTTCATCAAGAACAAGAGCCTCTAAATGATGAACAGGTGAAGAACACATGAACAAATCACCCATGTATACTAACACGACTTTATATGAAATAGCTGAATAACTGAAGTAGATCAAAGTCATACAAATGAATAAAGATACAAGAGAACTCATACCTAGATCCCAAAGTAGACTTGGAACCTGAAGTAGAACTACTCTAGCATACCTCCTAGCCTTGAAACTAAAAGTGAGAGAGGTGTTGCAAGTGTGGATGGTTTCTAAGTGAGCCCCCTCCCCTTCTATTTATAGGCCAAGGCACCGGCGAGGAGTGGAGGCAAACACCCCGGGAATGGCACTTAGGACCAATGGGAAGACACCACGTGGAAGCCCCTGAGTGGAGGCCTCAGGGTCGGTTCGGCCGACCCCATGGTTCGGCCGACCCCCTGTGGGCCCCACTCGGGGTGTGTTTTCTCCAGGTGGCTGTCATGTGGGTCCTAAGGTCAGTCCCCGGTGTCCACTTCCTTTTGATGCGATGGTGGGCCCATGGATCCATGTGATGTCCATGTGTCACGCTCTGATTCGTCGGAGTGTGCTTCACTTGGATTGCTTGCATGGCATGCATGCATGTCACCCATGTGGGCAGCTTTGCATGCATGGCATCCTTGTTGGCAGTCCTCCTAGGATGAGGTGATGTGGCATGGATCATAGAAGGTGAGTTTGTGACTCTTTTCTTGCTTATTTTCCTGCAATCAAATAATCTCCAAGAACAAGTGGAACTACATTATTCTTAACTAAATACGTGTAAGAAATGCCTTATCCTCCTTTATTCATGAGTATATTGATGGCTAAAGTAGGCACTTAACAGCCGTCAACACAGCCCCTCATTGGCCAGCACATGAGTGCCTTGGATTGGAGTGGAGTGAATGTGCATGGATTCTTCTCATTTCCTATGCTAAATACCTGCATTCGAATAGACATCGACACTGGTGGAAAGTATTAGTTTAAGCTCCTATTCTAGTGTGGATGTGCAATTCATGCTTCCATTTGCAGGAGTTCACGATCATAAAAATAGCACTTAACAGCCGTCAACAGTCACAAAGGGCATGCTTGATCGTCTTGTAATAAATGGTGCATGTAATAGCTGGATAGCCAGGATCTTTCTTGTGCACAACTGCTGAGTCCTCCCATGGATCTAGAATCTGTTGTATGGGCTCCCCTGCATAGTTAAGAGCATGTGTCTTCCTAGGTGGCTTACCCCACCTAGTTGACACTACACTAACATTTTCATAAGAGGATACGGGTTGCCCCGGGATCCTCCTGTTATCAGCAGACGGAACCAAAGTAGCTAACTGAGCTAACTGGGTTTCTAACATTTTGTTAAAACTCAGTTGGCTCTTCTGAGCAGAAGAAAAACTATCAAGCTTAACATTGAGACTTTCCAAGGTTTTATCATGGGCAGCTAGCTTTTTCTTAACACCTTCATTAATCTTAGTTTGCCTGAAAACAAGATCTCTCAAGGAGGGTTGGTTAGGATTGTAAGAGTTACCTTGGTTACCTCCTTGATAATAAGGGTGTTGTTGATTCCACGTTTGGCCTCCTTGTTGAGGTGGACGATAACCATTGTTGTTGCCGTTCATGTACATCACTTCCTCCTAAGTCTCCGGACAATAATTTCCTGAGTGCCCAGTGTTGCCATAGACCTCACAAGTCATATGAGAATCCATAGGTAGAGTAGTGGTGGCCATGGCAGCCTTCTCGCTGGTATAGTCATCCAATCTCTTCATAAGAAGATCCAACTTGGCAGTAATCATGTCTACTTCTTTGACAGTATGAGAACCCCTCGGACGTGGTTGGAGTCTTTCATCACTCCACCCATGGTTGGATACCATCTTCTCGATGAGTAATTTAGCATTATCAACAGTAAGTGAGAAGAATGCTCCCTGAGCAGCAGCATCAATATGGCCTCGGGCTATCGAAGTCAGCCCATTATAGAAGCTTTGAAGAATAAGTCAATCCTCCATCCCATGGTGAGGACAGGCCAGGACATACTCCTAAAGCCTTTCCCAAGCCTCTGGAATGGATTCACTTGCTGAAAACTAGAAATTCTTCCACGAAGAGCATTGGTTTTACCCAATGGGAAGAACTTCTTGAGGAATGCCTCTGAACACTTATCCCAAGTATTGATCGCATCACGATTCACATAGAACCATTGCTTAGCCTTTCCCAGGAGAGAAAATGGAAACAGTCGAAGACGAACAACATCCATATTTGCACCCCTGATGATGAAAGTGCTACATAGCTCTAGGAATTGCTGCAAATGGGCATTGGCATCCTCATTTGGCTTGCCGCAGAATGGGCTAGCCTGTACCATCGTAATTAGACCCGTCTTGATCTCAAAATTTTCAGTCCCCATTGCCACCTTAGGGCCTTGCAGCACCTGGTCAGCAGAAGGAGCTGAGTACTCACGAAGTGTCTTCTGGGCCATAGCGTTTGACGTGGATGGTACAAAGGAAGCTGGTTCGCCTTCCGGATGAGTACGACGAGGTGAGTTGAAATGAATTCGAGCCTTCCTCACTAGTGACTCGAGATCTTCAGTGAAATGAGTACGACGAGGTAAGTCGAAACTAGTCATACACTACCTGTCTTCATTATCCAAAGATAAAAGAAGACAATCAAGGTCAGCCTGCGTTGAGAGTTGTCCTAACCTACTCACGATTTATAAACAGATGCAAAGCATAGTCATGATAATCATGTGCCTTCCCTGGCAACGGCGCCAGAAATGCTTGTTGACATTTCTTAACGCAATCACTTTAAGAACAGATTTAGAATCCATCCTTAGTGACAACACCAGAAATGCTTGTTGGCATTCCTTAACATCACTACTAATGACGCCGAGTTAGCGTGAACATCAAGACTTGCCATAGGTAAATCTAAACGATCATGAACGAATCCGCAAGCGCACAGATAAACCATTGTAGCATTTCCCCAAGGAAGGAGAATATTCCAAGGGTATCGTATCCGTGGAAGGTAATGGCAGATATCATAGACTTATGCTTTTGCACTGAATGTAAACCAAGAGATAGATATAGGAAACAACAACTCAAAGGCAGGGGTAAGATAAAAGATATGATAGGGTAGTGTGACACACACTCAGATCTACCTCTACTCTAGTACTCTACGGCATAGGGGGAACATACGAGTTAGCTCTAGGTTCTAATGTACTAAACATACAAAGCTAGAAGATACGAGAGATAGGCATGAAACATTGCATGAGAGGGTAAGGTTCAGCACCCAGGTACAAACGGGGAGAAAGCCCGTGACGACCAGCAGTCTGCGAAACTATACTTTAGACTCCTACAACAATACCCCAGTGCGGAGGGTTCCAAAGGGTCCAACAGCTGTTACCACTGCGGTCTATCTCTAATGTTATGGGGGGTATGCTCATAACTAACGTAGCCACACAACCCAGGCACCATGCCTACGTTGCTGCTAGACTTCACCCGGCCCGGGCTATTGTGACCCAGGGTGAGAGCCACCAGAAGACTGGTCAACTTAGACCGAGTACCGTAGTTTGAACACAAACCTCATGCAACACTATCATGCCATATAACAAGATAAACTAAGGCTAGTCATATGAATGGATACGACCGCTCTTATGTCTAGTCAACAAGATCAAAGGGTCGTGTTCGTGAAGAACACGAGCCTCTAACTTATGAACAAACACATAAGGAATGAGTTTATCATCATTCAAGTGGATCAAAAGGTAGTGTTCATGAAGAACACAAGCCTCTAAATGATGAACAAGAGATGAACTCAAGAACATATCAAGCATATGATCTACCATGACTTTATATGAAACAGCTGAATAACTGAGGTAGATCAAAGTCATACAATGAAATAAAGATAAAAGAGAACTCATACCTAGACTCCAAAGAAGACTTGGAACCTGAAGAAGAGCTACTCTAGCCTACCCCCTAGCCTTGGAGACTAAAAGTGAGAGGAGAATGAGAGAGTGGTGTGTGAGAAATGGGAGCCCCTCCCTTCTATTTATAGGCAAGGAGGAGGCTTGCCTCGGGCACCAAATGGCCTCAAAACACCTGGGGATGCAGCAAGTGGCCAATGGGAGAGTGACACGTGCAAGGCCGAGATGAACCGACCCTAGGTCGGTTCGGCCGATCCTAGGGTCGGTCGAACCTCTTGGGTGGCCATCTCAGTTGTGCTTTCTCCAGGTGGCTGACCAGTGGGCCCTGTGATCCTTCCCTGGTGCATGGCTTGTTTTGGTATCCGTGGTGGGCCCCTTGATCCATGTGAAGTCCATGTGGCACTCTCTGATTCGTCGGTGAGTGCCCCCCATGGATCAATTACGTGGAATGCCATGTGTTTTCTTGGTGGCAGCCACCTCCTCAGCTGAGTTGGCATGGTTCTTCCATAGAAGGTGGGTTTCCATCTCTTTTAATGGGTATTTCACCTACATATAAATAATCTCCAAGGACAAGTGGAACTACATTATTCAAACCAAAATGCAAGTAAATAATGCATATGCCTCCATTTATGTGAGAATATTGATGGCTGAAAGTAGTACTTATCAGTCGTCAACAACTTTGTACATCAATATCTCTTTCCTTTTGAGTTCCTGAGTATTTTCTTTTGAGTCATGCCATCAATCACGCTAATCAATTTCTCTTTCCTTGAAAAAAGAATGAAGGAAGGAAACAACAGTCGTGATTGCCTCCGGCGTTTGAAAAAAGAATGAAGAAAGGAAACAACAACCGTGATTGAGGGTATTGAACTCAAAAGGAAATAGTCAAGGACTCAAAATATCATTTACATATAAATAGCGTCAATCTAATTGCATTTGAATGTTGTTGATCTAATCACAGGGTGATTCTTTCCTTACTTGATCTTTTCTTTTTTTTCTCTTTCCTTGCTAACTATTTATGAATGGCGCGGCTACCATTGACAAAATGACGCAGCAATTCTTTCCTTAGTTCGTCTAATCTTTTAGTGATTCTTTCCTTATTTTTCCTTTTCTTGATGCGTCATCAATCACACCAATCAATTGTTCTTTACTTTGTACATCAATATCTATTTCCTTTTGAGTTCCTGAGTATTTCCTTTTGAGTCATGCCATCAATCACGCCAATCAATTCCTCTTTCCTTGAAAAAAGAATGAAGAAAGGAAACAATAGCTGTGATTGCCTCTGACCTTTGAAAAAAGAATGAAGAAATGAAACAACAGTCGTGATTGACGGGTGTGGGTCGAGTGGGTACACACGGGCGGGTAAGAATGGGGTGGGTGCGAAAAAGTAGCGGTTTCTGGTAGAATCATTTTCCTTCCTCTATTTTTTGGTCATCCCACCTTTCGTCTAGCTCTTTTGGGTGGACCTAGCCTGATAAGTGGGGCATCTATGAGAGGTGGGTAGACTACACATTGGGTGGGAATTGTTTTCAATTCTTTCTGCTTTTATAGTATAGAATTGGCCTGGCCCATCATAGCCTTTTACGAGGGTCTAGGGAACTTCAAGCCCACCTAAAAGAAAAACTTTTTAAATCCATGTGGAAAATGGTGAAGCTGGTGGATCTTGTAGACAGATGTTCAAACTTACCACTCTGCACGAGAATGTATTCCACACTGCAAAACAGCTCCGCTAAGCAAAAGCTCAGAAAAACATTGTCAATATTTTTCAAAAATGTTGAACCCAACAATTTTTTTAAAATATTAAACCAACATTTATTTAAAATAGTTGAGCCAAATATTTATTAAAATTTTGAATTTAATATTTTTTAAATAATTGAATCAACATTATCGGATTTTTTAACCTTATTTTCTGGCTTTGGCGGTCGGCATGGCCGCGGGGAAGTACGACGAGGCCGGTAAGAGAGGCACGCCGGTGGGTGGTAGCGCAGGCAGGAAAGAAAGGAGAATGAGTTAGCCAGTTAGCATGTGTTTGGTCTCGAGGACGGGCTGGGATGGGATGGGACGGTCCCTTGACGTTCTTGTGTTTGGTTACGCGACATCAGGGACGAGATGATCCCCGGTAGGGAATATACCCCTCAGATCTGGGACTAGTGCGTCTGGCAAAATTGAGCAGACGGACTCATCCCGATTCGATGTTGTGGTTCTCTGTCTGGCACTCTGGCTCGCGTGAGGGAGGAGGAGATCATGGTAGGCAGGGGAAAGGTCGACCTGGGAGGCAGCGTTGGCGAGCTCGTGTGTTCAAACCTCCACCCGGGGAAGCTCTGTGCATGGCGACTCGGCGAGCTCCGCCATGATCAATGGCCACGAGCTCCGCCGGAGGCTGGCACGTGGGACCTTCACGTTCGGGTGGCGACAACGGAGGCGCGCGAGTTCGACAGCCGACAGGGGGACTCGACTCCAGGCGTGCCGCCGGAGGAGGTCGACGCTCGGCGTTGACCTTGAGCTCCACCATGGTGAGGTTGAGGAAGTGGGCCTGGGGTGCCGCTCGGCCATGGCTGTCGTCGGTGGAGCCGTCCTGGGAGGTGGCGCGACCAAGGCAGTGTCGAGCTTTGACAGGTAGCGGCGGCCGCGGGAGATCGAGCGAGTAGCGACCGCGTGGGGAAGAAGAAAAAATGAGAATGACATGTGGGGTCCACCACTGACAGGTGGGTCCTACACGGTACTATACTTAACGGTGTCAAATGAGCATCCATACCATCCTTCTCCATCTCTCCTACCAAACATGGAACTGGGATGAACCCATTCCTCATAACCAAACACGAAACGGAACTGTCCTATCCTGAAAAATAGGAACGGAACCATCCTGTTCCATCTTGTCTCCCAACCAAATCCACCCTTAGGGTTTGGGTTCATGCAAATTTATGGACTACATTATTTGCATGAATTTTCAACTTTTTTCTAAGTTTGGAAAGATGGATAGGGTCCTCCCAGCCTGGGCTGAGGGCGGGCAGCTGGACCCAACCCACGTAACACTAAGTAGTGGCCCAACTTTATATCAAGGTGTTGGGTACACAAATCTCCCGAACAGAATTAAGGTGGAATGGAGAACAATTCTTAATTAATTCATTTGAGACCGTTTGTATTAATCAGGTAGAGTTCCTTGGATCATTACACTTCCAACTTTCCAAAATCGCGACCCCCTTTACAATGAGGAGGGGGCCTCCTTTTATAGTGCCAAAAGACTAAATTTACATTCCAAGTATACCCCGAAACCCTAACATCTAACAGGAATATTCGGGGGCAAACTTGGTCTTTTACACTTGGCGCGGATTTGACGCCGTGGTTTGCGGAGCACAGATCGTGCCGGAGACAGTGGAGCGGAAGATGCGCCGCGAAAACCGGAGGTAGTTCCGTGTTTGAACAGCCTTTGACTGAGTCTTCGCGGCTGAATTCTTGAGAAGCCCCGGGCTCCGCCAAATTGCTTCTCCCGATGCTTCATCCACTGTGTATCTTCGGGCTTCGGAGCCTAATCCTGGAGATGGGGAATGACGGGCCAGCTCGACCCCTTGGTGGAGCCGCGACCTCCGCCCTTCTAAGCCACCCTCGAGAGCTCTGAAATCCTTCCTGCAACAAAAAGCCTCGCAAACGGTGTTAACTTTTCACCACCTAATACGTGACAAAGTTGCCGAAGCCCAAACCTCTGAGTCGTTCCTGAAAAAGAGATCTTTGACATTAGATATTTTTTGAACAAATAATTATTCTGGAGCCCTTGGCGACAACGAAGACATCCCAGAGCTTAGCTCCCTTTCTCCGTGGGGGACATGCTCTTTGTGCTAACCCTTGCGTCTTCTTGTGTGGTTTAGATTTTCTCCTTAGAAGTCAGCGAAACCCAAAGCTTGTGTTGACTCTTCCGAAAAAAAGAAATCGAAGCCCAATGGTCTTGTTGATCTGGCAAACCCCCGGTGCCCAGAGGTGAGGTTTTCTACCGCCCCAACAGTAGCCCCTCGAGGAGAAGTGTTTGAACAACAAGATTAACCTTCTCCTTGATTTTTTTTGCGATCTCTAGATGTAGAAAACGTCACCTTCGGCGATGGGGAGTTTGCGGGCTTAACCCTTTTTTCGGCTTCGATCGATTTCCCTTTCAAAATGACAGAAATCGCCCCTTCCCAAGGCACCCTTTCGTATTTCGAGACCGTTGGGTTTCTTTCTCTCTCCTCAGGCTATATAAGGGGGGTCAGGGGCCCCTGCTTTCTTACTCTTGTCGAAGCCTTTGCCCCTGGGCTGCGTGTTTCGGACGCTTTAGGATTCGTGCGCGTGACGAGATTTCGCCCGCGCCCCAGAAGGGGAAACAACTCTGAAGCCTAAGACTGGCGAAGCTGTAGTTTTTCGCGATTTCTTCAACGCCGGCTTGAGGTTTCCTTGTTCTCGGTGCCTTCCTAAGATTCTTGATCGCTACAGTGTTAAGCTGCACCAGCTTACACCAAACGCATTCGTGCAACTGTCCAAGTTCTTTTTTGTCGTGCGTTCTTGTGACGGACGGGCGGATACTGAAGCCTTTGTTCGGTTTTATGAGCTCCATGTCCAGAAGCAGAACTTTCGGCTGGATGGGGATCCTTCTGTTTACGAGAACCACTTCGGTTGTATAACCTTCACGACGCGAAGGAGGAATACAAAGAAGGATATTGAAAGAGTGGAACTCAGCCCTGCTCACAAGAACAAGTGGGATGATGACTGGTTGTCCTACTGGTTCTACGTGAAGGTTAATATGCCTCAGGGCTCCGATGGTACCACCTACTTCCCTTTCAGCATCTCGACCATGATGCCTTTGAATTATTCTATAACGGGTCCTGACTTCGCGAAGACCAGAGGTTTCAAGGATTGCGAGAAAGCCTTCCTCTTGGCTTCGCAATTTATTCTTGATCGTGATGTGGCCGAGGAATTCGTGGCTGCCAATATCTGGCCCCTCTCCGCAGGTTGGAATCCTTAGGAGGTTAAGTGGCTCTCGGTAGACTGGTTTTCGAAGGACATTCCCTTCCCTCGGTTCGGGCTGAAGATGCCTGAAGGAAAGAATGCTCATGAACTTGTGGGTGAAGTAGAGCACCGTGTTGTGGACCTGCTTGGTCCCTACACAGAAGCGGAATATCAGGCCTTGCGAAAGCTGCCTACTGGAGGTCGTCGCGTTAACCGCATTTTTTCCGAACTCGGTGTTGAAGTAGAAGACCGTGCGAAGCCCAAGGCTTCTTCTAAGCATGCCCGTGATTCAACTCAAGCCGTGTCTGATCCGGCTGATGCAACAAAGAAAAAGAAGAAGTCTGCTGCTTCTCCGGAGCCGTCTGGCGAAGCCGCCGCTGCTGATTCGCGGAAGATTGCGGCTCCGGTGTCTTCTTCGAAGACGAGTCAACTGGAGCATGCTAAGAAGAAACAGGTTGCGATACAAGAAAACAACCCAGCTACTAAGAAGGCGGCGAAGCATGGATTTCGTCAAAAAAAAGCTGGTTCGAAGCCCAGGCATGCGTGCCGCATGGTGAATATCCTTGGCTCCTCTGATGCCTTGGAATTTCTGGACTCTGGGGCCTAAAGCGACGGAGGTAAGGATCAAGTGGCTGAACCTGAAGTTGAAAAGGCAGTTATGTCGAGCCCCAAGGAAACCGTTGCAGACCCTCCTACTGTGGGGATTGTAAGCGGTTTGGACAAAGTTGGAGAAGGTTCCAAACTTCTCGGGGACGAAAATGTTCTGGATAAGGGAGATGTTTCTTTGGTCGATCATCCTGAAGCTTCTAGTGACACCAAGGCGTCGCCTGAGTTCATGCAATCCTTGGCCGAAACTGTGAGCTCATTCGGTGCGGTTGAGGGCCATACGCTGGAGATGGTGCTTGCTGAGAAAAGCACTTTTGACCCTTCAACTTATTCTTATGACAAAGCTGTTGTATGAGGGACTAACAAACTTTATTATATGTTCGCTTGCCATTTTATAAAGAGAGTGGGGTAATCAAGTCCCGTGTGCTCTGGGAGCTAAGGGATTCTGCTCGACTTGCAGGCGCGACTGCAGGGGATGTTCCGTGGGTGGAAGGGGATGCTCCTGACGGCCAAGAATTAAAAGATGGGGAAATCCCCAGAGCCCCGGCTTCTTCTTTGATTGTGAGATAGCCAGGAACTAGCACCAGCGCCGAACCTTCGGTGCCTTTTGATCCTCAAGGTCAGCTCTTATTCTTTTGCTTTTTGTTCTTTACTTTGTTGGTTGTGTTAAACTAGGTTGAAAATATTGTCTATTTTTGCAGCTTATGAGAAATCTATAGAAGACATGGAGGCCGGTAACTTGGCTTGTTTATCAGTTGAACTTTGTTACAAGTCGATGGTCTCTAGCCACAAATTGCTGGAAAAATATCATACTCAAGAGAAAAAGTTCTTGGCGTCCGAAGCCGCGAATGTTGAGCTGAGCTGTGAGATTATTAGGTTGAAAGAGGAGAACGCATCTTTGAGAAAGATTCGTAAGATGCAGGAGGAGAAGATTGACATTTTGAAGGATAACGTGGACACTTATAAGATTGCGGCGGAAAATTTGAATAAAGATGCTGAGAAGCGCGATGGACTGCTCGAAGAGTTTAAAAAGATAGTGGAGGACGACACCAATATCATTGAATCCTTAAAAAAGGAGAAGGAAGCACATAAATCTGAAATTGAAGAACTTAAGAAAGAAATTCAGGGGCAAAACAATTTCATAAATGCAGCTGAAGAAGTCTTGAAGAAAAACTTCAAAGTTTTGTACGAAAAGTACTCTCATGCTCTTGGTGAATTTGGTGTGGAGCCCCTACCTTTCCCTGGTGATAAAGATGCTAAGGCGATTTTCGAATCGATGGAGCAGGAGTTCGATCATCTCCCCAGTATAATGATTGGCGCCAGCGATTATGCGGCTTCGATGTGTGTAGAAGTTTTGCTTGAGCTGCTTGAAAAGAACGGATGCACGGACTTCTTGGCCCTAGGTGCCAGGAATTACAAGTTCCCGGAGGCGGAGGAAATTGAGTGTGAGGTCCCTTCGAAAAATGTTCAAGTAATCAAGAAGATTTTCTTGACTTTGTTCTGGGAGACATCTGGGCAAGAGCATGGTAAGGCCATGGCACGCCGATACTTGGCGGAGGTAAAGGATTTTCTTAAAAAACTTTTGTTCCCCCTTTTTTTAGATCGCTTATTTTGTTGTTCTGTAGGCTAAGGAAAAGGAGGCGCTAGGGTCGGACTCATCTGAAGATGAGGGTGATGATGGTGAATCTCTCGCAGGCGCAGCCCCTGGTGCTTCGAGTTCTGGTGCTCAGAGAGATGTCGAATGCAAGGCTTCTGAGGATAAAGATGGCGAGGCCTGACATAGTTCTCTTTGTTTTGAACTGTCGTTATTGGGATGCCCTACGTGGCGAGTGAATTTTGGGAGAAAACACTTATGGTTGTGCAAAAAATTGTAATATACCTTGACCTTGCTGCGATATTAGCTTTTTTAGTTTGCAAAGATCGAAAGTTTAGACTTGAGCTGCTCGAATGTGCGATGGAAAGATGATGAGATTTGTCGTGTTTTCTTTACTCTCTTTTTTGTGACTTTGTGTTGTAAAAAAGCCTCAGTTTTATCTTTTGGGGATGAAAACTGGGCTTCGATATGTTTTTCGTTGTCTTCTTTTTAAGCCATTCTCTGGCTTCGAGAAAGAAGCGAAAAAAATAAAGAATGTTTTTTGAAGAAAACGTCACCCACCTTTTTTGCTTTTTTCTCGAAGCTCGCATCTTTCTGTAGCAATTGTGATATTTCGTAGGATAGTTGCGCTTTCTTAAAAGCCCAAAGTCTAGCGAAGCTTGCTCCGAGCTTCGCATACTTTTTTTTTATGGTCGAATATCAGCAATTTTGTTGCTTTTCGACTGAAAAATTGTTTTCGAGCCTGTAATAATCTTAGAAAGAAACTTATTGATCCCGCAACTTAGTCTGTTGCTGTATGGGATTTTTATGGTGCTTAGGCATGAATGCTAAGATTTTTTATGAGACAACGTGTATAAGCTTGTTGCTTTTCGTTGCTCTTTGGGCAGAAACCCCCTTTGCAGTAAGTAAATAACTGAAAATGAACTGCTGAAAAATAAAGAATAGTGAATGAAGAAATTTGAGGGGGAAGTAATTTCATTAAAACTGAAACTGAGTACACAGATCCGCCTCGTTAAAAACCTTGCCTCCTGATTTGGAGCCCCCTTTTGCAAGGAAAAGAGTACGGTCCATGGAAATGTAAAATGCTGAAAACGTAAAGAGGTTAAGATAACTAAGCTCCGGCTCCGTTTATAAGTTTACGAAGCTAGAGTTTTACACTATTTGTTTTCTAAGGGTAATATTTGAGAAGGCTGCCCGCGTTTCAGGTGTGTGGTCATGCGTTGCCTAACTGATCTGCCAAATAGAAGGATCCTGGCCTTAGACTTTTTGTTACTATGAACGGGCCTTCCCAGGGCTCTTGTAACTTTCCCGGATTGTCGAAGTTCTTCTTCTTCTTGATGACCAAGTCACCCACCTGTATTTCCTTTTTCACAACTTTCTTGTCCCTCCATTTTTTGGTTTTTTGCTGATATTTTTCTAAGTTCGCTGTTGCTTGGAGTACATCTACCTCGATCAAATCTTTTTTTGCTTACTTGAAGCCCGCCTCTTGTGTTTTTAGGACTCGCAAGCTTTGGTTCTTGATTTCTTCTGGTGTCATGGCTTCGGAGCCAAATAGCAACTTGAAAGGTGAAAAGCTTGTGGCCCTTGAGATGCTAGTGTTATGAGACCATGTCACCTTCGACAACTCTTCTACCCATTTTCCTTTTCTCTGGTTGAACAAACATTTCTTTATGCTGGAAAATGTTTGGCCATTTGCTCTTTCCACTGCCCCGTTAGATGGTGGGTGGTATACGGAGGCGAACTTTAACTTTGTTCCCATGGTGAGGCAAAATTATCTGAAGTCATTGCAATCAAATTGTTTTCCATTATCCACAGTTAGCTCCCTAGGAACTCCAAATCTGCAAATTATATTCTGGCAATAGAAGTTCTGTATGTTGCGAGATGTGATATTTCCCAGTGGCTTGGTCTCGACCCATTTGGTGAAGTAATCAATAGCGACAGCCGCAAATCTACAGTTTCCTTGCGCTGCTGGGAGTGGTCCAACTAAGTCCATCCCCCATATTTGCAATGGCCAGGAGGGTGGTATCAGCTGCGTGGGCATTGAAGGATTTCTCTGGTTGTTGGAATTTTTCTGGCAAGCTTCGCATGTTTTTACCAATTGGTGAGCATCATCGATGATGGATGGCCAGTAAAACCCCTGCCTCAGTGCTTTTTGGGCCAGAGCTCTAGAACCAATGTGGGCTCCGCAAAAGCCTGAGTGAATTTCTTTTAGCAATTCCTTCCCTGCATCGAAGCTGATGCACCTCAAGGTAGGAGCTGATATGCTAGATTTGTATAGTTCCCCATCGATTATCTCGTAGTTTCGGGCTCTTCGTCTCATGCGGTTCAAGGACACTTCCTCGGTGGGTTCGTAGTGACCTCTTAAGAAAGCCAAGATTGGTGCTCTCCAATCATATTTCTCTATAACATTGATTGTTTTGGCTTTGGGTTCCTTCACAGCAGGCGTGGTGAGGACTTCATAGAAAACGTCTGGAGGTAAGGCTTGATTTTGTGCTGCGGCTTTTGCCAGTGCGTTGGCTTCGTTGTTGGAGTTTCTTGGAATGTGCTCAACTGTGAATCCCTTGAAATGCTTTTCCATGGATCTTACCGCGGCGAGATCTTTGACCAGCTCTGGCTCTCTGGCCTCGCTGTCTTTTTCTACATGACCCTGAATAACTTTGGAGTCCGATCTCATGATGAAACTCTGCTGACCTAGTGCTTTCATTTTTCTCAGGGTAAGGAACAGTGCTTCGTACTCGGTTGTGTTGTTTGTTGCTCTCTCATTCTCTGGAAAGTCCAACCTGACTGCGAATCACATTTCGATTCCTGTTGGAGAGGTGATAACTGCCGAAGCTCCGGCTCCCTTATGGCAATACACCCCGTCACAGTATGTGATCCAAGGTTGTTCAACTTCTGCGGAGCTCGAACTTGCTGGTGAAGTCCAATCCACAACAAAATCTGCTAGGACGTGAGATTTTATGGCGCTTGTTCTCTCAAAGTCAACTACATGTTCTAATAGCTCGAGAGCCCATTATGAAATTCTCCCCGAAGCTTCTCTGTTGTTGAAAAGCTCATGCAGAGGTTGATCTGTTACTACTATGATTCTGTGGGACTCAAAGTAATGCCTAAGTTTCCGTGCTGCCATAACCACCGCGTATGCAATTTTTTCAAGCCCTGAGTAAAACATTTTCGACCCGGTGAGTGTTTCGGAGACAAAATACACTGGTACTTGGGTTGGCTTCCGTTCCATTTCTTTTTTCTTGTATTAGGGTTGCGCATTATGGCGTTCTCGAGGCTGATATGTAAAGCAACATTGGTGAACCGGGCTCCGGTGGACACAGCTTGGTTAGGTTTGTGAGATAGATTTTGAGCTCTGCGAACACCTTGCTCTGATCAGGCCCCCACTCGAACTTCTTATTGTTTTTGAGCACTTGGAAGAAATGGAGGCTTCGCTCCGCAGCCTTGGACACAAATCTGTTCAACACGGCTAATCTTCCGGTGAGTTTTTGCACATCTTTTAGGGATCTGGGCTCCTCCATCTTTATGATCGCCTGTATTTTGTCGGGGTTGGCTTGTATCCCCTTTGTTTCGACGAGGCATCCGAGCACTTTTCCCCGGCGGACTCCGAACACACATTTCTCAGGGTTTAGTCGCAAACTTGCAGAAGTTTATGCAAGGTCAGAGATGTGATCGGCACGCTTGTTGCTTTTGACGACTATGTCATCCACATATGCCAGTAAGTTTCTGCGCAGTTGTTCGGGAAACACCGAAGCTGTCATTCTAGTGAAGGTTGGTCCTGCGTTCTTGAGCCCCTCGGGCATTCGCAAGAAACAGAATATGCCGAAGGGGGTAATGAAACTGGTTTTTTCCTCATCCTCTTTCCTTATTCTGACTTGGTGGTACCTGAGAACATGTCGAGTAGTGACAGCATTTCGTTGTTGGCTGCGTCATCGACTATTTTGTCCACCCTTTCTAATGGATAATCGTCTTTTGGGCAGGCTTTGTTCAGGTCTGTGAAGTCTATACACATCCTCCATTTTCGATTCTTCTTTTTTACCGGGTCTGTGTTCGCAAGCCAGGTTGAGTACTTGGCTTCGCGTATCACATTAGCATCCAGCAACCTTTGTACTTCTGCTTTCACGGCTTCGACCTTTTCGTCGGACATTTTGCGAAGCTTTTGTTTTTTGGGCCTGATGTTCTTGTCTATTTCTAGCCTGTGCTCGATGATGTCTCTGTCAACTCCTTTCAAGTCGTGGGCTGACCACGCAAACACATCTTGATTTTTGGCTAGGATTGTCAATAGTTCTTGTTCTTCTTCGAAGCTTAGCTCAGCTTCGATTGTTACTGTCCTGTCTGGCCTGTGTGCATCTAACCGAATTTTTTTGGTCTCGCCGTCGGGGCTTATGTTTACTTTCTCCTTGTCCCTTTTGGGCTCCACAAACTTTTCCTTCTTCTCTTTTTCTTTGGCTTCGTCATCTTCGGCTGGGGTGAGGTGGTGAATGCTTTTCTGGCCTGGTGATATGCCCTTTTCAATGTCCCTGGCCGTCTGCTGATTGCCAAATACAGTAATGACACCTTTGAGCGCTGGTATTTTCATGCATAAGAACAACTGCCGGACTGCTGCGTCAACCTTGTTAATGAAACCCCTGCCTAGGATGGCTAAGTAGGGATAATGCATTTCCACCACATCAAATGTGATCAACTCAGTTCTTGGGTTGTCAAGATTCCCGAAGGAAACGGGCAGTGTGATTTTTCCCAGTGCTCGACAGGCTTCCCCCCGAAGCCCAAAAGTGGTATATCCGCCTCTTGCAACAAATGTGGGTCGATCTTCATTTCTCTAAAAGTTTTGGCGAAGAGAATGTCCGCGGAGCTGCCGTTGTCAACTAAGACTTCTCCAATTTCCCATCCTGTGATAATTGTCTTGATCACCATGGCATCGTTGTGTGCGGCCATTTTTAGAGTAAAGTCCTCTTTCGTGAAGGTGAGGGGTACATGCGCCAGGGTGGCTTGACCGGAGGTCCGTCTTGGACTATGGTATGTACTTCCCTGAAATAGTTCCTTCTCATCTTCTTGTTTTCGAATTCGAGGGATGACCCCCCTATAATTGGAAACATTTGGCGATAGGAATTTTCTTGGTTTTGGGCTTCAGTTTGGGAAATGGCCATGATAGAGCCGAAGATTGGTAGGGCTTTCGGATCATTTCTTGGGTTTGGTGGCTCCGCCTTTGGGACCACGTTTGGCATGCGGGGTGGTAGAGGTGGGATCTGTTGCATGGTTTGAACGTTCTGTTGATGTTGTGGCTGGTAGTAAAGTGATGGTGGTGCTTGCCATGCTGGCTGTGGCTGATTGTATGCGCTGGCTTGTAAGAAGCCTGGGTTTCCTTGGTTAAAAGGATGTAGCGGAGGTGCGGTGGGGTATGGATTTTGTTGGAAAGATTGTTGAGGCCAAGTGTGGTTAATAGGCTTAGGTGGTGGGGGTTGATGCTGGTTTTGAGCGGCCCTTTTTTCCTCGGCCATTCTTTCTAGGGTTCTTTTGGTTTCGGGACAGTTGTCTGTGGAATGATGAGGTTGTTTTCCATGGAACGAATAGTAAAACAAGCAGGGGTGGGAGTTTTGGTTTTAAGGGGACGGTCCGTTGCCCCTCCCTCTTCCTCTCTAGCTATGGCCTCCCCGGTTAGGAGTTTGCGGAGCCCGCTGCGGAGCTTGGTTTTGTGGTGGGTTTTGATTTTGGTTTTGGTTTTGGGTATCTGGTGCAGTTTCGATTGGGAGTACTTCGTTTGGTGGGTATGGAGCTCTATTGTTTTGTATACTCTGGTGTGAGGGAACCCATTCTTGCTCTCTTTGCGCCTGCCTTAGGCGATTCCTCTCGGCTACCCTTCTCCTGTGATCTTCATCAGATCTGCAATATTCTTCGAGCTCCACTAGGAGCGCCTGCATTGTTTTTGGTTTTTTCCTTGAGAGGTGTGATGCAGGTTGCCCTGGTGTTAAGCCCTTGATGCAGGCGGCTATGGCAACTTTCTCCGATACGTCCGGAGTTTGGGACTTCAGCTGGAGAAACCTTCTCACACAGTTTGCCAGAGGCTCTTTGTCCCTTTGGATGCAGTAGAACAAGCCCCCCTCATCTATGGTTGCGGCTTGAAAGCCTTGGAAGTTTTGGATAAGCTTGGTTTTGAGGTCGACCCAGCTGTATACTGAGTGTGGGGGTAGTAGCGAGTACCAATTCAATGCTGCACCTTCGCATGCTATGATGAATGATTTAGCCAAAAACAACTTCATCACCTCCGACCGAAGCCACAACATCTTCGTAACACATTATGAATTGCCTTGGGTTTGTTAATCTGTTGTACTTTGGCAAGGAGATTGTTTTGTAGGAGAAAGGCCATGGTGCCGTCTGCAAGCCAATGGACAGAGGCGAAGTTGAGTCTACAGTCATGAACATTCCCGCGGTGCTGTGGGTTGGGAAATTGAACATTATGTTTTCATTTTGCGGAGGCGGGTCTTCCTCATGGTTTGTGGTGGGACTTGGCGGTGTGTACTGGTTGGATTGCAACTCATCCAACTCTTGCTGCATTCGAGCCAACTGCAGCTTCGCAGCCTTTAATTTTTTGAGCTTTTCATCAGCCCGTTTCTGAGCTTCGAGTTCCATGGCTACTCTCTCCTTTTCCCTCTTCATGGCCTCGATTTGCCTTAACACTGAGTCCAGCTCTCTTTCGGCTGCACCCTCTTTATCGTTTGTGAGGCTGGTTTCTGGGTCTGTGTCATGTCACACCCGAATTTAAAGGAAAATTCGAATGCTCATATTATATGTGCACCAAGATCAAGTTCACACATATAACGATTCAGTGATAACCAAAACACAATGCCAAAATATAAAGAGAGTATTAAACTTTATTACAGACCAAAATGTCTCATAAACGAACTAATAGTAACGAGTAGCAACACATCGGATAGGGTCAACACCACAGGCAGTTGACTGGTGACACGCCCGCCTAGAATTCGTCGAAGTCTCTAGGGAAATCTTCAAATCTCTCCAAGTCTGAACAACATCCGGGTAGTGTCGTTGCAATAATGAAAACAAGCGTGAGCACATGCCGTACTCAGCAAGCAGAAACATAATATAACATGCAAGGCTTTATAGTGGAAGGCGGATGGGTTTAAGCATTCAGCATTTTAGTTGGTCAAGTTTTATTAGCAACATAAATACTAGCAAATGTAAGTTTATACCAAACCCACAATTAACATAAGAGAATAACAACATGAATAAAGATAGATGCATCAGGTTAATCATTGACTTCCACAGATTAATCATGTGAGGGTCCAGGCCGCTCTTGACCGTGAGCACGGCTAATCGATTAGTTTTAAACACTCTGTAGAGGTTGTACATCTTTACCCACAAGTCGCGTAAAAGTTCTAGGAACTTTAAACCCAACCATGCGATGCCGGCCAAGCATCATACCACACTACCTAGGTGTGATTGCATAGGGACGCTATGAGGCCTTTACAAAGTTTCCCCAGTGTGAAGCAACCCGCGAAGGTTCCGAGCCGCCGCAAAGCAAAAAGTCCCCTAGTAGGTACCGTGCAGTGGCGAAGCTACGTTCATTGACTGGTGTCGACCGACACCGACGACTTGCAAGCAAGCTGTGTTACGTAACAAATTTTCACCGTGTAAGATCCCGTCAAAAAATTTACACGACCCCGACAGCCTGCCAATCCAAGTCAACATCCGGCCCATTGTCCTCGCCCGGCATCTGAGCATCACGGTATAGCCGTATATTATCAAGCAAATATTAGCTACAGGCTAATCCGCTAGTAAGCCCACTGTTAGAAGGCCCATTTGTAATTTGTGTATGCCCATCGTGAGTATGTATTTGTCTACTACATAGCCGCCGCTAACCAGAAGTCCAGAAGACAGTCCAAACATCGTCGCCTCCAGCTCTCGACGTCTCCAACTTGCCCAGTTGTCGGACGCTACAGATCCCAAATCGGCAAATCCCATCGCAAATCACAGAGCGGTGGCCGGCGGCGAACGATCTACCAGCAGGGACATTCTCTAATCTCTTATCTCTATGTCAGGTATATATTTTAATCATATGTATGCAGTCAATGTCTGTCTACTTTAGAGTTCAGTTATGTGATCAATTTTTAATTTGATAGTCGATCAAAGCAAACTAGATCAATTTTTGAAAAGGAAATCGCCTCCACCCAATGATAACGAGAACAATGATGGAAATGTTTCAAGGACAAGAAGAGATGACACTGTTGTCACTGCATCAAATCCAAATCATACTAGTCATCGGTCTTCGCGGATATCACGGCAAGAGGTAAATTTTGATGTGCTTCCATATGATCCAGCCGATAGAAGGAGAATATCAGATTACATAGGTGATCAGCTACAGAATGATGTAAGGAGAAAGTATTTGACAAAGGGTCCTTGTAAGCCACCACCTGGTTTTAACTTTCCGCAAACAATAATTGCTGGATTTCCACGCCGCTGTCAAAATGAATGGTTCAATAAGTATGATTGGCTAGAGTATAGTGAAAAGTTGGATAAGTGTTTTTGTTTATATTGCTACCTGTTCAGAGATTGCAACAAGGGTCAAGGTGGGAATGATTCATTTGTAATAGATGGTTGGGATGGGTATAACAAATCTGATAGGCTTAGACATCATGTAGGCAAGAGATGTGATAGTTTCCATAATACAGCTGTGAAAAGATGTGACAATTTGTTGAAGCCTGGCCAATCAATTGGTGAAGCCATAAACAGGCAGAGTAATATCACTAAAGAGAACCATTTGATTCGATTGAAGACAGCCATTAAAGCTGTTCGATACTTGTTGCATCAAGGCTTAGCTTTTCGTGGGCATGATGAATCAGAGAAATCTACCAATAAGGGAAACTATCGAGAGTTAGTAGATCTTTTGGCTGAGGAAAATGACAAAGTAAAGAAAGCATTTAGTAATTCTCCAAAAAAATAATAAGATGATTGCTCCAGAAATTCAAAGGGACATTGCAAATTGCTTTGCTGAGGTAAGAAAGAGTGTCGCCATTTTTTTCAAAATTATGTCCTCTCTCATTTATATAAAGAAATTAATTGTTAGCCATTTCTTTTGCAAATCATTGTGAAATCTATCATTGAAGAAATTGATGGGGATGTGTTTTGCCTATTAGTAGATGAGTCGGCTGATGTTTCTGGAAAGGAACAAATGGCTGTTATCTTGCGGTATGTGGAAAAACTTGGGGAAATAATGGAGAGACTTATTGCTGTTGTTCATGTGCAGGAGACATCAGCTTCATGTCTGAAATCAAACATTGATAATTTGTTTGCTAAGTATGGCTTGAGCATAAAACAGATTAGAGGACAAGGTTATGATGGGGCCAGCAACATGAGAGGTGAGTTCAATGGATTAAGAGCTTTAATCATGAGAGAGAACAGCTCAGCCTATTATATACATTGCTTTGCTCATCAACTACAGCTGGTCATTGTAGCAGTGGCTAAGAAGAATGGTGATGCTAGTGATTTCTTTGATATGGTATCCCTTTTTCTCAATGTGGTTGGAGCTTCTTGCAAACGTAAAGATATGATTCGAGAAAAACAATAAGAGAGAGTTAGAAAAGCCATAGGAAGTGGACAACTAAATAGTGGAACTGGATTGAATCAAGAGCAGTCTCTTCAAAAAGCTGGAGACACACGTTGGGGTTCTCATTATAAAACACTCACGAGCATATGCAATTTGTTTCCAGAAGTTGTTGAAGTGCTCCAATATGTTGAAAAAGAAGGCCCATCTGATGCAAAGAGACGCCAAGCTCATGGTCTCCTGGACTACCTTACAGATTTTGACTTTGTGTTCCACTTGCACTTGATGATGCTTACTTTAGGACATGCAAATTCTTTGTCACAGTCCTTGCAAAGAAAGGATAAAGATATCTTAGAGGCCATGACAGAGGTGAAGTTAACCAAGCAGAAGTTTCAGGAAATTAGAGATGATGGCTGGGATTCTTTGATGCAGGCTGTGCAGTCATTCTGTGAAGAACATGGCATTCCCAAGTTGGATATGGAAGAGGAGTATATTGACCGTCATAGGCCAAGAAAAAAGACCAATCGAACCAATTATCAACATTATAGATTTGATTGCTTCAATCCAATTATTGACCTGCAACTTGTAGAGTTCAATGATCATTTCAATGAGGTAAACTCTCAATTGCTCACTCAGGTTGCTGCTTTCAGCCCCAAGAATTCTTTTGAGGCTTTCAAATTGGAGAGTTTAATGGATTTGGCTAAATCATATCCTAATGATTTTGATTCAACACAAGTAAAGGATCTTGGTTGTGAGCTTAATTTCTATAATGACAATGTGCGAGCCGATGAAAGATTTGCCAACTTGAACACTATTTCAGAACTTGCTAAGTTGATGGTGAGTACAACCAAGCATCTGTGTTTTCCATTAGTGTATCGGCTTCTCAAGCTAGTGCTAGTTCTTCCAATTGCCACTGCATCAGTGGAGAGGTGCTTTTCAGCAATGAAAATTGTCAAGACAATACTACGTAATCGTATCGGAGATGGATTTATGAATGATTGTATCGTATGCTTCGTGGAACAAGAATTTCTAGCCACAATTCCACTTGATGATGTGATCGTTCGGTTTCACAAGATGAAGGACTGTAACCGCAGAGGGAACCTATAGGAGGTAACTACAACTGTGAGAGCTTATTTTGATATAATTTATCGGTTGCTACATTTGTTTTTGATATTATGTGGTGATATTGTATTATTGCAACCTTAAAGTAAGTATTATGGATTTGCTCCGACCCCAGCGACAAAAATTCCTGGCTTCGCCCCTGGTACCGTGTCTTAGCAAAGCCCAACTCCCTACTAGAGCGAGTCTATACCTTGACTAATGCTCCCCCTTGCCCTTATCAGGTAAGATCACCCCAACACTAGAGTCCCTAATTAATTAGCCAAGGCAGAGCCATATGCCCTTGTGGTTGCACTGTTGTCCTGGGTGGTCGCTCCATGTTCCAATTAAGCAAGGTGATCTTGTATTAATGAAGGTATAAAATAAATAAATCAAGTTTCATAAAGTTCATTAATACCATCCACCAAGTTAAGCATAGCGAGAGCTACCCAACAATAAATTGAAAACCCAGGTTGATCAAGGAAAAGGGATAAAAATAATCTAGTTATATCCTTAGTAGGGTCCCATCAATTTAATGCAAGCAAAAAGTAAGAACAATGAATTAAATGCATGTTGTATAGGTAAACGGGTATGCATCAAGGAAGACTTGCCTTCAACACATCCCTGTTGCTGTTCAGACACTTGAGCTTCTTGGTCTTCAAATCCTTCAGCCCAAACGTTCTCTACGCATCACATCAAGGTACATACAAGCATACAATAGAATAAAATAAGAAACAATCACCAAACAGTATTATCAGAGCAAAACAGAGGCAAAAAGCTATTCTACTCTTCGATACGATCGTTTGGACATAAAGAACGCTAAAAACGGAGCTAAAACGAAGAAGATATGGCTAAACGAAGGTGCAAGGGCATAACTGTGAAGAAACTAGGATTACAGGGGCCTAACAGCAAGAAACCGAGGGCTAAAACATAAAAAAACTTTAAAATAGAGGGGTTTGGGTGAAAAACTAAAGGTTTGGACCTCGGCTACTATTTCTACAAAGCTCAGGGGTTAAAACAGAAGAAAACATACCCATATGTAAGGATCTTTATATGGTGGAAGGACCGGCTTGTAAATTTAAAAAGGTTGGGGGCTTTTCTGAAAAACTGCATGGTCACACGGCCTTTGACCGTTATGCTGACCAGTTGACTTCGACTAGGGTGGATCTGATCCGTCGGATCAAGATCGGGCGGCCGAGGTGTTATACAAGCGACCGGCGGCGGCGCTAACAACGGCGAGCGGCGGCGCTGGGCAGAAACCTCGCCGGCGAGGGAGGAACTCGAGCTGGGGGGCTTGATTAGCAACGGGAAACGGCCGGGGAGGTAGCTGGCGTGACGGCGATCTAATCTAGGGCACCAGGGAGGCGGCTAGGGCATCGACGACGGCGCAAAGTTCGGCGCAGCGGTGGTGGCGGAAAAGCTTGCTCCGGCGAGCTCGATCTCACGAAGGAGGACGTCCGGGCGAAAACAAGTGGCCCCCCTGGGTTCATTACCTCCTTGCGGTCCTTCTGGTGACCTCCTTGTCGACGGGGCGGTGGCGGACCGGCGGATCAGCTGCGGCGGCTACTTAGGGTTCCGGTGGCGCAGCGCGGGAGCTCAAGGCAGCAGGGGCTTTGGGTTTGGAAGAGACGGCGGCGCAGCAGGGCAGCTTATAAAGGGTCGGGACGGGGCTTGGCGTGCGGGACTAGGCGACTCGGAGGTAGGGTCGTGCTTAACCGGGACACGGCCATGTGTCACACCCGAATTTAAAGGCAAATTCGAATGCTCATATTATATTTGTGCCAAGATCAAAGTTCACACATATAACGTCTAAGTGAATACCAAAACACAATGCCATAACGTAAAGAGAGTATTAAACTTTATTACAGACCAAAATGTCTCATAAACGGTCTAATTATTAACGAGTAGCAACGCAGCGGATAGGATCAACACCACAGGCAGTTGACTGGTGACACGCCCGCTTAGAAATCTTCAAAGTCTTCCGGGAAGTCTTCAAAGCGACCGTCTGAGCAGCAGTCCGAGTAGTGTAGTTGCAAGAAATAAAATCAACAAGTGTGAGCACATGTCATACTCAACAAGGGAATATAACTATAACAACATGCAAGGCTTTATGGGTGGATGGCTGGCATGGTTAAAGCGGTAAGCAATTTTAGTTGGTCAGATTTTATTAAGCAACTAATTACTAGCAGTGTAAGTACATACCAAACCCAGAGAAATTATAAATGCAACAAAATCAGGATGCTATGCACAAGATTAATTCATATTCCATAGTTTACCCATGTGAGGGTCCAGGCCGCTCCATGACCGAGAGCACGGCTAATCGATTAGATTTTACACTCTGCAGAGGTTGTACACTTTACCCACAAGTCGTGTCCCCCATATATGCCCGGGTTAATTACTCCCTTAAACACTTCCGAGGTGAGTGGCATGGGTTTCACTGCGAGGCCTTTACAAAGATTCCCTAGTATGAGCTGCTCGCTAGGTTTCATGACAGCGCAATGCATAACCCTCTCTCAAGACTGCGAAGCTACCACAGAGCAGATCAGCTTGAGGGCCGGGCTATACACCAGCTACTGGCACCCCCTAACCCTTATCAGGTAAAGTATACTACATACTAAGGTTTCTAATTAGTTAGCCAAGACAGAGCCATTTGTCTTGTGGTTGCACCTGGTTCCTGGGTGGTTCTCCATGTTCCGATTAACAGGGGTAATCTTGTTTAATGAGGGTAGAGCATAAAGTAAATCAAATTCACTTTTGTGTTCAATTAAACCATCCTCAACCCGTAGTTAGCAACTAAGCATGTGCTACCCAACATAAATAAAACCCAGGTTAACAAGGACATGGTAAACAACACTAGTCACACCTTAATCATAGGGTCCCATCAATTTAATGCAAGCAATAAAATAAATAATGTAATTAAAATGCAGTTGTATAGGAAAAAGGGCATGCATCAAGGACTTGCCTTCCACAAACTCTTGCTGCTCAAACTCTTCAACGTCTTCAAAAGCTTGGCCTTCAGCGAAAGCTTCAAACGGCACGTTCTCTACGCACCACACAATTGATACATACAAGCAAATAATGAAATAAAATAAGAAATAATCACCAAACAGTAAAAACAGAGCAAAACAACTGCGTAAAGCTATTCTACTCTTCAATACGATCGTTTGGACATAAAGAACGCGAAAAACGGAGCTAAAACGAGAAGGATATGCTAAAAACAAGCTCCAGGGGCTTAACTGCGAAGAAACTAAACCTACAGGGGCCAAACTGCTAAAAACCAGGGGCTAAAACATAATTAAACATGTAAACACAAGGGCTAAAGCGCAAAAACTCACCTATGGACCCCGGTGACTAAAACTAGAAAGCCTAGGGTTCAAACCGTAAAGAAAAGGACCTAATTGTAACGGTTTTTCAGAGGTGGGAGGACCGGCACGCAAAACTAAAAAGAGTAGGTCTCTTTTGCAAAACGGACATGACCAAGAGGGGTTGACCGGTACGCCGGACTTTGACTCGGGATAAGATCCGATCCTGGCCGTTCGTTTTCGATCTGGCAGCTCTGGTGAAGTACAAGCGGCTGGCGGCGGTGCTTGGGACGGCGAGCGGCGGCGCATGGCGGCGGCCTCGCCGGCGTAGAGCGATCCGGGGCTAGGGGCCTCAGAAACGAGCGGGGATAGCACCATAACGACGTGCGCGCGCTCGCGAACTCAACAGGGGCATCGGGGCACACCCACGGGCGACGGCGACGGCGTGAAGCCCGGTATGGCGGACGGCGGCGCTGGAGCAACTCCGGCGAGCTCGTGCGCGGTACATAGGGCACAAGGACGACCACAGGCGGCACCATAAGCTTCCTCACCTCCACACGGATCTCCGGAGCTGCTTCCTGTCGATCGAGGAGAGGTGGCGGCGGAGATCGACTCGACGGCCGGCTCTAGGTTTTGGCGGAACGGCGCTGGTGCTCAAGAAGCTAGGGTTAGGGTTTTAGCGGGGGGCTCGGGATGCGGCGGCGGCTTAAGTAGCCCCGGGTGCACCTTCTTGGCGTGCGGGCCAAGGGAAGGAGGCGGCGCGCGTCCGGTGTACGGACCCCAGTTCGAGCCCGACTCGGCACGTCGCGGCGGCAGGGATGACAGGTGGGGCCCGCCTGTCGGTGACCGGGCGAGGAGAGGTGCTGGCGGGCCGGTGCTGGGCTGCTTGTTCAGCTGGGCCACAAGCAGAAGAGAAGAGGAGAGGGAGAAACGGCAAGCCGAGCCAGGAGCTGAGGGTGATCCGTCAGACTTTTTAAGCTTATACGGGCCGAAAGAAAACAGGAAGAGGGGAAGGGAGGAAAGAAAACTCCTTTTGAATTTTGAAACCTTTAAAACTTCAAACAAAATTTGAATTCAAACACAAATTTGAATTCCAACACTCAAAAATAATGCGCCAGCATGTATGCAACACTCAACTCCTATATTTATTTATTTTATTATTAAAAATTATTTAAATGCCTAGAAAATTCAATTAACTCCTTATAATCCTTAAACAAACTCATATGTTGCTAGCAAAATTTTAAAATTGAGAGAAAATTGTTTATTAATTTATTTTTCTTATTCACATCTTGAAATTGGAAACTTCAGGGTGTGACACCATGGCAGAGTCCAGGTTGGGGACGGCGGAGGTAGGGGATGACGAACCAGCCCCACCGGTCAGCGGCTGCGGGACGGCGGTGTTCAGGTGGGCTGCGCTGGGCCGCCTTCTTGCTGGGCCGGGACAAGCAACGGACGGCGCAGGAGAGAACAGGGAGCACCAGTGGACTTCTATGGCTGGGCCGAAATAGGAACATGCCAGAAGAGAGAGAGAGAGGGTGAGGGATAAAAGAAAAAGCTTTTGAAATTTTTAAAAGAACTCAAACACTTTGAATTCAAATTCAAATTTGAATTCAACCAAACAAAAACAATGCACCAACATGTATGCAACAATAAACTCCTATATTTATTTAATTAATTTTCAAAAACATATTTAAATGCCTAAAAATTCAATTACACCTTATATTCCTTAGACACATTCCATGTTTCTAATCAAATTTTATTGAAAGAAAATTTTTGTAAAATTAGGGTGCTACAAATCCTACCCCCCTTAAAATGAATCTCGTGCTCGAGATTCGGAAAGATTGTGAAAAAGATTGGAAGACTCTTCTTCAACCTATCCTCTCTTTTCTATGCTTCTTGATCAAGTGGCATACCTGACATCCTATCTGGAAGAATATCTGAATGATCACACCGTACTATAATATCCTCCAGAACTTTCCCATCAAGTTGGTTCACTGTACTCTCGGAAGATGGTGACGATGTAGCTGGAAATTCAATCCTCTCTCCAGCAGGACTAGTGAGTAGTACGGATCTCTTAGAGCATTGGATCACTGCATCACATGCAGCTAACCATCCCATCCCAAGTATCACATCAATCCCTCTTGATTCCAACGCTATGAGATTAGCCCAAAAATCTTTTCCCATTATTTTGAGACTAACCTTCTCACACTGATAAGATGCCTTCAATCCCCCAGGTGAACTAACTAGCATGTTGCGAGTCATGGGACTAATGGGTATATTATGCTGAGCTACGAACTGAGAAGTAATGAAAGAATGAGATGCTCCAGAATCAAACAAGACTGATGCGGGGGTGGAGTTAACAAGGAACATACCAAGCACCACTTGTGGATTCTCCTGAGCGGAATCTGCACTCACATGAGTCACCCTGCCACGGGCATAGTTCTGCTGTCCTCTGCTGCTTTGTGGTGTCTGCCCTCCATTCTTTGTAGGTGTGCCCTGTACTGGAGTGCTAGGAATAGTGCTCTTGGGGCAACTGTTGGCATAGTGTCCAACTTCTCCACACTTGAAGCATGTGTTATTCCCAGGAGTATATTGTCCACTAGGCCTCATAGGGGTACCGATTGGAGCGGTCTGCTGATTCTGCTGATAAGCGGGGGTAGTGGTCTGCTGAACTAGACGTTGAGTCTGTGGAGCCGAGCTCTGATACTGCTGTTGTCCATAACTCCCACTTGAGCCTCCAAAGCGAGATGGTGTCCACTGCTGAGTGCTAAAGCGAGGGCGAGTGCTGCTTCCTGATGGTCCTGAAGTAGTAGCCTTCCTCTTCATATCTCCCAACTCTCTGCGTTTAGATTCCAAGCATATTGCTCTATCAATCAGCTCTTGGAAAGTCGGGAAAGTGTGAGACATTAGCTGGTACTGAAGTGGTCCAGCTAACCCATCTAAGAATAGCTCTTGCTTCTTTCTATTAGTATCCACATCCTCAGGCGCGTAGCGATACAACTCCATCAACTTGTCCCTGAATTCTGGCACAGACATCTTTTCCTGCTTTAGAGCAAGAAACTCCTTTTTCTTCGGCTTTAGTACACCAGCAGCAATATGATGGCTCCTGAAGTTGGTGGTAAACTCCTGCCAGGTGATAGCATTTGGATTGGCATGTGCGGCAACAAAAGCATCCCACCATGCCGATGTAGATCCTTGGAGTCGTCCTGAAGCATATAGGACCTTCTCCCTATCATCACAATGAACAATGGTAAGCATCTTCTCAATGGTCTTCAGCCAGTCTTCAGCTTCCAAGGGATCAGTTGCATGAGAAAACACTGGAGGCTGGTGGCTCATGAACACCCTATGCCTGTTCACTCGAGCTTGTTGTTGTGCATGGGGCGGATTGTTGGCTTGGGCCTGCAGATTAGCCACAGTGTTGGTCAAGTTTTGAAGTAGCTGAGTCTGCGCCTGCAGGAATTGCTGCATCACTGAATCCATCTGTGATTGCTGGGATATACTGCTTCTCCCTTGACGAATCACTGGGGTTTGATCGACTCTGGATCCTGACCTAGTTTTCACCATCTGAGTGTTAGGAACATTACTTTAGATGTTTGCACTATGAGTAAAACTCTGAAAGACAAGGCAGTAAAGACTTTCAATTTTGGACAGATTCTGTTGGCTCCAAACAATCAGATGTAACTCTCAGTATGGGAATCCAAAAATTATGAAATTTTAATCAAAGACGTATAATGAAATTACGGAACCATTCCAACTAGAATCACCTCAATCCAAGGTTTGTAGCTTTAGTTATGAAATAAACAAGACGTCTGGGTCAGCTGAGTTTGCAGATTCTGATAGCTCCAAAGTTTCGTGTATATCTCTCTGTATATAGCTCCTAAATTTCTGAAATTTTTACTGATAATCCTTCATATAATTTCTGAACTTTTCCAATTGGATTTACTGTATTCGGAGTTCTGTAGCGCGAGATAAAAATAGAACAGTACTGCTGACTCAGAAAACTCGGCGAGCAGATTGGGATCTACTAGATTGTATAAGGGGTAGAGCATAAGGATTAAGAGATTAAGACAAAGAAGATATGGATTGAGACAGAGATAAACCCAACTAACACTTTACTAAAGAACCAATGTCATTGTGGTCATCACTCCACAACACATTGTACTCAAACAAAATTCCAACTCAATCATTAACACAAGATCAAGCATCCAAACACACCACTAGACTAAACACAATTTAAACGATCGTTTAGAATCTAACGATTACAAAGATCTTAAGCTTAAAAACTCCTAGATCCTATGGAAGCTCTTCAGTGCGGGCGTCTGGGGAGATGTAGCAGGGCCTCTTGGGTGATGGAGAATGATGAGCTTCTATTCCACCCTCTTGGATTACAGGGGATTCCCTTCCCGTCGGAGTAGCTTCTAGCTGACACTTCTGTACCTCCATTGTATAGATCCTCTGTTGAGCTATGGCAAGCATGTTGTTGGTGTTATCCAAAGCAGTGTTGACAGCAGCCAGTAATTCATGGAGGTTGTCCAAGGTGGGACTGTGGCCATTAGCTGATGCGATATAGGTCTTGGCTTCACCACTAGCTCTGTAAGGAGTGTACAAACTGCGAGTGTGTACCAACTCAGAACGCTCCCTGTGAGAGAGAACATAGAGTGCTCTCCTAGCAGCTTCGGCAATCCCAGCTTCCATAGTATCTCTGGTAGCAACATCATTGTGCCTGGATATCTTCATAGGTCCATAGTGCTGAACCCTCTTATATACGATTACTGTTACCTCCCAGTGAGGCTCAAACCAAGGATGGGTCCACATCTCACAATGGTAGATTGGATCTTCACCATAGCCCAAACGGTACACTGTCCTCCTTAGATTGTCAACCATGAGAATGCCTCTCCCATCTTTCTTGTACGAGCTCACTGTCCAGACTACCTCTTCAGCTTGCTCCTCTTGCTCCTCCATCTGATCTTGATGATCTCCTTGATCACCATCCTCTGGATCTTCTTCTTCCTCTGGGATCAACTCTTCTGGGTCTTCTTCTTCCTCATTTGACACAGTGATGGGCTCTGGAGTAGGTGCATGTACAGGCTGTGCTGGAGGTGCTTCCATCTTAATTTCTTCATTTATATCACCATCATGGAAAGCATTGTAGTCCTCCTGTGGCGCGTACCAGTGAGTGGATCCCACGCGAGATGTCCTCAACCCACGAACCATCTAAAAAGAAACATGTGATGGATGAGATAGATGCCAAGAATAGATACTAAAAAGGAGAGAACCAAGTGGAGATCAAGGATGAGATGAAGCAAGGATGAAATTATTAGAAATAAAAGCAAGCATAAGGCAAGAATGGCTTCTAAGATATTATAATCCTTAAATACGACCATTTTCTAACTAGGCTAACGTCCTACCAGTGCTCTTTCCCATATATTCCTGCCAGTGAGGAGTGATATCTTCGACCAGAGCACAGAGAAATTTGGCATGTAAGCTCGGGCTCTCTCGAGGATGGGCTTAGGCAACTCGACATTTTCTCGTTTGGCTACCTCGTCACTCGAGTCAGGTGGGGAGCTAAAATCTCGGATTTCTCCTAGAATTTCCAGTCCCTGTTCTGGCTCTAAGAGCACAAAGGCGCCTCCCGAAATGGCATCAAGCATCATGCCACAATCTCTTCGTAAACCAAACCGGAAATGCTGCAAGAGCACTGGGTCGGGCAGACCGAGGATTGGGCAAGCTTCAACCAAAGAGGCAAAACGATTCCATGCCATGCCTAAGGTTTCCTTCTCTCTTTGTTTGAAACTGAGGATCGCCATTCTTAAGGAAACGACACGCCACACCGGAAAGAATCGAGTGCAAAAAGATGCTCTCAACTCCTCCCAGTGTAGGTGGTTGCAAACAAAACAACAATACCAAGTTCTCGCTTCACTAGAGAGGGAGAACGGAAACAGGTTCCTCTTAGGAACATCTTGTGATGCCCCGGTTTTACCCTGGGTAGAATACAATTGCTCAAAGTCTCTTACGTGATCATAGGGATTCTCATGACTCATCCCCGAGAAGGGTTTTTCCTCAACTAGCTTCATGAGAGATGTGTGAACCATACAAGGTGTTAGAAGAGCGGGTTGTCTCCAGAGAGTTGATTCTATGGTTTCACTCATAATAGGCGGAAGGTGTGTACAAGGATAACCTTCCTGGGATAGCGAGGGTAAAGGTAGAAATAAAAGGAAAACAAAGGATACGAGGATAGTCGGGTTCGTAGATTCTTGACAACCGTTCTCTGGCAACGGCGCCAGAAATGCTTGTTGGTATTTCTTAACCTCACCACTATGGCACCGGGTTAGCATGAACGTGTAAGAATCACCCGGGTATACTGACGGGTGCGAACGAGTCCGCAACCGCACGGATACACCGTTGTAGCACTTCATCTCAGGAGTATTCCCAAGGGTATCGAATCTAAGGAACGGTATGGAGGACTCTATGAGTGACTATCCAAGGGCACACAGTCCCTGCTGAGGTAGGTGAGTGATGTGAAGTCTCCTATAGGTTCTCGACTCTAGAGAAGAACAAGCTCGGATAAGATCTCACTTCGGACACCGGCCCCTCCTGACTATAACAGTTGGTTCACAGCAAATGGTTGCCTACACGTTGTATCCGAACGTGGGGGATTTCAGGGGGTCCAACGGTTGTCACTACCGCGGCCTACCCTAAGACAAACCGTGGGATACAGGGCATTCGAAGGATAACCAGTAGCCTAGACACCACGTCTACACCACCGACTACTACTATAGCATGGCTACGTCTGACGTCCTGTAGAAACACTATAGCACTCTGTATAAATACAAAGCAACGAACCCGCGAGGTTGAGCTAGACCTTACTCGTCATTGAATCGATTCGCGCAAGGAGATATGATTGATACTTGATCTAAACCAGATATGCATGAGCTTCAATATATTCTAATAGACAGGCAATCACACAAATGGAATGCAAACTTATGCACTGATAACAGAAGATCTAGGGTCGTGTTCGTGAAGACCACGAGCCTCTAACTTATGAACAAACGCAAAAGAATGAATAACTCGCTCGTCAACTAAATCGAGAAAGCATGTTCATGAAGAACGCGAGCCTCTAAATGATGAACGAACGAAGAACTCAAGAACAATTCTTTCATGCATGAGAGCCACTTTAGTCTAAATAGAAAATACTGAAATACTCACTTTAGTCTAAATGAAGAACAGCATCGCTCACGAGGTATAAGGAGATGATGGATGATGAACGGATCATCACCACCTCACCTCTACTCATCCACACACTCCTCCCTACCTAGCACCACCTAGTCTAGATCCTCCACACACACACACTCATGGTGGGATGAGGTTTCACCTCCACCAAGAGAGAATGAGAGAGGGGGAAAGAGGCAAAGGTGAGAAATGACTTCAAGTGTGTTCATCCTCTTCTTACCCCCTTCTCCTCCTATTTATAGGCTTGAGCAACCGGCGTGGGACCACCCAAACACCCCAGGGATAGCTTCTAGGACCAATGACCGAGCACCATGTGGAAGCACCTGAGTGGGCGCCACAAGATCGGTTCGGCCGACCTGTGGGGTCGGCCAACCCCCTGTGGGCCCCACTCAGGGTGTGCTTCCTCCTGGTGGCTGATATGTGGGTCCTAAGGTCGGTTCCCGATGTCCACATGATTTGGAGGCGGTTTAGGCGCTCTGGTGGGCCATGGGATCCATGTGATGCCTGCATGGCGGCTTCTGATTCGCTGAGGCTTCCTCCCTTGGATTGGTGATGTCATGGATCCAGGGGATGCTTGAATGGAGCCCCTCCTTGGCTGAGCCTAACTTGCTAGGATCATGAGGGTGTCTTTTCTCTCCATTTCTTATGCTAAACACCTGCATTCAACTTAGCATAGCCACTTGTGGAAATTGTTAGTTTAAACCCCTATTCTAGTGTGGATGCTTAGTTCTTATGATAAAATACAGGGATTGACAGCCTTAAATTAGGTAATTAACAACCGTCAACAACTCCCCCACACTTGCCCTTTGCTCGTCCCGAGCGAAAGGGAAGATCACATGGGTTTAAACCAAAGGTATAAGACAAGCATAGGAGTTATTCCAAGTCATACCTTGCTCTTGTGAACTCTGTGGCTTGGCTACAATGCCATCTTGGGTAGTTGATAAGAGGAATGACCATGAATCGAGTTTCTTAAGCACCTGTTGGTCAGCACTTGGGGTTTTCTTAATAATTTTAAAAGAAAATTCTGCTCTGCCCTCCTTCTTTGATTCTCTCGGATTGCTCAATGTGTATATGTCCTCACCAAGGCATTAGATTGCCTTTCTTCACCCCACTTCTAATGATGGCTGTATTTGGAGCTCAGGGTAGGATGAAGGTAAAACATACTTGTATCACATGTATTGCAAAGTCAGAAACTAGATCCACAGAGAAAATCAAATCATACGATCAGATCAAGATGTGCACGTGTATGGATATGGTGGGTATGGTAAGGTGGATACTAGGCCCGAAGTGGGTGCTAGATATTACCATACATATATGATGAAAGTTGGTAAATGGTAAGGTGGACACTAGCCCCGGAATGGACACTAGTTATTACCATCTAAGTTAGGGAACTCCTTTTTGCATGATTCTCCCTTTTGTATAAGAATCTTTTGAGAGCATGACTATCTCTATATATATGTATATTTTTTTTAACAATCGGACCTTCATGTGTCCATTTTTTTCGATAGCCATGTCTCTTGTGTAACACAAACTAGGAGGGAGAGATCAATACATATGGAGCCTTAATTCCACAGAATGGATGACCAATACAATGCTATCTTCCAGGGTAGAAGCATAGCAAGGGGAATAAGGTGGCGTGCACATGAATCTTGATCATGAAAGTAATGAAAAGAATTCTCACAAGGGTCACAGAATTTGACAAAGCTCAATGCGATAATAAGCAGCATATGAGTATAAGGTTTTTAACTATGAACATCATATGGCTTTGGTAGGACGGTGGCATATCAAAGAGGAGTTTTGCAAGAGCATTTTTTTTCTTTTCAAAAACAAAATTATCCCAAGGACTAGAACCAACAGAGTTAAGATCATGTCATCAAGTCATATCTCACTTGTCAAGTACTTAGATCAGCATGTTGTCCTTATGATGATATTGTTCACAAGCCTCAAGGTTATAAACGAGGAATAAAACTTACGCATGACAACCCTAGGCATGGAGTAAGCATCTCCATAGATTTCTTGAGTTGATTTATGGAGAATTCATCAAGCATGAGCGTACAAACTCAGAAATCATGGTCGATTAGTTTTAAACACTCTGCAGAGGTTGTACATCTTTACCCACAAGTCGCGTAAAAGTTCTAGGAACTTTAAACCCAACCATGCGATGCCGACCAAGCATCATACCACACTACCTAGGTGTGATTGCACAGGGACGCTACGAGGCCTTTACAAAGTTTCCACAGTGTGAAGCAACCCGTGAAGGTTCCGAGCCGCCGCAAAGCATAAAGTCCCCTAGTAGGTACCGTGTCTTAGCAAAGCCCAACTCCCTACTAGGGCGAGTCTATACCTTGACTAACACTCCCCCTTGCCCTTATCAGGTAAGATCACCCCAACACTAGAGTCCCTAATTAATTAGCCAAGGCAGACCCATATGCCCTTGTGGTTGCACTGTTGTCCTGGGTGGTCGCTCCATGTTCCAAATAAGCAAGGTGATCTTGTATTAATGAATGTATAACATAAATAAATCAAGTTTCATAAAGTTCATTAATACCATCCACCAAGTTAAGCATATCGAGAGCTACCCAACAATAAATTAAAAACCCAGGTTGATCAAGGTAAAGGGATAAAAATAATCTAGTCATATCCTTAGCAGGGTCCCATCAATTTAATGCAAGCAAAAAGTAAGAACAATGAATTAAATGCATGTTGTATAGGTAAACGGGTATGCATCAAGGAAGACTTGCCTTCAACAGATCCCTGTTGTTGTTCAGACACTTGAGCTTCTTGGTCTTCAAATCCTTCAGCCCAAACGTTCTCTACGCATCACATCAAGGTACATAAAAGCATACAATAGAATAAAATAAGAAACAATCACCAAACAGTATTATCAGAGCAAAACAGAGGCAAAAAGCTATTCTACTCTTCGATACGATCGTTTGGACATAAAGAACGCTAAAAACGGAGCTAAAACGAAGAAGATATGGCTCAACGAAGGTGCAAGGGCAAAACTGTGAAGAAACTAGGGTTACAGGGGCCTAACAGCAAGAAACCGAGGGCTAAAACGTAAAGAAACTTAAAAATAGAGGGGCCTGGGTGAAAAACTAAAGGTTTGGACCTCGGCTACTATTTCTACAAAGCTCAGGGGTTAAAACAGAAGAAAACAGACCCATCTGTAAGGATCTTTATATGGTGGAAGGACCGGCTTGTAAATTTAAAAAGGTCGGGGGCTTTTCTGAAAAACTGCATGGTTAAGTGGCCTTTGACCGTTATGCTGACCGGTTGACTTCGGCTGGGGTGGATCTGAACTGTCGGATCAAGATCGGGCGGCCGAGGTGTTGTACAAGCGACCGGCGGCGGCGCTAACAACAGCGAGCGGCGGCGCTGGGCAGAAACCTCGCCGGCGAGGGAGGAACTCGAGCTGGGGGCTTGATTGGTGACGGGAAATGGACGGGGAGGTAGCTGGCGTGACGGCGAGCTAATCTAGGGCACCAGGGAGGCGGCTAGGGCATCGACGATGGCGCAAACCTCGGCGCAGCGGCGGCGGCGGCGGAAAAGCTTGCTCCGGCGAGCTCGATCTCGCGAAGGAGGACGTCCGTGTGAAAAAAAGTGGCACCCCTGGGTTCGTTACCTCCTTGCAGTCCTTCTGGTGACCTCCTCGTCGATGGGGCGGTGGCGGACCGGCGGATCAGCTGCGGCGGCTACTTAGGGTTCCGACGGCGCAGCGCGGGAGCTCAAGGCGGCGAGGGCTTGGGGTTTGGAAGAGACGGCAGCGCAGCAGGGCAACTTATAAAGGGCCGGGACGGGCCTTGGTGTGCGGGACTAGGCGACTCGGAGGCGGGGTCGTGCTTAACTGGGACACGGCCATGGCGGAGTCCGGGTTGGGGACGACGGAGGTAGGGGATGACGAACCGGCCCCACCAGTCAGCGACTGCGGGACGGTGGTGTTCAGGCGGGCTGCGCTGGGCCGCCTTCTTGCTGGGCCGGGACAAGCAGCGGACGGCACAGGAGAGAACAGGGAGTACTAGCGGACTTCTATGGCTGGGCCGAAACATGAACATGCCAGAAGAGAGAGAGAGGGTGAGGGATAAAAGAAAAAGCTTTTGAAATTTTTAAAAGAACTCAAACACTTTGAATTCAAATTCAAATTTGAATTCAACCAAACAAAAACAATGCACCAACATGTATGCAACAATAAACTCCTATATTTATTTAATTAATTTTCAAAAATATATTTAAATGCCTAAAAATTTAATTACACCTTATATTCCTTAGACACATCCCATGTTTCTAATCAAATTTTATTGAAAGAAAATTTTTGTAAAATTAGGGTGTTACATGTCTTGTGTGGCCTTTCCTGCCACCTTTCTTTTTTCGCTGCGAGTTCGTGCGAGATCTTCGTCCTCCGGCCTGGGCTCCGAAGCGACTATGATTCTTTTTTCCTTGGCGGCCATTCTGGGCTCTTCTTGGTCGGCAGACTTTTTCTTTGAAGGTGCCATCGTGGGTTTCTTGGTGGCTAAGAACACGGTGGGCGCCTCTATTGGGTACACAAATATCCCGAACAGAATTAAGGTGAATGGAGAACAAATCTTAATTAATTCATTTGAGACCGTTTGTATTAATCAGGCAGATTTCCTTGGATCATTACACTTCCAACTTTCCAAAATCGCGACCCCCTTTACAATGAGGAGGGGGCCTCCTTTTATAGTGCCAAAAGACTAAATTTACATTCCAAGTATACCCCGAAACCCTAACATCTAACAAGAATATTCGGGGGCAAACTTGGTCTTTTACACTTGGCGCGGATTTGACGTAGTGGTTTGCGGAGCGCAGATCGCGTCGGAGATAGCAGAGCGCAAGATGCGCCGCGAAAACCGGAGGTAGTTCTGTGTTGGAACAGCCTTTGACTGGGTCTTCGCGGCTGAATTCTTGAGAAGCCCCGGGCTCCGCCAAATTGCTTCTCCCGATGCTTCATCCACTGTGTATCTTCGGGCTTCGGAGCCTAATCCTAGAGATGGGGAACGACGGGCCAGCTCGACCCCTTGGCGGAGCCGCGACCTCCGCCCTTCTAAGCCACCCTCGAGAGCTCCAAAATCCTTCCTGCAACAAAAAGCCTCACAAACAGTGTTAACTTTTCACCACCTGATACGTGACGAAGTTGCCGAAGCCCAAACCTCTGAGTCGTTCCTGAAAAAGAGATCTTTGAGATTAGATATTTTTGAACAAATAATTATTCTTGAGCCCTTGGCGACAACGAAGACATCCCGGAGCTTAGCTCCCTTTCTCCGCGGGGGACATGCTCTTTGTGCTAACCCTTGCGTCTTCTTGTGTGGTTTAGATTTTCTCCTTAGAAGTCAGCGAAGCCCAAAGCTTGTGTTGACTCTTCCGAAAAAGAAATCGAAGCCTAATGGTCTTGTTGATTTGGCAAACCCCCGGTGCCCAGAGGTGAGGTTTTCTACCGCCCCAACACAAGAGAAAAGAACTTTTAGCCCACCAAGACAGAGAAGAAGATAGCAACAGCACTATGCGCAAATGGACTTGTAGTCCAATGGTAGGACGGTCCAGTGGGATGTCTACCCACCAGGGTTCAAATCCTTGTACTCGCACCTTTTCCTGGATTATGCATTAAGTGGTAAGCGACGTTCCCGTCGACGACGAGGCGTCATTGATGACTTTGGGAATCTCCAGATCTGTTAGTGCTCAGTCCTTCGGAGGTGCTCATAGGGGTAGGGTTTGCGTACGTGTATTCATAGGAGTGAGTGTGCGTGTGTGTTGTGAGCGTCTGCGTTATACTATGTAATGCTAAAAAAAGCAACAGCACTATGCTCAAACAATAGTCCAACAATTCTGTGGTGCCTAATTTTTTCATCACCTAGTTGTATTATTAATTGTTTAGCTTAACATTAAGTAAAATTTAGAGGGTGTTTGAATTTCATGACTAAACTTTAATTCATATCACATCGAATGTTTGATACCAATTAGGGATATTCAGTCTATTCGGTTGGTTGCTGGATGGTGGACGGTGGTTGATGCTGATTTGTTCTGCGAGAAAAGATCGACGGCGCGGCATCATTGATGACTTCAGGAATCTCCAGATCTGTTGGTGCTCAGTCCTTCGAAGGTGCTCATAAGGGTAGAGTTTACGTACGTGTATTCATAGGGGTAAGTATGTGTGACGCCCCAGGTTTTTAATTAACACTAATGATTGGTCAAACTTGTTGACCTTGGTCAAATCATGGTCAACCTGGGTCATCACCACGAAAACCTAGCCAACAATCACCCATAAGCACCTTAAGCAAGTCAACATCATCTACCTTGGTCAAAACCCTAGATATTTTTTGAACAAATAATTATCTGGAGCCCTTGGCGACAACGAAGACATCCCGGAACTTAGCTCCCTTTCTCCGCGGGGGACATGCTCTTTGTGCTAACCCTTGCGTCTTCTTGTGTGGTTTAGATTTTCTCCTTAGAAGTCAGCGAAGCCCAAAGCTTGTGTTGACTCTTCCGAAAAAGAAATCGAAGCCCAATGGTCTTGTTGATCTGGCAAACCCCCGGTGCCCAGAGGTGAGGTTTTCTACCGCCCCAATAGTAGCCCCTCAAGGAGAAGTGTTTGAACAATGAGATTAACCTTCTCCTTGATTTTTTTTGCAATCTCTGGATGAAGAAAACGTCACCTTCGGCGATGGGGAGTTTGCGGGCTTAACTTTTTTTTCGGCTTCGGTCGATTTCCCTTTCAAAACGACAGAAATCGCCCCTTCCTGAGGCGCCCTTTCGTATTTCGAGATCGTTGGGTTTCTTTCTCTCTCCTCAGGCTGTATAAGGGGGGTCGAGGGCACCTGCTTTCTTACCCTTGTCGAAGCCTTTGCCCCTGGGCTGCGTGTTTCGGACGCTTTAGGATTCGTGCGCGCGACGATATTTCGTTTTAGTTGTTGCTTTTCGAGTTTGCTCTTTTGCGGAGCCCAAGCCTTTCCACTAGTCCTGGCTCGTACAAAACAACCCACACGGCCAATGACTGAGGAAGAAATAGCTGCTTCCATTGCACCAGTCGAAGCCCCTGAAGAGCCGGCTGGTGACATTGTTGACTACGAGCCGTCGCCAACGGCCAAGGAGAAAGAGGCTTCTCTCGGTGAAGACCTTTCGGTGGTGGAGGCTTCGCTGTCAGACCTGATGGCTGGAAGGGAGTCCAAAACTCCAGCCTTCGTTCTCGGAGCTTCGCTGGTTTCCGAGAACTTGATCAAGTTTTACGAGGAAAAAGGATTTTTCCCGAAGGTGTCGCCCGCGCCCCAGAAGGGGAAACAACTCCGAAGCCCAAGACTGGCGAAGCTGTAATTTTTCTCGATTTCTTCAACGCCGGCTTGAGGTTTCCTTGTTCTAGGTGCCTTCCTGAGATTCTTGATCGCTACAGTGTTAAGCTGCACCAGCTTACACCGAACGCATTCGTGCAGCTGTCAAACTTCTTTTTGCGTTCTTGTGACGGGCGGGTGGATACCGAAGCCTTTGTTCGGTTCTATGAGCTCCATGTCCAGAAGCAGAACTTTCGGTTGGATGGGGATCCTTCTATTTACGAGAACCACTTTGGTTGTATAACCTTCACGACACGAAGGAGGAATACAAAGAAGGATATTGAAAGAGTGGAACTTAGCCCTGCTCATAAGAACAAGTGGGATGATGACTGGTTGTCCTACTGGTTCTACGTGAAGGTTAATATGCCCTGGGGCTCCGATGGTACCGCCTACTACCCTTTCAGCATCTCGACCATGAAGCCTCTGAATTATTATATAACGGGTCCTGACTTCGCGAAGACCAGAGGTTTCAAGGATTGCAAGAAAGCCTTCCTCTTGGCTTCGCAATTTATTCCTAATCGTGATGTGGCCGAGGAATTTGTGGCTGCCAATATCTGGCCCCTCTCCGCAGGTTGGAATCCTCAGGAGGTTAAGTGGCTCTCGGTTGACTGGTTTTCGAAGGACATCCCCTTCCCTCGGTTCGGGCTGAAGATGCCTGAAGGAAAGAATGCTCATGAATTTGTGGGTGAAGTAGAGCACGGTGTTGTGGACCTGCTTGGTCCCTACACAGAAGCGGAATATCAGGCCTCGCGAAAGCTGCCTACTAGAGGTCATCGCGTTAACCGCATTTTCTCCGAACTCGGTGTTGAAGTAGAAGACCGTGCGAAGCCCAAGGCTTCTTCTAAGCGTGCCCGTGATTCAACTCAAACCGTGTCTGATTCGTCTGATGCAACAAAGAAAAAGAAGAAGTCTGCTGCTTCTCCGGAGCCATCTGGCGAAGCCACCGCTGCTGATTCGCGGAAGATTGCGGCTCTGGTGTCTTCTTCGAAGACGAGTCAACTGGAACATGCTAAGAAGAAACAGGTTGCGATACAAGAAAACAACCCAGCTACTAAGAAGGCGGTGAAGCCTGGATTTCGTCGAAAAAAGCTGGTTCGAAGCCCAGGCATGCGTGCCGCATGGTGAATATCCTTGGCTCCTCTGATGCCTTGGAATTTCTGGACTCTGGGGCCGAAAGTGACGGAGGTAAGGATCGAGTGTCTGAACCTGAAGTTGAAAAGGCGGTTATGTCGAGCCCCAAGGAAACCGTTGCAGACCCTCCTACTGTGGGGATTGTAAGCGGTTTGGACAAAGTTGGAGAAGGTTCCAAACTTCCCGGGGCCGAAAATGTTCTGGATAAGGGAGACTTTTCTTTGGCCGATCATCCCGAAGCTTCTAGTGAAACCAAGGCATCGCCTGAGTTCAAGCAATCCTTGGCCGAAACCGTGAGCTCATCCGGTGCGGTTGAGGGCCAAACGCTGGAGATGGTGCTTGCTGAGAAAAGCACTTTTGACCCTTCAACTTATTCTTACGACAAAGCTATTGGTATGAGGGACTTACAAACTTTATTATCTGTTTGCTTGCCATTTTATAAAGAGAGTGGGGTAATCGAGTCCCGTGTGCTCTGGGAGCTAAGGGATTCTGCTCGACTTGCAGGCGCGACTGCAGGGGATGTTCCACGGGTGGAAGGGGATGCTCCTGACGACCAAGAATTAGAAGATGGGGAAATCCTCGGAGCCCCGGCTTCTTCTTTGATTGTGAGACAGCCAGGAACCAGCACCAGCGCCGGACCTTCGGTGCCTTTTGATCCTCAAGGTCAGCTCTTATTCTTTTGCGTTTTGTTCTTTACTTTGTTGGTTGTGTTAAAGTAGGTTGAAAATATTGTCTATTTTTGCAGCTTATGAGAAATCTATAGAAGACATGGAGGCCAGTAACTTGGCTGGTTTATCAGCTGAACTTTGTTACAAGTCGATGGTCTCTAGCCGCAAATTGCTGGAAAAATATCGTACTCAAGAGAAAAAGTTCTTGCCGTCCGAAGCCGAGCTGAGCCGTGAGATTATTAGGTTGAAAGAGGAGAACACATCTTTGACAAAGATTCATAAGCTGCAGGAGGAGAAGATTGACATTCTGAAGGATAACATGGACACTTATAAGATTGCGGCGGAAAATCTGAATAAAGATGCTGAGAAGCGCGATGGACCGCTCGAAGAGTTTAAAAAGATAGTGGAGGACGACACCAATATCATTGAATCCTTAAAAAAGGGGAAGGAAGCACAGAAATCTGAAATTGAAGAACTTAAGAAGGAAATTCAGGGGCAAAACAATTTCATAAATGCAGCTGAAGAAGTCTTGAAGAAAAACTTCAAAGTTTTGTACGAAAAGTATTCTCGTGCTCTTGGTGAATTTGGTGCGGAGCCCCTACCTTTCCCTGGTGATAAAGATGCTAAGGCGATTTTCGAATGGATGGAGCAGGAGTTCGATCATCTCCCCAGTATAATGACTGGCGCCAGCGATTATGCGGCTTCGATGTGTGTAGAAGTTTTGCTTGAGCTGCTTGAAAAGAACGGATGCACAGACTTCTTGGCTCTAGGTGCCAGGAATTACAAGTTCCCGAAGGCGGAGGAAATTGAGTGTAAGGTCCCTTCGAAAAATGTTCAAGTAATCAAGAAGCTTTTCTTGACTTTGTTCTGGAAGACGTCTGGGCAAGAGCATGCTAAGGCCATGGCACGCCGATACTTGGCGGAGGTAAAGGATTTTCTTAAAAAACTTTTGTTCCCCCTTTTTTTAGATCGCTTATTTTGTTGTTCTGTAGGCTAAGGAAAAGGAGGCGCTAGGGTCGGACTCATCTGAAGATGAGGGTGATGATGGTGAATCTCTCACAGGCGCAGCCCCTGGTGCTTCGAGTTCTGGTGCTCAGAGAGATGTCGAAGACAAGGCTTCGGAGGATAAAGATGGCGAGGCCTGACATAGTTCTCTTTGTTTTGAACTGTCATTATTGGGATGCCTTGCGTGGCGAGTGAATTTTGGGAGAAAACACTTATGGTTGTGCAAAAAATTGTAATATACCTTGACCTTGCTGCGATATTAGCTTTTTAGTTTGCAAAGATCGAAAGTTTAGACTTGAGGTGCTTGAACGTGCGATGGAAACATGATGAGATTTGTCGTGTTTTCTTTACTCCCTTTTTTGTGACTTTGTGTTGTAAAAAAGCCTCGGTTTTATCTTTTGGGGATGAAAACTGGGCTTCGGTATGTTTTTCGTTGTCTTCTTTTTAAGCCATTCTCTGGCTTCGAGAAAGAAGCGAAAAAAATAAAGAATGTTTTTTGAAGAAAACGTCACCCCCCCTTTTTTGCTTTTTTCTCGAAGCTCGCATCTTTCTGTAGCAATTGTGATATTTCATAGGATAGTTGCGCTTTCTTAAAATCCCAAAGTCTAGCGAAGCTTGCTCCGAGCTTCGCAGACTTTTTTTCTTTGATGGTCGAATATCAGCAATCTTGTTGCTTTTCGACTGAAAAATTGTTTTCGAGCCTGTAATAATCTTAGAAAGAAACTTATTGATCCCGCAACTTAGTCTGTTGCTGTATGGGATTTTTATGGTGTTTAGGCATGAATGCTAAGATTTTTATGAGACAACGTGTATAAGCTTGTAGCTTTTCGTTGCTCTTTGGGCAGAAACCCCCTTTGCAGTAAGTAGATAACTAAAAATGAACTGCTGAAAAATAAAGAATAGTGAACGAAGAAATTTGAGGGGGAAGTAATTTCATTAAAACTGAAACTGAGTACACGGATCCGCCTCGTTAAAAACCTTGCCTCCTGATTTGGAGACCCCTTTTGCAAGGAAAAGAGTACGGTCCATGGAAATGTAAAATGCTGAAAACATAAAGAGCATAAGATAACTAAGCTCCGGCTCCGTTTATAAGTTTACGAAGCTAGAGTTTTACACTATTTGTTTTCTAAGGGTAATATTTGAGAAGGCTGCCCGCGTTCCAGGTGTGTGGTAATGCATTGCCTAACTGATCTGCCAAATAGAAGGATCCTAGCCTTAGACTTTTTGTTACTATGAACGGGCCTTCCCAGGGCTCTTGTAACTTTCCCGGATTGTCGAAGTTCTTCTTCTTCTGGATGACCAAGTCACCCATCTGTATTTCCTTTTTCACAACTTTCTTGTGCCTCCATTTTTTGGTTTCTTGCTGATATTTTTCTAAGTTCTCTGTTGCTTGGAGTACATCTATCTCGATCAAATCTTTTTCTGCTTCCTCGAAGCCTGCCTCTTGTGTTTTTAGGACTCGCAAGCTTTGGTTCTTGATTTCTTCTGGCGTCATGACTTCGGAGCCAAATAGCAACTTGAAAGGTGAAAAGCTTGTGGCCCTTGAGACGCTAGTGTTATGAGACCATGTCACCTTCGGCAACTCTTCTACCCATTTTCCTTTTCTCTGGTTGAGCAAACATTTCTTTATGCTGGAAAATATTTGGCCATTTGCTCTTTCCACTGCCCCGTTAGACTGTGGGTGGTTTACGGAGGTGAACTTTAACTTCGTTCCCATGGTGAGGCAAAATTCTCTGAAGTCATTGCAATCAAATTGTTTTCCATTGTCCACAGTTAGCTCCCTAGGAACTCCAAATCTGCAAATTATATTCTGCCAATAGAACTTCTATATGTTGCGAGACGTGATGTTTGCCAGTGGCTTAGTCTCAACCCATTTGGTGAAGTAATCAATAGCGACAACCGCAAATCTACAGTTTCCTTGCGCTGCTGGGAGTGGTCCAACTAAGTCCATCCCCCATCTTTGCAATGGCCAGGAGGGAGGTATCAGCTGCGTGGGCATTGAAGGATTTCTCTGGTTGTTGGAATTTTTCTGGCAAGCTTCGCATGTTTTTACCAATTGGTGAGCATCATCGATGATGGACGGCCAGTAAAACCCCTGCCTCAGCGCTTTTTGGGCCAGAGCTCTAGAACCTATGTGGGCTCCGCAAAAGCCTGAGTGAATTTCTTTTAGCAATTCCTTCCCTACATCGAAGCTGATGCACCTCAAGGTAGGAGCAGATATGCCAGATTTGTACAGTTCCCCATCGATTATCTCGTAGCTTTGGGCTCTTCGTCTCATGCGGTTCAAGGACACTTCCTCGGTGGGTTCGTAGTGACCTCTTAAGAAAGCCAAGATTGGTGCCCTCCAATCATATTTCTCTATAACATTGATTGTTTTGGCTTTGGGTTTCTTCACAGTAGGCATGGTGAAGACTTCATAGAAAACGTCTGGAGGTAAGGCTTGATATTGTGCTGCGGCTTTTGCCAGTGCGTCGGCTTCGTTGTTGGAGTTTCTTGGAATGTGCTCAACTGTGAATCCCTTGAAATGCTTTTCCATGGATCTTACCGCTGCGAGATATTTGACCAGCTCTGGCTCTCTGGCCTCCCTGTCTTTTTCTACATGACCCTGAATAACTTTGGAGTCCGATCTCACGATGAAACTCTGCTGGCCTAGTGCTTTCATTTTTCTCAGGGTAAGGAACAGTGCTTCGTACTCGGTTGTGTTGTTTGTTGCTCTCTCATTCTCTGGAAAGTCCAACCTGACTACGAATCGCATTTTGATTCCTGTTGGCGAGGTGATAATTGTCGAAGCTCCGGCTCCCTTATGACAATACGCCTTGTCACAGTATGCGATCCAAGGCTATTCAACTTCTGCGGAGCTCGAACTTGCTGGTGAAGTCCAATCCACAACAAAATCTGCTAGGACCTGAGATTTTATGGCGCTTCTTCTCTCAAAGTCAACTACATGTTCTGATAGCTCGAGAGCCATTTTAAAATTCTCCCCGAAGCTTCTCTGTCGTTGAAAAGCTCATGCAGAGGTTGATCTGTTACTACTATGATTCTGTGGGACTCAAAGTAATGCCTAAGTTTCCGTGCTTCCATAACAACCGCGTATGCAATTTTTTCAAGCTCTGAGTAAAACATTTTCGACCCGGCGAGTGTTTCGGAGGCAAAATACACTGGGACTTGGGTTGGCTTCCCTTCCATTTCTTTTTCTTGTATTAGGGCTACACATATGGCGTTCTCGAGGCTGATATGTAAAGCAACAGTGGTGAACCGGGCTCCGGTGGACACAGCTTGGTTAAGTTTGTGAGATAGATTTTGAGCTCCGCGAACGCCTTGCTCTGATCAGGCCTCTAGTCGAACTTCTTATTTCTCAGGGTTTAGTCACAAACTTGCAGCTCTCATATTTGCAAAAGTTTCTGCAAGGTCAGAGATGTAATCGCCACGCTTGTTGCTTTTGACAACTATGTCGTCCACATATGCCAGTAAGTTTCTGCGCAGTTGTTCGGGAAACACCTGAGGACCAGGTGTGTCCGAGGACCAGTGGAGGGTCGCTCCTTAGTGATGAGTGATTGACAACATTGTGTGGACTGATGCTTGGCTAAGTGTGCAGGTACAGGTTGCGGCTTGACTCGTGTCAGTGCAGGTGAAGAACAAGTGCGAAAGGCCTTAGCCGTGGCGGCCTCCGGGTGATGGAGTGGCAAGTAGGCTTGGTTCGATGGACCCGGTGGCCGATGGGGTCAAGTGCGAGCCGTGCGGTGCAAGACTGGCGGGCTGAAGTCATGAACATGGGCCGGAGCAAGGTAGCGGATGGAGCCCAAAGCTTGCACACGGGGTTTGTTGGTTTGCCCACAAAACCATCGGTGGACGGTTTCTTGATTTGGGCCTCAAAACCAAGCCCGGAGGCCCGAGGCGACGGAGACGGTGATCCGGGAGCTTCGGGAAGCTTCGAGGCGGAGGGCACGTGGCGTGATCACGGGGTTTGCGTCGATGTGAAGCGAAGCCGCGGTGGAAGCTTGTCCGTCTGATGAAGAACTGACCAAAATGCCCCTGAGGGGTTGTATCTTCATTTCAAGTTGTAGGGGTAGCGTGGTTACCTCCCTCTGATGGACTTCGTATAAATAGCGGAGAGGTGGATGGCATCTCTCTCTCTTGGACCCTAGTTTTTCCTCCCCCGGTAGATTGCTCTGAACTGCTTCTTTTCCCTCTGTATTCCTTAGGCTAGATTCTTGTATAGACTCTGACCTCTGGATGTATGGAAGCAATCGGCGTTGCGGTGATCTCCTAGTCCTCTGTGATTTTCGTGTCTTTTCGGGGCTATTTTTGGGGAGTTTCGTTCTTCGCTTGATTCGGGGATTTGAGGGCGTTTTCCTTCGGATTTCTTTGAGGGGATCATGGGTGGATGCCTTGCGCATCTTTGTGTGTGATCTTGACCCCTCAAACGCTGGGCAAGGCCTTCGATTCATGAGTTCTTGGCCGGAGTTTGAGTTCTTGGTGGAGTTCGTGTGATCCGCGATTCCCGGCGATTTAGTGGCTTAGAGGTCGAGATTTTTGGGGCATAGCTTCCTCTTGTGTTGCTTATCATCTCCCCCAAATCTTGTCTCAAGAGCTTTTGTCATTTGGGAGATCCGCTGATGGATTTGGAGGGTTGACTTCGCGGGGTCGCGCTGTTCCTGCTCTGTTCATGAGCTGCAGACAGTCCACGGGACTGGGGCGGACAGTCCGCAGGACATTTGTTCATCGCAGTTCATCATGTGTTCGTGCACGTCCTCGTTTCGATCCGTTTTATCGCTAGGGTTCTGTTGCAGGAGGTTTGCCGGACCGTCCGCGTGGGGCTTGCAGACTGTCCGCGTGGGTTGTTTGTTGTCTGGGGTGGCTCGAAGTTTGTCTGGGGTGTCCAGGGACTTTTGCCGGACTGTCCGCCAAGGGTGGCCGGACTGTCCACGGGCTACCGGACTGTCCGTGGTGCTTGCCCGGACTGTCCGATTTTTCCCAGTGCAGCACTGGTGGCTCGAGGTCCTATTTCGGACTGCCCGCCGGGGGTTCACGAACTGTCCGCCGTACTCGCGGACTGTCCGCCGTACCTGTGCGGACTGTCCACCTTGGACCTTGTAGATTTGGCTAAGTCCTTTGGTTCTTGTCTAGTTGCTTCCGCTCTTTGCTCCTAGGCTTGTCTCTTGTTCTTGTAGGCTTGTGTGTGCCTTGTTTGGAGCTTCCTTTGTGTGCGCGAGTACTTGGAGTGGCAATCGGGGTATAGGCCGAGTTCGACCCTCGGGAAGAATTTTTATCGGCTCCCATTCACTCCCCCCCCTCTCTGGTCGCCCTACTCGGTCCTTCAATTGGTATCAGAGCCGGTTACGGATCTTCTTGATTCTAACCAATTTAAGATCCAAAGATGGGCGATTACGGCAAGGGGTCGGGTCCTCCGCACTTTGATGGCAAGAATTACCCGATGTGGGAGAGGCGCATGGGCGCGTTTTTGCGAGGGAAGGGAACTCTGATCTGGGAGGTCACTCAGAATCCTCATTATGTCATCCCAGACAGTTTTCTGCTTCCAGGATCGCGGGACATGTGTGAGGCCAACAGCAAGGCCGTTGATTACTTGTTCCGTGCTCTCTGTGCCTCGGAGTTCGAGCGAGTGTACGGAGAGAATGTGGTCGGAAAGATTTGGCTCAAGTTAAGAAATGCTCATGTTGGCAATGCCCAAGTGCAAGCCCGTTTGTTTTCCACTTACCGGAGAGAGTACGAGAACTTCACTCATCTCCCCGGTGAGTCGACCGATGCTATGTTTCAGCGCTTCACTAGTATAGTCAACAACATGAGGGCCAATGTGACAGTGCTCCCATACACGGACCATGATCAAGCTATCAAGCTTTTGCATGCCCTGGATAGGTCTGTGTGGAGTGCCAAGGTCGAGGCCATTGAGGAGTCGAGCGTGTATGATATGCTGACGCTGGATGAGCTGTTTTCCAAGCTCAGGCCTTCAGAGGTTGATCGTGGCTTGAGAGCCAAGAGCGAGAGCCCCACTGATCCTCATAGTTTGGCTCTTGTCTCCGGATCAAGGTCTAACGCTAACTCTAGTGGTTTCTCTTTGTCTTGTCTTGTGTCTTTGCCAGATAAGGACTTTGAGGTGCTAAGCGAGGACGATCTCGCTTTGTTGAGCAAGAGGTTTGGGCGGATGTACGAGAACCGCAAGAATGCAAGGCGGAGCTCGGGGATGTGCTATCGGTGCGGGAAGCACAGGCACTTCATCGCCGAATGCCCTGAAGCCATGGAGATCAAGAACGACTACAAGGGCAAGCCCAAGCACGACTACAACAAGTACCACTGCCGAAATGACTACAAGGACAAGCACAAGGACAAGGGTGAGAGAAGGCACAAGAAGAGTGGTGGCCACAAGAAGAAGACCGCTCGAGCGATGGTGGCCGGAGCGAGCGACATCGACTCGACATCAAGTGATGCTTCCTCTGACTCGAGCAGCGAGGAAGAGCAAGAGAAGCACAAGGACAAGCGGCACACCGGCAAGAACATCACCGGCCTGAGCTTCGTCGCACAAGGTGGATTTTGTGGCATGGCGCACTCCAAGAAGGGTGGGAGGCACAGCTCGGATTTGAACTCCGATTCCAAAGAAGAGGTACGACAAGATCCCAACTTCTTTCTAGAGGAGAATGCTAGGCTCAATGAGTTGCTTGATAACCGTGATGATGTGCTTAGAAAGACCAACAAGGAGAAGAGGGAATTTAGGTCTTTGTTGGGTGATGCTAAGGATAAGATAGCCGAGCTTGAATCCTTGCTTGTGGATGCTAGAAATGAGATAGGCGCTTTGAAACCTGCTCTTGTGGTGTCTGATGAGATTGACTGTGGTGATTGCTCAGTTTTTCTTGCTGATTTGACTGCTCTCAAGGAGAAACATGCTTCTACTCTTGAGGAACTAGATGTGGTTAGGATTGAATGTGATAAGTTGAAGTCTAGGCCAGCTTTGTTAGGAGCTTGTACCTCATGCCCTATTTTGCATGCTAGGCTAGATGAATCTCACACTATAATTGTTTCTCTCGAGGCGGCATTGAAAGCTCCTCTTCCTACATCATGTTCAACCTGTGAAATGCATGCTTTGAAAAACATGGTACTTGCACACTATGTTGACCGTCTGCAAGATGAAAATGATGAGCTTAGGAAATTGATGAGTTGCTTGTCTGGGCATGAGCCACAATTGAGTTTGATGTTGGCTCAGTTCAAGAGGTTTGATGTTCAGGCGTTGGGGGCTAACAAGTGTGGTGAGAAGAGTGGTGAGGGAGAAGAGAAAGCCGGAGAGACTCCTACTCCACCACACACCATACCCATGAACAAATATGCACCCAAGCCAAACCACCTGAGAAACAAGCTTGATACAACTCCAGACCCACCAGTGTTCCCCCAGAAAACAGAGAATTACCAGAAACCCATCAAGTTTGTGAGCAACCTAGGTAATGTCTTTGAGGGGAAGTCAGGAGAGAAAGTGATTGAGAAGCCCACAGAAAACCACCGCCTAAGCCACAGCCGATCCGCTTCCATTGTGAGTATTGTGGGAGGGATGGGCATAAGGATGAGTTCTGTTTCCGGAGGAAGAGGGATGAGAGGTTTGCTAGGGAGATGGCAAACAAGGACAGGTACCACCTTGCTCGTGGTGTGCCTGAGCCTACCTAGGGGTGAGGTGTATGTGCGTACAGTTCCCACTCGTGGAGGTGGAGGTGGAGGTGTGTTCCCTCAAAGAGATAGGCGTGTTGGGTTTGGGCGTGGTGAGTTGGCTCGGCGTGCTCCTTCTCGTGACCGTTACGAGTTTGGGAGGCATGATCGGAGCTTTGGGACTCAGATGGACTACGAGCCACATTTTCCCCCTCGTGGTGCGTGTACTCCTCTAGTGAGACGTGACAGGTCATTTGGTGGTAGGCGTGAGAGGGCTCCGCCTAGAGGTTTTGGTAGGATGGATTTTGCTAACTCTTTTTTTGAGCAAATGGCTCGACACAGGTTTTACTCTTTTGGTACTAACCCCAGTGTTGAGTCGCTTGCTCATTCTCGTCCTCATTTTTTATTACAGGTGAGAGGCTTGGAGAACTTTTGGTTGATCGACTCCAGTTGCTCAAGACACATGACCGGAGATCGTGGGTGGTTCTCCAGCCTCACCCCGGTGAGTACGAGGGAGTACATCACTTTCGGGGATAACGGGAGAGGACGAGTGCTTGCTGAAGGTATGGTGAAGGTGAGTAGCAAGGTGACCTTAAGAAGTGTGGCCCTGGTCAAGTCACTTGGTTTTAACCTATTGTCAGTATCTCAATTACTTGACGAAGGTTTTGAGGTTCGTTTTAAGTCGGGCGCTTCTCGTGTGCTTGATTCTCGAGGCGATCTTGTCTGTACAATCGTCCCCGAGGGTCAAATCTTTCGTGCCAATTTTTCCCAGTCTGTTGGTCCTCCTCGATGCTTTGTTGCTGGCGTGTCGGCCGAGCTTTGGAAATGGCATAGGAGGTTGGGACACTTGAGCTTTGAGTTGCTTTCCCGCTTGAGTGGTCTTGATCTTGTCTGAGGATTGCCTAAGTTGAAATTCGAGAAGGATTTGGTTTGTGCTTCTTGTCGGCATGGAAAGATGGTTGCTGCTTCTCACGCCCCTCTGACTGCGGTCTTGACCGAGCGACCTTGTGAGCTGTTGCAAATGGATTTGGTTGGGCCAGCTCGTGTTCGCTCTGCAGGTGGGAAGTGGTATGTTCTTGTGGTTGTTGATGATTTTTTGAGGTACTCTTGGGTTTTCTTTTTGGAGGATAAGAGTGAGACATTTGGCTTTGTTCAGGACTTGATCTTGAGGTTGAAGAATGAGAGACATGGAGATGCCATTCGAGCTATACGCAGTGACATGGAGGTTTAAGAACTCTCATTTTGATGCCTTTTGCAGTGATCTTGGTCTTGATCATCAGTACTCTTCTCCATACGTCGCTTGCCAGAATGGCGTAGTGGAGAGGAAGAACCAGACCCTTTGTGAGATGGCTAGGACGATGCTCGATGAGCATAGGACTCCTAGGCGTTTCTGGGCCGAGGTGGTCGATACTGCTTGCTATGTCTCAAATCGCATCTTCCTCCGTGCCATTAAGAAGAAGACCTCTTATGAGCTGATGCATGGCCGACAACCCAAGGTGAGTCATTTTAGAGCCTTTGGTTGCAAGTGTTTCATTCTGAAGAAGGGCAAGCTGGATAAGTTTGAGTCTAGATGTTCGGATGGGATTTTCATTAGTTATGCGATTCATTCTAGAGCATATCGTGTGCTCAACCTTGACACTATCCGAATCATGGAGACTTGCGAGGTAACCTTCGAAGAGACACAACCATGTAGCTCTTCTGCTTTTGAGTGTGCAGATGACGAGGAAATTGGAGCGAGGATCTTTGTGGATGAGAAGGATGGAGATGGAGACGACGACGATGATGATGGTGGTGCTCCAGTGGCTGATCGTATACACGCTACGTCCACTACTACGATGACGATCGAGGATGGACCATCCCCTACACCCACTACGACTAAGGCTGTTCGAGTGGAGGCTGTTGCTGAGGGGGAGATTGTGTCCAGGCGAGAGGCTCCCCGGTGTGTACAAGTGGATCACCCACCGACGACGATCATTGGTGACCTTCATGAACACACTACACGGTCGAGGTCAAGGAACACTTCTCATTTCGCTCACTCTGCTTTTGTTGCTTCTTTCGAGCCCAAAGATATTCGACACGCTTTGTCTGACGAGAATTGGGTGAATTCCATGCATGAGGAGTTGGAGAATTTTGAGAGAAACCAAGTCTGGGTGTTAGTCGATCCACCACGAAATTGTCGTCCCATAGGTACCAAGTGGGTGTGGAAGAACAAAGAGGGTGAGAATGGGATGGTTGTGAGAAACAAGTCGAGGTTGGTGGCGCAGGGATTCAACCAGAAGGAGGGGATAGATTATGAGGAGACATTTGCTCCTGTGGCCCATTTGGAGGCAATAAGGATCCTTCTAGCCTTTGCCGTGGCTAAAGGGTTCAAGTTGTACCAAATGGATGTCAAGAGTGCTTTCTTGAATGGGGTGATAGAGGAAGAAGTGTATGTGAGGCAACCCCTGGGGTTTGAGAGTGAAAAATACCCACACCGTGTATACAAACTCCAGAGAGCGCTCTATGGGTTGAAACAGGCACCTAGAGCTTGGTATGGCAGGTTGAGAGGGTTTTTGCTGAGTAAGGGATTTGTGATGGGCACAGTTGATAAGACCCTGTTTCTCCTTAAGCATGGGAATGACCTTTTGATTGTTCAGATATACGTGGATGACATAATCTTTGGTGGCTCTTCTCATGATCTTGTTGCCAGATTTGCAGATGACATGAGCAGGGAATATGAGATGTCCATGATAGGCGAGCTGCAGTTTTTCTTAGGCCTCCAGATCAAGCAGTACAAGGACGGGACGTTTGTACATCAGGCAAAGTACACCAGGGACATGGTGAAGAAGTTTGGCATGAACGACTCCAAGCTGCTGACTACACCGATGAGTACCACTACGGCTTTGGACGTGGACGAGGATGGTGAACCCGTGGACCAGAAGGAGTACCGGAGCATGATTGGCTCCCTCCTCTACTTGACGGCGACGAGGCCGGACATACAGTTCAGTGTGTGTCTGTGCGCTCATTTTCAGGCTTCGCCGAGGACTTCACATCGGCAGGTCGTCAAGAGGATTTTCAGGTACTTGAACTACACTCAGGAGTTTGGTCTTTGGTATTCTGCCTCCTCGACACTCAGACTTCACGGGTACTCTGATGCTGATTTTGCTGGGTGTAGATTGGACCGCAAGTCTACCTCTGGGTGTTGTCAATTCCTTGGTTCTTCTTTGGTCTCTTGGTCATCTCGCAAGCAATCCAGTGTAGCCCAGTCCACTACAGAGGCCGAGTATGTAGCTGCTGCTAGTTGCTGTTCCCAGCTGCTTTGGATGACCTACACCATGAGTGATTTTGGTGAGGAGTGCTCCCAGGTTCCACTTTTCTGTGACAGCACTAGTGCCATAAGCGTAGCCAAAAATCCTGTCCTCCACTCCAAAACGAAACACATAGAAGTGAGGTACCACTTTCTGAGGGATAATGTTGAGAAGGGAAACATATCTTTGTCCTATGTCCCTACCCAAGATCAGCTAGCCGACATTTTCACCAAACCGCTTGATCAAGTCACTTTCACTCGCTTGCGGGGTGAACTTGGGGCGTGCTTTCCTTTCTAGCTGGGTCTTGGAGCTTCTCATGTATATATGTGTCATATGTTCATTTTGTTGCATTTCATACATGCATTTTACTTTCTGTACAAAACCTGGTAGGATAGCTGTTGACGGTTGAAAAGTGCTGCTTTTACGCCGTCAATACCTGCATAATATAATGATAAAAAGATCATCAACACTAGAATAGGGCTTGATACTGATGATTTCCACAAGTGTTGGTGTTCCTAGCTTTTGTTGCAGAATGCACCGAAATACGTGCCAAATGGTACAGTTGAGAGCAAGTAGTCCAATGGCTATTAAAGGACGTCATCATAAACAACCTCAAATGCCAAATTGGACTGCACCATTGCGACAGGCTCGTCGAGACGATCGAAATGGACATATTATATGCCTATATCAGAGTTCGTATGAAGAAGATAAGAAAAGGACGAACTAGCTGACGTCAGCGTGGGACCCACCGCCTTTCGGTTGACATGCACAAGGCGTGCCACGTGTCGACACAGCACTGGCCACCGCTGGCGCTGACGCCAAGCGGGCGCACGGCGCACACCGGGACCAGCCACATGGCGCGCAGCTACTGGCGCTCCCGCCCTGCACCAGATCGGTGGCGTGGCACATGCGCTGGATCACTGGGCCGACGTGGCAGCGGCTGGTTGGCCGGCCGTCGGCGCAGCGGATCACGGGACGCGCTCGGACGGCCCCGCGCAGGCCACGTGCCCGGATCTGAGCGGTCGGGCAGCGCCTCTGACCGAGCGCACGCGCGCTCCCGCTCGCGGTTCGGCCGGGCCCCGGACACGTGTTGAGCCTGGAGTGGCACGGGGGGAAGGCGGTGTCGGGTGGCCCGCGGTTCGCCTGGTTGGACCGCCGGTCCGCCCCGGTTCACCCCCGGTCCGCCCCTAATAAACGATCTTTAGTGCCACTCAGCGACCAGCCGCAAAGGAATGTCTGGTTCTTCAAGGAATATTCCGGTTTTGGCCCGGTTCTTCACTGCCATGTGTCAAGCACTCATTGGCCGCGCCCAGGGAAGCTGAAAAAGTGGAGGCACTTGGACCACAAAGGCAAGCCACCCCCTCCTCTATAAATAGGTGGGGAGGGGCTCTCATTTGGAACACATCCCACTCTCCCTCCCCTCTCATTCTCTCTTGGAGAGGTGAGTTCTCACCTCTCCCATGAGTTGTGTGTGTGATTAGAGTGCTAGGTAGGATAGGGTGAGGAGTGAGTTGATGTCCTCGTGGATGCATGTTCTTCATTTAGATCAAAGTGAGTATTTCAGCATTTCTTATTTAGACTATAGTGGACATCATGCATGATTGATGTGTTCTTGTGTTCGTGGCTCGTTCATAAGTTAGAGGCTTGTGTTCTTCATGACACAAGGCTTCGATCCTTTAGAGCCAGAGAAGTAGTTCATATTCTTGTTTGCATGCTCCGATCCTGTTTAGTTAAGTAAGTCCGCTGTATCTCATTTAGCTGCATCCATAGCTTCTTTTCTGCTCCGTAGCTCAATGACTAGATCTGATTCCGATCTTTCCCTTGTTCGTGGGACCGTATCTATACGGTTGCTATAGTGTAGTTAGGGGGCTAGCATACGTAACTGCACTATAGTATTTATCTGGGGTACAGACGTGGTGTCTGGGCCCTGGTTTTCCTGCGAAGACCACGTACGATCGTAGCGTAGAGGTAGGCCGCAGTGGTGACAGCCTGTTGGACCCTTTGTCAACCCTCTACGTCGCGTACCGAGTTGGGCTCACTTGCCAGCACCTTGATGTGCTGTCGCCCCACGGGGACGACTGAGATCCGACAGAATACATCTTGAGAGCTAAGTCCCTTAAGGAAGTGCTTCTCAACCCATATCTATCCCAGTTGGAGTTTGGTGTCCTTGGACCATCTATACTAGAGTAGGAGATAGTGCACACCGTTCCTTGGATTCGATACCCTTGGAATACTCTCCTTCCTTGGGGAAGTGCTACAGCTGTATTTCCGTGCGCTTGCGGTATAACCGATTGTTCTTATACGCTCCCTCTAGGTGCGCAACTAGTGGTGACGTTAAGAAACGCCAACAAGCATTCCTGGCGCCGTTGCCGGGGAACGGTTGCTGTATCTATCTTTGAACCTAGTGGTCCTCGTATTTATCTTTTTTGTTTTCTTCTACCTTCACCCCCGCTACCCATCGAGTTATCATTTTTGTTTCTTTCCTTCTACCTTTACCCCCGCTACCCATGGTGAAGCTTTCCTGTAAAAGCATCACTACCCCCAGGGATGAGCTCCCGGAGCCACCACCTTCGGTGCGCCTTTTTCTCACATCTGGCTGTGAGCCTCTCCCTGCGACTATCGATGTCGTTCAGTACACTATCTTCTCTGGTGTATCGAGCGAAAGCCCATATGACCATCTTCGTGACTTCGAGAACTTGTGTTCTCTTATCTACACTATGGGTATGACGTTGGATACCTTCAAGTGGAAGTTGTTTCCGTACTCTCTTGTAGGGAAGGCGGAACAATGGTACACATACACCGTAGGTAGCGTGAACGATAGTTGGGGAGAGCTTAGAGACAAGTTTTGTCTTGAGTTCTTCCCTCCATCTCATGTTGCTGCTCTACGGGAAGATATCCATTGTTTTCGACAGAAAGAGAAGGAAACGATAGACATGGCCTGGCCTAGATTTACACGCTTGGTGTATTATGGACCACCCTTGTCGATACCTGATTCTCAGTTGCTTCGCAATTTTTATGATGGTCTCGACAAAAGGTCTGTCTGTCGTCTTGACTTCGGAAAACCATTTCCTGTGAGGGAACCGGCTGAAGGTTGGAGTTTCCTGAATTCCTACTTCGAAGTCGATCCCAGATCCTACCGAGAGGAATCCGATTCGAGCCATGAGAGTCCCTCAACATCCAAGTCTGAGCCTTCATCTTCCGAATCCCAAGACTTGTCTGTTGAGCCCTCTCCTGAACCCCGAACACCAAAGGAAGAAGAAATTCAACCTCCGGTGTTCACTTGCAAATTCGAGGATGACCCATCTAGAAATCTTTCATACACCTCGAATTCTTTTGATGCCCAATCAGGGGAGGAACCTCATTCTGTCCATGCTGATCATTCTAGAAATCTTTCGACAGAACCTTCCCTTAGGCCTGCGGTGCCTCCTCTACCTCCTGATCCTCCTGACGAAGCATATCCTGAGGAGGCCATGAGAGAGGAATGGTCAGAGGGAGTGACACGATTTTCCGAGGCAACTTGGAATAGCTCACCTTCTCTGGTTGTCCCTTGCTCTATTAGAGGCACTGTTGTAGAGGCCCATTGTAACCCCCTCATGGAGGTTAACATTTTGCCATGGCACTTAGCGGAAACTCTTTTGGGCAGAGTCCCACTAGCACCATCCGACATGCTCCTCAAGACTTGTCCCTTTGGACACGTTCTTGAATGTTGGGGGATTGCAAGTGCTGTGCCGCTTATCATAGACGGGATCGAGGCTACCTTAGACTTTCACATCTTCGATGTCCTTGATCTCGATCTTCTCCTAGGCTCCCCTCTGGAGCAGCTCTTCGATACATCTTTAGGGAGCCTAGATGATAAGCTTAGGGAAATCGCTTCTGCCACTGCTACCCCTTATCCGGGACATCCTATGGCAAAGCCTCTTCCCCAGCAAAACCCACTCGAGAAGATGATACATACATCTCCGTTCGCATCATCCGAGCCTGTTCTCATTAAGGTTGTAGAATGTTCTACCCCTCATGAGAATGACTCGGGAGACTCTCTTCACTTTTGTGAAGGCGAATGATCGTCACCACTCTCGACCGAGTTTCAGCCTTTTCCCGCTGGCCCGTATCATGTTGCTATCGATCTTGATCGAGAGTCAACATCGAGCTTCCACGATGACACTCTTGAGATGGAGAATTCATGGGCCATGGAACCTTTCGAGGCACTGATTCTAGAGTCCGGAGGAAAGGATTCCACACACGAGCATGGTAGTTTCATCCTTGATCTATCATATAGACCATGCTCGCATCATGTCCCTCTAGAGTCAGACATGCTTAGTGCACTGAGCACGCATGAGGGCTGCAATCACCTTATGGTCCGCTTTTGTAGAAAGTTCAGAAGGTTGGTTGTAGATGTATATGTCTATCATAAGCATATCAGATTTCGTGTGTGCACTGTGGCACTAACCTTGCAGCTGAAGCTTCACTGATACGTCAAGGATTGGTGGTGAGACGGGAACGACACCACTAACGATAGCTGCAAGATGAAGTTCCCATGGTCGAGCTTATGACCTTAAATAAACAAAGCACTCCTAGGAGATAGCCTGGATTAGCATATGTTTTATTTCCCTTTCCGAATGAAAGCAAGAACATGTTTTTAGGATAAGTCATCCTTCGGGTATTTTTGGTCACTAACCTTTCAGGTGGAGATTGAAAAGAAAGATGGACAAGTGATGCCTACGAGCATGTGAGCCACATCAGCTGCAACACCTAGATACGCTCTGGTGAGGGAACACTTACAAAAGGAAGCTTGATCACCACACACTTGAGTTTTGTTGCCTAGTAATGCAAACTTCAAGTGTGGGGGAGGTATGTGAGCATTCTGAGTAAAGTTCCTCCTCTACCAAATCTTATCCTGGTGTGGAGATGATGTCAGCTCTCGCATCTTACCCACTAGCTAGGTAAGTCCTGCTTTTGACATTAAATAAAGCCCTTTCGGGAGGTTCCCGAGGTTCACCGTCATATGCTCATGCTTATGTTCCTTTTGGTAATAGCTTGATCATGCTTTCATGCTTCCTTTATCTTTGTTCTTATGCTCTGGTTTGAATGTATGTTGCAACACACATTCATAGACTGTTTTAAATTAAGAATGGTGCTTAGGTTAAAATTGTCTTCTTCAATCAAAACAAGACATGGTGTCAAGTTTTGATTGATGAACCTTAGAGTTATATCTTCATAGATCTTGGTTGCATATATGCTGACTAACCCCTGCAGAAAATTGTCAAACTTGAATGGGTAAGTCATTGAGCTAAATTCAAAAGAAGGTAAGTTGAGGTGTCAAGATTCATGTTGCACATCATGCAAAGGTGGTACATATGACCTCTCAAAGGTCCAAGGTAATTCTATTCCCCTTTGTGTATAATGTGTAGTCTTGATTTAACCCTTCTCAAGCAAATGACATAGTGACAATAAAAAAACAACAAAAATATTTGAAATTGAATAAAAGCTCTATGGTTCTCGAACCAGTAGAGTCCATCCTTTGTTTTCATTTGTCATTTGAAGAACAGCACCAGGTTCAACCACTAGTGTGGGGGAGCTCTCTCAAGCTCATCATCGACATTTCCACTAGAGAACTCCCACACAGGCGCTGCACAACATCGAATATGCCTTCATGACAAGAGCAAGGTAAACTAGAGTGACCCGGCTGCCCTCTGGTCAGCCAAATCACCATTGGTCTTCCTTGATCTCTTATCCTTCAGAAGCGATGGTATGTGCACCCTCTATCTCACTCTATCCTATCCATGAGTTTGATTGAATTTCAATTCCTATCCTTTATATCAAACTCAGTGGGTGGTGCTATGCTTGCTCTACATGATTCCTGTGGTTGGTCTACATATGTTTTATTCCTTACTTATCATCCTGATGCTTGTGAATGTTGGCGTTTCTTAACGTCACCACTAGTTGTACACCAAGAGGGAGCGTATAAGAACAACCGGGTATACCACAAGCGCACGGAAATACCGCTGTAGCACTTCCCCAAGGAAGGAGAGTATTCCAAGGGTATCGAATCCAAGGAACGATGTGCACTATCTTCTACTTCTAGTATAGATGATCCAAGGACACAACACTGATTGATAGGATAGGTAGAAAGGATCCGCCTCGACCGAGCGCAGAGTCTAGTTACGGTCTCTCAGGTATAGCACTCACTTCGGGCACCAAGCACAAGGCCAATGTGTTGGCTCGAGCCCAACTTCGTACACGACGTAGAGGGTTGACAAAGGGTCCAACAGGCTATCACCACTGCGGCCTACCTCTACGCTACGATCGTACATGGTCTTCGAAGGGTAGCTTATGGTCCAGACACCTCGTCTATACCACTTACTATTCCTACGAATCCGCGAGGGAGATACTGGCACTAGCTCAAGGTATGCTCTATCACTCATGCAAGATCAGGAATGCACTTTGATCTAACTAGAGACATGCAGGAGCTTCACTTTACTCTAATAGACAAGCTGGCAAACTAGATGCAAACTTATGATCTAAGTCTACTGGATCGAAAGGGTTGTGTTCGAAGAACACAAGCCTCTAAACCAAGAACAAACGAAGACCACAAGAACAAAGCAACTAAGCATGCATACGACTTTAGTCTAAATAGGAAATATCGAAATACTCACTTTAGTCTAGTTGAAGAACAAAGGCACCGCTGAGGATCGTTCTTGAGGAAGATGTCATGAATCATGACATGGCCTCAAGCCTCCCACCTCACTTCCTAGCACTAATCCTATACAAAGAGCTCTCCTCTCCTAAAGAGAGAGGCTCCAAGCCAAAATGAAGAGGAGGAGGAGAAGTGTGTGTTCCAAAATGGAGCCCCTCCCCTCCTATTTATAGAGGAGGGAGTGGCTTGCTCCAGGGCTCCAAGTGCTCCAAAACGCCCGGGATCGCGACAAGGGACCAATCAGGGGCCACCACGTGGAAGGCCACGATGAACGGGCCCTAAGGCGGATCGGCCGATCCAAGGATCGGCCGACCCCCAAGCGGCGCCTTTCACGGTGTGCTTTCTCCCAGTGACTGATATGTGGGTCCCATGATCTATCCTTCGTGCATGGCAAGTTTTGTGGTGGTTTGGGTCCCCGGTGGGCCCTTGGATCCTTGTGCTGCATACGTGGCGGTGTCTGATTCGTCGGGAGTTCCTTCACATGGATTGGTGAGGTGTCATCGACACATGGCATCCAATGTGGCACACGTCGCCACGTGGTCTGGTGTGGGTCCCACCGGGCCCACATGATATCAAGAGGGTGATCTTGTCTTGAGCATTTCTTTTTCATCCGGACTCCAAAGTAGACAAATGATATATCCATTTCGATCGTCTCGATGAGCCCGTCGCAATGGTGCAGTCCAAATTGGCATTTGAGGATGTTTATGATGATGTCCTTTAATAGCCATTGGACTTCTTGCTCTCAACTGTACCATTTGGCACGTATTTTGGTGCATTCTGCAACAAAAGCTAGAAACACAAACACTTGTGGAAATCATCAGTATCAAGCCCTATTCTAGTGTTGATGATCCTTTTACACTTATTTCATGCAGGTATTGACGGTGTAAAAGCAGCACTTTTCGACTGTCAACAACACCCCCACACTTGACCTTTGCTCGTCCCGAGTAAAGGGAGTCAGGTTAATGTGAGACATGATATCCAAAGGTATGAAATGAGCATAAGAGATATTCCAAACCGTACCTTGTACTTGTGAACTTTGAAGTGTCTATCATGCTATCTTGGGTAGTTGAGGAATGGAACAGTCATGAATCAAGTCACTCCTACTCATCATGCCAAGTAACTTGGGGTTTTACAATAAATTTTCAAAACAAACCTTGCTTAGCTCCTCATTTGATTCTCTCAGATCGCTCCATGTGTATATGTCCTCACCAAGGCATTAGATTGCCTTTCTTCATCCTACTTCTAATGATGGCTATATGTGGAGCTCAGGGTAGGATAAAGGATAAGGCATACTTGCATCACATATATGGCAAAGTCAAAAACCAGATCCACAGAGAAAATCAAATCATACAATCAGATCAAGATGTGCATGTGTATGGCTATGGGAGTATGGTAAGGTGGATACTAGGCCCGGAATGGGTGCTAGATATTACCATACATATATGGTGAATGTTGGTTGATGGTAAGGTGGACACTAGCCCCGGAATGGACACTAGTTATTACCATCTAAGTTATGGAACTCCTTTTGCATGACCATCTCTCTCCTCTTTCTCCTTTATTTTGGACATGGGCTATTCTTTCTTTCTTTTTTTTCTTTTTTTTCATCATGCCTTGAGCATGTGTCTCTTTTTTCTCTCTCTCTTTTCTTTCATAGCCCATGTCTCTTGAAGGATACTTTTGGAGAGAGAGTCACACCACTTATGGAGCTTTATTTTTATGGAATGGATGAATGATACAATGCTAACTTCCAGTGTAGAAGCATAGCAAGGGGAATATGGTGGTGTGCACATGAATCTTGATCATGAAAGTAATGAAAAGACTTCTCACAAGGGTCACAGGATTTGACAAAGCTCAATGTAATAACAAGCAGCATATGAGTAGAAGGTTTTCAACTATATCATATGGCTCTAGTAGGACGGTAGCATATCAAAGAGGAGCTTTGCAAAGTGTTTTCATGATTTTCAAATAAAATTACCAAGCACCCAAACATAAAGAGCGAAGATCATATCATCAAACCATATCACAAACACCAACTACTTAGATAAGCTTGAGTTCCCTAATGGTATTTGTTCACAAGCATAAGATGATGAGTAAGGAATAAAACATATGCAAGCCAACCACAGGAACCATGTAGAGCAAGCATAGCACCAACCACTGAGTTTGATATAAAGGATATGAATTGAAATTCAAACAAACTCATGGATAAGGTAGAGTGAGGTAGAGGGTGCACATACCATCGCTTCTGAAGGATAAGAGACCAAGGAAGACAAGTGGTGATTCGGCTAACCATAAGGCAGCCGACTCACTCTAGTTTACCTTGCTCTTGTCATGAAGGCATAGTCGATGTTGTGCAGCGCCTATGTAGGGGTTCTCTAGTGGAAATGTCGATGATGAGGTCGAGAGAACTCCCCCACACTAGTGGTTGACCCTGGTGCTGTTCTTCAAACGACAAACGAAAAAATAAATGATGGACTCTACAGGTTCGAGAACCATAGAGCCTTTATTCAAATTCAAATATTTTTGTTGTTTTCTTTTATTTATTGTCACCATGTCATTTACTCAAGAAGGGTTAGATCACGATTGCATTTCATACACAAAGGGGAATATACTTACCTTGGACCTTTGAGAGGTCATATGTACCACCTTTGCATGTAGTGCAACATGAATCTGACACCTCAACTTACCTTCCCAGTTGAATTTAGCTCAATGACTTACCCACTCAAATTGAACAATTTTCTGCAGGGGTTAGTCAGCATATATGCAACCAAGATCTATGAAAATATAACTCTAAGGTTCATCAATCAAAACTCGACACCATGTCTGGTTTTGACTGAAGAAGGCATGTTTTAACCTAAGCACCGTGCTTAAATTAAAACAACCTATGAATGTGTGGATTCCTAAACATTCAAACTAGAGCATATGAACAAAGATAAAGGAGGCATGAAAGCATGATCAAGCTATTTATCAAAAGGGACATAAGCATGAGCATAAGACGGTGAACCTCGGGAACCTCCCGGAAGAGCTTTGTTTAATGTCAAAAGCAGGACTTACCTAGCTAGTGGGCAAGATGCAAGAGGTAACATCATCGCCACACCAGGATAAGATTTGGTAGAGGAGGAACTTTACTCAAGATGCTCACATCCTTCCCCCACACTTGAAGTTTGCATTGCTAGGCAACAAAACTCAAGTGTGTGGTGATCAAGCTTCCTTTTGTAAATGTTCCCTCACCAAAGCTTATCTAGGTGTTGCAGCTGATATGGCTCACATGTTCGTAGGCATCACCAGTCCATCTTTCTTTTCAATCTCCACCTGAAAGGTTAGTGACCAAAAATACCCGAAGGACAACTTATCCTAAAAACATGCTCTTGCTTTTATTCGAAAAGGGAAATAAAACATATGCTAATCCAGGCTATCTCCTGGTAGTGCTTTATTTATTTAAGGTCATAAGCTCAACCATGGGAACTTCATCTTGCAGCTATCGTTGGTGGCGTCATTCCCGTCTCACCACCAATCCTTGATGTATCAGTGAAGCTTCAGCTGCAAGGTTAGTGCCACAGTGCACACACGAAATCTGCAATGCTTATGGTAAACATATGCATCTACAATCAACCTTCCAAACGTTTTGCAAAAGAGTACCAGAAGGTGGTTGTAGCCCTCGTATGTGCTCAGCACACTAAGCATGGCTGACTCTAGAGAGGCATGATGCGAGCATGGTTTATGCGGTAGATCAAGGATGAAACTACCATGCTCGTATGTGGAATCCTTTCCTCCAGACTCCAGAGTCAGTGCCTCGAAAGGTTCCATGGCTCATGAATTCTCCATCTCAAGAGAGTCATCATGGACGATCAATGTTGACTCTTGATCATAATCGAAAGCAACATGATATGGGCCATCGGGAAGAGGCTGAAACTCGGTCGAGAATGGTGACGATTGTTCGCCTTCACAAAGGTGAAGAGAGTCTTCCGAGTCGTACTCATGAGGAGTAGAAAGTTCTACGCCCTCAATGAGAACATGCTCAGATGACATGAATGGAGGTATACACATCGTCTTCTCGAGCGGGTTTTGCTGGGGAAGAGGCTTCGCCATAGGGTGTCCCAAACAAGGGGTGGCAGTGGCGGAAATGACTTCCCCAAGATTACCATCTAGGCTCCCTATGGATTCCTCAAAGAATTTCTCAAGCGGGGAGCCTAGGAGTAGATTAGGATCGAGGACATCAAAGATGTGAAAGTCTAAACCAGCCTCAATCCCGTCTATGATGAGTGGCACGGCACTTGCAATCCCCCGACATTCAAGAACATGCCCAAAGGGGCAAGTCTTAAGGAGCATGTCGGATGGTGCTAGCGGAACTTTGCCTAAAAGAGTTTCTGCTAAGTGCCATGGCATGATGTTAACCTCCACGATGGGGTCACAAAGGGCCTCTACGGCAATCCCTCTCACAGAACAAGGAATAACCAGAGAGGATGTACTATCCCAAAATGCTTCAGAAAAGCATATCGTTCCATCTGGCCATTCCTTCTTCATGGCCTCCTTAGGAAATGCTTCATCAGGAGGATCGAGAGGCGAAGGAGATACCGTAGGTCTAGGGAAAGGTTCTGTCAGAGGATGTGTAGATGGTTCAGCATGGACAGAAACGGTTTCACTAAGCTCTTCTTCTGGGTTTCCTTGAGATTTATCAAGAAGTTTTTCTAAGGGGAAGCCTAGGAGAAGATAAAAATCCATGATGTCATAGATGTGGAAATCTAACCGCATCTCTATGTCATCAATGGTGATCGGCACATCCCTAGCAATCCCTTTACATGGAAAAACACAGTGCCACCTGGGGCTATGGAAAAGTCCATCAGTCGGGATCAAGGGCGTGTCACCCACCAGAGTATCCAAAAGGGCCTTTGGTATGATGCAAGCCCCAGTAGTAGGGTCATGGACAGCATCTACGGTGTTTCCTCTCATGGAACAATGGATGATCGTGGAAGTCGAGCCAACCCGAATTGCTTCGGATGTACGCTTCTGAGGTGACCAATCCACTATCGTCCCATGATTCCAAACTTCATCGAGGACCTCATAAAGGTCCAACGATGTCCTAGGCTTCTCATGCCAAGAGTGATCTGAGGTATTTCTGATGTTTTGAGAAGGGTCATCCTCAAATCGGGAAGAGAACTCCGAAGGTTGAATTTCTTCTTCCTTCGATGTTCGTGGTTCGGGAGAGGGCTCAACAGAGGAATCAAGGAATTCAGAGAATGAAAGCTCAGATTCGGCTATTGAGAGACTCTCATGGACCAACTCAGACTCTAGATGGGGTTCGTTGTAAACAATATGGGAAGAAGAGGTTTCTAAGAAGAATTCTAGGATCTCTCTTCTTTCCACTAGAGTTTGGTCTTCGAACGAACCTCCAGCTAAAAGGTTGAGCTCTTGTGCAGATTCCATGTCTATACGAGTATAAAAGGTATACGTCGCTATATCATCGGGTATAGACATGTCTGGGCTGGATGTCATAAGACGTAGGAACCTAGCCCAAGCTGCACCTATGGACTCACCCTCTAATTGCTCAAAGTCAAGGAGTTCACACGGCAAGAGCTCTATGCGTTCATAAAAGGAGAACGAGTCACAAAAGTTTTCTCGTAGTTCTCCCCAATTATTCACATTCTCTATTGTGTGGGTGTACCATTGCTCTACTCTATCTATGAGAGAGAATAGGAACAATTTCCACCTCAGTTTCTTGTGTCATGCCTAGAATTACCAAGCACGAACACAAGTCCTCGAACTCCTTTAAATGAACATTAGGATCATCACTGATCGCTCCAGAGAAAGGTCGATTCCGAACCATGGCTATAAAGCCGGGACGAAGCTCGCAGCAAGATGAGGAAGTTGATGGTTGCTCTAAGATGAACTCGCCCCTAGGGGTAGAGAGGCTTTGACAGGAAGGCAACTCAAAGGGTAACGGGGGTGAAGGTAGAACAAAAGAAACAAAAAGGATATCTCGATGGGTGACGGGGGTGAAGGTAGAAGAAAACGAAAAAAAGATAAATACGAGGACCACTAGGCTCGAAGATAGATACAGCAACCGTTCCCCAGCAACGGCGCCAGAAATGCTTGTTGGCGTTTCTTAACGTCACCACTAGTTGTACACCTAGAGGGAGCGTATAAGAACAACCGGGTATACCGCAAGCGCACAGAAATACCGCTGTAGCACTTCCCCAAGGAAGGAGAGTATTCCAAGGGTATCGAATCCAAGGAACGATGTGCACTATCTTCTACTTCTAGTATAGATGATCCAAGGACACAACACTGATTAATAGGATAGGTAGAAAGGATCTGCCTCGACCGAGCGTAGAGTCTAGTTACGGTCTCTCAGGTATAGCACTCACTTCGGGCACCAAGCACAAGGCTAATGTGTTGGCTCGAGCCCAACTCGGTACGCGACGTAGAGGGTTGACAAAGGGTCCAACAGCCTATCACCACTGCGGCCTACCTCTACGCTACGATCGTACGTGGTCTTCGAAGGGTAGCTTATGGTCCAGACACCTCGTCTATACCACTTACTATTCCTATGAATCCGCGAGGGAGATACTAGCACTAGCTCAAGTTATGCTCTATCATTCATGCAAGATCACAAATGCACTTTGATCTAACTAGAGACATGTAGGAGCTACACCTTACTCTAATAGACAAGCTGGCAAACTAGATACAAACTTATAATCTAAGTCTACTGGATTGAAAGGGTTGTGTTCGAAGAACACAAGCCTCTAAACCAAGAACAAACGAAGAACACAAGAACAAAGCAACTAAGCATGCATACGACTTTAGTCTAAATAGGAAATATCGAAATACACACTTTAGTCTAGTTGAAGAACAAAGGCACCGCTGAGGATCGTTCTTGAGGAAGATGTCATGAATCATGACATGGCCTCAAGCCTCCCACCTCACTTCCTAGCACTAATCCTATACAAAGAGCTCTCCTCTCCTAAAGAGAGAGGCTCCAAGCCAAAATGAAGAGGAGGAGGAGAAGTGTGTGTTCCAAAATGGAGCCCCTCCCCTCCTATTTATAGAGAAGGGAGTGGCTTGCTCTGGGGCTCCAAGTGCTCCAAAACGCTCGGGATCGCGACAAGGGACCAATCAGGGGCCACCACGTGGAAGGCCACGATGAACGGGCACTAAGGCGGTTCGGCCGATCCAAGGTTGGTCGACCCCCTAGTGGCACCTTTCGCAGTGTGCTTTCTCCCAGTGACTGATATGTGGGTCCCATGATCTATCCTCCGTGCATGGCAAGTTTCGTGGTGGTTTGGGTCCCCGGTGGGCCCTTGGATCCTTGTGCTGCACACGTGCCGGTGTCTGATTCATCGGGAGTTGCTTCACATGGATTGGTGAGGTGTCATGGACACATGGCATCCAATGTGGCACACGTCGCCACGTGGTCTGGTGTGGGTCCCACCAGGTCCACATGATATCAAGAGGGTGATCTTGTCTTGAGCATATCTTTTTCATCCGGACTCCAAAGTAGACAAATGATATATCCATTTCGATCGTCTCGACGAGCCCGTCGCAATGGTGCAGTCCAAATTGGCATTTGAGGATGTTTATGATGATGTCCTTTAATAGCCATTGGACTACTTGCTCTCAACTGTACCATTTGGCACATATTTCGGTGCATTCTGCAACAAAAGCTAGAAACACCAACACTTGTGGAAATCATCAGTATCAAGCCCTATTCTAGTGTTGATGATCCTTTTACACTTATTTTATGCAGGTATTGACGGTGTAAAAGCAGCACTTTTCGACCGTCAACAGTGAACAAATATCATTAGGGAACTCATGCTTATCTAAGTAGTTGACGTTTGTGCTATGGTATGATGATATGATCTTTGCTCTTTATGTTTGAGTTCTTGGGAATTTTATTTGACTATCATGAAAACCCTTTGCAAAGCTCCTCTTTGATATGCCACCGTCCCACTAGAGCCATATGATATTCATAGTTGGAAACCTTCTACTCATATGCTGCTTGTCATTGCATTGATCTTTGTCAAATTCTGTGACCCTTGTGAGAATTCTTTTCATTACTTTCATGATCAAGATTCATGTGCACACCCACTTTCCCCTTGCTATGCTTCTACACTGGAAGTCAGCATTGTATCATTCATCCATTTCATAAAAATAAAGCACCATATGTGGTATGACATCCCTCTCCAAAAGTATCCTTCAAAAGAGACATGGGCTATAAAAAAAAAAGAGACATGCTCAATGCATGAATAAAAGAGAAAGAAAAGTAAAATAGCCCATGTCCAAAATTAAGGAGATATAGGGGAGAGATGAGATCATGCAAAAAGGAGTTCCATAATTTTGATGGTAATAACTAGTGTTCATTCCAGGGCTAGTGTCCACCTTACCATCAACCTCAACTTTCATTATATATGTATGGTAATATCTAGCACCCATTCCGGGCCTAGTATCCACCTTACCATACTTACCATACCCATACATGTGCACATCTTGATCTGATTGTATGATTTGATTTTCTCTGTGGATCCAGTTTTTGACTTTGCAATATATGTGATGCAAGTATTCCTTATCCTTTATCCTACCCTGAGCTCCACATATAGCCATCATTAGAAGTAGGGTGAAGAAAGGCAATCTAATGCCTTGGTGAGGACATATACATATTGAGCGATCTGAGAGAATCAAATGAGGAGCTAAGCAAGGTTTGTTTTGAAAATTTATTGCAAAACCCCAAGTGCTTAACATGATGAGCAGGAGTAACTTGATTCATGACTGTTCCATTCCTCAACTGCCCAAGATAGCATGATAGACACTTCAGAGTTCACAAGTACAAGGTATGGTTTGGAATATCTCTTATGCTTGCTTCATACCTTTGGATATCATGTCTCACCTTGATCTGACTCCCTTTACTCGGGACGAGCAAAGGTCAAGTGTGGGGGTGTTGTTGACGGTTGAAAAGTGCTACTTTTACACCATCAATACCTGCATAATATAATGATAAAAATATCATCAACACTAGAATAGGGCTTGATATTGATGATTTCAACAAGTGTTGGTGTTTCTAGCTTTTGTTGCAGAATGCACCAAAATAAGTGCCAAATGGTAAAGTTGAGAGCAAGTAGTCCAATGGCAATTAAAGGACGTCATCATAAACAACCTCAAATGCCAAATTGGACTGCACTATTGCGATGAGCTCGTCAAGACGATCGAAATGGACATATTATATGCCTATATCGGAGTTCGTATGAAGAAGATAAGAAAAGGACGAACTAGCTGACGTCAGCGTGGGACCCACCGCCTTTCAGTTGACGTGCACAAGGCATGCCACATGTAGACACGGCACTGGCCACCACCGGCGCTGACGCCAGGCGGGCGCACGACGCACACCGGGACCAGCCACGTGGCGCGCAGCTACTGGCGCTCCCGCCCTGCACCGGATCGTTGGCGTGGCACATGCGCCGGATCACCGGGCCGACGTGGCAGTGGTTGGTTGGCTGGCCGCCGGCGCAGCGGATCGCGGGACGCACGCGGACGGCCCCACGCAGGCCACGTGCTCTGATCTGAGCAGTCGGGCAGCGCCTCTGACCGAGCGCACGCGCGCTCCCGCGCGCGGTTTGGCCGGGCCCCGGACACGTGTTGAGCCCGGAGTGGCGCGGGGGGAAGGCGGTGCCGGGTGGCCCGCGGTTCGCCCGGTTGGACCGCCGGTCCGCCCCGGTTCACCCCCGCTCTGCCCCTAATAAACGATCTTTAGTGCCACTCAGCGACCAGTCCACAAAGGAATGTCCGGTTCTTCAAGGAATATTCCGGTTTTGGCCCGGTTCTTCACTGCCACATGTCAAGCACTCATTGGCCGCGCCCAAGGAAGCTGAAAAAGTGGAGGCACTTGGAGCACAAAGGCAAGCCACCCCCTCCTCTATAAATAGGAGGGGAGGGGCTCTCATTTGGAACACATCCCTCTCTCCCTCTCCTCTCATTCTCTCTTGGAGAGGTGAGTTCTCACCTCTCCCATGAGTTGTGTGTGTGATTAGAGTGCTAGGTAGGATAGGGTGAGGAGTGAGTTGATGTCCTCGTGGATGCATGTTCTTCATTTAGATCAAAGTGAGTATTTTAGCATTTCTTATTTAGACTATAGTGGACATCATGCATGATTGATGTGTTCTTGTGTTCGTGGCTCGTTCATAAGTTAGAGGCTTGTGTTCTTCATGACACAAGGCTTCGATCCTTTAGAGCCAGAGCAGTAGTTCATATTCTTGTTTGCATGCTCTGATCCTGTTTAGCTAAGTAAGTCCGCTGTATCTCGTTTAGCTGCATCCATAGCTTCCTTTCTGCTCCGTAGCTTAATGACTAGATCTGATTCCGATCTTTCCCTTGTTCGTGGGACCGTATCTATACAGTTGCTATAGTGTAGTTAGCGGGCTAGCATACGTAACCGCACTATAGTATTTATCTGGGGTACAGACGTGGTGTCTGGGCCCTGGTTTTCCTGCGAAGACCACGTACGATCGTAGCGTATATGTAGGCCGCAGTGGTGACAACCTGTTGGACTCTTTGTCAACCCTCTATGTTGTGTACCGAGTTGGGCTCACTTGCCAGCACCTTGATGTGCTGTCGCCCCGCGGGGACGACTGAGATCTGACAGAATACATCTTGAGAGCTAAGTCCCTTAAGGAAGTGCTTCTCAACCCATATCTACCCCAGTTGGAGTTTGGTGTCCTTGGACCATCTATACTAGAGTAGGAGATAGTGCACACCGTTCCTTGGATTCGATACCCTTGGAATACTCTCCTTCCTTGGGGAAGTGCTACAGCGGTATTTCCGTGCGCTTGCGGTATACTCGGTTGTTCTTATACGCTCCCTCTAGGTGCGCAACTAGTGGTGACGTTAAGAAACGCCAACAATAGCCATCTTTGCATCACTTGTGCTAGGAAAAGCTTCTCTTATATACTTTGATCACTGATGTGCTATATGTGAGACTTGTGCATGTTTGGTAAATTGTGGATGTGAATGCTATGCTCTTGATGGTTTTGCCATATATTTGTGTTGAGATAGCTTTCTTTTTATGAAAATGCTAAATTGATGTCTCTCATGAGTAGATGCTTGTCTATGCTAAATTTGTGCTTAAATACCGATATCATGTTTAGTTTGTGCTTGAGAATCATGTTCTCTTTACTTGGGGTCAAAGACCTTTTGTCATTGTAAATGTTTAGCCCTTTTGCTTGCTTGGGGAGGAGCATAAGCTTCTTTTTGCCGCAAAGGCACTTCATGTACCATGTTTAAACTTGAAAATGAAATTGGTGTATGAATTGCCTTGTGCTTGAAAAATGAGCTCCTTATCATGTTTTTATGTTTTTGATATTCATATATTGGGTGCTAAACCGTAGCATGTTGTCTACCATGAGAAGTCTCATTTTAAGAAGTAGACACATGGCTCGGTGGCTTTAACATGACTCGAGTAGTTTGTGGGCGTTTATAATGATCTTGTGATGAGAATTTGTTATCTTGCATAAACTTTGGTTGATCTAGTGTATTTGTGCTCAAATGGCTATGGATAGGATCTTGCTCATGAGATGAATGTTTCTTTGTGAAAATTGCTTAAAATTGCTTTTAGCCATGTCACATGCTTGTATGTCTCTAACTTCTTGATGGCAATGTGCTAATTACACCATGTCTACTTTGCTTGCTCTATGTCTCATTTGTAGCATTTTGTTGTGCTCTTTGTATATTTGAGAAGCTTGGTAGAATGTATATATGCTTTGACATGCATTTATCATGAAAACAAGGGGAAGAGGTTCATATACCTTGATTCATGCATTGTCAACAAGGGGGAGAAGTTATGCACATTTGGGGAGAGTTTTGTATGATAGGGGGAGAATTTTCATGCATTGGGAGATTTTGTGGAAAATTGGTATGCTTTTGTGAGATGTTGCATGTGAGGAGAAAAATTGAGAAGAAGAGGTTGCATTTGCTCAGGGGGAGTTTGCATATGTGCAGGGGGAGCCCCTTTGGTTTGCCTGAGTTTTGTGCTTTGTGGTGTGCTCTTTGTGAGCTTTGCTTTGTCTCGGCTGTGTCGAGCCGTTGCCCTTGTCTTAGGGGGGCCGAGACTTGGTCTGGCAAGTGATCTTGTATTTCGCTTGTTCTTTGGCTTTGGATCACTTGTTGGAGGTTGGTGTTCGTCGGTGTTTTCTTTTCTTTTTGTCTATGATGATTTCTATGGGTCTTGTCAATGCACTCATCAAGGGGGAGATTGAGGACCAGGTGTGTCCGAGGACCAGTGGAGGGTCGCTCCTTAGTGATGAGTGATTGACAATGTTGTGTGGACTGATGCTTGGCTAAGTGTGCAGGTACAAGTTGCGGCTTGACTCATGTCGGTGCAGGTGAAGAACAAGCGCGAAAGGTCTTAGCCGTGGCGGCCTCCGGGTGATGGAGTGGTAAGTAGGCTTGGTTCGATGGACCCGGTGGCCGATGGGGTCAAGTGCGAGCCGTGCGGTGCAAGACTGGCGGGCTGAAGTCGAGAACATGGGCCGGTGCAAGGTAGCGGATGGAGCCCGAAGCTTGCACGCGGGGTTTGTTGGTTTGCCCACAGAACCATCGGTGGACGGTTTCTTGGTTTGGGCCTCAAAACCAAGCCCGGAGGCCCGAGGCGACGGAGACAGTGATCCGGGAGCTTCGGGAAGCTTCGAGGCGGAGGGCACGTGGCGTGATCGCGGGGTTTGTGTCGATGTGAAGCGAAGCCGCGGTGGAAGCGTGTCCGTCTGATGAAGACTTGACCAAAATGCCCCTGAGGGGTTGTATCTTCATTTCAAGTTGTAGGGGTAGCGTGGTCATTTACCTCCCTCCGATGGACTTCGTATAAATAGCAGAGAGGTGGATGGCATCTCTCTCTCTTGGACCCTAGTTTTTCCTCTACCGGTGGATTGCTTTGAACTGCTTCTTTTCCCTCTGTATTCCTTAGGCTAGATTCTTGTATAGACTCTGACCTCTGGATGTATGGAAGCAATCGGCGTTGCGGTGATCTCCTAGTCCTCTGTGATTTTCGTGTCATTTTCGAGGCTATTTTTGGGGAGTTTCGTTCTTCGCTCGATTCGGGGATTTGAGGGCGTTTTCCTTCGAATTTCTTTGAGGGGATCATGGGTGGGTGCCTTGCGCCTCTTTGTGTGTGATCTTGACCCCTCAAACGCCGGGGAAGGCCTTCGACTCGTGAGTTCTTGGCCGGAGTTCGAGTTTTTGGTGGAGTTCGTGTGATCCGCGATTCCCGGTGATTTAGTGGCTTAGAGGTCGAGATTTTTGGGGCATAGCTTCCTCTTGTGTTGCTTATCATCTGCCCCAAATCTTGTCTCAAGAGCTTTTGGCGTTTGGGAGATTCGGTGATGGATTTGGAGGGTTGACTTCGTGGGGTCGCGCTGTTCTTGCTCTGTTCGTGAGCCGCCGACAGTCCGCGGGACTGGGGCGGACAGTCCGCAGGACATTAGTTCGTCACATGTTCGTGCGCGTCCTCGTTTCGATCCGTTTTATCGCTAGGGTTCTGTTGCAGGAGGTTTGCCGGACCGTCCGCGTGGGGCTTGCGGACTGTCCGCGTGGCTTGTTTGTTGTCTGGGGTGGCTCGAAGTTTGTCTGGGGTGTCCAGGGACTTTTGCCGGACTGTCCGCCAGGGGTGGCCGGACTGTCCGCGGGCTGCCGGACTATCCGTGGTGCTTGCCCGGACTGTCCGATTTTTCCCGGTGCAGCACTGGTGGCTCGGGGTCCTATTTTGGACTGTCCGCCGGGGGTTCACGGACTGTCCGCCGTACTCGCGGACTGTCCGTCGTACCCGTGCAGACTGTCCGCCTTGGACCTTGCAGATTTGGCTAAGTCCTTTGGTTCTTGTCTAGTTGATTCCGCTCTTTGCTCCTAGGCTTGTCTCTTGTTCTTGTAGGCTTGTGTGTGCCTTATTTGGAGCTTTCTTTGTGTGCGCGAGTACTTGGAGTGGCAATCGGGGTATAGGCCGAGTTCGACCCTCGGGAAGAATTTTTATCGGCTCCCATTCACTCAACCCCCCCTCTCTGGTCGCCCTACTCGGTCCTTCAACACCGAAGCTGTCATTCTGGTGAAGGTTGGTCCTACGTTCTTGAGCCCCTCGGGCATTCGCAAGAAACAGAAGATGCCGAATGGGGTAATGAAACTGGTTTTTTCCTCGCCCTCTTTCCTTATTCTGACTTGGTGGTACCCCGAGAACATGTCGAGTAGTGACAGCATTTCGCTGTTGGCTGCGTCATCGACTATTTTATCCACCCTTTCTAATGGATAATCGTCTTTTGGGCAGGCTTTGTTCAGGTCTGTGAAGTCTATACACATCCTCCATTTTCCATTCTTCTTTTTTACCGGGACTGTGTTCGCAAGCCAGGTTGAGTACTTGGCTTCGCGTATCACATTGGCGTCCAGCAACCTTTGTACTTCTGCTTTCACGGATTCGACCTTTTCGTCGAACATTTTGCGAAGCTTTTGTTTTTTGGGCCTGCTGTTCTTGTCCATTTCTAGCCTGTGCTCGATGATGTCTCTGTCCACTCCTTTCAAGTCGTGGGCTGACCACACAAACACATCTTGATTTTTGGCTAGGAATGTCAACAGTTCTTGTTCTTCTTCGAAGCTTAGCTCAGCTCCGATTGTTACTGTCTTGTCTGGCTTGTGTGCGTTGTTGGGGATCAGCTTAAAATCATCTTCCTCGGAATCTTCTAAGAAGACACGCGTCGGCAGTTTTAGGAATCCCCCGAAGGTTCTGAAATTTTTCAGATCTGTGAACGAATCTAAAGGCATCACTTTTTATGATTGGAGAAAGCTTTCTGGTGAACCAAATAGTTGAATGAAATATTGTTTCATACGTGAACATATTGCTGACCCTCGGAATTCCTGAGAAATTATGATTCCTTTCTCTCCCTTGTATTTTGTGATATTCAGGAATCCGAGAATTCTGGGAAATCTTCACTGCGGCAAAGATTTCAGGAAAGAACGAAGGAACGGTGCAAAAGGGAAAGACCTAACCGAGGCTGCTCAATGAAGATTTCCGAAGATCACGATGAGATTCCTAGGAACCGAGGCTGACTCAGTCAACGGTGTCTCAAGGAAGATACAAAGAGACGTGAGAAGCTTGGCTACGGAAGAAGAAAGAAGCTGGAACACGCAATGGCACATTTCTAAATTAGAAAGGATCCCCGTGATTACCGCGGACTTATGTACCCCCAACATTTCCATGTATATGTAACTTTACAAAGAGTAGTTTCGGAATGTAAAAGTGACCCTCGGGCACTATAAAAGGAGCCCCCATGCCTCTGTGTAAAGTGGTCAGCTTTTTCAGAGAGATATCAGAGGCTTTTGTCCGTTCACTTCCACCTTTTGTCTGGAGATTTCGGAATTTCTAACATTGGCGCCCACTGTGTTCTTAGCCGTCAGAAACCCACGATGGCACCACCGAAGAAAGTTAAGATACCCACCGCACAGGATCCCGAGAGTGAAGATAACTAAGAAAGCACAGAACAAGGTCTCGTCCTTCATCCTAAGACCAATACCACTCAAGACCCAGAGCTACCCAAGATTCACAGAGTGACAAAAATGAGAAAGGGAAGGAACCAGAAGGAACACCGGAAGCTAGGAACGAGCACAATGAGAACGAAGCACCAGACAAAGAGTTAGAGGCAGCTCTAAAACAAGTACAAACTTTGAAAAGGCAGAAAGAGAAGATGGCCATACAGCTCAAAGCAAAGAAGCAAGCAACAGATAAACCTCAGAAGCTAGAGCAAGCAAAGAAAGAGATAATGCACCTTCAAAAAGAGCTAGATGAAATGACCGAGTCAGAAAACAATTCCTTCAGGAGATTCACACCAGATCCAAACTCTGCAAACAAGGATCAGTCCATCAAAGAAAATCTCATCTTCACAGAAATCCCTGAACCAGCAAACAATGGAATTGCTCAATTCAATGATCTAAACTCTTCGCTATCCGTGGGTCTTCAAACAGCTCCTTGACCATCCAAATATAAGCCAGTCTCACTTCCAAAATTCAATGGCTTCGGTAATTCCAGACAATTCCTCATGAGTTATGAAGCGGCAGTAGCCTCGGCAGGAGGAGATGATGTTGCCTTAGCAAAATCTTTCATCATCGCATGCGAAGGCCCGATGCTCAATTGGTATTCACTTCTGCCACCTCACTCAATCTACAGCTGGCTAGACCTAAAAGCCAAGTTCCTTCAAGTATTTCAAGCTTTTCATCATTCTACCACAAGAACAGCAGATCTATATCAGTGTAAGCAGAGAGACAAGGAACCTTTAGCTGAATTTGTGAGAAGGTTCATGCAATTGAAATCTCAAACTCCAGATGCTGATGATAAAGCAACAATATCTGCTCTCATAAGCAGTCTAACTCCGGGGCAGACAGCCGGTCATTTCAATAGATTGGATCCTAAATCCATGGATGAGCTGTTTGAAGAATTGGAAAAATATTGCAAATCTGACGAAGATCACAGAAGAAGAATGGCAGAAAGATATCAGCAAAGGCAATCTCAAAAAGGAAATAACTGGATGGGGCATCAACCCATCATGAATGTGCAAGGCAATGCACCAAGCAACCCAGCTCAAACTCAGGAATATCACAATCAAAACAGCATGCGAGGAGGCCATTCCGGAAGAGGAAGAGGAAGAGGTCGAGGAAGAACACCTTCAAAACTCCAAAACCATGACAGCAGGGATCCACACTTTCAATGCATATATCACGGTAGGGGTCATAGCACAGAAGCATGCCCAGAAACCCAGAAGAACTTCCAAAGAATCCAGGATCAGCAGCGCGTAGCCCAAATAATAGCCACGCAACCCAAACCAGTGCAACACACTTACTGGCAACACCAACCCTTTCCTCAAACCCAACCTTTTATCCAACCACATCAGACAGCTTGGCAACCCTCGCCACAATTCTACCCACAAACTCATTTTCCACCACCACAACCTTCGCAACAATTTTTCCACCAACCCTCAATTCCGCAAAACCAAACTCCACAGCAAACCTTCCCACAAACCCAAGCCATACAAGTCATCGAACAAGCTCAGCCAATCCAAGCAAAAGAAACTCTGCCACCACCGCCAGCCCAAATTCTGAAAACTGAGCAAAACAATTCCCAAAACACCTCAAGAGCCTTACCATCCTTCGGCATGATCTTACCAATAACTGGAGGCTCATCTATGGAATTCGAAACCAAGAAGCAAAGAAACGATTACTACAGACAGATCAATGTAATCATCAACGATGGTCCAGCAGCAAGACCAGAATGGGCGAAGGTTCCAATAACTTTCACTGAAGAAGATTTCAGGCTGAAATTAGTTTCCCACAATGACGCAATGGTCGTCGAAGTTAATGTTGCTGGGTGGATTATAGGAAATGTCTTGATAGACAATGGAAGTTCAGTAGATATCATTTTCACCAGCACCTTCCAATGCATGGGCCTCGCTCCTCACATGTTAGCACCACCAGAGAAGCCATTGGTTGGTTTCGGAGGAAAACCAATCATATCCAGCGGAAAAATCTCTTTACCGGTGTCATTTGGAGATCTGGACAATGCAAGAACAGAACATATCATGTTCGACGTTGTTGACATGTATTATCCATACAATGCTATCTTCGGAAGAGGATTCATCAATAGGTTCGACGCTGTATTCAGGCAACTTTTCCTATGCATGAAAATCCCAGCTCCTCACGGAGTAATCACAATCTTCGGAGATCAGAATGAAGCAAGAAGAATAGAACGAGGAAACACTCCTGGGCAACAAAACATCCATCATCTGGCAGATGATCAAGAAAGGCAATAGCCATACTCCGAAGTAAAAAAAGATAAAGAGAAAATTGAAATAAGCGCAGATGGAGAAACAAAGAAAGTATTCTTAGATGGCATGCCAGACAGAGCAGTAACAATTGGGGCAGACCTAAGCCCTCAAGAAGAAGAAGAACTAATCTATTTCTTGAATCAAAACAAGGATGTCTTTGCCTGGTCAGCAAAGGATTTACAGGGTGTTGACCGAGACATCATTGAACACAAGCTTGACACAGATGACAAAATTCATCCGAAGAAGCAA